>CM056573.1:190650102-191360102 GCA_029721435.1 Gymnothorax reevesii | reverse complement strand
ATGTGATCAGGCTGTGGATGAGATTATGGGAGGTAATCAGGCTGTGGATGAGATTATGGGATGCGATCAGGCTGTGGTTGAGATTATGGGATGCGATCAGGCTGTGGATGAGATTATGGGATGTGATCAGGCTGTGGATGAGATTATGGGATGTAATCAGGCTGTGGATGAGATTATGGGATGTGATCAGGCTGTGGATGAGATTATGGGATGTAATCAGGCTGTGGATGAGATTATGGGATTTGATCAGGCTGTGGATGAGATTATGGGATGTGATCAGGCTGTGGATGAGATTATGGGATGTAATTAGGCTGTGGATGAGATTATGGGATGTAATCAGGCTGTGGATGAGATTACGGGATATAATCAAGCTGTGGTTGAGATTATGGGATGTAATCAGGCTGTGGATGAGATTACGGGATATAATCAGGCTGTGGATGAGATTATGGGAAGTGATCAGGCTGTGGATGAGATTATGGGATGTGATCAGGCTGTGGATGAGATTATGGGATGTAATCAGGCTGTGGATGAGATTACGGGATATAATCAGGCTGTGGATGAGAATACGGGAGGTAATCAGGCTGTGGATGAGATTATGGGATGCGATCAGGCTGTGGATGATATTATGGGATCTAATCAGGCTGTGGATGAGATTATGGGATGTAATCAGGCTGTGGATGAGATTATGGGATGTGATCAGGCTGTGGATGAGATTATGGGATGTAATCAGGCTGTGGATGAGATTATGGGATGTGATCAGGCTGTGGATGAGATTATGGGATGTAATTAGGCTGCGGATGAGATTATGGGATGTAATCAGGCTGTGGTTGAGATTATGGGATGTAATCAGGCTGTGGTTGAGATTATGGGATGTAATCAGGCTGTGGATGAGATTACGGGATATAATCAGGCTGTGGTTGAGATTATGGGAGGTAATCAGGCTGTGGTTGAGATTATGGGATGTAATCAGGCTGTGGATGAGATTATGGGATGTGATCAGGCTGTGGATGAGATTATGGGATGTAATTAGGCTGTGGATGAGATTATGGGATGTGATCAGGCTGTGGATGAGATTATGGGAGGTAATCAGGCCGTGGTTGAGATTATGGGATGTAATCAGGCTGTGGATGAGATTATGGGATGTGATCAGGCTGTGGATGAGATTATGGGATGTTATCAGGCTGTGGATGAGATTATGGGATGTGATCAGGCTGTGGATGAGATTATGGGATGTAATTAGGCTGTGGATGAGATTACGGGATATAATCAGGCTGTGGTTGAGATTATGGGATGTAATCAGGCTGTGGATGAGATTACGGGATATAATCAGGCTGTGGTTTAGATTATGGGATGTAATCAGGCTTTGGTTGAGATTATGGGATGTAATTAGGCTGTGGATGAGATTATGGGATGTGATCAGGCTGTGGATGAGATTATGGGAGGTAATCAGGCTGTGGATGAGATTATGGGATGTAATTAGGCTGTGGATGAGATTACGGGATATAATCAGGCTGTGGTTGAGATTATGGGATGTAATCAGGCTGTGGATGAGATTACGGGATATAATCAGGCTGTGGTTGAGATTATGGGATGTAATCAGGCTTTGGTTGAGATTATGGGATGTAATTAGGCTGTGGATGAGATTATGGGATGTGATCAGGCTGTGGATGAGATTATGGGAGGTAATCAGGCTGTGGTTGAGATTATGGGATGTAATCAGGCTGTGGATGAGATTACGGGATATAATCAGGCTGTGGTTGAGATTATGGGATGTAATCAGGCTTTGGTTGAGATTATGGGATGTAATTAGGCTGTGGATGAGATTATGGGATGTGATCAGGCTGTGGATGAGATTATGGGAGGTAATCAGGCTGTGGATGAGATTATGGGATGTGATCAGGCTGTGGATAAGAATACGGGAGGTAATCAGGCTGTGGATGAGATTATGGGGTGTAATCAGGCTGTGGATGAGATTATGGGATGTAATCAGGCTGTGGATGAGATTATGGGATGTGATCAGGCTGTGGATGAGATTATGGGATGTGATCAGGCTGTGGATGAGATTACGGGATATAATCAGGCTGTGGTTGAGATTATGGGATATAATCAGGCTGTGGTTGAGATTATGGGATGTAATCAGGCTGTGGATGAGAATACGGGAGGTAATCAGGCTGTGGTTGAGATTATGAGACGTATTGAGGCAGCGGATGTGAATACAGGTTGTAATCAGGCTCTGGGTGAGAATACGGGATGTGCTCAGGCTCCGCAGAAGAATACAGGATATAATCAAATTATGATGTTCTTAATATTATTTCTGATGACTGTTCTTCCCTTTTTAGTTCAGCTTTAATTAACTATAATAACATCTGGGTGATTCTTGCATTACTTGTGTGATATTTGGAAGGAATTCTTGACATTTTTAGTGCACTACACTTTAATTGGGTTGCCTATGGGGATCAGTATAAGACACAAGATACCTGGGCTTAACTATCAATGTGGTGCATTAACTTGGTATTTGCCCAAAACATTGGAAGCACAGGACCAGAACGAGGCTGCGTTACCTGTGTGACACAGGAAATGAGTCAATCGCTACATTTAATTTACATTCCAAAAATTCTGTGATTTGAACAAAGACTATGATGATTTGGCTTCATCAACTTAAGCAATGGTCATTTGTGTTTGCATCAATCAAAACTTGCATACCATGACCTCATTTGCATGTGTTACGTGTGTGACACATTTGTTACATGTGTGACTGCGTGCAATTCCTGGAATGCGCAGGTCCATTTCATTTAAATAAAATCATATCTGTGGCTGTTGTAGGACCTTGTAAGTAAGCATGGAGGTGTTTTACATACATCCTTTGTACTAACCAATGTTCCAGATAAGAATATTAGGTTTGGCAGTATTACCTTGGTGTTTTTGGTTTGGATAGGGTACTGGTGACCACTGATGTCCAGCTGCGCCTATATTGATAAACTCATGCTAAATTTAACCAGAAAATCATTTATTCATATTGAATTTCATGCATCAAAAGTGGATTTGTGCTAGAAATATGATTATTTTATGATTTGACAGTGCGCCATTTTGAGGGCTGTGTGTGTTTAAGGAGCCACCTGGACAGCTTTCTTATTTGGCCTCCTCTTTCAAAGCCAAGTATTTAATGTCCAGATGAAAAATACTTGTGAAGTTTGTGATCCCAGAAATGTATTGTTTTAACCCCCAGCCGCAGTATTTCTTTTCTAATGTCATTGCAGAACTTACATGAAGATTCTTTATGTTTGCAGCCCTTCTCTCCACCAAAGTCATGAAAATAAACTGAAATGCAATGGATATTTAATGCTGCACGTATATTGTCTCAGTTGAGCCATATTCCCCCTCTCCATGAACCTTAAATCTTGAATTATAAAGCATTAATTAGGGTAATGCATAAATAACCATATGTGGCTTCTGCGCAAAGGGGTTAATTTCATCCAACTAACAGCATTTTCACATTACTTTCTGAATCTCACATTTTCCTCGATATTACTAAATTCAAAATTCTTACCTGTTACACACAAGGGTATACACATGAAAGTTACAAAAATCTGGCAAAATATTTCGGTAAAGTGATGGGGTGGCTGACCTTCATGTTGAAGGCTTTAGTTGTAGCTGCTGTTGCTCTGGATAGATAAGCTAGACCATCTTTTGACAGAAGTGTGAACTGATCCTTTATTAGTCTTAAGATAAAGGAAACAGGTAATTAATGTCATAACAGGCATAGGCTTTGTACTTTGGTCACACATGTAACATAAATGTGTAATTGGGGCCATAGCGAATGTCACACATGTTACACCATGTTACGCGTGTGACAGGTACATTTTTGGCTATAAAACTAATTCTATTTTTGGGACTGAGGAAGTTCTGCCCTCCATGCATGGAAGGATTGGTATTAATTTATTATGAATTTATAATATCAGTTTTTTTACATTTTCCTGTGGATTTATTAATTTTATAAAAGCTTTTGTTGCCATGGGTTGTGTGACGTCATGCACCACCATATATTTCGACCTCTCAAAAAGTCTGCCGGGACTTTGCTCTCATTATTTCTGTGAAAATTTTGTGGCTGGTGCATCAGCGCCCCAGTGCTCTCAGTGGTCAGTAACGGTAGTTACGTCTGCATTAGATTGTTCCGCTCAGATCGGGTATTTGTGACATCACTCAGTGAAGGGGTCAAGGAGAGTTCAGTGTGAGTGTGGGGCTTACGGTGCTGAGGAGCGTCTCCTACTGCACCTCCATCATCATTGTCATCATGACCACATCTTTATCATCATCATCATCATCAACATCAAAATTTTCATTATTATCACTGCTACGATCTCCGTTGCAATCTTCATCACCATCTACATCTCCATAATTGGGGTCCTCATCATCGTCTTCATCATGATCATCATCAACATCACCATCATCATCATCATCATCATCATCACCGCCTGAATCCTCTCTTTACAGGAAGGGAATTATATTCAAGATTCTAAGGACTGAATTTGCTTTTGTTGTATACGCTGCCTTCAGTGAGATATCTGGCTCTGTAAATTGGTTCTGTTGAACGTGCTCAGCATGACAGCATGTGCTGAATGCGAGAAGCGTTTCTGTAGATCAGATATCTCTCAGCTCAGATCCTGCGGGGCGTTTGGCTTTCCGTGTTCTCCTGCATCTTAGGGCTTCAAGTAGCGAAGTGATTTCTGAAAGAGTCAGTCTGTTCAGGCCTAAATGGAAGGAAGTGACTGTTGTCCTCCTGAGAGTCTAAACGTATTTTTAGAGTCAAACAGTTCGCCGATTCTCCTCTGGAATATTACTAATGAAAGTAGCTACTGTTAGGCAAAGAGGGTTGTTTCTCTTAGGAATTTTCCTGTCTGCTTTTGCCCATAAAAATTTTATCAGGCCCAGTGTCATGTGGTGTTGTATTTAAGATAGCTCATGATCGCATTATTGAGCTCGTGTTCCTTTGGTCAGACATTTTACCAAGGTGTTATTTTACAGGTGAACGACTGTCATTGTATGTAATATTGTGCGCCGGTCTGTCAGTACACTGACGTTACACTGTAACAGTCTGCTACAGAAGCTGGACTCGCGCTTTTCATGAGAGAAGTAATGGAACTCTTTCCCTGCGTGAGCCTGCTGGCTCATCCCGGGTAAGCGACGATACCGCCCAGCCACCCTGCTTAGCTTTACAGCTAAAATACTGATCTTGGTGGGCTGTGCAAAAGGAAACCATTGTTTGAATTAGGCAGTAAGGCAATTTCCGCAGCTCGTTGTGGAGAGTGATGAGTGTGATGGTTCACGTAGAGCCTCATGGGCGTCCACTGCTTCTGACTTGTCTCCGCTGTTGGGGCCCTGTCTTGTTGCTGGATATATGGGTTGTAGGCGTGGGAGCCAGGCTGATGAACTGTGCAACTTCTCCTCACTTAAAGCAAAGTTTTTTCTATCTTCAGTCATCCCCGTCCTATTTCGTCCCCCATGTCTCAAAGCCTGTGGTGATGGGAAAGTAACGAAGCGATGAGTGTTGGTACACTGGGGGTTGTGGCCGGCAGGTGTTGGTACACTGGGGGCTGTGGCCGCTGGTGTTGGTACACTGGTGGTTGTGGCCGCCAGGTGTTGGTACACTGGGGGTTGTGGCCGGCAGGTGTTGGTACACTGGGGGTCGTGACCGGCAGGTGATGGTACACTTGGGGTTGTGGCCGGCAGGTGTTGGTACACTAGGGATTGTGGCTGGCAGGTGTTGGTACACTGGGGGTCGTGATCGGCAGGTGTTGGTTCACTGGGGGTCGTGGCCGGCAGGTTATGGTACACTGGGGGTCGTGGCCGGCAGGTGTTGGCACACTGGGGATTGCGGCTGGCAGGTGTTGGCACACTGGGGGTCGTGGCTGGCAGGTGTTGGTACACTGGGGGTTGTGGCCGGCAGGTGTTGGTACACTGGGGATTGTGGCTGGCAGGTGTTGGTACACTGGGGGTCGTGGCCGGCAGGTGTTGGTACACTGGGGGTTGTGGCCGGCAGGTGTTGGTACACTGGGGGTCGTGACCGGCAGGTGATGGTACACTTGGGGTTGTGGCCGGCAGGTGTTGGTACACTAGGGATTGTGGCTGGCAGGTGTTGGTACACTGGGGGTCGTGATCGGCAGGTGTTGGTTCACTGGGGGTCGTGGCCGGCAGGTTATGGTACACTGGGGGTCGTGGCCGGCAGGTGTTGGCACACTGGGGATTGCGGCTGGCAGGTGTTGGCACACTGGGGGTCGTGGCTGGCAGGTGTTGGTACACTGGGGGTTGTGGCCGGCAGGTGTTGGTACACTGGGGATTGTGGCTGGCAGGTGTTGGTACACTGGGGGTCGTGGCCGGCAGGTGTTGGTACACTGGGGGTTATGGCTGGCAGGTGTTGGTACACTGGGGGTCGTGGCCGGCAGGTGTTGGTACACTGGGGGCTGTGGCCGCAGGTGTTGGTACACTGGGGGTCGTGGCCGGCAGGCATTGGTACACTGGGGATTGTGGCTGGCAGGTGTTGGTACACTGGGGGTTGTGGCCGGTAGGTATTGGTACACTGGGTGTTGTGGCCGGCAGGTGTTGGTACACTGGGGATTGTGGCTGGCAGGTGATGGTACACTGGCGGTCGTGGCCGGCAGGTGTTGGTACACTGGGGGTCGTGGCCGGCAGGTGTTGGTACACTAGGGGTCATGGCCGGCAGGTGATGGTACACTGGGGGTTTTGGCCGGCAGGTGTTGGTACACTGGAGATCATTGCTGGCAAGCATTGGTACACTGACAGTCATACCCAATGGGGTTTGGTAAACTGGCAGTCGAAGCATCAGGTGTTGGTGCACAGACTGTCACAGCCAAGTAGCGACACACCAGCGGCTCAGGCTATTGGTTTGGTCCAAGTTGAAACAGAGCATCTGTGGAGTTCGGCAGCCACTGGGCCACTGAACATTGGGGAACATTGAAGCCACTGAACTTTTTATGATCACACTGTTCACCACTATGGCATTGGAAAGGGTCAATAAAAGTTGCCTGCTTTGTATTTCTGCTCAGCCAGCTCACCACAGCTGAAGAGGACCCTGTTTAGGCCGTCGAAACCCAAAGCAGAAGATGAGGTTTGTTCTGTGCATGGAACGAGTGCAAATCTTTGGAGAGGCAGTGCACTGAAAGACCTCAGAGGAGACCAGCAATGATTAATGACGACTGATTAAAGCGGAATGTGCTGATTGTGAATGTTTATTCTGCATAAACAATGAGCACCATTCTATTGTTGCACTGAGCACCATTTTGCTGTAACAGTGAACACCATTCTGCAGTAACACTGAGCACCATTCTGGATTAACACTGAGAACCATCCTGCAGCAACACTGAGCACCATTCTGTTGTAACACTGAGCACCATTCTGCAGTAACACTGAGCACCATTCCACAGTAACACTGAACACCATTCTGCTGTAACACTGAGCACCATTCTGCATTAACACTGAGCACCATTCTGCATTAACAATGAGCACCATTCTGTATTAACACTGAGAACCATTCTGCAGTAACACTGAGCACCATTCTCCAGTAACACTGAGCACCATTCTGCATTAACACTGAGCACCATTCTGCAGTAACACTGAGCACCATTCTGCTTTAACACTGAGAACCACTCTGCAGTAACACTGAGCACCATTCTGCAGTAACACTGAGAACCATTCTGCAGTAACACTGAGCACCATTCTGCAGTAACACTGAGCACCATTCTGCTGTAACACTGAGCACCATTCTGTTGTAACACTGAGCACCATTCTGCAGTAATACTGAGCATCATTCTGCTGTAACACTGAGCACCATTCTGCAGTAACACTGAGCACCATTCTGCAGTAATACTGGGCACCATTCTGCAGTAACACTGAGCACCATTCAGTTGTAACACTGAGCACCATTCTGCTGTAACACTGAGCAGCATTCTGCAGTAATACTGAGCACCATTCTGCAGTAATACTGAGCACCATTCTATAGTAAGACTGAGCCCCATTCTGCATTAACACGGAGCACCATTCTGCATTAACACTGAGAACCATTCTGCAGTAACACTGAGCACCATTCTGCAGTAACACTGAGCCCCAATCTGCTGTAACACTGAGCACCATTCTGTTGTAACGCTGAGCACCATTTTGCAGTAACGCTGAGCACCATTCTGCTGTAACACTAGGCACTATTTTGCAGTAACACTGAGCACCATTCTACTGCAACACTGGGCACCATTCTGCATTAACACTGAGCACCATTCTGCAGTAACACTGAGCACCATTCTGCTGTAACACTGAGTACTATTCTGCATTAACACTGAGCACCATTCTGCATTAACACTGAGCACCATTCTGCTGTAAAACAGAGCACCATTCTGCTGTAACACTGAGCACCATTCTGCATTAACACTGAGCACCATTCTGCATTAACACTGAGCACCATTCTGCAGTAATACTGAGCACCATTCTACAGTAACACTGAGCCCCATTCTGCATTAACACTGAGCACCATTCTGCATTAACACTGAGAACCATTCTGCAGTAACACTGAGCACCATTCTGCAGTAATACTGAGCACCATTCTACAGTAACACTGAGCCCCATTCTGCATTAACACTGAGAACCATTCTGCTGTAACACTGAGCACCATTCTGCAGTAACACTGAGCCCCAATCTTTTTTAACATGGAGCACCATTCTGTTGTAACGCTGAGCACCATTTTGCTGTAACACTGGGCACTATTTTGCAGTAACACTGAGCACCATTCTACTATAACACTGGGCACCATTCTGCCTTAACACTGAGCACCATTCTGCAGTAACACTGAGCAGCATTCTGCAGTAACACTGAGCACCATGCTGCTTTAACACTGAGCACCATTCTGCTATAACACTGAGCAGCATTCTGCATTAACGCTGAGCACCATTCTGCTGTAACGCTGAGCACCATTCTGTTGTTACACTGAGCATCATTCTGCAGTAACACTGAGCACCATGCTGCTTTAACACTGAGCACCATTTTGCCTTAACACTGAGCAGCATTCTGCATTAACGCTGAGCACCATTCTGCTGTAACACTGAGCACCATTCTGTTGTAACACTGAGCACCATTCTGCTGTACCCCTGAGCACCATTCTGCTGTAACACTGAGCCCCATTCTGCTGTAACACTGAGCACCATTCTGTTGTAACACTGAGCACCATTCTGCAGTAGCACTGAGCACCATTCTTCAGTAACACTGAGCACCATGCTGCTTTAACACTGAGCACCATTCTGCTATAACACTGAGCAGCATTCTGCATTAACGCTGAGCACCATTCTGCTGTAACACTGAGCACCATTCTGTTGTAACACTGAGCACCATTCTGCAGTAGCACTGAGCACCATTCTGCAGTAACACTGAGCACCATGCTGCTGTAACACTGAGCACTATTCTGCTATAACACTGAGCACCATTCTGCTTTAACCCTGAGCACCATTCTGCTGTAACACTGAGCACCATTCTGCTGTAAAACTGAGCCCCATTCTGCAGTAACACTGAGCACCGTTCTGCAGTTACACTGAGCACCTTTCTGCTGTAACACTGAGCCCCATTCTGCTGTAACACTGAGCACCATTCTGATGTAACACTGAGCACCATTCTGCAGTAACACTGAGCACCATTCTGCTGTTATACTGAGCACCATTCTGTTGCAGTATGCTTCCTTAACACGGGGTAGTAGTTGGCCGTCGTGTGACATTTTTCATTAATGGGGAACATTAAAGCTTTAATGATATCATAAGACATTTATTTTTTATGACGCAGCTAGTTATGACTGTTTTGTCTTTCCTCGGGCATTATTCATGGCGTTTCGTTAGGGGATGTGAACAGGATTCGTGGTAATGAGATGAGAAGTTTCTTCATTTAAACTCTCTGGTTCTTCAGAAGACTCTCCAGTCATCAGAGGGCCCTCACACTGAGCCAGCTGCGGAGTGGATGATACTTCTATCCTGTTGTAAAGCTTTAGCGGTGATATTCAATTAGATTTAAAACAAAAACTGAACTGAGGAGCGCAGCCCTGGAGACCCAAATGTTAAAGGTGCTTGCTGACAGCTATGTATTTCCGGCATATGTTGTAATTATAATTATGATTATGATCAAAGTCCCTGGCACTACCACTACTACTACTGCTACTGGTAGTAATAATAGTAATAATAATAATTATAATAATCCATCATAATCATAATAGTGAAAACTGCATTGTTAATAGGATAGTTTTTTGGTTCAGATTCTCATAAGATGCATGTGTATTACATCTGTCAGGAAGCCGCATTAGACAGAGTGAGAGGTACACATCTCTCTCTCTCTCTCTCTCTCACTCTCTGGGGGCGGCGGTAATGATGGCCATATTGACCCCTTAATGATCTCCATGCAAACCCAGAAAGGGGAGGAGCTACAGTGGTCTGACAGGAGCAGGCCGATTGCAGTGATTTCTCTCCAATGTGAAGTGCAGGTTGAAATAAAGACAGCGAACGAGAGGGTTACTTCAGCTAACTGTGTCACATGACCCACCAACACAACACTCAGCATAAGATGAATTATGAGCAGTAAATTGATTTAAGGTTAATTGGAAACTTTTAATTCATGATGGGGAATCATTTGCATAGTAAAAGCTACATTTCGGCAGATCAGATATTAATGTTCTCAAATAAATTAATATTCCAAATGTGTTTAAAACGACTCTAAACATTCATGAATATGCTACCATGTAAAGCTGATATTATGCACTCTATAAACACTGTCAGGAGAGCAATTTCAAGAGAAAACTTCTCCTCCATCAAAATTTATCAGTGAAATTCCACTGGCCCAGCCTGTTCTGGACTTGGTCACAGCTTCGATCCGATGAAGAACACAGACAGGAAATGCAGAGTCAGGCCTTCATGCTGGAATTACTGAGTGCTTAATAGTGGATATCTTACCCCCTCTTAGAACATGTTAATGCTAATGACATGACAAATTTCACAGTTTAGATAGCTGCTAGAATGCGATCTATGTGGCTGTCTCAGACTGCATTGCACTCAGTTGAGCTAGCATGGGCCATGGACATTGGCACGCTTTGGAAGACATAACATTAGCACTCCACATAATAAGCTTGTTTAGAACATCTTGATGTTGATTGTATTTTGCTCACACAAACATTGAGTTTTACTCTTGCACTCGCGTGGCTATTGCAGGTGGGGTGTATTTTGACTTTAAGTTCCAGTAGGTGTTTTAAAGAGATGAGCTTCATTTGATTGATATGATACAAAGGGCTTTTGGATGAAGTATCATAGAGCCAGGGCTCCTCGAAACCCCAGAGATGAGCCAATTAGGAAAATTTGGGAAAATCAATTAGTAAATAATTTTGTGTACATCTACTACCTAAATTATGACTGATCAATTCAGTATAATGGTAGTTTATGTCTCTTATACATGTTGAAAGTGACTGAATTACCAAGAGTCATTTTAAGTGCTTTTCGTTAGTTAGACAGCTCTTATATTTTACAGTGCTCAGTCTAACATTATTCCATTTGATGGAGGATGTATTCCAATAGGTTTTACTGGACTTTTTGCTAAAAACTGTAAAGGTCTAAATGTGAAAATGTTTAAGGGCTGGTCGCTGAATTAAAATCATTTGTGATACAAAATTTATTGATCTGGGACAGACAGTAATGGGCAATAATGGCTCTGCCTGCTCCTAACTTTCTCCACAGAAGATTCCCAGTGTCTGATGATGTTTGTGCATCACTGAGTTCAAGCAGTTACTGCCTGCCGAAAATATCGGACCAAATGTGAAAATAATTGCTTTCTTCACTACATCAAATTGTCCATTTCTTTGATGCATCTGAAATGGGGGGATGATGTACAGAAGGTGCTGACATTTCTAAATGTTTGAGACACAATCAGATAAGAGCTGATTGTCTGCAACTGTTTCATTGTTGCTGTATCCAATCAAAGTTCTACAGTACAGAAAAAAAAAATAAAAAATTCTGTCATTGTCAAATTAATTATAGTGCTGACTGTAAGTATTTTGGACAGATCTGCCCAACTCTCTTCCGAGAGATCTACAATCCTGTGGATCGTCACTCCAACCCTGTCACTGCACACCTCATTCAACAGCTGGAGCAGGGCTGCCCAACCTGTTCCTGAAGATCTACAACCCTTCAGATTCTCGCTCCACCTCTCATGAAGCTCATTCTACCGCTGCAGCAGGGCTGAGTACAAATTAGGATAAAATGACAATCCAGGATTGATCTCTGGGCCCAGGATCAGGAATTCCTCCTCTTCAAGCAGTGGGCTGATGTGATGATTTTTGTGGAGTACCTATTGGTTATCCTGCCGCCAGTTTAAATTGGACATTAAACATACATGTCTTATGAATATTGTGTCATATACGATGAGTGTCTTAAGTTTCCACCTCTCCAAACTGACATTACTCACACTATAACTGCCCCTGCTGCCAGGCTGCAGACACCATAATTATTCATGGTGAAATTGTTTTTGAGTCAAATTATTTCCAGAGCACTATCCATTAGAATTTTCTTTGGCTGAATCAATACCACAAAATCCGGTTCCATTAGACGGCCTCCCAGAATTCAGCTCAGCTGCCAGAAAACAGGGGCGTCATTGGTTGCATTGATTGGATTTGTCCAAATTGGTGTAGCTGGATCAATATGACACACATTCAGCATGCATTTTAAGTCTGACCATGTGATCACCCTCACTAGCTGTGATTGGTTATCCATTCTGTTCCATCCGAGGTGCCACTCTCTGGAAACAGCTGATCACACCCTGTACAACAACAGTCTGGAGATTCGTCATGAGCAGGGAAATGTGCCAGTGCTGCAGTGAAGCAGTGATGTGATCAGTCAGACTCCGGTGTGTGGATCACTGCTGCTCGGAGTGTGGGGCAAGATTTCACTGAGAGGGAGATTTCAGTGTTTTTAAACATGAGCTCTTTTGCTGATCTTCTGACGTCTGTAGTGGATCGATGTCTGAGGTTTAGAGGGTGGAACAGGAGCTTTTCTTGTGCTGATTACGTTGACTGTGAGCAAAAGTACACATGCAGTCTACAGCTATTTTGACAGCAACATTTCAGAGAAAGGGTGGCAGCACCTCAGTCTCAGGACATGGATGTTTCTGAAGCTCCTAAGGGGAGTGTAGAGAGCAGGACCACACCCCAACCATGACGCATTCAGAACTTCCTGTCAATACACACCTAAACCACTCCTCCAGTGTGGGTTTCACATCATGTGACCCCCCATCCTGTTCTCTCCTTCCCTCCCCTCTTGTCTCACCCTGTCCTTTCAGCGAATTCCCTAATGTAGCTTCCCCAAACTCGCAGGCGATGATGAGTTTGATAAGAGTTCCCCTCTCGTATATCAACCATATTCTCTACAATAAACTTTAAACACTTCTGCTTGATGGTGTGGCCCTGGGCAGCGAAATTTGTGTTATTTAGAAGGAGCCTGTCTCACTTCTCACTGTGGCCAGTGGGACTGATACAGCAAGATGATTGAGAATGTGATGCCAACAAGGAGAGAGTGGAATGGGATTGGCACAGGGAGAGGATGGAATGGGATTGGCACAGGGAGAGGGTGGAATGGAATTGGCACAGGGAGAGAGTGGGAATGGGATTGGTACAGGGAGAGATTGGGAATGGGATTGGCACAGGGAGAGGGTGGGAATGGGATTGGCACAGAGAGAGGGTGGAATGGGATTGGCACAGGGAGAGGATGGAATGGGATTGGCACAGGGAGAGGGTAGAAAGGGATTGGCACAGGGAGAGGGTGGAATAGGATTGGCACAGGGAGAGGATGGAATGGGATTGGCACAGGGAGAGGATGGAATGGGATAAGCACAGGGAGAGAGTGGAATGGGATTGGCACAGTTAGAGGCTGGAATAGGATTGGCTCAGGGAGAGGGTGGAAAGGGATTGGCACAGGGGTAGGATGGGAATGGGATTAGCACAGGGAAAGGGTGGGAATGGGATTGTCACAAGGAGAGGGTGGAATGGGATTGGCACAGGGAGAGGGTGGGAATGGGATTGGCACAGAGCGAGGGTGGAATGGGATTGGCACAGGGAGAGAGTGGAATGGAATTGGCACAGGGAGAGGGTGGAAAAGGATTGGCACAGGGAGAGGGTGGGAATGGAATTAGCACAGGGAAAGGGTGGGAATGGGATTAGCACAGGGAGAGGGTGGAATGGGATTGTCACAGAGAGAGGGTGGGAATGGGATTAGCACAGTGAGAGGGTGGAATGGGATTGGCATAGGGAGAGGGTGGAATAGGATTGGCACAGGGAGAGGGTGGGAATGGAATTGGCACAGGGAGGGGATGGAATGGGATTTGCACAGGGAGAGATTGGGAATGGGATTGGCACAGGGAGAGAATGGGAATGGGATTAGCACAGGGAAAGGGTGGGAATGGGATTGGCACAGGGAGAGAGTGGAATGGGATTGGCACAGGAAGAGAGTGGAATGGAATTGGCACAGGGAGAGGGCGGAATGGGATTGGCAAAGGGAGAGGATGGAATGGGATTGGCACAGGGAGAGATTGGAATGGGATTGGCACAGGTAGAGGGTGGAATGGGATTGGCACAGGGAGAGGGTGGAAAGGGATTGGCACAGGGAGAGGGTGGGAATGGGATTGGCACAGGGAGAGGGTGGAATGGGATTGGCACAGGGAGAGGTTGGGAATGGGATTGGCACAGAGAGAGGGTGGAATGGGATTGGCACAGGGAGAGGATGGAATGGGATTGGCACAGGGAGAGATTGGAATGGGATTGGCGTAGGGAGATGGCGGAATAGGATTGGCACAGGGAGAGGTTGGGAATGGGATTGGCACAGAGAGAAGGTGGAATGGGATTGGCACAGGGAGAGGGTGGAATGGGATTGGCACAGGGAGGGGTTGGGAATGGGATTGGCACAGAGAGAGGGTGGAATGGGATTGGCACAGATAGAGGGTGGGAATGGAATTGGCACAGGGAGAGGATGGAATGGGATTGGCACAGGGAGAGTGGAATGGGATTGGCACAGGTAGAGAGTGGAATGGGATTGGCACAGGGAGAGGGTGGAAAGGGATTGGCACAGGGAGAGGGTGGAATTGGATTGGCGCAGGGAGAGGGTGGGAATGGAATTGGCACAGGGAGAGGATGGAATGGGATAAGCACAGGGAGAGAGTGGAATGGGATTGGCACAGTTAGAGGCTGGAATAGGATTGGCTCAGGGAGAGGGTGGAAAGGGATTGGCACAGGGAGAGGGTGGGAATGGGATTGGCACAGGAAGAGAGTGGGAATGGGATTGGTGAGCAGCACTCTGTCCTTTTAATCTGGAGTCTGACTGACTTTGACTGACAAATTTAACCTTCATCCTCTGATTGTAAAGCTGTAAGGCACAGTTTTGAAGAAAAGATTTAAAAAACATCTGCCTTTGCTGCTCATCCTGTGAGACAGAAAGATTTTGATGGCAGAAGGGGACTAATTATGATAGTAAAACAAGACTTACACTCCGGATGTGTTCATTTGTGTGTATGTGCGCATGTTTGCATGCGTGCCTGTGTTTGTGTGTGTGTGTGTGTGTTTGTGTGGTTGTGTGTGTGTGTGTGCGCACACGCGCGCGTGTGTGTGTGCATGTGTGTGTATGTGTGTGTGTGGTGTTCATTAAATTACATTACATTTATTTGGTAGACTTTTTTTTGACCAAAGCACCATACAGCTAGTGCATAGAATCATGTAACTGAAGCAGTTACAAAGCATTTCAGACAATGTACAATATGTTTCTAACATCAGTCAGCTCTGTTATGAACTAGTCCCACGTAATCTTGGCATATGAGTTGTAGTGAAGCAGTACTAAAGGCCTGGGGAGTAAACAATTCCAAAATGGCAAACAAACAAGCATTACAAAGCAAGAGCAGGGATTTTATATGGTTGGAGGCGGTGCCAGGTCTGATGCTGCGAGAAAGGATCAGCAGAGACTGAGCAACAGATGATTCTTTAGACTGTGATGGAAGATCAACAGAGACTGAGCAACAGATGATTCGTCAGAGTGCAATGGAGGATCAGCAGAGACTGAGTAACAGATGATTCTTTAGACTGCGATGGAGGATCAACGGAGACTGAGCAACAGATGATTCTTTAGACTGCGATGGAGGATCAGCGGAGACTGAGCAACAGATAATTGGTTAGACTGCCTTGGAGGATCAGCAGAGACTGAGCAACAGATGATTCTTTAGACTGCGATGGAGGATCAGCGGAGACTGAGTAACAGATTATTCTTTAGACTACGATGGAGGATCAGCGGAGACTGAGCAACAGATAATTGGTTAGACTGCAATGGAGGATCAGCAGAGACTGAGCAACAGATGATTTTGTAGACTGCGATGGAGAATCAGTGGAGACTGAGCAACAGATGATTCTTTAGACTGCGATGGAGGATCAGCAGAGACTGAGTAACAGATGATTGGTTAGACTGCAATGGAGGATCAGCAGAGACTGAGCAACAGATGATTTTGTAGACTGCGATGGAGAATCAGTGGAGACTGAGTAACAGATGATTCTTTAGACTGTGATGGAGAATCAGTGGAGACTGAGCAACAGATGATTCTTTAGACTGCAATGGAGGATCAGCAGAGACTGAGCAACAGATGATTCGCTAGAGTGCAATGGAGGATCAGCAGAGACTGAGTAACAGATGATTCTTTAGACTGCGATGGAGGATCAGCGGAGACTGAGCAACAGATGATTCTTTTGACTGCGATGGAGGATCAACGGAGACTGAGCAACAGATGATTCTTTAGACTGCCTTGGAGGATCAGCAGAGACTGAGCAACAGATGATTCTTTAGACTGCGATGGAGGATCAGCGGAAACTGAGTAACAGATGATTCTTTAGACTGCGACGGAGGATCAGCAAAGACTGAGTAACAGATGATTCTTTTGACTGTGATGGAGAATCAGCAGAGACTGAGTAACAGATTATTCTTTAGACTGCAATGGAGGATCAACGGAGACTGAGCAACAGATGATTCTTTAGACTGCGATGGAGGATCAGCAGAGACTGAGTAACAGATTATTCTTTAGACTGCGATGGAGGATCAGCGGAGACTGAGCAACAGATAATTGGTTAGACTGCAATGGAGAATCAGGAGAGACTGAGTAACAGATGATTCTTTAGACTGTGATGGAGAATCAGCAGAGACTGAGTAACAGATTATTCTTTAGACTGTGATAGAGGATCAACGGAGACTGAGCAACAGATGATTCTTTAGACTGCCTTGGAGGATCAGCAGAGACTGAGCAACAGATGATTCTTTAGACTGCGATGGAGGATCAGCAGAGACTGAGTAACAGATGATTCTTTAGACTGTGATGGAGAATCAGCAGAGACTGAGTAACAGATTATCCTTTAGACTGTGATGGAGGATCAACGGAGACTGAGCAACAGATGATTCTTTAGACTGCCTTGGAGGATCAGCAGAGATTGAGCAACAGATGATTCTTTAGACTGCGATGGAGGATCAGCGGAGACTGAGTAACAGATTATTCTTTAGATTGCGATGGAGGATCAGCGGAGACTGAGTAACAGATGATTTTTTAGACTGCGATGGAGGATCAGCAGAGACTGAGTAACAGATTATTCTTTAGACTGCGATTGAGGATCAGCAGAGACTGAGCAACAGATGATTTTTTAGACTGCAATGGAGGATCAGCAGAGACTGAGTAACAGATTATTCTTTAGACTACGATGGAGGATCAGCGGAGACTGAGCAACAGATAATTGGTTAGACTGCAATGGAGGATCAGCAGAGACTGAGCAACAGATGATTCTGTAGACTACGATGGAGAATCAGCGGAGACTGAGCAACAGATGATTCTTTAGACTGCGATGGAGGATCAGCAGAGACTGAGTAACAGATGATTGGTTAGACTGCAATGGAGGATCAGCAGAGACTGAGCAACAGATGATTCTTTAGACTGTGATGGAGGATCAGCAGAGACTGAGTAACAGATTATTCCTCAGACTGCGATGGAGCATCAGCGGAGATGGTGCAACAGATAATTAGTTAGACTGCGATGGAGGATCAGCAGACACTGAGTAACAGATGATTCTTTAGACTGCGATGGAGGATCAGCAGAGACTGAGCAACAGATGATTCTTTAGACTGCGATGGAGGATCAGCAGTGACTGAGTAACAGATGATTCTTTAGACTGCGATGGAGGATCAGCAGAGACTGAGTAACAGATTATTCTTTAGACTTTGATGGAGGATCAGCAGAGACTGAGTAACAGATTATTCCTCAGACTGCGATGGAGCATCAGCGGAGATGGTGCAACAGATAATTAGTTAGACTGCGATGGAGGATCAGCAGAGACTGAGTGACAGATGATTTGTTAGACTGCGATGGAGGATCAGCAGAGACTGAGCAACAGATTATTCTTTAGACTGCGATGGAGGATCAGCAGAGACTGAGCAACAGATGATTCTTTAGACTGCGATGGAGGATCAGCAGAGACTGAGTAACAGATGATTCTTTAGACTGCGATGGAGGATCAGCAGAGACTGAGTAACAGATTATTCTTTAGACTGTGATGGAGGATCAGCAGAGACTGAGTAACAGATGATTCGTTAGACTGCGATGGAGGATCAGCAGACACTGAGTATCAGATGATTCTTTAGACTGCGATGGAGGATCAGCAGAGACTGAGCAACAGATGATTCTTTAGACTGCGATGGAGGATCAGCAGTGACTGAGTAACAGATGATTCTTTAGACTGTGATGGAGGATCAGCAGAGACTGAGTAACAGATGATTCTTTAGACTGTGATGGAGGATCAGCAGAGACTGAGTAACAGATTATTCCTCAGACTGTGATGGAGGATCAGCGGAGACTGAGAACAGATTATTCTTAGATGGCGATGGAGGATCAGCGGAGACTGAGAAGTTTGTAGACTTGTGGGCAGGTCCTTCCAATGCTCTGGCGCTGGGTAGGAAAAGCTTAGTTGTCTAGATGTGGTTCTGCAATTAATACAGAGGGGTGGGCGAAGTCGTCCTGCTGCTGCACAGTGCCAGAGCTGGTCTGTATGGAGTCATTACTTCCTGTCGGCAGGGAGGGGCTGTCCTGTTGGCTGCGGTGTCGGCCGGAGTCTAGTCGAATCTGATCCTGTCTGCACCTGGCACCAGTGCAGGGACTTCAGAAGGAGAATCACATGGGAGAACTTGGGAAAGTTACACCGAAGATGAGTGGCTGTATTCTGGAGTAGCTACTAAGGTCAAAGGGCACAGGGTTGTGCACCAACACCACATTCTATGGGACTGCAATGTGAGAGTCTGAAGCCCGCACTTTTAAAGCAACCACCATGAATTTATTCAGCAGCACAACTCAGATTCAGATTCAGATGAATTTTATTGTCATTGTTACAAAAATAACAACGAAACTACATTTGGAGAGAAAGTGCTCCGGGCTGCTGCAACATGCGTCGCGCTGCTAACTCCACTTCCTTCTTCAAAAATTTAAGGTTGCAGTTAACACAGAAGAGAAATATATTGATGACATCAGACATAGCTCTTCAGCTAGGGAGTGGAGCTCATTAGTGAGGTCATCAGGGTGAGACCAGGAGGGAAATGGAAGTTGATTGTGACGAGTGTGAAGAAACCAGCAGCACAGGGAGAGATGTGTGGGGACTGTACCCCTGTACCCCTGTACCCGGGTCATGGGTCCACAGCAGACTGAGTGGGGACTCTCAGTAAACGCTGTGTAGGGAAGTCGTATTCAACACCCAAACGCAGGGTTGAGAGGTGGGGTTCATAACCTGCAAACTCTTTAGAGTGAAATGGGGTTCGTAACCTGCAAATTATGGAGTGAAGTGGGATTAGTTACCTTAGCACTATAGGGCCCTGGTCCTCAGATCACGGCCCTCAAGGGCCCAGAACTGCTGGTTTTCCACCCTCCCTTTTCCAGGGACTTTCCAGGTGTTTTGACAGTCAGGCCAATCAGAGGCACTAAGTGTTCATTTACTGGCCTGGGATAACAGAAAACCTGGGCTGGATTTGGATTCAAGGTCCGGATTTGAAGAGCCCTACCATAGGGTGTAGGGTATTTGCCCCAAAATTTAATGTCCTACAGGACCCAATTACTGTAGAGCACAGTAAGGGCATTTAGTGAGTTATGTTTGTAATAGGAAATGTACGATGAGCATGCTCTTTATAGTACAGATTTTGTGTGGTCACATGTCTGCACAGAGATTAAATTGAGTGTAAAGTCATTTTATGGGGAAGTTACTGTCTCAAAATCTTCGGCTGTTGGGGTGTTTCTGATATCTGTGCGGCGTTAGCGCAGATGTGGCTCGTCGGGGTAGAGGGAGGATGGGATGTGGAGTTTTCTCCAGGGAACCGCTTTCTTCACTTACCCAGAAGAGACTCTCCTCATAATTCCTTTAGCAGATGTTTTCCGCTGGGCCACTGGCAGTGTGATGCTGACTCTTTTAAGTACATCTTTCTGTGGTCTAAGCGTCTCATTTCCTGTGTGCTAATTGCTTCATTTCCTGTGAGCAAAGGATTTAATTACCTGTGAGCTAAGAGACTCATTTCCTGTGACCTAAGCGTTTAATTTCCTGTGTGCTAAGTGCTTCATTTCTTGTGGGTAAAACATTTCATTTCTTGTGAGCTAAGAGCCTCATTTCCTGTGAGCTAAACACTTCATTTGCTGTGAGCATGGTCTTTCATCTCCTGTGTGCAAAGCACTTAATTTCCTTTGAGCTAAGAGAGGACTTCACTTTCTATGCTTCATCTTCCACGGAGAGCGCTTTATGACTGCTTCTCTGAAATGGAGAGCTATACTGCAGGGATCATCTCATCCGGCCATCTCAAATCTAAACCAAGCCTTGCTTTGCATTTGTCGTGGATTTGTCAGATTTCTGACGAAAGAAATATAGGGGCGAGAGAGTAAAAATCCATCCCACTGTTTCTACCCCCCATAAACCCAGACCTTGGATTTCATTAATTAAATCCACTCCAGAATGAAACACTGCTAATTAGCTTAATTAGATTAAGGGTGACAGGAGAGTGATTCTTAGGAGAAATATAGACTTTGTTCCTCTGTCCCTGTGCTGTACAGATGTTATTAAACTCGCCTGAAATTTTACTTCCTGTCCAACACCTACCTCAAAATCTAGGAATATCTGTCATGTAAACTCCGCCCCGTGACCCCCTGGGCCCACCCATCTCCTCCACACTATTTCCACCCAGCTGTAAATTTCAGTCCTACAATGGGAACACGGAGGTCCTCTGAATCTCGGCCCTGCTTCAGTGCGGACGCTGCCAATGTTTTTCCCCATCTGACATTTGGGATTAGTTCCTGCCATGCTTGAGTGTTATGGAAAAAACTAGTTAGTAACAAAAAGCTGCTTCCGAGAAAAAGGCAGAAAACTGTATCCCTCTGGGGTTAAGCTCTTGTCCGACAATGACTGACATGGTAGTTATTTGTTCATTACATAATAAGAAATATTTATGGGGGAATTTTTTTTTTATTTGTATCTTTGGCAATGTGACTTAATAAATTTTTCCATCGGAAAATATAAAATGTCAAATTTCTAAATGATGGACGAAAAACCTAACAATTATGCAGCTGCAGTGGCATTCGGCAGTTTGTCAGTGTTAATTCCACCATCTGCTTCCCTCTTCAAGCCATGTTTCAGTCGTTATTCGCACGTGCATTGCGTGAATTATGAATTCTGACCATGAATGTCCTGCACATCCAGTGCTCTGCATGGGGACTGACCTCACAGATCAGATAATATCGGTGTGCTGCTTCATAACTGACTAATTCACTGACCAGGATTTGTCATTAAAAAATAGGACATTTTTTGTGGAAGAACCAAGGGAAGATCAACTTGCTTGATTTTTACTCCACAGCTGATTAAATACTGATGACTGATGATTAAATACCGATGAGCAGACTTACTCTTGTGTGTGTGTGTGTGTGGGGGGGGGGGGGGATTTGACCAGGGTGGTCTGTACAGTGTGAAGTGTTTTGACTTTGTGAAATATGTGATATATATGACATTTCATTTGTCTTCCTCAGCTGCAGAAGTTAAAGAAGTCCCTCTCCTTCAAGACCAGAAGCCTCCGTAGTAAGAGCGCTGATAACGTCTTCCAGCGGCCCAGCAGCGAGGCGCGCCTGCAGGCAGACCTGCTTCCCCCTCAGGTGACCTCCTGTGCCCTGCCAAGCTCCGCCCCTGTCACTGGCTCCTCCCCCTCCACGAATGGCCTGCCCCACCTCAACGACCCAGCGGCCCACAGCTTCCTGGAGCACATCTTCAAGAAGCCTACATTCTGTGATGTGTGCAACCATATGATTGTGGGTGAGTGTTTGTGTGTTTAAGTGTGCAGGTGTATGTATGTAGGTTTGTGTGAGTGTATGTGTGTTTGTGAGTGTGTCGCTGTGTGCAGGAGTATGTGTGTCGGTGTGTGTCTGTAAGTGTCTGTGTTGGTGCGTGTGTCATCAGGTGTGTTTAGGTGTCAATAGGTGTGTGTAGATGTGTGTCAGAATGTGTGTATAAGTGTTTGTCAATAGGTGTCTGTAGGTGTGTGTTGGTGTTTGAGAGTAGGTGCCAGTAGGTGTGGGTCAGTAGGTGTCAGTTGTTGTGTTGGTGTGTGTCAGTAGGTGTGTTTAGATGTGTGTCAATAGGTGTATTTTGGTGTGTGTCAGTAGGTGTCAGTAGACGTGCGTAGGTGTGTTAGTGGGCATCAGTATCACCACGGCCTCAATTCTACTGCAGTTGCTTCCTCCGAAATGCTGTTACTTGTCTGCTGATCTTGCCAACCAACACCCAGGATACAGCGGAGACACAATTGGTGATCCTTCTCTGGGGCCTTCTGATGACTGCTGTTGGTAGTCCGGGACTCGGAGACATACAGGAGAGATGGACAGCATTGGTGGTGTTTCTCAAGGGCCTTCAGATCACTGCTGTAGGTAGTTCGGGACTCAGAGCCATACAAAAGAGATGGACAGCATTGGTGGTGCTTCTCAGGGGCCTTCAGATGACTGCTGTAGGTAGTTCGGGACTCAGAGCCTTACAGGAGAGATGGACAGCATTGGTGGTGCTTCTCAGGGGCCTTCAGATGACTGCTGCAGGTAGTCCGGGACTCGGAGCCATACAGGAGAGATGGACAGCATTGGTGGTGCTTCTCAGGGTCCTTCAGATGACTGCTGTAGGTAATCCAGGACTCAGAGCCATACAGGAGAGATGGACAGCATTGGTGGTGCTTCTCAGGGGCCTTCAGATGACTGCTGTTGGTAGTTCGGGACTCAGAGCCATACAGGAGAGATGGACAGCATTGGTGGTGCTTCTCAGGGGCCTTCTGATGACTGCTGTAGGTAGTCTGGGACTCAGAGCCTTACAGAAGAGATGGACAGCATTGGTGGTGCTTCTCAGGGGCCTTCAGATGACTGCTGTAGGTAGTCCGGGACTCAGAGCCTCACAGGAGAGATGGACATCATTGGTGGTGCTTCTCAGGGGCCTTCAGATGACTGCTGTAGGTAGTCCGGGACTCAGAGCCATACAGGAGAGATGGTAGGATGACTTTCATCTATGCTAGTGTTATGGCCCCTATTTGTAATTAGATTTTCAACGCAACAGCAACAGCAAGGGATCACAGACACAGTTTTAACAACTAAAACACATTTAATTTTTAAAACAAAGACAATAACGACTAAGCAACTAACAACTAAGACCAAGATTGAATTATCTACAAAACATAAATATTTACAATCCCTTTTCGTGGGGGTGGCTTGGTGATGTCCTGGATGATGAAAATGCTCAAACACAGGCAAAGAAATCCACAAAAGAAACGTCACAGGTCTTGAACAGAATGGCAGGTCTGGTCATCTTCTTGCAATTTCTCCTACTACTTTACTGTCTCAATTCTTTTCCTTATATACTCTTTTGCAGACCCCACCCACATTTAGACCTCTTTTTTTTTATTTTCTGAGACTTGCCCCAGACATGTCCAGGACATGTCTAAACATGACTCCAGTCCGAGCTCAACAAAAAAAGGCAAATACTGCCATCTAGTGGCCTACATTCACATTACACTAGTATTATTTTGAACTCAGTTCTCATACCTCTCTCCTCAAAGACCCTTTCAGGCAACTGACCAAAAGCATGACTGGCAGCGTTAAGACCGTGTTGGACTTCAGTCTCAATATCTGCTTTTGCTGTGAGAAAACTGCTCAAGCAGAGGACACTCTGAATCGTTCTTCGGTACAGTTTCATTGACCTTGAGAAAAGGGCAGGCTGGTTCTTGACCAGGAGTTGGCTGATAGAGGACCTCTGTCTTCTTCACATTGATAGAAAGGCCGAGTTTCTGATACGCGTAGTTAAAGGAGTTCAGACTGGCTTGAAAATCATTTCCTGTGGTGGCACAGACACAGTTATCATCGGCGTACTAATGTTCGATCACAGATGTCGTGTCAGTCTTAGTTTTCACCTCGAGCCTCCTCAGATTTTATAGGCCTCCATTCATTCTGTAAAAAATCTCCACGCCTCACATCAGGTGAAATAGGGTTGATATAAATATGCAGAACTGAGTGGGAGTGATCACCCAGCCTCGCTTAACACCTGCCTGCACCTGAAATGGCTCGCTTTCGCCAATGGCTCTCAGGACATATAAGACGTGTCATCGCGTGGAGGTCTAAGTATTGTACTAAACTTCTCAGAACATCCATGTTTCGCCCAGATCCACCACAGTGCTTCCTGGTTGACAGAATCAAAGGCCTTTGTCAGAACTATAAAGGTAATGCAGATTGGCTGGTATTGCACAAAGCACTTTTCTATTAAGTGTTTATCAGTAAAGACCATGTTGATCGTTCCCCTCTTTGCTCTAAAACCACACTGCGAAGAAACTCCTCAGCGACAATCAGCAAGAACAAGGGCGATGATGGTGCCAGCAGTAGTTAGGAGGGAAGTACCGCAGTGATTACAGCATTCATTAGGTCCCACAGGTTTGCATATTTTATCACCAGCAGTTTTGATGGCGGAAGCAGAATGAGTGTTTATCAGTGTAGTTTTCCTGGTGTTAAATGTGGAATCTGATGGCAGAATTAAAATTATTCTAGTTTGTTGAGAGTGGGAGTTAAACCTGGTGTGTCGATACTGAACTGAGATTTATGATATGGAGCGATGAGGTAGAAGCTGTGGTTTGTGAGTTCGGCAGGAGCTGCACCAAAACCATCCTGGTTGTCTGAAGCACAGGCAGAGTGAGTGAACAGACTCCTAAACTCCTCCACTTATGTCGTTAGCTCGTTAGCCGCAATAGCTGGTTTTCTCGCTGCCTCGCTAAGCTCGAACAGCTCCTTGGCGTTCCTGAGTGATGGCCAGCATGCTGCTGCGGCCACCGTGCTGCTCAAAGCTGATGACATCACACAACCAGCTGGCGCTCACACCTCCCCTCGCCCCCCAGCGCGAGACAGAGCCGACAGCCCGACGAGTTTCACAGCAACATCAAAAACGCAGAGAACACAGATGAGGTCCGCTGGCAGGCAGAGTCCATGAAAAACTGTTTTATCGCTTATATTTGATCAGGATTAAGACATAATACGCTATAATCACCCCTCACAAGGTCTGGTCTGTCCAGATGCCCATCCCAGAATGCCCTGTTGCTTCCTGCATGCCAGTCCAGCCCGTGTGCTCAGTCAGGACGGCCCCATGTGCCTGATTCATCCCGAGACATGACATGGCAGATGGCTCATACTTACTGACCAACTGAAATGTCTCATTTTGAAATGATTCACACTGAGCTTTAAGTTTTACATGCTAATTTATGTGCTTTGTGTGTGTGTGTGTGTGTGTGTGTACATACTGCTATGGACATGACACGTACACTCGCACATACCAACTCACACACATACATGCACACACTGACCCACACACACAAATACACGCCCATACTGATCGACCCACACGCACACGCACATGGACATACCAACTCACGCACATGCTCGTACTGACTGACACCCACATACACACACTAACCCATTCACTCAAACATGCCCATAAACACTCACACAGACACATCACACACACACACTTATATGCCCATGCCACCAAGAATGCTCAAGTTAGCAAGCACACACACACAAACACGCACACACATTCGTGCATTTTACATTACGTACATCTCATTTACAAGACAGGTAAGACTGTATGGGCTGTAACTACGAAAGATGTTTATCTATTATCAGTGTGTAGCGTTTAGACGTGTATAAATATGACTTAGATGCTTCTTGCTAAACGTGTGTTTTAATCACACCCTATGAAACACTCTAAACAGCTGATTAGTTATCCATGTCTACCAATGCCCGTCCAACCTTGATGTCCTCAGTTCAATCTGTTAAATGGGATTTGATTGGCTGCTGGATTGCGAACAGGGATATGCGTTCCGGTGTTCTGTCAAATTTTGCTACCCATCACATTATGCTGCCTTGCGGTTCTGCGCTTGAGCAAACCGAAAAACTCGGGCTGTTTCTTCGCTCATATCTTAAGTATCTTCAAAAATAAAAAGAAATAGATTTTTTTTCAGTCGCTTTGCATTGCAGTAGCATTTTTTGACAAGGGAGCACTAATTGTCAGAACACCAGCTATAGCACCTGTAATTCCAGGGAGACCAGCTACATGCCAAAGCCCATCCATGACAAAGCTCCCTTGTCAAAGAATGCTACCGCAATGCAAAGCGATCGTAAAGTCTTTTTTCACCTTAATATTGCAATATGACTCAGTTTACAGTAGTAACTTTATTTGTTAGCTTATTTTAACATAAGCAGATGTTATAATGAGTTAGATAAGTTTGTTTGAAGATATATGCCCACATATGCCATTATCATCTCATTTCTGGATTTTCAGGAAAACCCAGCATTTACATGCAAATATATTCGGATTCTAGGTCAAAAGGCGCACTGAAAACAAATCTTTTTTTAAAAATTATTTTTAAGATACTTAAGATATGAGCGAAGAAACAGCCCGAGATTTTAGGTTTGCGCAAGCGCAGAACCGCAAGGCAGCATAATGTGATGGGTAGCAAAATTTGACGGAACACTGGAACGCATATCCCTGTTCGGAATCCAGCGGCCAATCAAATCCCATTGAACAGATTGAACTGAGGACATCAAGGTTAGACGAGCATTCCTGGACACGGATAACTAATCAGCTGTTTAGAGTGTTCTGTAGGGTGTGATTAAAACACAAGTTCAGCTAGAAACATCTAAGTCATATTTAGACACGTCTAAACGCTACACACGGATAATAGATAGACACCTCTCAAAGTTATGGCCCTTGATGTTTAAGTTTATGCGTCGTCTGGATGAATCCACCAACAGCATCATGGGTCCACTATCAAATCCTTTGGTGAGCTGCTCTCGGTACACATCCAGACTGAGGGTGCACTGGCTGAAATGTCTGTATGTTTGTATGTGATATAATTGTGGTGTTTTTATAGTCCTTTTTTTATCTGTTTTGTTCTGTATGATTTGGACATGAGTCTGTATAATAATAAACTGAACTGAACTGAAATTCACGATCTTGCATCCCTCCGACTGTGAATATCCACTAACCTTATCAGTCAAACTGCCCCGCTATCTCTGAGGAGCTTCACTCTACATTTGCGTTTGAAAATCTCATAGTGTATGGGTGAGCCATGTCATTCTCTCTGCTCTGAAGAACAAGTTGTTTAGGACGGAAATCTGCTCAATGATAATGAGCTCTTCTTTGATTGGTCAGCAGACATACATAAACAAAATGTAACATTTAAGTTTAAACTAAGGGGGGGATTGGGGAGGCCGAGGGAGGATGTGGCAGGGAACAGGGCATGCAGACAGAGCTGATAGGCGTGAACTATGCAGAGCAGGTCTGTGATGTAGAAAACAGTGGGAATTCAAACTGCATGTTTCAAACACTGATGTGGGAAAGGGAGGTCTAACGGCTAACCTGGGGGGTCCCCCCAAAGGTACACACAGTGCGTTTTAAGGCCCTTTGAGTTAAAAAAAAAAATTCTACATAGACTAAATAGCTTAGTCTGTGCCTCCCATTGCTGACAAAAAGCCTGATTAGGGTGGAGCCTTTTGACTGTACAGCACATGATATTTGAAGCAGGAATTCAGCTGAAGTAAAGGCGCTCGTGTGAAGATGGACCCTCCTCTGATACAGGATTCAGTGACAGTGATGTTCAGAAACTCCTCCTTATAGCAGCACTGGAAGATACTACTGAAGATCACGAATCGCTGAAAACTTTCCTAGAGCCACTGAAGCTCCTCCAGCCAAATTCTTGCTTTTCGCCGATCTGAAGATCTGTACGGTCAGGACTTCAGGTTTTCGTCAGCAATGAAAGACACAGACTAAGTCATGTATGTCCCAGTCATTCAGTACATTGTGGGCCCCATGATGTAACTGATGACGGGGGAAACCTGTTTAGTGTGATCAGTAATTTGGGAAATGAAATTATATTTACATGGTCCAGTGATTCTTCTGAACTGTACCCTGGACAAGGAAAATTAATTGGTTGCTATGGGAACCACAAATTGGTGATAAATTGACAATGATGGTACAAATAGCTGTTTTTCAACATGAGAAAGCAGTAAAGTGTAAATTGGAATCCTCTTCTCAATATTTCAACCATCGGTTATGTAAAAAAATCTCAAAATATCAAAATTTCAAAAAAGTCACTTTTTCTCAAAAAATTCCTGAACAGATTTTTTTTAGTTTCTTCACCATGTCAGTCTGGTAGGTGAAGGCAGCCCGTTTTCACTGAAAAATGTTTTGAACTCGAAAGACCTGAAAAGCCACTGTGTACAGAGAGAATTCTCACTGTTTCCTACATCACAAACAGACCTCATCTGCATAGTTCACACCTCCCAGCCCTGTATGTCTGTCCTGCTCCGTCCCACAGCTGTGCTGGACCTCCTGACCTCTCTCTCATAGCTCAAACATTGCATTTTGTTAGATACGGTGAGACCACTCTGAATGCTGTGGTCCGGGGTTACAGAATGCAGATCCATTTCAGCACCTGAAGGAAAGGGTTAAGGTAATACAGACCATTACCGTCGGGACTCAGGTGATGCTACATGATTTTTCTTTATAAATGAACTGTCATTTCCGCCTGTGATAGATTGTGGTGAGGGCTCTTTTGGGAATTATTGCGCTGCCACGCCCAGGATACAGCTATGATCACAGAACTCTGGGTAAATCTCTGTCTGCCCTGTTTGCACTATTTTGGGTTGTGGCCTGATGTGCCTCTGTAAGTGCAGAATCGATCTCAGCCCCCAAAGCAAATGGCTGTGTGGGAGAACGTGACAGCCATTATGTGGAGGCCAGTCTGTGTCTCTTTCATTTGTAGTTAGGGCTGTGAGATTAATCTATGCCTGACACCTGCTGGCTCTCTCAGGAAAGAACAGTGATGTCCTGGGTCTAGTGTGTGTGTGTGTGTGTGTGTGCATATTTCCTAAATTTGGCTTTAGGAAACTGGAGCATGGAGAACAGTGTCATCAATAAACAAGTCCATTCCTGGCTTGTATTGATTGCTGAATCAATCGAGTACTGGCTGCAAAGCAGTTTTATCGGACAAAAGCAAAGGTTGTATTGCGTCCATCCACACTACACTGCAGCACTGTGGTTATCTGATCATGCAAAGCCAAGGCTGCACGGCAGTAAAATGAGGGCTAAGGCCATGGTACTTAAAAATTTCAAAACAATATGCAATGTGGACAATCAAGCGCTCTGATCTAGCTCAATTCTAGTGAGTACAAGACGTGCACCCCTCGCCCACCGGTCCGCACCGTCTCAGAAATCTGGACTGTACGCGGGCCGTCCGCGTGAACTCTGCTGAACTCTGGCAAAATGTACGCGAGATGGACTGTCAGCAAACTATGGCGTAACGCACACTTGGTGGGTATGGCAGGATATGTAGGTTTCCACACCTCAGAAATGCTCTACAGGAAGTGAAAGGGTTTGTAGAGTTCCACTCCTCAGAAATATTCTAAAGAAAGTGGCAGGGTTTGTAGGGTTCCACGCCTCAAAATATTCTACAGAAAGTGGCAAAGTTTGAAGGGAACCAGAATCACTCCACAGAAAATGGCAGGATAAATAGGGTTCCACACCTCAGAGATACAGAAAGTGGCAGGGTATGTAGGGTTCCATGCCTCAGAAATACTCCACAGAAAGTGGCTGGATAAATAGGGTTCCACACCTCAGAGATACTCACAGAAAGTAGCAGGGTATGTAGGGTTCCACGCCTCAGAAATACTTCACAGAAAGTGGCAGGATAAAAAGGGTTCCGCACCTCAGAGATACTTACAGAAAGTGGCAGGGTATGTAGGGTTCCACGCCTCAGAAACACTCCACAGAAAATGGCAGGATAAATAGGGTTCCACACCTCAGAGATACTCACAGAAAGTGGAAGGGTATGTAGGGTTCCATGCCTCAGAAATACTCCACAGAAAGTGGCAGGATAAATAGGGTTCCACACCTCAGAGATACTCTCAGAAAGTGGCAGGGTATGTAGGGTTCCATGCCTCAGAAACACTCCACAGAAAATGGCAGGATAAATAGGGTTCCACACCTCAGAGATACTCACAGAAAGTAGCAGGGTATGTAGGGTTCCACACCTCAGAAATACTCCACAGAAAGTGGCAGGATAAGTAGGGTTCCACACCTCAGAGATACTCACAGAAAGTGGCAGGGTATGTAGGGTTCCACACCTCAGAGATACTCACAGAAAGTGGCAGGGTATGTAGGGTTCCATGCCTCAGAAACACTCCCCAGAAAATGGCAGGATAAATAGGCTTCCACACCTCAGAGATACTCACAGACAGTGGCAGGGTATGTAGGGTTCCACGCCTCAGAAATACTTCACAGAAAGTGGCAGGATAAAAAGGGTTCCGCACCTCAGAGATACTTACAGAAAGTGGCAGGGTATGTAGGGTTCCACGCCTCAGAAACACTCCAAAGAAAATGACAGGATAAATAGGATTCCACACCTCAGAGATACTCACAAAAAGTGGAAGGGTATTTAGGGTTCCATGCCTCAGAAATACTCCACAGAAAGTGGCAGGATAAATAGGGTTCCACACCTCAGAGATACTCACAGAAAGTGGCAGGGTATGTAGGGTTCCATGCCCCAGAAATACTCTACAGAAAGTGGCAGGGTATACAGGGTTCAATGCCTCAGAGATACTCGACAGAAAGTGGCAGGGCATGTAGAGTTCCATGCCTCAGAGATACTTCACGGAATGTGGCAGGGTATATAGGGTTCAACGCCTCAGAGATACTTTAAAGAAAGTGGCAGGGCATGTAGGGTTTCATGCCACAGAAATACTCCACAAAAAGTGGCAGTATATGTAGGGTTCCATGCCTCAGAGATACTTCGCAGAAAGTGGGAGGGCATGTAGAGTTCCATGCATCAGAAATATTTCGCAGAAAGTGGCAGAGTATGTAGGGTTCAAAGCCTTAGTAATACTCCACATAAAGTGGCAGGGTATGTAGGGTTCCATGCCTCAGAGATACTTAACAGAATATGGCAAAGTATATAGGTTTCGAAACCTCAGAGATACTCACAGAAAGTGGCAGGGTATTTAGGGTTCCATGCCTCAGAAATACTCCACAGAAAGTGGCAGGATATGTAGGGTTCCATGCCTCAGAGATACTCACAGAAAGTGGCAGGGTATGTAGGGTTCCATGCCCCAGAAATACTCCACAGGAAGTGGCAGGGTATATAGGGTTCCATGCCTCAGAGATACTCACAGAAAGTGGCAGGGCATGTAGGGTTCCATGCCTCAGAAATACTCCACAGAAAGTGGAAGGGTATGAGGCGTTCCATGCCTCAGAGATACTTCACAGAAAGTGGCAGGGTATATAGGGTTCAACGCCTCAGAGATACTCGACAGAAAATGGCAGGGCATGTAGGGTTTCATGCCTCAGAAATACTCCACAGAAAGTGGCAGTATATGTAGGGTTCCATGCCTCAGAGATACTTCGCAGAAAGTGGGAGGGCATGTAGAGTTCTATGCATCAGAAATATTTCACAGAAAGTGGCAGAGTATGTAGGGCTAAAAGCCTTAGTAATATTCCACAGAAAGTGGCGGGGTATATAGGGTTCCATGCCTCAGAAATACTCCACAGAAAGTGGCAGGATATGTAGAGTTGCACGTCTCAGAAATACTTCACAGAAAGTGGCAGGGTATGTAAAGTAAAAATAGAATGAATGCCCGCACATCCAAAGTCCAATATCACAGGTGCCGGACCCAAAGAAACAGTAGAAAGAAGAGAATAAAAGTCCGCACACTGTTAAAGTAGCTCCCAGAAGACTTTATTCCTTGTACAAAGTTTCGGCCGACGTGGCCTTCGTCAGGTTAGTTCCACACATGTGATTGGGGTGGGGGTGGGGGTTTATATACACTAAAGATGGTAGATGGACGAAACCAAAGTGCAATGAGTCCTAATATACCAAAATAATCACATACTACATTCAAAACCCAAAACCAGTGAAGTTGGCACGTTGTGTAAATCGTTAATAAAAAACAGAATACAAAGATTTGCAAATCCTTTTCAACCTATATTCAATTGAATACACTGCAAAGACAAGTTACTTAATGTTTGAACAGGTAAACTTTGTAATTTTTTGCAAATATTAGCTCATTTGGAATTTGTGGCCTGCAACATTTTTCAAAAAAGCTGGTACAAGTGGCAAAAAAGACTAAGAGAGTTGAGGAATGCTCATCAAACACTTATTCGGAATATCCCACAGGTGAACGGGCTAATTGGGAACACGTGGGTGCCATGATTGGGTATAAAAGCAGCTTCCCTGAAATGCTCAGTCATTCACAAACAAGGATGGGGCGAGGGTCACCACTTAGGGGTCTATTCTCCCATGCGCTTAAGTCGAAAAAAGCGCGTAGCTACGCGCTTTTCAGCCTACGCGTATTCTCCCCTCGACTTAAGTCTGTGCATTACGCGCCTTGAAGGCACTTACGCGCTTGGGGCGGAGCAAGGCCAAAATCGGGGCGTTTCCGGGCGTTTCTCATGCAAATAACACTTACGCGTATTCTCCCCCTGGCTTACGCGCTTTTTCTGTTAAGCGCTTTTGAGGGCTGTATTAAGGTCAAGCGCCAACATTAGGTGAAATTGAATATTGCGTTTGATGTCGGTTATAGGCCGAATTTTAACATTACTTTTATTTTATTTAACATGGTAAAGGTTGAGACATTTAATATTCGATTGTTCTTCCTTATTTCTAAACTACATTTCTCAAAGCCATGATAATTTATCAAACGAAATCATCACATGATATTACGCATCAGCCTCTTCTCCAATCAGTTAAATTACAAACGCAAAACAATTAATTAATACGAGTATACATAAGACCATCATTCTACCATGCCCTCAAAATCTAAAGTCAAAATGCCAGTCCTGCATTTGCTTGCACTCTTGCGTGATTGGGAAAGAGTAAGAGGAGCGCGCCGAGCTCGAAGACGAACACTCGTATATCGGCTTCGTTTGGACATCCTGGCACAAACAAACATCGAGTGCATCCAACGCTTTCGCCTGGACCGTGCATGAGGCAATCATCTATCTTTGCCGACTTCTGGATGAACAACTATCCAGCCGCAGCAATTATCAACAAAACATACCCGTGGTCATCAACGTCAGAACTGCACTGTCGCTCCTGGCATCTGGGTCGTTTCAGAGAGTGGCTGGTCATGTCATTCACATCACAGGCGTCTGTGTCAAGGTGTCTGACGCAGTTCGTTGGCGCTTCAAGTTCTTCTCCATGTACTTCCACTGCAGAAAGAGTAGATGCCATCCCTTCCTCCTGTGCAGTGAAATGCACAGGGGATGATGGTTGCCCACCACCTGTTGCGTGTACAGTTCTCCGGTGTGCAGAGAACCTGGCTTTTACAGCGCCCCGCAGATCTCTCCATTTATGCTTTAAATCAGGGATACTGCGCTTACATCTCCCCACCGAAGCCACATCCAGAACTATTCGCAGCTTTATTCCTCGGATCAGCCTTCATTGCTTGCTTGCCATACACCAACATCTGTGAAATTTGGTTTTCGGCTTTGGCTCGACATCGCCATCATTGTCTTCCATGTTCTATAAACAAATGCGACTGCCCTATATGTTCGTGATAATCTAAAAAGTTGTGATATTCTCACGAGTGAGGGGATTGATTTTCTCATTGAGGATATCTGTATTAACTAACTCGAGTCCTAGTAATGTTTTACCATTGGTAATACTGTGTAATTTAATGTGTGAAGAAAGATATTATTAAATAGGCTACTCTAGATTGAGCCCTACCCTGGCAAATACCAAAGCACTATCCATTTGTTAATCAATTTTAGCCTTTAAAGAATAGCCGACATGGGAAGAATCATAATCAGTAAATGGGATAATTGATTATAATAAAGTATTAGGCATAAGGTCAAGTGAATGTGTTGCTCAAATCAAATAGGATGATAGGCTATGGATATGGAATTATGTCATTACTGAGGCGGTTTCGGGGCGGGGAGATGACCGCGTGCGAGGTAAGAATCCTTGTTAAAGCGTTTCCATGTCCTTGAGTTGCAAACATGACATCGGAGTAGTTTTCAAGTGCGCAATTTCTAAATGAGATCATATAAACTGTCTTTGATTGTCTTTGTGTGACTAGAATGTTCCCTTTGTCTTCTTCCCTGTCTTCCACGGAACAAACAGGCTCGTGTAGGAGGGGCACATTTTCAATGATCTGATTGCGCTGATTGAGAAGCGCTAAATTCTTTATTTATTATTTCATTATCGCGGCAATTTGTTTGTATGCATAGCTTTAATGCCTTGGTGGCTAGAGCAAGAAATAACAAGTTTTTGTTACTAACATATCCCCCGCCGCCGCAATTTTATGTGTCCGTACGGACGGAGCCCAATGCTATATCCCCCGCTATCACCGGCGGGGGATAAATAAAGAGATGTCTGAATTACGTCTTGTAATTGGTACGGCCTACTATTACAGCGGCATATAAAACCTCGTATCTTCACAATGACAAACTTCACAGGAAAATAAAATAAAATTAAATAAAATAATTATAATAATTATAATAATATAAATGGATAAATATAGTTTAAAATAAAAATGTTTAATTTTGCATGTAAGAATAGTGGACATACGAGTTTTCGTTTCTTATCAGTTTGCAGATACGAGGTTTTATCAGCAGGCCGACAATATTCAAATTTAAAGTCTGGTTTGCGTTTTCCATGGACCACAAATGCGTTTTTATTGTTAATCAGAAAATCCTTTTTCCATGTTTTCCTGATAGCCATAATCAATGAGCTTTGTACAGAGTCTGCCTCTCTTTTGGATCAGTCACACCTCTTTCATAAGGCCGCCTACATTCTGAAGTTAAGCGCTGTGGGCGTGATCGAAGCGAGTAGGGGAGAATACGCGTAACTCAAAGGCGCTTAACTCGAAGCGCGTAAAAAAGGACTTACGCGCTAATGGGAGAATAGACCCCTATGTGAACAAATGCGTGAGCTGATTGTCGAACAGTTTAAAAACAACATTCCTCAATGAGCTATTGCAAGAAATTTAGGGATTTCATCATCTACGGTCCGTAGTATCGTCAAAAGGTTCAGAGAATCTGGAGAAATCACTGCACATAAGCGACAAGGCCAAAAACCAACATTGAATGCCCGTGACCTTCGATCCCTCAGGCGGTACTGCATCAAAAACCGACATCAGTGTGTAAAGGACATCACCAAATGGACTCAGGAACACTTCAGAAAACCACTGTCAGTAACTACAGTTCGTCGCTACATCTGCAAGTGCAAGTTAAAACTCTACAATTCAAAGCGAAAGCCATTTAGCAACAGCACCCAGAAACGCCGCCGGCTTCGCTGGTCCCAAGCTCATCTAAGATGGACTGATGCAAAGTGGAAAAGTGTTCTGTGGTCTGACCAGTCCACATTTCAAATTGTATTTGGAAACTGTGGACATCGTGTCCTCCGGACCAAAGAGGAAAAGAACCATCCGGACTGTTATAGGCGCAAAGTTCAAAAGCCAGCATCTGTGATGGTATGGGGGTGTATTAATGCCCAAGGCATGGGCAGCTTACATATATGTGAAGGCACCATTAATGCTGAAAGGTACATACAGGTTTTGGAGCAACATATGTTGCCATCCAAGCAATGTCTTTTTCATGGACACCCCTGCTTATTTCAGCAAGACAATGCCAAGCCACATTCTGCACGTGTTGCAACAGCATGGCTCCGTAGTAAAAGAGTGCGGGTACTATACTGGCCGGCCTGTAGTCCAGACCTGTCTCCCATTGAAAATGTGTGGCGCATTATGAAGCGTAAAATACGACAACGGAGACCCCGGACTGTTGAACAACTGAAGCTGAACATCAAGCAAGAATTGGAAAGAGTTCCACCTGAAAAGCTTCAAAAATTGGTCTCCTCAGTTCCCAAACGTTTACTGAGTGTCGTTAAAAGGAAAGGCGATGTAACACACTGGTTAAAAGGCCCCTGTGCCAACTTTATTGCAATGTGTTGCTGCCTTTAAATTCTAAGTTAATGATTATTTGCAAAAAAAAAAAAAGTTTCTCAGTTTGAACATTAAACATCTTGTCTTTGCAGTGTATTCAATTGAATATAAGTTGAAAAGGATTTGCAAATCATTGTATTCTGTTTTTATCTACGATTTACATAATGTGCCAACTTCACTGGTTTTGGGTTTTGTATGATCCAAAAACAACACTATGGGGTCTATTCTCCCATGCGCTTAAGTCGAAAAAAGCGCGTAGCTACGCGCTTTTCAGCCTACGCATATTCTCCCCTCGACTTAAGTCTGTGCATTACGCGCCTTGAAGGCACTTACGCGCTTGGGGCGGAGCAAGGCCAAAATCGGGGCGTTTCCGGGCGTTTCTCATGCAAATAACACTTGCGCGTATTCTCCCCCTGGCTTACGCGCTTTTTCTGTTAAGTGCTTTTGAGGGCTGTATTAAGGTCAAGCGCCAACATTAGGCGAAATTGAATATTGCGTTTGATGTCGGTTATAGGCCGAATTTTAACATTACTTTTATTTTATTTAACATGGTAAAGGTTGAGACATTTAATATTCGATTGTTCTTCCTTATTTCTAAACTACATTTCTCAAAGCCATGATAATTTATCCAACGAAATCATAACATGATATTACGCATCAGCCTCTTCTCCAATCAGTTAAATTACAAACGCAAAACAATTAATTAATACGAGTATACATAAGACCATCATTCTACCATGCCCTCAAAATCTAAAGTCAAAATGCCAGTCCTGGATTTGCTTGCACTCTTGCGTGATTGGGAAAGAGTAAGAGGAGCGCGCCGAGCTCGAAGACGAACACTCGTATATCGGCTTCGTTTGGACATCCTGGCACAAACAAACATCGAGTGCATCCAACGCTTTCGCCTGGACCGTGCATGAGGCAATCATCTATCTTTGCCGACTTCTGGATGAACAACTATCCAGCCGCAGCAATTATCAACAAAACATACCCGTGGTCCTCAACGTCAGAACTGCGCTGTCGCTCCTGGCATCTGGGTCGTTTCAGAGAGTGGCTGGTCATGTCATTCACATCACAGGCGTCTGTGTCAAGGTGTCTGACGCAGTTCGTTGGCGCTTCAAGTTCTTCTCCATGTACTTCCACTGCAGAAAGAGTAGATGCCATCCCTTCCTCCTGTGCAGTGAAATGCACAGGGGATGATGGTTGCCCACCACCTGTTGCGTGTACAGTTCTCCGGTGTGCAGAGAACCTGGCTTTTACAGCGCCCCGCAGATCTCTCCATTTATGCTTTAAATCGGGGATACTGCGCTTACATCTCCCCACCGAAGCCACATCCAGAACTATTCGCAGCTTTATTCCTCGGATCAGCCTTCATTGCTTGCTTGCCATACACCAACATCTGTGAAATTTGGTTTTCGGCTTTGGCTCGACATCGCCATCATTGTCTTCCATGTTCTATAAACAAATGCGACTGCCCTATATGTTCGTGATAATCTAAAAAGTTGTGATATTCTCACGAGTGAGGGGATTGATTTTCTCATTGAGGATATCTGTATTAACTAACTCGAGTCCTAGTAATGTTTTACCATTGGTAATACTGTGTAATTTAATGTGTGAAGAAAGATATTATTAAATAGGCTACTCTAGATTGAGCCCTACCCTGGCAAATACCAAAGCACTATCCATTTGTTAATCAATTTTAGCCTTTAAAGAATAGCCGACATGGGAAGAATCATTATCAGTAAATGGGATAATTGATTATAATAAAGTATTAGGCATAAGGTCAAGTGAATGTGTTGCTCAAATCAAATAGGATGATAGGCTATGGATATGGAATTATGTCATTACTGAGGCGATTTCGGGGCGGGGAGATGACCGCGTGCGAGGTAAGAATCCTTGTTAAAGCGTTTCCATGTCCTTGAGTTGCAAACATGACATCGGAGTAGTTTTCAAGTGCGCAATTTCTAAATGAGATCATATAAACTGTCTTTGATTGTCTTTGTGTGACTAGAATGTTCCCTTTGTCTTCTTCCCTGTCTTCCACGGAACAAACAGGCTCGTGTAGGAGGGGCACATTTTCAATGATCTGATTGCGCTGATTGAGAAGCGCTAAATTCTTTATTTATTATTTCATTATCGCGGCAATTTGTTTGTATGCATAGCTTTAATGCCTTGGTGGCTAGAGCAAGAAATAACAAGTTTTTGTTACTAACATATCCCCCGCCGCCGCAATTTTATGTGTCCGTACGGACGGAGCCCAATGCTATATCCCCCGCTATCACCGGCGGGGGATAAATAAAGAGATGTCTGAATTACGTCTTGTAATTGGTACGGCCTACTATTACAGCGGCATATAAAACCTCGTATCTTCACAATGACAAACTTCACAGGAAAATAAAATAAAATTAAATAAAATAATTATAATAATTATAATAATATAAATGGATAAATATAGTTTAAAATAAAAATGTTTAATTTTGCATGTAAGAATAGTGGACATACGAGTTTTCGTTTCTTATCAGTTTGCAGATACGAGGTTTTATCAGCAGGCCGACAATATTCAAATTTAAAGTCTGGTTTTCGTTTTCCATGGACCACATATGCATTTTCATGGTTAATCAGAAAATCCTTTTTCCATGTTTTCCTGATAGCCATAATCAATGAGCTTTGTACAGAGTCTGCCTCTCTTTTGGATCAGTCACACCTCTTTCATAAGGCCGCCTACATTCTGAAGTTAAGCGCTGTGGGCGTGATCGAAGCGAGTAGGGGAGAATACGCGTAACTCAAAGGCGCTTAACTCGAAGCGCGTAAAAAAGGACTTACGCGCTAATGGGAGAATAGACCCCTATGTGAACAAATGCGTGAGCTGATTGTCGAACAGTTTAAAAACAACATTCCTCAATGAGCTATTGCAAGAAATTTAGGGATTTCATCATCTACGGTCCGTAGTATCGTCAAAAGGTTCAGAGAATCTGGAGAAATCACTGCACATAAGCGACAAGGCCAAAAACCAACATTGAATGCCCGTGACCTTCGATCCCTCAGGCGGTACTGCATCAAAAACCGACATCAGTGTGTAAAGGACATCACCAAATGGACTCAGGAACACTTCAGAAAACCACTGTCAGTAACTACAGTTCGTCGCTACATCTGCAAGTGCAAGTTAAAACTCTACAATTCAAAGCGAAAGCCATTTAGCAACAGCACCCAGAAACGCCGCCGGCTTCGCTGGTCCCAAGCTCATCTAAGATGGACTGATGCAAAGTGGAAAAGTGTTCTGTGGTCTGACCAGTCCACATTTCAAATTGTATTTGGAAACTGTGGACATCGTGTCCTCCGGACCAAAGAGGAAAAGAACCATCCGGACTGTTATAGGCGCAAAGTTCAAAAGCCAGCATCTGTGATGGTATGGGGGTGTATTAATGCCCAAGGCATGGGCAGCTTACATATATTTGAAGGCACCATTAATGCTGAAAGGTACATACAGGTTTTGGAGCAACATATGTTGCCATCCAAGCAATGTCTTTTTCATGGACACCCCTGCTTATTTCAGCAAGACAATGCCAAGCCACATTCTGCACGTGTTGCAACAGCATGGCTCCGTAGTAAAAGAGTGCGGGTACTATACTGGCCGGCCTGTAGTCCAGACCTGTCTCCCATTGAAAATGTGTGGCGCATTATGAAGCGTAAAATACGACAACGGAGACCCCGGACTGTTGAACAACTGAAGCTGAACATCAAGCAAGAATTGGAAAGAGTTCCACCTGAAAAGCTTCAAAAATTGGTCTCCTCAGTTCCCAAACGTTTACTGAGTGTCGTTAAAAGGAAAGGCGATGTAACACACTGGTTAAAAGGCCCCTGTGCCAACTTTATTGCAATGTGTTGCTGCCTTTAAATTCTAAGTTAATGATTATTTGCAAAAAAAAAAAAAGTTTCTCAGTTTGAACATTAAACATCTTGTCTTTGCAGTGTATTCAATTGAATATAAGTTGAAAAGGATTTGCAAATCATTGTATTCTGTTTTTATCTACGATTTACATAATGTGCCAACTTCACTGGTTTTGGGTTTTGTATGATCCAAAAACAACACTATGGGGTCTATTCTCCCATGCGCTTAAGTCGAAAAAAGCGCGTAGCTACGCGCTTTTCAGCCTACGCATATTCTCCCCTCGACTTAAGTCTGTGCATTACGCGCCTTGAAGGCACTTACGCGCTTGGGGCGGAGCAAGGCCAAAATCGGGGCGTTTCCGGGCGTTTCTCATGCAAATAACACTTGCGCGTATTCTCCCCCTGGCTTACGCGCTTTTTCTGTTAAGCGCTTTTGAGGGCTGTATTAAGGTCAAGCGCCAACATTAGGCGAAATTGAATATTGCGTTTAATGTCGGTTATAGGCCGAATTTTAACATTACTTTTATTTTATTTAACATGGTAAAGGTTGAGACATTTAATATTCGATTGTTCTTCCTTATTTCTAAACTACATTTCTCAAAGCCATGATAATTTATCAAACGAAATCATCACATGATATTACGCATCAGCCTCTTCTCCAATCAGTTAAATTACAAACGCAAAACAATTAATTAATACGAGTACTATACATAATAAGACCATCATTCTACCATGCCCTCAAAATCTAAAGCCAAAATGCCAGTCCTGCATTTGCTTGCACTCTTGCGTGATTGGGAAAGAGTAAAAGGAGCGCACCGAGCTCGAAGACGAACACGCATATATCGGCTTCGTTTGGACATCCTGGGACTAACAAACATCGAGTGCATCCAACGCTTTTGCCTGGACCGTGCATGAGGCAATCATCTATCTTTGCCGACTTCTGGATGAACAGCTATCCAGCCGCAGCAATTATCCACAAAACATACCCGTGGTCATCAACGTCAGAACTGCACTGTCGCTCCTGGCATCTGGGTCGTTCCAAAGAGTGGTTGGTGATGTCATTCACATCACAGGCGTCTGTGTCAAGGTGTCTGATACAGTTCGTTGGCGCCTCAAGTTCTTCTCCATGCACTTCCACGGCAGAAGGAGTGGATGCCATCCCCTCCTCCTGTGCTGTGAAATGCACAGGGGATGATGGTTGCCCACCACCTGTTGCGTGTACACTTCTCCAGTGTGCAGAGAACCTGGCTTTTACAGCGCCCCGCAGGTCTCTCCATTTATGCTTTAAATCGGGGATACTGCACTTACATCTCCCCACCGAAGCCACACCCAGAACGATTTGCAGCTTAATTCCTCGGATCAGCCTTCATTGCTTGCTTGCCATACACCAACATCTGTGAAATTTGGTTTTCGGCTTTGGCTCGACGTCGCCATCATTGTCTTCCATGTTCTATTAACAAATGCGACTGCCCTGTATGTTCGTGATAATCTAAAAAGTTGTGATATTCTCACGAGTGAGGGGATTGATTTTCTAATTGAGGATATCTGTATTAACTAACTCGAGTCCTAGTAATTTTTTACCATTTGTAATACTGTGTAATTTAATGTGTGAATAAAGATATTATTTAATAGGCTACTCTAGATTGAGCCCTACCCTGGCAAATACCAAAGCACTATCCATTTGTTAATCAATTTTAGCCTTTAAAGAATAGCCTACATGGGAAAAATCATTATCAGTAAATGGGATAATTGATTATAATAAAGTATTAGGCACAAGTTCAAGTGAATGTGTCGCTCAAATCAAATAGGATGATAGGCTATGGATATGAATTCCGTCATTACTGAGGCGGTTTCAGGGCGAGGAGATGACCGCGTGCGGGGTAAGAATCCTTGTTAAAGCGTCTCCATGTCCTTTAGTTGCAAACCTGACATCGGAGTAGTTTTCAAGTGCGCAATTTCTAAATGAGATCATAAAAACTGTCTTTGATTGTCTTTGTGTGACTAGAATGTTCCCTTTGTCTTCTTCCCTGTCTTCCACGGAACAAACAGGCTGGTGTATAGGAGGGGCACATTTTCAATGATCTGATTTCGCTGATTGAGAAGCGCTAAATTCTTTATTTATTATTTCATTATCGCGGCAATTTGTTTGTATGCATAGCTTTAATGCCATGGTGGCTAGAGTAAGAAATAACAAGTTTTTGTCACGAACATATCCCCCGCCGCCGCAATTTTATGTGTCCGTACGGACGGAGCCCAATGCTATATCCCCCGCTTCGCGCTAATCGCGCGGCGGGGGATAAATAAAGAGATGTCTGAATTAGGCTACGTCTTGTAATTGGTACGGCCTACTATTACAGCGGCATATAAAACCTTGTATCTTCACAATGACAAACTTAACAGGAAAATAACAAATAAATCTAAAATAAAATAATAATAATAATAATTATAATAATATAAATGGATAAATATAGTTTAAAATAAAAATGTTTAATTTTGCATGTAAGAATAGTGGACATTCGAGTTTTCGTTTCTTATCAGTTTGGAGATACGAGGTTTTATCAGCAGGCCGACGATATTCAAATTTAAAGTCTGGTTTGCGTTTTCCATGGACCACATATGCATTTTCATGGTTAATCAGAAAATCCTTTTTCCATGTTTTCCTGATAGCCATAATCAATGAGCTTTGTACAGAGTCTGCCTCTCTTTTGGATCAGTCACACCTCTTTCATAAGGCCGCCTACATTCTGAAGTTAAGCGCTGTGGGCGTGATCGAAGCGAGTAGGGGAGAATACGCGTAACTCAAAAGCGCTTAACTCGAAGCGCGTAAAAAAAGACTTACGCGCTAATGGGAGAATAGACCCCTATGTGCATACAAAAAAACGTGAAGGTATATCAAGTGTGCATATAGGCTATTCTCCACAAACAATCAGCACATTAAATAGTATAAGCAGTACAAGTAATATTCAAATGAAATAGCCTAGTATTTCAGGGTATATTTAAACCCATAGGTCAAGTAGAGGTACAGATTAAAGCTCCTAATTTGTACACATGTATAGAAAACACAAAGTACATCAAAATCAGTTAGAAAGAAGCACATTCCATGCAAAAACTAAAACTGACAGGTCATAGCTATACTTCATTAAAAAGGTTTTATATCGAACTCTTCATTGAGACCAAAAGGAGCCATCGTATTGAGTGTATAGATGTAATACGTTTCGCGCTGTAGCAGTATCCTATCAAGGTCCCCACCACGGGGGGGTTTTTTAACCTTCTCGATACCCATGTAGCGCTGTGTGCTAATGTGTCTCGCTTCTTTAAAATGTGCAGCTATGGGATTGCGCACATCTCCGCTACGGATATTACTCCTATGTTCGCAAATGCGTGTCTTAAGTTGCCTGCTAGTTTTACCCACGTAGGCCAAGCCACAAGGACATTTAATCAGATAGGCTACATGCGTGCTGCTGCACGTAATAACACCATGAATCTTACAAGACTTTCCGCTAAGAGGATGTGTATGTCTTGCTTTTGATGGTGTATCCACATTGCGCACAATTTCCACATTTGTAATTTCCAGCAGGTATGTCGTTCAGGAAGGTGTCCTGTTTTTCTTGAATATAGGCCTTTACTAGTCTGTCTTCTAAATTAGGAGGGCGCTTAAAAACAATGGACGGCGGTTCCCTAAATACCTGCTTCAGTTTATGGTCCTTTCGATTATGTGCCAATGTTTGCGAATGACTTTGGAGAGTTCAAAGCCAACCGGCGAATATTTCGTAAAACAGAAGAGAGTCTGGTCTTTGTTTGTCTTAGCCTCAGAGATACTTCACAGAATGTGGCAGGGTATACAGGGTTCCTTGCATCATATATACTTCACAGAGAGTGGCAGGGTATGTAGGGTTACCCGCCTCAGAGAAACTTCTCAGAAAGTGGGATGGCATGTAGAGTTCCATGCATCAGAAATATTTCACAGAAAGTGGCAGAGTATGTAGGGTTCCATGCGTCAAAAATACTCCACACAAAGTGGCGGGGTATACAGTGTTCCACGCCTCAGAGATACTGCACAGAAAGTAGCTGGTTATGTAGGGTTCCATGCCTCAGAGATACTCCACAGAAAGTGGCAGGATATGTAGGGTTCCTCACCTTAGAAATACTCCACAGAAAGTGGCAGAATATGTAGGGTTCCACGCCTCAGAGATACTCCACAGAAAGTGGCAGAATATGTAGGGTTCCTCACCTTAGAAATACTCCACAGAAAGTGGCAGAATATGTAGGGTTCCACGCCTCAGAGATACTCCACAGAAAGTGGCAGGATATGTAGTAGTGATGCACGGGTCGAGGTTTTTTAACATCCGCACCAACCCGACCCGACGTGACAGCTAACCCTCCCCGCCCGCCCCGCTACAACTCGCACTGATTTTCAACCCGAACCCAACCCGACCCGACACAAAAAGGAGGCGAGAGAAAAAGAATACAGTGGGTCTGTGTGACATGATTTGCAATGGAAAAAAACGATTCCTCTGTTTCGCTATGGATTTGAATGGAGCACAACATACATTTGGCTTTTGGCTGGAATTCTTGATCCGACGTTTAGGCGCAGTCTATTAATTGAACCTTACCGTGATTTCTGATCTTTGCAACCAAACGAAATACCATCAGGCAAAATATTGCAAACAGGCTGTCTTATTGGAACAAAATTAAGTTGACAGTGGCGCACTGGCGCTCTCGCCTACTCTCCCAAACAGTGTTGCGATATCCTGTCTACGAGGAAATTCTTTTCCCCTCATATATTTATTTCAAGATTTTTTTTTTTTGTGGGGGGGGGGCGCTTTTGGGCTATGAGGCATTTTAGGCTATAATGTCGGCCTAGGAGTGTTTTTTCCCAAAAACCGCGTGAACGGTGCCAGGGTTTAAGCGATTACGGCGCGCTTCCTGGACACGGCCAGCCGAACTGAAGGTTCGCTCGCTTGCTGCGCTAGTTGTTGGGACGCAGAGAACTGCTTTGGCCACCATGGAGTTTTACACGATTATCCTTTGTCTCATGGTATGGTAATTAATGAGAGCAGGGCTAAGTTTATGACCATACAAGCTTCAGTAATAAGTTACCTATTCGTTTGGGTGATAGGCCTATGTGTAGCCTATATAATGGTGTTATAGAAATGTACATCCAAGAAGTGTCTTTACTGCCGATGGCAGCACACGCTCTGCTGTTAGAGAACACGCTGGTGATAAACGGAAGCACCTCAACAAGTTGATTTTATTTTTGAATAACAATCGTGATATGCCTTTCACTGTAAAGTGGCGAAAAATGTTTAGTGTTGTTGGACCCACAGGTCAATAAAATTACTACTACTATATAATATTTTGGTGCTGACTGCAGAACGATTTCAAAGATGCGCTATCATTCAACCTTTAGATCCTTAGTCTAACCGTGGAGGATTAAGCCGCGCACCAGTGAGTGCGTGTACATCGAGAGTAGGAAGAGGGAGACGTACAATTGGCATTCTATCCTGCTTAAGGTAGCGTTACATCGTTTGACAAGAGCATATTATCTAGGCTGTATGTCTAGAGCCCTCAAGTGGCCGATAGCCTACTATACTTTTTATTCGCAATTTCGTGGGAAATAGATGTCGCCACTGTATGGCCCAACCCGCCCGCACCCGCTAAATGTTATTAAAAAATTGACCCGCCCCGCCCGACCCGCGAGTAAACCCACGGGTTCCGGGCCGCCCCGCGCATCACTAGCATGTAGTGTTCCACGCCTCAAAAATACTCCACAGAAAGTGTTTGGGCACCGATGTCATGCGTATTCACATGCCATTACTGCATTCACCCTCCTACAAAAACTTTCCTGCTGATGTTAGAACATTGCTGCAGACATGTGCTTTCAGTCCACCTAGAAAGCATCAATGCATTCGGCAGTGACGTGGCACAATAAGGACTGACACAAAAAGGCTGTCCTTCCTGTTCAGCGCTGCTTTGGCTGGGGTTCAACAGAATAAGTGTGAATTTCTGTCTGAGATCTGTTGTAAGGGCCTCTGATTTAATTGTGTTGTATTCTGTGGTTGTGATGCATCTTAATTCTCTCCGTGATCTGAGGAATATGTAAGGGCTGAGGCAGATGGGGTGCGTGAAAAGGTAAGAGTTGTATTTCTATGTTTTAATCTCTGGACTCCAGTAAGGACATACGTCTAATTGGGAGTCTCCACAATACAGTCCATATACACTAACAGTCAAAAGTTTGGAGAGACATTTCTACTGTCTGTGCTCAGCAAATATGACAAAAATGTTGATTAGTTTGATGAATTTGAGAATTGTGTGTTTTTTTTTCCAAAATAAAGGGTGCTTATTTTTTCATTTACCATGTATTGTAAGAAAAAATGTGGGTATATCCAAATTTTTTACTGGTACTGTATTTATGTCCCGATATTCCAGAATATTCCCAAAATGGTATAGCCCAGAGTGAGGTGCCAAGTTCACTGGTTCTGTTCTAGGTGCCTTCCCTCATCGTGCGCGAAAACAGCGTCACTCTGGAATGTCCACAGAACAGATAGGCGGTAATACAGTTTTTTTCAATTGTTTACATGCAATTTTGAAAACAGGGCTCCTTTTTTCAAAATATTCTCACAATTATCCAAACACCAGACTCAGTTTGCATAACTCCTAGATTGTTTGCAAAATGACACACTTCAGTCAAAATATATACACATATTTTAAAAACATACACATATTTATAAAAATGCTGTTTTGTTTTCATCTCGCTACACAGTCTTCAAATGATCAGACACTATTGCAGTAAGTTACACTACTGTGATCAATACAAAACACATTTGTAAAAAACCCTATTTTAGGAAATAGCATGTGCTAGACTTTTGTCAGACATTTTTATGAAAGGGATAATTTAGATGACAAAAAGATATTGACAAACCCACAACGTTCTTCATGTTTACTTTTAGGTATACAGAGAAAGTACACAAATACTATAAACTTACCCAGCACAACACAACACTGATGCTGCAGACTGAAAATATTTATTTCTTAGTAACAGATCAATCAACAATGAAAATCAGAACAATAGTTTTTACTGTAAAGTATAGACAAATAAAAATCTATAGCCAAATTAAAATTACTGCATGAAGTACAAACACTTACAGACACTGAAGAAAAACTAAAGCAACAAGAATAATACTGAAACTCTAATGATTATCTCTCCGTCCGGCTGGATTAGGCCATAGGATTTCATCCACATCACAGGCTATGTCTTGATTGGCAAGGCACCTTTGGAAGAATCGCCTTGTGTGACGAATCCACCGCTGCACAGAAGCTGCTTCGATTAGATCACAGGCCTGCTCCATGGCCTGAATGAGGGGCAAACGATCGTAGGGCCGAAGGTCGTATACCTTCCACCGCAGAAAAAAACTCCTCTATTGGCTTAAGGAAGGGGGAGTATGGTGGAAGGTATAAGACTGCAAATTGAGGGTGCTCATGGAACCAACTCTGGACCAGAGCAGATCGATGGAACGATACATTGTCCCAAACCACAATGTACTGCATGTGGTCCACTTGGTTTAATGCTGTGATGATGTTGTGTAATCTGTATTAGATTGGCATTATAGCATCCCAGATTCGCATGGCGGTGGAGGACCCCATTTTGGGTAATGGCAGCACAAAGGGTGATGTTACCCCCTCGCTGCCCTGGCACATTGGTGATTGCCCTGTGTCCAATTACATTTCTCCCTCTTCTTCTAGTTTTTGCAAGGTTAAATCCAGCCTCATCAACATATATAAATTCACGTTGGATTTCTTCAGCATCCATTTGCAAGACTCTCTGAAACACAGTAAAAAACAATTGGACGCTGTTCAATATCTACTGCGCAGTAATTTTTCATGCAAAAAGGCTGTGCGCAGTGCACAATACCACACCAGAGTAAGGTGAACAATACATACCTCTACATACTCATGACGCAGATCTTTCACTCTCTCTGAATTTCTTTCAGATGGTACTCGATACAGTTGCTTCATTTGTACTTGATTTTTTTTGAGGATTTGACCTAATGTTGACAGAGAGACTTGATGGAGGTTATTGAAAATATTGTGATCATTGATGACATTGGCTTTGATTTCTCTCAGTCTGATGCAATTGTTGGCCAAAACCATGTTTACACTGGCTGTCTCTTGTGCCCGAGTGAACATGGGGCTCCGTCCACCGTGGGGTCCTCGACCCTCAATCCAATGTAGACAAAAACACGTCACAGGAAAGGATCTCAAAAGTGATGACAAGTACAGTGAGCTGCAGTTTCAACATATTGTGCGGTTAGTTTACCTGTTTTCTCGACAAAATGTTCAAATTACTGTCGCTACAGTATTTCTGCTTAGATTTGGCTGAACTCTTAGTCCTGCTTCCCTCAGTGTCAGTCCATGTTGATAACGTGGTCAATAAGTGTTGCACGGATTTCTTGAGTTAAATTTGGTCCACGTCTTCTTTGTTCAGGTTCTATCACTTCTTCAGGTCCCTCTACCTCTACCTAGGCCTCTTCCTCTACCTCCCTCTTCTCCTCTTCCTCTATTTACTTCTTCTCCTCTTCCTCTTCCTCTACCTCCCTCTTCTCCTCTTTGAGCTCCCCCTCTCATTCTCACTCTTCTTCTTCTAACTCCTTCCATTTTTGTTGAAGACAGGTGAACTCACCTGCTGCCTTTTATAGCACCTACCTGAGTGCTATGTTTTCAATTAAGCACATGTGTGCTTCCACACCTGGTGGATGTGATTATCCAGTTCGTTCATTAGTGTGGTCATTGGCAAGCCGGTGCTTTTTAATGAGAAGGAAGTAACCTCACAATCCTTATCTGTGTCTAAGGAGTGAAAATGCGTGTTGAGTTTTGCGAATCCCTGTGTGTAATGTTTTCCAAAAGTGTGAAGCTGAGTCTGTGCTTATTGTTGTGCAACTCTGGACAGGTGTTTCGCTTCTTGAGTGTAAAGATCTGTTAACTGTGTGAACATTTTCATTTTAGTGTGTAAACAACTGTAAAAAACTGTAATACCAAATAATCAGACACTACCCCCTCCTTGTCATCAGAACTGTGAACTGCAGCATGTACAGAGTGGAAGGTGTCAGAGCTGTGAGCTGCAGCATGTACAGAGAGTGAGGTGTCAGAGCTGTGAGCTGTGGCATGTACAGAGTGTGAGGCATCAGCTGTGAACTACAGCATGTAGAGAGTGTGAGATGTCAGAGCTGTGAGCTGCAGCATTTACAGAGTGTGAGGTGTCAGAGCTGTGAGCTGCAGCATGTATAGAGTGTGAGATGTCAGAGCTGTGAGCTGCAGCATGGACAGAGTGTGAGGTGTCAGAGCTGTGAGCTGCAGCATGTACAGAGAGTGAGGTGTCAGAGCTGTGAGCTGCGGCATGTACAGAGTGTGAGGCATCAGCTGTGAACTGCAGCATGTAGAGAGTGTGAGATGTCAGAGCTGTGAGCTGCAGCATTTACAGAGTGTGAGGTGTCAGAGCTGTGAGCTGCAGCATGTATAGATTGTGAGATGTCAGAGCTGTGAGCTGCAGAATGGACAGAGTGTGAGGTGTCAGAGCTGTGAGCTGCAGCATGTACAGAGTGTGAGGTGTCAGAGCTGTGAGCTGCAGCATGTACAGAGTGTGAGATGTCAGAGCTGTGAGCTGCAGCATGTACAGAGTGTGAGGTGTCAGAGCTGTGAGCTGCAGCATTTACAGATTGTGAGGTGTCAGAGCTGTGAGCTGCAGCATGGACAGAGTGTGAGATGTCAGAGCTGTGAGCTGCAGCATGTACAGAGTGTGAGATGTCAGAGCTGTGAGCTGCAGCATGTACAGAGTGTGAGATGTCAGAGCTGTGAGCTGCAGCATGTACAGAGTGTGAGGTGTCAGAGCTGTGAGCTGCAGCATTTACAGATTGTGAGGTGTCAGAGCTGTGAGCTGCAGCATGGACAGAGTGTGAGATGTCAGAGCTGTGAGCTGCAGCATGTACAGAGTGTGAGGTGTCAGAGCTGTGAGCTGCAGCATGTAGAGAGTGTGAGGTGTCAGAGCTGTGAGCTGCAGCATGTACAGAGTGTGAGATGTCAGAGCTGTGAGCTGCAGCATTTACAGATTGTGAGGTGTCAGAGCTGTGAGCTGCAGCATGGACAGAGTGTGAGATGTCAGAGCTGTGAGCTGCAGCATGTACAGAGTGTGAGATGTCAGAGCTGTGAGCTGCAGCATGTACAGAGTGTGAGGTGTCAGAGCTGTGAACTGCAGCATGGACAGAGTGTGAGGTGTCAGAGCTCTGAGCTGCAGCATGTACAGAGTGTGAGGTGTCAGAGCTGTGAGCTGCAGCATGTATAGAGTGTGAGGTGTCAGAGCTGTGAGCTGCAGCATGGACAGAGTGTGAGATGTCAGAGCTGTGAGCTGCAGCATGTACAGAGTGTGAGGTGTCAGAGCTGTGAGCTGCAGCATGTACAGAGTGTGAGGCATCAGCTGTGAGCTGCAGCATGTACAGAGTGTGAGGTGTCAGAGCTGTGAGCTGCAGCATGTACCGAGTGTGAGGTGTCAGAGCTGTGAGCTGCAGCATGTACAGAGTGTGAGATGTCAGAGCTGTGAGCTGCAGCATTTACAGATTGTGAGGTGTCAGAGCTGTGAGCTGCAGCATGGACAGAGTGTGAGATGTCAGAGCTGTGAGCTGCAGCATGTACAGAGTGTGAGATGTCAGAGCTGTGAGCTGCAGCATGTACAGAGTGTGAGGTGTCAGAGCTGTGAACTGCAGCATGGACAGAGTGTAAGATGTCAGAGCTGCAGCATGTACAGAGTGTGAGATGTCAGAGCTGTGAGCTGCAGCATTAACAGATTGTGAGGTGTCAGAGCTGTGAGCTGCAGCATGGACAGAGTGTGAGATGTCAGAGCTGTGAGCTGCAGCATGTACAGAGTGTCAGATGTCAGAGCTGTGAGCTGCAGCATGTACAGAGTGTGAGGTGTCAGAGCTGTGAACTGCAGCATGGACAGAGTGTAAGATGTCAGAGCTGTGAGCTGCAGCATGTACAGAGTGTGAGGCATCAGCTGTGAGCTGCAGCATGTACTGAGTGTGAGGTGTCAGAGCTGTGAGCTGCAGCATGTATAGAGTGTTAGGTGTCAGAGCTGTGAGCTGCAGCAAGGACAGAATGTGAGATGTCAGAGCTGTGAGCTGCAGCATGTACGGAGTCTGAGGTGTCAGAGCTGTGAGCTGCAGCATGTACAGAGTGTGAGGCATCAGCTGTGAGCTGCAGCATGTACAGAGTGTGAGGTGTCAGAGCTCTGAGCTGCAGCACGTACCGAGTGTGAGGTGTCAGAGCTGTGAGTTGCAGCATGTACAGTGTGAGATGTCAGAGCTGTGAGCTGCTGCATGTACAGAGTGTGAGATGTCAGAGCTGTGAGCTGCAGCATGTACAGGGTGTGAGATGTCAGAGCTGTGAGCTGCAGCATGTACAGAGTGTGAGGCATCAGCTGTGAGCTGCAGCATGTAGAGAGTGTGAATTGTCAGAGCTGTGAGCTGCAGCATTCACAGAGTGTGAGGTGTCAGAGCTGTGAGCTGCTGCATGTATAGAGTGTGAGGTGTCAGTGCTGTGAGCTGCAGCATGAATAGAGTGTGAGGTGTCAGAGCTGGAGCTGCAGCATGTACAGAGTGTGAGGCATCAGCTGTGAACTGCAGCATGTATAGAGTGTGAGGTGTCAGAGCTGTGAGCTGCAGCATGGACAGAGTGTAAGATGTCAGAGCGGTGAGCTGCAGCATGTACAGAGTGTGAGATACCAGAGCTGTGAGCTGCAGCATGTATAGACTGTGAGATGTCTGAGCTGTGAGCTGCAGCATGTACAGATTGTGAGATATCAGAGCTGTGAGCTGCAGCATGGACAGAGTGTGAGGTGTCAGAGCTGTGAGCTGCAGCATGCACAGAGTGTGAGATGTCAGAGCTGTGAGCTGCAGCAATTACAGATTGTGAGGTGTCAGAGCTGTGAGCTGCAGCATTGACAGAGTGTGAGATGTCAGAGCTGTGAGCTGCAGCATGTACAGAGTGTGAGGTGTCAGAGCTGTGAGCTGCAGCATGGACAGAGTGTGAGATGTCAGAGCTGTGAGCTGCAGCATGTACAGAGTGTGAGATGTCAGAGCTGTGAGCTGCAGCATGTACAGAGTGTGAGGTGTCAGAGCTGTGAACTGCAGCATGTACAGAGTGTGAGATGTCAGAGCTGTGAGCTGCAGCATGTACAGAGTGTGAGATGTCAGAGCTGTGAGCTGCAGCATGTACAAAGTGTGAGGAATCAGCTGTGAGCTGCAGCATGTAGAGAGTGTGAATTGTCAGAGCTGTGAGCTGCAGCATTCACAGAGTGTGAGGTGTCAGAGCTGTGAGCTGCTGCATGTATAGAGTGTGAGGTGTCAGTGCTGTGAGCTGCAGCATGTACAGAGTGTGAGGTGTCAGAGCTGGAGCTGCAGCATGTACAGAGTGTGAGGTGTCAGAGCTGTGAGCTGCAGCATGGACAGAGTGTGAGATGTCAGAGCTGTGAGCTGCAGCATGTACAGAGTGTGAGGTGTCAGAGCTGTGAGCTGCAGCATGGACAGAGTGTGAGATGTCAGAGCTGTGAGCTGCAGCATGTACAGAGTGTGAGGTGTCAGAGCTGTGAGCTGCAGCATGTACAGAGTGTGAGGTGTCAGAGCTATGAGCTGCAGCATGGACAGAGTGTGAGGCGTCAGCTGTGAGCTCTAGCATGGACAGAGTGTGACGGGTCAGAGCTGTGAGCTGCAGCATGTATAGAGTGTGAGGCGTCAGCTGTGAGCTGCAGCATGCATAGAGTGTGGCGTCAGCTGTGAGCTGCAGCATGTACAGAATGTGAGGCGTCAGCTGTGAGCTGCAGCATTTACGGAGTGTGAGGCACTGGAGCTGGTTTGGTTGCTGCTCTCTCTAAAGGACAGACGGCTGCGATGCCCCCTGCAGACCTCGTTAGTGTTCAGCGCTCCGTCAGAGAGGCTGTAGGAGGATGCCGTAATTAGCGCTAATTATTACCTGCCCCCCACGGTTTCTACCCTTTCGCTCTGTCTTTATTTGTGGGGCTTACAGCTTACTGACACTTCCTGCGGCCTAATTAAGGCCCAATTAAAGCAGACTTCAGTGATTCATGCTGCAGTCAGAGGTCTGCCAGTGGGCTCGTCTGCGTTAGATGGTAATAGAGTAGGTGGTATTTCATTTCACTTTGTTTTGTTATATTTAATTTTTATTGGACGGTTCTTTCTGTGCCAGTGTCATAATGTGTGCATGTTATGACTTAAGAAATAACCAGGACAAATTTGATTACTATATTTGAGTGTGTGTGTGTGTGTGTGTACTTTATAATTAGCCACCCAACTGGGTCCCCTGTAATTACTGTGTGTGTGCTTTCATGTTTGTGTGTGTATGTTTGGGTGTGCGCTTGTGTGATAGTGTGTGTATGTGTGGGTGTAATGCACGTGTTTGATTGTTTATGTGCGTGTCTCTGGCCGTGTCTGTGCGTATTTGAGGATGTTGGGCGTGTGCGTAATGCCAGTGTGCGCATTGTAACATGTGGGTTGATATTTCATAAGAAGAATATGACTCAGGGGTAACGTTTTGTTGTGTTTGGGGTTGCTAGGCACCACCGCCAAACACGGCCTCCGATGTAAAGCCTGCAAGATGAGCATCCACCACAAGTGCACTAACGGTGTGGGTCAGCAGCGCTGCATGGGAAAACTGGTGAGAGCTTCATCATTATAGCCAATAACCTTACTGTAAATATCACCATCACCATCAGCCCCTTCATTAATCTCACTGTCATCAGTATCATCTCCATAATCATCATCATCATCACCAGTAAACTTACTGTAAATATCACCATCACTATCAGCCCCTTCATTAACCTCACTGTCATCAGTATCATCTCCATAATCATCACCATCATCACCTGTAACCTGACTGTAAATATCACCATCACCATCAGCCCCTTCATTAACCTCACTGTCATCAGTATCATCTCCATAATCATCACCATCATCACCTGTAACCTGACTGTAAATATCACCATCACTATCAACCCCTTCATTAACGTAACTGTCATCAGTATCATCTTCAAAATCAGCATCATCATCATCATCATCAGTAACCTTACTGTAAATATCACCTTCACTATAAGCCCCTTCGTTAACCTCACTGTCATCAGTAACATCTCCCTAATCATCAACATCATCATCATCATCACCAGTAACCTTAATGTAAAATATCACCATCACTATCAGCACCTTCAGTAACTCAATGTCATCGGTATCATCTCCATAATCATCATCTTCATCATCATCACCATCACTATCAGAACCTTCATAAACCTCACTGTCATCAGTATCATCTCCATAATCATCATCATCACCACATCACCAGTAACCTTACTGTAAATATCACCATCACTATAAGCCCCTTCATTAACCTCACTGTCATCAATATCATCTCCATAATCATCATCATCATCATCATCACCAGTTACCTTGCTGTAAATATCACCATCACTATCAGCCCCTTCATTAACCTCACTGTCATCAGTATCATCTCCATAATCATCATCATCATCATCATCATCATCATCATTTCCAGTATCCTCACTGTAAATATCACCATCTCTATCAGCATATTCATTAACCTCACTGTCATCAGTATCATCTCTGTAATCATCATCATCATCACCAGTAACCTTACTGTAAATATCACCATCACTATCAGCCCCTTCATTAACCTCACTGTCATCAGTATCATCTCCATAATCATCATCATCATCACCAGTAACCTTACTGTAAATATCACCATCACTATCAGCACCTTCATTAACCTCACTGTCATCAGTATCATCTCTGTAATCATCATCATCATCACCAGTAACCTTACTGTAAATATCAACATCACCATCAGCACCTTCATTAACCTCGCTGTCATCAGTATCATCTCCATAATCATCATCATCATCACCAGAAACCTTACTGTAAATAACACCATCACTATCAGCACCTTCATTAACTTCACTGTCATCAGTATCATCTCCATAATTATCATCATCATCACGAGTTAGCTTACTGTAAATATCAAAATCACTATCAGCACATTCATTAACCTCACTGTCATCAGTATCATCTCCATAATCATCATCATCGACATCATCATCACCAGTTACCTTACTGTAAATATCACCATCGCTATCAGCCCTTTCATTAACCTCACTGTCATCAGTATCATTTCTGTAATCATCATAATCATCATCATCAGGAACATTACTGTGAATATCACCATCACTATCAGCCCCTTCATTTACCTCACTGTCATCATTATTATCTCCATAATCATCATCATCATCACCAGTAACCTTACTGTAAATATTACCATCACTATCAGCCCCGTGATTAACCTCACTGTCATCAGCATCATCTCCATAATTATCATCATTATCATCACCTGTAACCTTACTGTAAATATCACCATCACTATCAGCACCTTCATTTGCCTCACTGACATCAGAATCATCTCTATGATCATCATCATCATCATCATCAATAACCTTACTGTAAATATCACCATCACTCTCAGCCCTTTCATTAACCCCACTGTCATCAGTATCATCTCTATAATCATCATCATCATCATCATCTGTAACCTTACTGTAAATATCACCATCACTATCAGCCCCTTCATTAACCTCACTGTCATCAGTATCATCTCTGTAATCATCATCATCATCAGTAACCTTACTGTAAATATCACCATAACTACCGGCCCCTTCATTAACCTCCCTGTCATCAGTGTCATCTCCATAATCATCATAATCATCACCATCACCAGTAACCTTACTGTAAATATCACCATCACTATCAGCCCCTTCATTAACCTCACTGTCATCAGTATCATCTCCATAATCATCATCATCATCATCATCATCACCAGTAACCTTACTGTAAATATCACCATCACCATCTGCCCCTTCATTAACCTCACTGTCATCAGTATCATCTCCATAATCATCATCATCATCACCAGTAACCTTACTGTAAATATCACCATCACTATCAGCCCTTTCATTAACCTCACTGTCATCAGTATCATCTCTGTAATCATCATCATCATCATCATCAGGAACATTACTGTGAATATCACCATCACTATCAGCCCCTTCATTTACCTCACTGTCATCATTATTATCTCCATAATCTTCATCATCATCATCATTACCAGTAACCTTACTGTAAATATCACCATCACTATCAGCCCCTTGATTAACCTCACTGTCATCAGTATCATCTCCATAATCATCATCATCATCATCATCATCATCATCATCACCAGTAACCTTACTGTAAATATCACCATCACTATCAGCACCTTCATTTACCTCATTGTCATCAGTATCATCTCTGTAATCATCGTCATCAGTAATCTTACTGTAAATATCACCATCACTATCAGCCCTTTCATTAACCTCACTATCATCAGTATCATCTCTGTAATCATCATCATAATCATCATCATCTGTAACCTTACTGTAAATATCACCATCACTATCAGCACCTTCATTAACCACACTGTCATCAGTATCATCTCCATAATCATCATCATCATCAGTAACCTCACTGAAAATATCACCATCACTATCAGCCCCTTCATTAACCTCCCTGTCATCAGTATCATCTCCATAATCATCATCATCATCATCATCACCAGTAACCTTACTGTAAATATCACCATCACTATCAGCCCCTTCATTAACCTCACTGTCATCAGTATCATCTCTGTAATCATCATCATCATCATCATCATCAACACGAGTGACCTTACTGTAAATATCACCATCACTATCAAGCCATTCATTACCCTCACTGTCATCAGTATCATCTCCATAATCATCATCATCATAATCAGTAACCTTCCTGTAAATATCACCATCTCTCTCAGCCCTTTCATCACCTCACTGTCATCAGTATCATCTCCATAATCATCATCATCATCATCATCATCAGTAACCTTACTGTAAATATCACCATCACTATCAGCCCTTTCATCACCTCACTGTCATCAGTATCATCTCCATAATCATCATCATCATCAGTAACCTTACTGTAAATATCACCATCACTATCAGCCCTTTCATCACCTCACTGTCATCAGTATCATCTCCATAATCATCATCATCATCAGTAACCTTCCTGTAAATATCACCATCACTCTCAGCCCTTTCATCACCTCACTGTCATCAGTATCATCTCCATAATCATCATCATCATCAGTAACCTTACTGTAAATATCACCATCACTATCAGCCCTTTCATCACCTCACTGTCATCAGTATCATCTCCATAATCATCATCATCATCAGTAACCTTCCTGTAAATATCACCATCACTCTCAGCCCTTTCATCACCTCACTGTCATCAGTATCATCTCCATAATCATCATCATCATCATCATCATCATTTCCAGTATCCTCACTGTAAATTAGTTAGTGGTGCTTTTGTGCTAGTTTTCAGTGCAGTTGTATTAGTTTGTAGAGGTGTTATCAGTGCTGTTTTGTTAGTTAGCAGTGCTGTTCGCAATGCTGTTGTATTAGTTAGCCGAGCTGTTAGCAATCTTTTTGTTTGTGGTAGCAGTGTTGTTAGTGCTTCTCTTGTCTTTCTTAGCGTAGCTGTGAGTGGTGCTCTTGTGTTTGTTGGCAGTGCTGTTTGTGGTCCTGTTTGTGTTGTAATTTTGGGGTTAGCTGTCAAGTTGTCAGGGTGGTTTGGACATGTAATGGCTTTACAAATATATCCCACTTTGCTGCTCTGGGTAATAAATCCAATTTCATTTCAATTTTTCATGGATTTGTTTGTCAGCCATGCCACCCTCATTATTTTTGTCCATTATCTATTAATTCAGAAGTTCCACAAGTCTCTCTCTCTCTCTCTCTCTCTCTCTCTCTCTCTCGCTCTCTCTCGCTCTCTCTCTCCTGCCTCCCTCGCTCTGTCTGTGCTCAGAAGCAGGTGAGCGTAAGTGTGTATAACGAGGTGATCTTCACTCTCTGGATCATGTCCTCCTCTCCACTCTCCTGTGTAACAGATTATTAGGAGTGTTTGACATGAAGGGTTTTGGGGAAAAATAAAAAGAAATTCAGTCTGTCTTGACTGAGGAGGGCAGCCAGCTGCCGACTCAACCCTCATCATGTGCTCGCTCGTTTATCTGCCTGCAGTACCTCTGTGTCCCTCCAAAGTTCTGCATATTTTGTGCAACAACTTTTTTCATGGTAAAGGAAAGCAAAGCAAAAATGTACAAAAAAACAGGTTTAGCAAACATTCAGCTGTTACACGGAGACAAAATTGCTCCGGCTTGAAAGAAAACGATGAATGACAGCAGTATTTTTGTTGGTGTACAGGTCTGTAGACGTTTTCATATTTGCATTATTTTCTGTTCTTCTTGATTGACCCTCCTGTAATGAAGTGAATTCGCTGAGGCGAAAAGCAGGAGGGAAGAGTGGAGTGAGAGAAAGAAGGCGCAAATCCATTAGTTCTCCTGCTGATCCAGGATTACGAGCTGATCCCAGATCATGGTCATCTTGCAGGGAGATGGAAAATGAGGGTGAAAGGTCAGGAGTAAAAATGGAATTTTTCCATGAAAAGACGGGTCCTATTTATACCACTTCCCTCTGACATGGAAAAAGAAAAAAGAAAAATGATTCTGTTTATACCTCTGGGCAGCGTTTAATGCAGGAGAAAATAATCCCTCCCTTGGAATTTCTTGATGAATCTGAAAGTTTTAAATCCACCGCTGTTGAAGTGTGTGTCCTACAAGTAGTGATAATGTGTCCAATTGATAATTGGTATGGATTATTCTGTGATATAATGGACAGGGAAATGAATGCAAAAACTCAGAGAAAATTTGACTTTTCTAAAAAGAAAGGGACCACTTAACAAAGGTGTAGAGCTGAACTATTTTGGAATGCTGAATTAACAAATCTGTGGGACAGTAAAAGACAGGCTGAAAGAGAATTCCTTTAGTGCAAGGACCGACTGACCAGAATACAACTTAGAGAGCATTTCAGACAAACTCGGGTTATTTTTGATTAGCGTCTGAGGTTTTACAAAAGACGGTTTAGAAGAGGACAAGCTTGACCAGTTACAGAGCAATAACCCACAACAGTTTTGGAGAGAAATAAGCAAACTGGGCCCTAAGAGAATAAAGAAAATTCCAGTGGAGATTGTGCTGAACACTGGTGAGACTGAAAGTAAAAAAGAAGTGATACTTGGGAAATGGGGAAAAGATTTTGGAGACTTATTTTCAGGAAATCATATTTCACCTTGTTTTGATGATGTGTTCTTAAAGGATACTTGTCTGGTAAATTATAAGCAGCAGATGGATATGAACGAGCCAGAATACGGCCCAAATACCTTTTTGTTCTGTGATATTTCCGTGGAGAAAGTAAAAAGGGCCACAGATAAAGCAAAATTAAATGAAGCATCTGGAACTGACGGCATTCCAAATGAGGCCCTAAAATCACCAAAACCCCTAGAGGTCCTTTTCCATCTCTTTCAGACTTGTTTTGGGCATAACCTAATGCCATCTATATGGTTAAAATCCATCATCAAGCCAATCCTAAAGTCACCAAAGAATGACCCCAAAATACCCCTTAACTATTGGGGCATTAGCCTCCTTAGTGCAGTCTACAAACTTTATTCTTACATTTTAAATAATAGGCTTACAAATTATCTTGAAAAGGGTCAATATCTTGTCGATGAGCAAAATGGATTTAGAAAGAACCGAGCTTGTATCAATCACATACACTCTGTAACATCTATTGTAAGTACTAGACTAGCTGAAGGTTAACCCACCTTTGCATGTTTTGTTGATTTTCAAAAAGCATTTGACTGGGTAAACAGGGATCTGCTTGCTTTTAAATTTTTGGAGATGGGGGTGGATGGTAGATTTTATAAAGCAATTCAGACATTGTATAATAATTCAGTTGCTTGTGTTGAAATAAATGATATGTTTACTGACTGGTTTGATAACCCCTTCGGAGTTAAGCAAGGAGATGTAGTTTCCCTGACCCTGTTTGCTTTGTTTTTGAATGAATTGGCTCTACGGATAAAGGAAGCTAATCTAGGCATATGGCTTGATGATGTTAATTTAGGTATACTGTTGTATGCAGATGATATTATTTTATTGGCTGAATCGGAGTTCGACTCACAGAATATGTTAAATATCCTTCATGCGTGGTGCCATAAATGGAGACTGGCCATAAAGCAGAGCAAAACACAAATGATGCATTTTAGAACAAAAAAATAGAAAGAAGCGGTCTGCTGATTAATGTTGGTCTCGTTGCTTTAGAATTTGTTGATGTTTATAAATATTTAGGCTTTATTCTTGACGAGTTTATGAGTTTTGACGCCGGAACAGGGGCCCTTGCTGACTCTGCTGGGAGAGCTTTGGAATCAGTAATCGACATGTAAAGAGCTGGTCATTCTACATATACTCTACTGTATAATGCCTGTGTTTCAGCTTTTCTGAATGATGCTCTGGGCTGTGGGGCTCAAAAGAAACTAAAGCTATGGATGCTGTACAGAATAGAGATATTAGGTGCTTTCTGGGGGTACAAAGATTTCCTCCCATCCCCGCGATTTAAGGAGATATGGGCTGGGTCCCTGGGTCTATCCAACGAAAATATGAAATGCTGCGTCTATGGAATCGATTGATTAAAATGGCAGAGGGTAGAATCAATAAGAAAGTATTTTTGTGGAGCAAAACACATGATTCTCCTTGGATTAGAAAGCTTGCCTTAATTTTTGAGGAAGTGGACATGCAGTATATCTACAGGAATAACAAGCTTCTTCTCAAGTTTGAGGAGACTTGGTTTAAAAGTGTTCTTTTAAAACCCAAACTGAAAACTTATATGCTAATCAAGGAGAACTTTATCCCTGAATTATATGTTTTATCCCTTTATCTAGACACCAAAGATCTTTGGTTGCTCAGCTGAGGTCTGGCATTATCCCTCTGGCCCTCGAAACGGGTCGATTCGATAACATCCCTGAAGATGACAGATTGTGTGAGATGTGTGACTTGACTGAAGAGGAAAGCGAATCTCATTTTATCCTGTATTGCGCACTATATGATGATTTAAGAGAGTGTCTGTTTCATGATATTATACAACATAACCCTGATATGTTCTATTGGTCAGATGAGGAAAAGATGAAATGGCTGTTTGATTTTGATGTTTTGTGATGTATTGAAAAGAAATCATGGCTGTCAACACGTCAAAATTCACAAGAAAGTTGGACCCTTTGGTTTTGGGCAAAAATATCGCGCCAAAAACATATCATTATGAAGAAAATACTCTGTATCTATCTATGATATATTTCAATGTAAACATCGCAAAGAATTGAATGACTGCGGTAATGCTAGCTTGGTTAATTTTTTTTCTCCTGGAAAAAATGAAGTTTTATGTAAAACATGCGCTCCTGATAATATACATTTACATTATTAACAGTGCACATTCAAATGATTCAATAATGTGGATGACTAAATGGTCCATGAGACTCTGTGATGATTATGATTGATCTGTTTCATAATACAGTGCTTATGCATAATGAGATATGCATGAATATAGTTCGTAGGCGGCATGAACAAAAAGGTGTTTGTCGGAGTAGTTTGTGAATGGAATTATCATGGTTGTGAGTGTGAATTGCTGAAGACCTCTTAGAGATGGAAATCATTTGCACTCCTCCGTCACACAAACACAGAGGGAAACACTGCAGAATGAACCAGCGACTCTTGGAAACAATGCACTGCAAAATTATACTTTTTATGAAAGAGATGTGGTCTAAAATTTCTCTCATAAGAAAGCCTGTTTTGTCTCGAGAGTACTTCACTCAAAGATGTGCTTTTATCCCTTGCTGGGCAGCAGCCTATAAGGGGGATTATGTTGTGGTGCAGTCCGTCTGTCTGTCTGTCCGTCCATATCAGAGGGTACTTTGTTTCTGAAATCAGCTCCCCCTGTTCTATTAAGACATCCCTGAAACTGCACATGCGCTGCAGATAGACTGATGATGCGCATATCACAGTCTCGACTCTGCTGCAACTGCGCAGAGGCTGCAGATTGACTGATGATGGACATATCACAGTCTCGACTCTGCTGCAACTGCGCAGAGGCTGCAGATAGACTGATGATGCACATATCACAGTCTCGACTCTGCTGCAACTGCGCAGAGGCTGCAGATAGACTGATGATGCACATATCACAGTCTCGACTCTGCTGCAACTGCGCAGAGGCTGCAGATAGACTGATGATGCACATATCACAGTCTCGACTCTGCTGCAACTGCGCAGAGGCTGCAGATAGACTGATGATGCGCATATCACAGTCTCGACTCTGCTGCAACTGCGCAGAGGCTGCAGATAGACTGATGATGCTCATATCACAGTCTCGACTCTGCTGCAACTGCGCAGAGGCTGCAGATAGACTGATGATGCGCATATCACAGTCTCGACTCTGCTGCAACTGCGCAGAGGCTGCAGATAGACTGATGATGCGCATATCACAGTCTCGACTCTGCTGAAACTCCACAGTGAAATGCTCAGATTGATGTGAGGATGAAAATAACTTTTGAAAGGCATGTTTACTTGAATGTGTGATCTTCTATCTACTTTTATTTGGTTATTTTTTTTTTATTTTGCCACATTTAGGCTAATGCCCTCTGAGCCATATATGTTTTGTTTTGATGCCTTCAGTGAGAATCTACAATGTAAATAGTCATGAAAATAAAAGAAACGCATTGAATGAGAAAGTGTGTCCAAACTTTTGGCCTGTACTGTATGTGCCTGAATTTGGCCTATATGTGGCCTAAATGTGGCATATATGCGAATATATGTTCATATAGATTCTTTCCACGTGGGAGAAATAGTAAATGGATGTACAAATGAAACATCCACGGATTGGAGTGATATTGACATGAGTTTGATAAAGAAAACAACCAAAGGAATTTTAGATCCACTAACTCATATGTGCAATTTATCATTCAAAACCGATACTTTCCCAAATAAAATGAAAATTGTCAAGGTTATTCCAGTATACAAAGCAAATGATAAATATCTTTATACTAATTATAGGCCGATATCTCTCCCTTCCCAATTCTCAAAGGTACTTCGAAAAACTTTTTCTTGTTCAGTTGGATAATTTTGAAAAACAAAACAGTTTATTAATGGACAGTCAGTGCGGGGTTCAGATCAGCCAGCTCAACCTCAATTACTTTAATGGAGTTAGTTGAGGAATTAACAAGTTGTATCGAAAATAAAAAAATATGCTGTGGGAATATTTATTAATCTTAAAAAGCATTTGATACAATTGACCACAAAATTTTACTTGATAAAAAATGGAGAGATGTGGTATCAGATGGGTAGCTATTGACTGGCTGAAAAGGTATATTGCCGATAGGCAGTACTTTGTGTAGATGGGCCAACGTGAATCAAAGTGCCTTAATATTACGTGTGGGGTCCCACAGGGCTCAGTACTGGGTGCCAAGTTGTTCATTTTATATATCAATGATATTTGCAAAGTATTGGATTTGCTAAAATTTGTGTTTTTGCTGATGACAAAAATATTTTTTGTTCTGGAATGGATTTACAGCAGTTATTACAGCAGTTATTAGAGGTGGTCACAAAGGAAATGGGTAAAATTAAATGTTTGTTTGATAAAAACAAATTATCCTTAAACTTGAACAAAACAAAATACATGTTGTTTGGTGAGCATAAAATAAATACAGAGGTACAAGTCTAAATTAATAAGGAAATGATAGAAAGGGTTTATGAATATAAGTTTCGGGGTGTTGTATTAGACCATAAGCTCTGTTGTCTTTGTGTCTTTGTGCGGATTGATTTTCTGGTTACCAAACTATTTCTGCTTGTCCCCTGACTCTGATTCTGACTATTCTGCATTACCCTGTTTGCCTGGCTATCGATCTGTTTGTGTATTTGACCATGAGCTGTGTAAATCCTAATAAATGCCCTGCCTATGCTGAACTGCATTTGGAGTCGAAGACTGTTCCTTTCAGTACGAGTCGACCTGTACAGACTCCAGCGGTTACTACTGAACTGCAATGCCTCACTCAACAACAAGAGGTTGTCTTTCAGCAACAGCATCGCGATCTGCAGGAGATGAGAGCCACTCTACAGCGTCTCACTCTGGGTCCCACCTTTCCCAGTCCTGCAGTCGCGCCGGCAGAGGCAGCTCCCATTCGGGAGCCACGTCTTACTCCCCCGCGGGAGAATGACGGAGAACCCACCACCTTCAAAGCATTCCTGTCCCAGTGCTCCATCATATTCGAGCTACAGCCCCTAACCTTCCCTACCTCACGTTCCAGAGTGGCCTACATCATCACTCTCCTGACCGGTAGAGCAAGGGATTGGTGAACCTCTATGTTGGATGCTGGCCACCCCTGCACCCGCACCATTGAAGAATTCATGGCGGAGATGAGGGAGGTGTTTGACCGGTCCTACCAGGGGCGAGAGGCAGGAAGTGCACTTTTGAGCTTACGGCAAGCCGGCTGCAGTGTCTCCGATTACGCCATCCTATTCCGTTCCTTGGCTGCCTCTACTCACTGGAGCGAGGACGCCCAGTTTGATGTGTTCTATGTGGGATTGGCCGAGAACATAAAGGATGAGTTGGCGTCCCGTGAACTCCCATCGGACCTGCAGGGGCTCATAAGAGTGGCCATCCAGATCGATTCCCAGATCCAGCAACGTAAGAGGGAGCGTCGTGGCCATTCTGAGCCCCAACGGTCAGGCCAGCATGGTAACTTTCGATCTCCTCGGGCAACTCTCCTATCCAGTAGACTGGCGAGCCCCGGGAGTCGGGAGAACCTATGCAGGTCGACCGTTGCCGGTTATTGCCACAAGAGCGAGCTAGGAGACTACGCACGGGGGCATGTCTGTACTGTGGTCAGGGGGGCCATGGTATCCAGTGCTGCCCCCTACTGAAGAAGGAAGATCAGTGGTTACTGACGTTTTGTTTGATTCAGGCTCCGACATCAATCTGATCAACGCCAACCTGTGCAACCAGCTTCAGCTCCAGCCCCAGAGTCTACCCACGCCATTCCAAGCATTGGGCCTTTGTGGGCAGCCGCTAAGTCAGGTAACCCAGATTACACCCCCACTCACACTCATTGTCTCTGGCAACCATCAGGAACAGATTCGGCTCCACGTCATCACCTCCTCCTCTGCTCCCATCGTCCTGGGCCTTCCTTGGTTGAAACAACACAACCCCACCATCAACTGGAGGACTGAGCAGGTGGTTGAGTGGAGTCCCCACTGCCTGCGTTCCTGCCTCCACAAGGCGCCCGTTAAGCGGGCCGAGGGAGAATCCAGTGACCCTCTATACGCCCCGGATCTGACAAGGGTTCCCAGTGAGCACCACGACCTGGCCGAAGTTTTTTCTAAGTCACGCGCCTTGTCTCTGCCTCCTCACAGACCGTATGACTGCGACATCGATCTTCAGCCGGGCACGGCGCCTCCTAAAGGGGGTCTCTATTCCCTGTCTCGCCCTGAGCAGGAGGCTATGGAGAAGTACGTGGAGGAGTCCCTATCGGCTGGAATCATCCGTCCCTCTTCCTCTCCCGCTGGGGCCAGCTTCTTCTTCGTTGGCAAGAAGGACGGATCCCTCAGGCCATGTATTGACTACAGGGGCCTAAATAATATCACAATAAAGAACCGATACCCCCTTCCTTTAATGAAATCGGCTTTTGAATTGTTGCAAGGAGCCACTATTTTCACTAAACTCAACCTACGCAACGCCTACCACCTCGTCAGGATTAAGGAAGGGGATGAATGGAAGACAGCCTTCAACACCGCTAGGGGCCACTACGAATACTTGGTTATGCTATTTGGCCTGGCTAACGCTCCCGCTGTCTTCCAGAATCTCGTTAATGACATTTTGCATGACATGATTAATAGTTTGTGTTTGTGTACCTGGATGATATACTAATATTCTCTCGTTCTAAGGAAGAACACCTTTGCCATGTCCGTGCCGTTCTGCAGCGCCTCCTGGAGAACGAACTCTACGCCAAGGCTGAGAAGTGTGAGTTTCACTTGGACACAGTCCCATTCCTCGGATTTGTGGTCACTCCAGGAGGCATTCTAATGGATCAAGGAAAGGTGAAGGCGGGCAGTGATTGGGCTACCCCCACAACACGTAAAGAACTACAGTGTTTCTTAGGGTTTGCCAATTTTTACCGCCGTTTCATTCGCAATTATAGTACCGTTGCTGCCCCACTAACTACTCTGACTTCCCCCAAAGTTCCTTTTGTGTGGACCCCATCGGTGGAGAAGGCTTTTCAGGAACTAAAGCAAAGATTCACCTCTGCTCCTGTTCTCCAACACCCAGATCCTGAGAAGCAGTTCATCGTCGAGGTGGACGCCTCCAACACCGGCATGGGGGCAGTCCTGTCACAACGCAACGGCAAAGATAATAAGACACCCTTGTGCGTTCTTTTACCGCAGATTAAGCCCGGCTGAGAGCAATTATGATATCGGCAATCGGAAGTTACTGGCGGTAAAATTGGCATTAGAGGAGTGGCGTCTCTGGCTAGAAGGGGCTAAGGTTCCATTCCAGGTCTGGACTGACCATAAGAATTTGGAATACCTCTGCACAGCTAAGAGACTTAATTCTCGCCAATCTCGTTGGTCACTATTTTTCAATAGATTTAATTTTACCTTAGCTTATCTCCCAGGCTCCCTTAATAAGAAACCTAACACCCTGTCACGTAAATTCGCACCAGACGCTCCTCCCAAGGAGCCGCAGACCATCCTGCCTGGTCGAGTTGTGGTGGGGTCATTAGCATGGGAACTGGAGAATCGGGTTAGAAGGTCACAACCCTCTGGGGGGCCACCTACTAACTGTCTTAAGAACTGTCTATTCGTTCCAGACAACCTTCGGGCCGAAGTTCTTCAGTGGGCCCATTCTTCCCGTCTCGCCTGCTATCCTGGTGCCAACCGGACCTTGGCCATGCTAATTCGCAGGTTTTGGTGGCCAACGGTCCGGAGAGATGTAAAGAATCTGACGACTGCTTGTCCGGTCTGCGCCCAGAACCAAGCCACCCACACGGCACCAGCTGGTCTCCTGCATCCACTCCCGGTACCTTCCAAACCATGGGCTAACATCGCGTTGGATTTTGTGACTGGCCTTCTGCCCTCCAGAGGTAACACCGTCATACTGACCATCGTTGACCGCTTCTCCAAAGCAGTACATCTCATTCCGCTGCCCAAGCTTCCCTCTGCCAGAGAGACTGCGGACCTACTGACCCAACACGTAATCAGGATACACGGCATCCCATCCAACATTGTTTCTGACAGCGGCCCTCAATTCATCTCTCATCTCTTCACCCCCAGAGCAATGGACAGACGGAAAGGGTCAACCAGCAGATGGAGAGCGTCCTTCGGTGCCTCTCTTCCAGAGATCAGGGGGACTGGAGTGAACAACTGCCCTGGGTCGAGTACTCCATTAACAGCCTTCCCATGGCTGCCTCAAGTGTGTTCCCCTTCCAAGGTCGTCTCGGTTACCAACCACCTCTGTTTCCCTCACAGGAGGTCAAAGTTAATGTTCCCAATATCCAGGAATTTCTTCAGAGGTGCCGAAGGACGTGGAAGGAGACCCGTTCCGCTCTCCTAAAAGCTGGAAATGAGATGAGTCGACAGGCTAACCGTCGTCGCTCAGTTCCACCACAGTATAAAGTAGGACAAAAGGTTTGGCTCTTGTCTAAGGACATTGCTTTGAGGGCTGAAAGTCGCATGCTAGCCCCCGTTACATTAGTCCTTTTGTTATTGAAAAAATAATTAATCCAGTTTCTGTAAAACTTAAGTTACCAGCCTCCATGAGCCGTATCCATCCAGTCTTTCATGTGTCTTGTATCAAGTCTGTACTAGTTTCCCGCCACACCCCTGCCTACAATACTTAGTGGAATGAGAAGGATACGACTCAGAGAAACGCTCATGGGTCCCAGCGCGTCATACTGGATAAAGACCTAATCAAGGACTTTCATAAAAAAACTTAAGCCTCAGTTGAGACCGCCAGGTGGCGGTCATAGAGGGGGGTGGGTTCTGTTGTGAATCGCTGTTTTGTATGTTTGTTTTTAGTATGTTTTAGTAATTTTTCGTTACTATTTATTTATTTATCATATTTGTTCTTTTCGAGTATGTATGTTTCTGTAAGATTGCGCTGTCTTTGGTCTTGAATGTTTTCCTCTCGTTTCTGTCTCGTGGTGTCTTGTCTTTTTCATCACACTCTCTTCCCTGTATTTCGGTGAGGTAATTCCACTTCCTTTCTTGCTGTTCTCATTGACTATCCGCACCTGAGAGTAGTTTAGAGAGGCACGGGTAAGTTAGATCAGAGCTAGAACTCCACCTGTTTCCCCTCTCTCTCCTATCACCGTCCTTGCTTTTCTAGCTCCGCCTCTCTCTACAGCTGTCCTGTGTTTAGCTGGGAGTCCACTTAATTAGTTTGTGTTTAAAAGACCCACTTTTTCCCCAGCTTCTTGTCGACTCGTTTCTTCCCTCAGCTCGTCTTTGGTCAAGTCTCGTTTCTGCGCTTTCTAGTTTTGATTGTTGATTGCTCGTTTCTTGTGTTTTCTCCTTATTCCCATTTTGTACCCAACTGTTTAGATTCTCTTGTGTATCTCCCTTATCCCATCCAACTCCCTTTTCCTTCCCCTTCCATTCCCTTAGATCTACCCCTTTTGTTACTGTCTTTGTGCGGATTGATTTCTTGGTTACCAAACTATTTCTGCTTGTCCCCTGACTCTGATTCTGACTATTCTGCATTACCCTGTTTGCCTGGCTATCGATCTGTTTGTGTCCTTGACCATGAGCTGTGTAAATCCTAATAAATGCCCTGCCTATGCTGAACTGCATTTGGAGTCGAAGACCGTTCCTTTCAGCACAAATAATATTTAAAGCAAGACAAAATCTACTACCGATTAACATTCAAAAATTATTCAGTGACAAAGGGGCAGGATACGAGCTGAGAGGGAGATAAAATCTGAAACAAGCTTTGTACTGCAGGACACAGAGAAGCCTGTGCATATCAGTCTGTGGGGTGATCCTGTGGAACAGCCTTCATGAGGACATTAGGCAAAGCAATAATATTACACAGTTTAAAAGCAAATGTCAGAAATCAATCATGGACAAATACAGAGAAGAGGCGGAGCTAAAAAAAGAATTAATTTTTTTTTTTTTTTGAAGCATGCCATCGCCCCCCCTCTTTGGAGGACAACTTTGTTTTTATTTTCAGATGAGAAAATGCAAATTAAACAGCAGAATGAGATTTGTTTAAAAAAAAAAGAACAAAATATATAGATATATAGTACATTAAAGAGAAATAAGGGAAATAAAAGAGAGAAAAAATATAATAATTAGAACAGGAGAGAGAACTCAACTTGAATTCCAGTAGATAAGTGCATGTAAATTAAACATTGGTGAATGAAGTATGTAACGGGACCACGTGGGGGGTACTTTAATTTTTTAATGATCCGAGGAACGTTGCAACTGCAGTGTAAAAGTTAAAAATAAGTATATATATCAATGAGTGTTAGTTTTGGGTATAAAAGAGATACACTATCACTCAAAAGTTTGGGATCACTTGCAAATGTCTTTGTTTTCCAAAGAAAAATACATTTTGGTGCATTTCACAAACATTTTTTTTCCCATTTAACAAACATTTTAAATTCATCAGATGATTTTCAAAGAATTATATACATTTTTGCATAGAGGCCTATTATCAGAAACTGTCAGTCCTCCGCATCAATCTCCTGGTATGGCTGCTAATCCAAGTTAAGCATTTTATAAGGCTAATTGATTATTAGAAAGCCATTCTGCAAATGTGTTGCACAGCTGAAAACAGTTGAACTAATAAGGGAGCGCAAAAGGGAGCATGGCATTTGTGAGGTTGGTTTAGAACCTGAAGCATCATCAGTTGTTAATTTGTTTACAGGCTCAAAATGACCAGAAAGAAAGAACTTCCTTCAGAGACCCGCCAGTCTATTGTTGTGCTTAGAAAAGAAGGCTATTCAATGCAAGAAATTGAAAACTTAAAATTTCTTACCATGCTGTCAACTACTCCCTTCAGAGAGCAGCACAAACTGGCACTAACAAGGACAGAAAAAAGGAGTGGGAGGCCCCGATGCACAACTGTGCAAGAACACAAATATCTGAGAGTGTGTAGTTTAAGACAAAGACGCCTCACAGGTTGTCAACTAGCAGCTGCGCTAAATAGTTCCCGTCAAACACCAGTTTCAGTATCAACAGTGAAGGTGGTTTTTTTGATGAAGGCTAAGTTTGAAGTACATATTCATCATTTTCCATTAAAATCATTATTTCTAACTCAGACAATGTCAGCATGTTCTGTTCATTTGCTATATTTCCTATTCAGACTAATTTCATGCGTGTTTCCATGGAAAACAAGAAAATTTCCAAGTGATCCCAAACTTTTGAGTGTTAATGTATCTTTATTTTTACTGATACTGTAATGAAGGGTTCGGACTTGATAAGCATTCTCACTTCTCCCTGCTCCTTCTCGAACACATTACACATTTTTTTGTTCTTCTGATGAATACCGAGTGATGTATTGTATTATATTTAGTGTTTTTAAAAAAAATCTTTTCATATATTGTAGTCGTTTTTGTTGTCGATTGTTCGAGACAAATAAAATGTAAAAAAAGAAAAAAGACTGATGATGCGCATCTCACAGTCCTGACTCGGGCGGGGGAAGTTGTGCTCTCAGAGCTCTCTTGTTCAATAAGGAAATGCACCCTGAGCCTTTAGCAGAATACTGTCATCTACATTGGTTAAGTGCCAGGCCTAAAAAAAGTTGTTGTTTGGAGTTGCTGAAGAGTCTAAGACTGAATCAGTTTTGCAGTGATTAACATCTTTCAGCTGGCAACAACTGTTTTAATCGTCTGATGCAGTCTACTGTGTAGCTTCTAATTTCGCTAACATCCATGCCGTAAGACCTTTTCCGAAGCCGTAGGAAAAATGTTTCTGTGTTGCAAGAGGGGAAAAAGATTGTCTTTTGATTGGTGAAATCACTGGAACTTACTTAAAAACTGTGCAGAGCTTTATTAAAACCTGGAAGCAAGTGGCTGTTCTCTGTGTTGTGGCTGTTTCATGTGTTGGAGGCTGCTCTCAGTATTTGTGTTTCTTCTGTGTGTTAGAAGCTGTTCTCTGTGCTATTTGTCATTCTCTTTGTGTCGATCATCTGCGTTGGAGGCTGCACTTTGTGTTTGAGGCTGTTCTGTGTGTCAGCGCCTGGTCTGTGTTTGAGGCTGTTCTGTGTGTCAGCGCCTGGTCTGTGTTTGAGGCTGTTCTGTGTGTCAGCGTCTGGTCTGTGTTTGAGGCTGTTCTGTGTGTCAGCGCCTGGTCTGTGTTTGAGGCTGTTCTGTGTGTCAGCGTCTGGTCTGTGTTTGAGGCTGTTCTGTGTGTCAGCGCCTGGTCTGTGTTTGAGGCTGTTCTGTGTGTCAGCGCCTGGTCTGTGTTTGTGGCTGTTCTGTGTGTCAGTGCCTGGTCTGTGTTTGAGGCTGTTCTGTGTGTCAGCGCCTGGTCTGTGTTTGAGGCTGTTCTGTGTGTCAGCGCCTGGTCTGTGTTTGAGGCTGTTCTGTGTGTCAGCGCCTGGTCTGTGTTTGAGGCTGTTCTGTGTGTCAGCGCCTGGTCTGTGTTTGAGGCTGTTCTGTGTGTCAGCGCCTGGTCTGTGTTTGAGGCTGTTCTGTGTGTCAGCGCCTGGTCTGTGTTTGAGGCCGTTCTGTAAGTCAGCGTCTGGTCTCTGTTTGAGGCTGTTCTGTGTGTCAGCTCCTGGTCTGTGTTTGAGGTTGTTCTGTGTGTCAGCGCCTGGTCTGTGTTTGAGGCTGTTCTGTGTGTCAGCGCCTGGTCTGTGTTTGAGGCTGTTCTGTGTGTCAGCGCCTGGTCTGTGTTTGAGGCTGTTCTGTGTGTCAGCGCCTGGTCTGTGTTTGAGGCTGTTCTGTGTGTCAGCGCCTGGTCTGTGTTTGAGGCTGTTCTGTGTGTCAGCGCCTGGTCTGTGTTTGAGGCTGTTCTGTGTGTCAGCGCCTGGTCTGTGTTTGAGGCTGTTCTGTGTGTCAGCGCCTGGTCTGTGTTTGAGGCCGTTCTGTAAGTCAGCGTCTGGTCTCTGTTTGGGGCTGTTCTGTGTGGCAGCTCCTGGTCTGTGTTTGAGGTTGTTCTGTGTGTCAGCGCCTGGTCTGTGTTTGAGGCTGTTCAGTGTGTCAGTGCCTGGTCTGTGTTTGAGGCTGTTCTGTGTGTCAGCGTCTGGTCTGTGTTTGAGGCCGTTTTGTGTGTCAGCGTATGGTCTGTGTTTGAGGCTGTTCTGGGTGTCAGCTCCTGGTCTGTGTTTGAGGCTGTTCTGTGTGTCAGCGCCTGGTCTGTGTTTAAGGCTGTTCTGTGTGTCAGCGTCTGGTCTGTGTTTGAGGCTGTTCTGTGTGTCAGCTCCTGGTCTGTGTTTGAGGCTGTTCTGTGTGTCAGCGCCTGGTCTGTGTTTGAGGCTGTTCTGTGTGTCAGCACCTGGTCTGTGTTTGAGGCTGTTCTGTGTGTCAGCGCCTGGTCTGTGTTTGAGGCTGTTCTGTGTGTCAGCATCTGGTCTGTGTTTTAGGCTGTTCTGTGTGTCAGCTCCTGGTCTGTGTTTGAGGTTGTTCTGTGTGTCGGCGTCGGGTCTGTGTTTGAGGCTGTTCAGTGTGTCAGTGCCTGGTCTGTGTTTGAGGCTGTTCTGTGTGTCAGCGTCTGGTCTGTGTTTGAGGCCGTTTTGTGTGTCAGCGTCTGGTCTGTGTTTGAGGCTGTTCTGTGTGTCAGCTCCTGGTCTGTGTTTGAGGTTGTTCTGTGTGTCAGCGCCTGGTCTGTGTTTGAGGCTGTTCTGTGTGTCAGTGCCTGGTCTGTGTTTGAGGCTGTTCTGTGTGTCAGTGTCTGGTCTGTGTTTGAGGCTGTTCTGTGTGTCAGCGCCTGGTCTGTGTTTGAGGCTGTTCTGTGTGTCAGCGTCTGGTCTGTGTTTGAGGCCGTTCTGTGTGTCAGCGTCTGGTCTGTGTTTGAGGCTGTTCTGTGTGTCAGCGTCTGGTCTGTGTTTGAGGCTGTTCTGTGTGTCAGCTCCTGGTCTGTGTTTGAGGCTGTTCTGTGTGTCAGCGCCTGGTCTGTGTTTGAGGCTGTTCTGTGTGTCAGCACCTGGTCTGTGTTTGAGGCTGTTCTGTGTGTCAGCGTCTGGTCTGTGTTTGAGGCTGTTCTGTGTGTCAGCATCTGGTCTGTGTTTTAGGCTGTTCTGTGTGTCAGCTCCTGGTCTGTGTTTGAGGTTGTTCTGTGTGTCGGCGTCGGGTCTGTGTTTGAGGCTGTTCAGTGTGTCAGTGCCAGGTCTGTGTTTGAGGCTGTTCTGTGTGTCAGCGTCTGGTCTGTGTTTGAGGCCGTTTTGTGTGTCAGCGTCTGGTCTGTGTTTGAGGCTGTTCTGTGTGTCAGCTCCTGGTCTGTGTTTGAGGTTGTTCTGTGTGTCAGCGCCTGGTCTGTGTTTGAGGCTGTTCTGTGTGTCAGTGCCTGGTCTGTGTTTGAGGCTGTTCTGTGTGTCAGTGTCTGGTCTGTGTTTGAGGCTGTTCTGTGTGTCAGCGCCTGGTCTGTGTTTGAGGCTGTTCTGTGTGTCAGCGTCTGGTCTGTGTTTGAGGCTGTTCTGTGTGTCAGCTTCTGGTCTGTGTTTGAGGCTGTTCTGTGTGTCAGCACCTGGTCTTTGTTTGAGGCTGTTCTGTGTGTCAGCGCCTGGTCTGTGTTTGAGGCTGTTCTGTGTGTCAGCTCCTGGTCTGTGTTTGAGGCTGTTCTGTGTGTCAGCGTCTGGTCTGTGTTTGAGGCTGTTCTGTGTGTCAGCTCCTGGTCTGTGTTTGAGGTTGTTCTGTGTGTCAGCGTCTGGTCTGTGTTTGAGGCTGTTCAGTGTGTCAGCGCCTGGTCTGTGTTTGAGGCTGTTCTGTGTGTCAGCGCCTGGTCTGTGTTTGAGGCTGTTCTGTGTATCAGCGTCTGGTCTGTGTTTGAGGTTGTTCTGTGTGTCAGCGCCTGGTCTGTGTTTGAGGCTGTTCTGTGTGTCAGCGCCTGGTCTGTGTTTGAGGCTGTTCTGTGTGTCAGCGCCTGGTCTGTGTTTGAGGCTGTTCTGTGTGTCAGCGCCTGGTCTGTGTTTGAGGCTGTTCAGTGTGTCAGCGCCTGGTCTGTGTTTGAGGCTGTTCTGTGTGTCAGTGTCTGGTCTATGTTTGAGGCTGTTCTGTGTGTCAGCGCCTGGTCTGTGTTTGAGGCTGTTCTGTGTGTCAGCGCCTGGTCTGTGTTTGAGGTTTTTCTGTGTGTCAGTGCTTGGTCTGTGTTTGAGGCTGTTCTGTGTGTCAGCGCCTGGTCTGTGTTCGAGGCTGTTCTGTGTGTCAGCGCCTTGTCTGTGTCTGAGGTTTTTCTGTGTGGCAGTGCTTGCTTTGTGTTTGAGGCTGTTCTGTGTGTCAGTGCCTCGTCTGTGCTTGAGGCTGTTCTGTGTCTGTTTTATGTGTTGGAAGCTGCTCTCTTTGTCTCTGTTATCTGTGTTATCTAGAGTCTGTTTTCTGTGTTCGTGCCTGATCTCCGTATTTGTCTCTGTCCTGTTTGTTTGATGCTATTTTCTGTGATAGAGGCTGTTCTCTGTGTTAGTGGTTCTCCCCTTTGTTAGAGGCTGTTCTCTGTGTTAGTGGTTCTCCCCTTTGTTAGAGGCTGTTCTCTGTGTCATTGGCTGGTTTTTACACTGACAGGCAATACTGATGCATTGTTTTGACTTCCTCTCTCTACCTTTCTCACTCTTCAGCCTAAAGGATTCAGGAGGTACTACAGCTCTCCCCTTTTGATCCAGGAACAGTTTGGCTGTATCAAGGAAGTCATGCCAATAGGTGGGTTTGCATTGAGGAAGTTATGTTGATTGGTGGGTTCCTAATTACAGAAATCACAAGAATAGGTTGGTTGTGCGTGATGGAAATCATGCTGATTGGTGGGTTCTGGAAGAGTCATTCTGATGGGTAAGGCTTACAATAAGTAATGCTGATTTGTGGGTACTGCAATACTCAGGCTTATTGGTGACGTTTGCATTGATTGAGTCTTGCTGATTGGTGGGTTCTGCTGTAGTCATTTTGATTGATGGGGTTTGCATTAATTAAGTCCTGCTAAATGGTGACTGCTGCAATAGTAGTGCTGATTGGTAGGGTTGGCATAAACTAAGTTTTGCTGATTGGTGGGTTCTGCAGGAGTCATGCTGATTGGTGTGTTTTAGTTGGTGGGAAGGCAGGTTAATGTGCAGTTGTGTTTCTCTGCCCTGTAGCATGCGGGAGTAAAGTCGACCCTGTGTACGAGGCCTTGCGGTTCGGGACATCACTGGCACAGAAAACCAAGAGGACCAGCACAGGCAGCGGGTCTGAATCACCCCACCGAAATTCAGTGAGCAGGAGAGTTATAATATATTACTGACATTGTCACTTAGGGGCAAAATGCTATAAGGGTGACATTGTCAGCGAAGTGACATTGTCATTATCACATCTGGTATCACATGCTAGGAGTCAGGATGTGCTATTTCGCCCTTTACAAAGCATAAAATTTGCTTATGTATGATTTATGAAGACATTATGTCTCGAAGGCATTATAGCAGACTGTACAGGATGGTGCAAAACATGGATGACAACCCCTGGTTACTGGGTAAGTTGTTCTGAGATCTTCCATCCATCCATCCATCCATCCATCATCCATCCATCCATCCATCCATCCATCCATCCATTTTCTGCTGCTTATCTGGGGCCGGGTCACGGGGTAACAGACTGAGCAGAGAGGCCCAGACGCCCCCCTCCCCAGCCACTTCTCCTCCTCTACCTGGCAGATCCTTAGCTGTTCCAGGAGGCGAGCAGACTAGATGCCCGAACCACCTCAACTGACTCCTCTCTACGCGGAGGAGCAGCGGTTCTCCTCTGAGCCTCTCCTGGATGTCCGAGCTCCTCACCCTATTCCTAAGGGTCAGCCCAGCCACCCTGCGGAGAAAGATCATTTCAGCCGCTTGTATTAGCCATCTTATTCTTTCGGTCACTACCCAACACTCGTAGAACGTAGATCGAGCCGTAAAAAGAGAGGTTCGCTTTTATGCTCAGCTCCTTCTTCACCACAGCGGACGGTGCAACCCCTCATCATCTGCAAACAGCAGAGATGAAATCCTGAGGCACCAGACTGGACTCCCTCCAAACCTCGGCTGCGCCTTGATATCCTGTCCATGAAAATCCTGAACAGAGTAGGTGATAAGGCACACCCTTGGCAAACTCCAACACCAACTGGAAATGAGTCCGACTTAGTACCAAGAATGAGGAAAAATCTCCGGCTTTGGTTGTATAGGGATTAAATGGCTTGAATTAGCGGCCCTGGAGCCCCATACTCCCACAGCGCCCCCCATAGGATACCTCTTGCGACACGGTCATAACCCTGCTCCAAGAACACAAAACACATGCAGACTGGATGGGCAAACTCCCATGACCCCTCCAGTATCCGTGCGAGGGTAAAAAGTTGATCCACTGTTCCACGGCCACAACAGAACCCGGATTGCTCCTCCTGAATCCGAGGTTCGACAATCGGGTGGAGCCTCCTCTCCAGCACCCTGGCATAGACATTTGCAGGGAGGCTGAGCAGTGTGATCCCCCTGTAGTTGGAACACACCCTCTGGTCCCCTTGTTTTCCTTAGAACTTATGAGGCCAAATAATATTTCTTGCAAAGGTGTGGGAAAAACAGCTTTTTATTTATAGGTGACAGTGGCTCACAACACCAGCCATTTATGATGACTCCGGTGCAAAATCCATCCAATGAAGGAGAAGCTGCATATAACCAGTCGCACATCCAGACTCGTGGAGTGATTGAGCACACTTTTGGCACCTTATGAAGCAGATTCAGATTCCTTGACCATAGCGGTGGAGCCCTGCTTTATAGTCCATCCAAGGTGTGCCAGATCATGATAGTGTCCTGCATCCTGCACAACATTGCCACAGGAGCTGGATGGTGTTCTCGGCAGCGCCGAAATTAAGACCCCGCACCCGACGCAGAGTAGGAGCTACCCACACCACCAGGTGAAGCGTTGGCAGCCAGTGCCGTTGCGGTCAGTGTGTCAGGGCTTTGGAGCTGCTGGGATGGGAAGGAGATGGAGTTTTGGCGGTCAGTGCTGGTGCGGTCGGTGTGTCAGGACTTTGGAGCTGCTGAGATGGGAAGGAGGTGGAGTGTTGGCGGTCAGTGCTGGTGCGGTCGGTGTGTCTGGGCTTTGGAGCTTCTGGGATGGGGCAGCATCTTCCATTACGGTAACCACCACCACAGCATTCATGGAGGAAGGGCCAGGCTGCTGATCGATAAAGTCATGGTACATTTATTTGTCAAACTAAATGTTTTATAGATGTAAAATTTAGTCTATCAGCCATAGTCTAGTAACGTACCTTCTGAGTCCTGTAAATGACACTCGCTGGGGTAAAATCCTTCTCTCAGGCGAGCAGCTTGCTCCGTCTGGAGAGTTGGCACCGCAATTTGTTCAATGGTGTCCAATGGCAGTTCCTCACCTCTACCTACAGCAGTTTGATGAGCCTGTGTATTACTGAATGACTTTCTGCTCCAGCACAGTGGTTCTCAAACTTGGTCCTGGTGCCCCACTGTGTTTGCTTGTTTTTGTGCCAACCACAGTTGCAATCTCAGGACTTGATTGGGTGTTGATTGGCGTTTAATGCATGCAGCGCAGCGAATGACAATGTGCGCTTGTGGAAGCTGGCGAATGGAATGTGGCATGACACCGTGTTATAGACGCAGGGAAACGCCACTGCCGCGTTGTGACCGCGACTGCCGTATTATTAACGTCACTGCTGTGTAGACTTTGTGCTCTCTCCGCCGCAGGTCGCCACTATTCGCCCCATTTAATCGCACTATTGTCGTATTAAAAATGCACTGTACCTTGCTGACAACGTGAGCCTGCCGTTGATTCACTGTTGGCGAACATTGGCGGACGTCCACGGATGTAACATGTCGCCTACACGAATGCTTGCGGCAGCAACCCGTTGTCTACATGATACTGGCGATAAAGAGCTCCAGAGCTGACAAAAATTAAACCTGTTTAATTTTTTCGTGAATTTCCGCGGTGCTTACAAAAGCTGACATATGAGTGTAAATTTCATGGTGTAAATGGTGTAAATGCGCTTCTCTGCGAAACAAGAGAACGGGCTGAATCCAAACATCTGCAATTCCCTGTACTAGCAGACTCGCGGACTTTGCGGGCGTGTTCACGGGAAGTCTGGGAGAGCTGAGGGCTATCCAAATCCACAATTGATCCAGTCCACAGGAGGCCTCAAGCAGACTTTCTGCGGACTTCCAGAGAGTCCGCTTGGGGTGCAGACTTCAGCAGATTTCACTAGTGTAATTACCCATATCACATTGCAATACGGACGTCACGTTTTAATTTTTCCAAATTACTGACCGAAGAAAAGCACATTGACACACGCACAAAACCACATAAACTAATTAGAAATTTATAATATTAAAACGTTACTTGACTGATGTAGGCCAGATATAAAATTCAACATCATCATACAGAAATACAGGCTACAGAGGTAATCAATATGCATTTGCATGGAAACAAGTGAAACAGACTCGAAGCCTGTCAATCAGCCCATTTTATTATGCTGCAAACTCCTGCCCTTGCAGACTTTACGTGATGATAGTGAAGACGTCACATTACATACACCTGAAGTCCGTGAGGCTCAGTCTGCAAGTCCAGGGGGTGGAGATTTAGGTTCAGCCACTGTTTCATCCACACGCTTCCGAGGGCTAACGCAGCTCAGTGAGAGAGGGGTTTAAGGGCCGGTTCATACTCTACGCAAGGTACGCGAGCGAACGCGAGCACAGCTCCACTCCATTCCGTTCACAGAGCTGAACGTGCGTCCCTTGCTGCTCTGTGCCTTGTTAAAAAGCAGTACACCGCTCATGCAATAGGGGGCAGCAAAGTGTTCTCCATCTCCTCCTCCTTTTTTCTTTTTGGTGTGTTGAACACAGCGTATGGTGCATTATTTGCTTTATTTCCCCTATTGGAATCGCATGGAAATACATGCATCGATGCGTCGCGTTACAAAAATTTGGACAATACACTTTGCTACGCAAGGACGCAGGATGGCTACCTTTCGTTGCTCGATGTGTTGCCTTGCGTTCGCGCTCTCGTACCTTGCGTAGAGTATGAACCGGCCCTTAGTAGTGATGGAGAAACCGAAGCTTCCTGAACTACAGAATCAATTATGAAACAATTGTGTTGAACAGTTCAGGGTTGCAAAGCATTTGATACAGTTAAATATGGTGACATCTGCTGGCCAATCTTCAACATAGCATTTGCGTGGAACAATAAAGGACAAGGTGCCATGAAACAGGCACTGGTTTGTACATTTTACAAGAAAGGTTCTATGTGCATCTTGCAATTTTTGACTGTTTTTTTTTTTCAAGACAATATCTCCAAAAATCCCGCCCTGGATTCAAAAATCTTAGAAAAACTCTTCAATGATAGATTGGACAATTACATTGATAAGCACAAATTTCTATGTGACAGTCAGTATGGGTTCAGGAAAAAGCATTCGACAGCACTAGCCCTAACAGAACTTGTTGAGATGATCAAAGATTCACTAGATTCAAAGCTATATTCTATAGGTATATTTATTGACCTGAAGAAGGCTTTTGACACTATAAATCACGATATATTGATTGAAAAACTGTATAAATATGGAATAAGAGGGACCGCATTAAATGGATTATAAATTATTTAACAAATAGAACGCAATTTGTGCTGATGGGCAATAATAAATCAAATTGCCTGGACATTACCTGTGGAATTCCTCAGGGCTTGGTCATAGGTCCTATGCTGTTCATAATCTACATAAATGACATTGTTAAGGTATCCGATATCCTAAGATTAATTTTATTTGCTGACGACACGACTATTTTTTTCTCTGGTGCTGATCTCAACCAATTAGTCAAATTGGCTAATAACGAAATGGCTAAACTTCACACGTGGTTTAATGTTAACAAACTATCATTAAATCTTACAAAGACCAAATTTCTGATATTTGGGAAAAAAGGTCAAAAGGACGACATAGACTTAAAGGGTTTCTGAACAAATTTTCCATAACTGCATTTAATACATAAAATCCAATATATATACAGTAAAAATACAAAATATGTGTGTTTTGGAAACATATTTTTCAAAATAATGTTTTTCTCGGGCCAAATGTACACGACAGTGCGCCCCTGTAGCGTTTATGCAAGAACCAAGGTCACGTGACCTGAGTGATGTCAGAGAGGTCTTAATTGATGACCCGGGGCAGCCATATAAAGCTATGTTTCCATTAATACGACTGAAGTCCGGTAGCGACAGGCTGCGGGGCAGACACGGGACATCGCATGCGGCCCATGATGCGTCCTCAGTGTCTCCATATAAACGGCTAAACTACGCTATTATTGTGAAATTAATTGGAAAAATACGCATGCGGCTCCGCTCCAAGAGCCGGGTGAAAATCGCATTGATGGAAACACAGGGCTCTCAAGTTTTGAATGCAGGCTCGCGTGACATTCTCTGGGGGGGTTGATAATCCCGTTTTCAAAGGTGCAATTTAAGTGCATGTACTTCGTTACAGCACTTCGGGTTTTTGGCTTTTTTTTTTTTTTTTTGAGGATTTGTACATTACCTTTTTTTTTTAAACAGGGACTCTTACTCTACTACATTTAAAAGATAAAAAGAATACTTTCACTTCGTTACTTGGTTACTTGGCAACTTGGTTACTTGTTTCAAATTAAAATATTAATTGAATCATCATTAACGGATTATCCGGATTTCGCGCGTTCGCGAAGAACAAAGGTGTATCTTTGTGCAGGTGTGTCCGCCAGTGGACGTGGAGCTGCAAATTTATGTGCGCAGTTACAACATTCTATCACTAGATGGCACACCAGGATCGGTCGCGGAAGTTTTGTGCGCATTGTAGGCTATTTGCAGAATGAATGCTGACCGCGTTATCTGTCGCATCTCGTTGTCAGAAGTGGTAGCTCAAGTAGGCGAGCAATTAAACGTTGCGATATACAACTATCTATCTTATATCTGCATGTTGCGTGTATATTTCCTTTTACTTTGCAACATCAAGCATTATACAACACAGATAACTGCTGTGCTAAGCGTCACGAGTTAGCTGGCCAGCTACGGCATTCGCGAATGCTATTTGACATGAGCTTAAAAATTTGATTTCAACTTGCGAGCGTTTCCCCCTGGAGTAGTTGATAGATTTTGAACAACATGATGTTTAGCCATACCTGTACTTTTTTTATTTCCGTGGGACTCCCCAGTATAATAAAGGCTAAATTAAATAATTATTTTCTGTATTTGTATCGTTTTGTCTGTCACAAACAAGAGATGTTGCGGTACCACCTGTGACACCGGATCGGAGCAGGGTTTGTTTTCAGCCAAAATACGCTACATTGAGAGCGCGAGTGAAGAACGTGATTTGGCGCTGCTATTTCACCTAGCAACAAGAGATACTGCTTTCTGATTGGCTGATAGGTTGATGATTCAAGCGGTGCAGTCTCTGTACTGTAGTGTTTTGAGTTCACCGAGAGTTGCGGAATGCCATGCTGTAACTAGGTTCTCGACTTGAGCTCTCTCGTTGTCACTAGGCTACATATAGGTTAAGGTGAAATGTTTATTTCGGTGACCATCTCTCTCTCTCTCTCTCTCTCTCTCTCTCTGTCTCTCAGGACATTTGACGTGTGTCTGTGGGGAAAATCTCTCTCACTCTCTCTCTCTCTGATTTATTTCACCTGTGCCTGCGGAGTCACCCATATTTTCTGCACACGCTGACGATCAGACATGCTATAACACCAACTCGACTATAGACCTTGATAGCGGCTAGGCAAGATGAATACCTCTCTGACGTCGTCGGATGACGTCACGGGCACCTAATTAACTTTGTGGCTGTGCCGCCACAGACGTTATTTTGTTTATTTTTAGAAAACATAAACTGCCTATATACATTTTTATTGATTTTAATGAGGTTATATAAACAAAATACACTTTTTAAAAACATATTAAGTTAATTGTTCACAAACCCTTTAAAAGTAAATGGTATCAGCATTGAAAGAGTAAACGTATATAAAGTCTTGGGAGTTATGATAGATAATCTCTTAAGCTGTAAACCGCATGTAAATTTAGTTCAAAAAAAGTTAGCTAAAAGTGTGTGTATTCTTTGGACACTGCAGAAATTATTAAACCTCAAGTTTCTTAAAATAATCTATTCAGCCCTCATTGCACCCCATCTACATTACTGCGCTGAAGTATGGGGTCACACTTATAAAAATACAATAGAACCTTTATTTAAACTTCAAAAAAAGGCCCTTAGAATTATTTATTGCGTTCCGTATGGAACTCATACAAATGATTTGTTTATTAAGGCAAAGCTTCTTAAATTACAGGATATAGTAAAATTCAACTCCTTGCAACTTGTCTACTTGGGATATAAAAACTGCTTGCCCAAAAATGTGCAAAACCTATTTCTTCAGCGTGACTGCATGCAGCACACCAGAAGGATGTTATTACAATCAAGCAAGGTCAGAACGACACGTAGGGAGCATTCCCTATCTGTGGCTGGAGTCAGGGCATGGAATGTACTTGATGATAATATAAGGATGGCTGGAGAGCTGAAGGTCTTCAAATATTTGTTGAAATGTGCATATCTGAGTAACTATAAACATGTTCAATCTTCTCAATTTGTATTCTGTCACTGGACGCTTCAGACTAACTGTCCGAATTTACAGTCCTGGACATCGAGGATGTCGAGGATGTCTATATAACTGGATTCATGATAGTGGGTCTGCTATCATTGGGGTTTGGACAGCATTTGATTGACCAAAGGATAAAGAAAATCTTTCTGACGTTAAAACGTACCGTACGTTGACATTAACTCTGCTGTGATTTTTAATCCTTATGATATTTTAACCATAACCAAACTGTTTTTTCTGGAAGCTGGGGGCGGGACTCTCCCCTGCGGCCCTTTCGGTCATGATACATGTTGTGTCGTGTTGAAATTGTCATGAAATGATTTACAATCCTGCCGAAATAAAATAAAAAATAAAAAAAATACCCGTGTGACACGTCACCAATACGCATATGACGTAATGACACTTCATTTGGGGAGTCACGTGGTTTTTTGCATGGTGAAGCGAGGCATCGAAACATATTGCCGAGATACTTCTGCTGTGAAAGATCGATACTGTGTCAAGCCGTCTGCTTTGAGCGTACCATCCCTAGGTTTAAGCATTGAATTAAAACTAGTCAAATTTGTGGATGATTGTAACGCCACGCCCTCGGTGCCCTTGATGAGCATGTTGTGTTCTGTGGGTCTGTGTGTTTGGTTAGTCTATTTTAGGTTTTTATTATTTTGGTGATGTCGGTTTTTAGTCCATGTCTTAGTGTTTCACATTTCATTCCTCTCCCGTGTTACTCCAGTCCACGTCTTACCCATGTACTGTCTTTGCTTTCTCCCCGGTCGCGTCATTGTTTGTAGCAGTTTCTGTCTTAATTGATTGTGACACTATTTCGGGTGATTTAATGGATTCTGGGTTTCAGCCTTCCTTCCTTTCTCGTTTACTAATTTCCCCTTGCTGTTCTTTATTACTAACCCCTACTAACAGTTAGTTATTTTCTAGAATTTACTAACCAAACTAACATTGTATATTAGACTAACATACTAACGAGCACCCGGGATTGTATAGCTGCACTTACTAATTGACTAATGATCTCTCAGCAGTCGCCCTGTTCTAGTCTCCGCCTCTTGCTTTTCTTTCCCTGGCTTTGCTGTGTTTCCTGCAGAACCTTCTGCATTTATCTCATCTGTCCTGTCTCTTTCTATTTCACTGTGAAATATTTATCCAGTTTATTTATCCCGTCTTTGGGATTGTCTTGTGATCCTCGTCTGTGTGTTAATGTTTATCCGTTTCATGTAATTAGGTTTCTCTCATGCTCCACCCCTCGTTAATTATATTAAGTTTCTTCACCTGTCTGCCCGTGTCCCCTGCCTATATCTGTCTCCTGCCAGCAAGCAGATACAGATCTGACTTCGCTCGCTCGCTTCACGCCACCACTCCTTGCCCCTGTGCACTTTCCCTCTGGTCCCCATTATCTTCTCTGTGTTCTCCAGCCATCATGCCCCAGCCCAGCCTGTCCTGCCTGCCGTTCCCGCTCCCGTTCCGTCTGAGTCTGCCCCCCGCCTGTTGTTTCCAGAGCCTTCTTCCTGCCAGCTGTGCCAGTCTGCCAGCTGCGCCTTCCGAGTCAGCCACCTGCCAGCTGTGCCCTTCTTCCCGTCCTGTGCCTGCCCTCTGCCTTTTGTCTCCAGCCTCTGTCCCGAGCTCCCCTGTTCCTGAGCTTCCCGAGTCTGCCTCTGTCAGTTCCCGAGTCTGCCCCCTGGTGTTCCCTTCTATTAGTTTTGGATTCCTGAGTTCTCCTTCCTTCAGTGCAGTTGCACGGTGTCTGTTAGCCGGAGTGCCCCGTTTTCCCCTTTGGAGTTTTCTGGTTTTATTTAATAAATATTTTTGGATCCCAGCATATGGCGTCTCATCCCCCTTTGTCTCCGTGTTTCCGAGTCTTTGTTTCCTAGTGTTTTCCCTTCCAGAGCTTTACAGAGCAGCCTATAGCACTGCATTGTTCACGCCACTTCATCACTTGCAGCTGTTGTTAATTCCAACTGAGTGGTGGCAGTGGTGCATATAAGACAAGCTTCCATCAGTCTCATTATGAAGGCAGTGTAATTTCATGTCTGTTTGACGTAGTAGTCTAATAAGGTTTATTCTCTGCATTTGCAAACTTATACAAAATCTAGAAACCGTGCTGATTGTTTGACCAGCACGTTTATTTTTAAGGAAGCTCATTTACGGTTTCTTTATTACCTCCACCAAGGAGGTAATGGTTTTTGCTGGCATGTGTCTGTATGTTTGTTTGCACGATAACTCAAAGTTATGAACGGCTTTTGATGATTTTCAGATAAGGTGGGTATTAGAACAAGGAACAGGTGATTAGATTTTGGCATATCTAGGCCAAAGTATAGCTGAGATATACGCCAAAGTTCAAGATTTCAAGTCTTTCCAATGGGCCGGAGTTCCAATCGCCGTGCTTCTGGGTTTTGCTGTCACCTGGTGGAGGTCTGCGCGGAGTGCTTTTTTTTCTTTTTTTTTTTAGTTTGTAATACAATATTATTGTAGTGTCGCCCAGACTCATAGTGCTGTAGGAACCTCAATTCCCAGTTTTATATTTTTATGTTTGTGCCTTCTGCCAAGCTGTTGGTTATTAAATTACACCAAATCCATCTTTGCACTTGAGTCCAGTCCTCAACTTCCTGTCCTCTGTGCATCTGCACTCTCCACGAAGTACAGAACGTTACAATGATACTACAACCCCAATTCTGAAATGGTTGGGACAAAGTGTAAATTGTGAATAAAATAAAAATGCAATGACTTTCAAATCACACCAGGCAGTATTTTATTCAGAATAGAACCGAGGTACCATGGCAAATGTTCAAAACTGAGAAATTTTACCCACAAAATGAGCTCATTTCAAATTTGATGGCTGCTACAAGTCTCAAAAGTTGGGACAGGGGCCTGTTTACCATGGTGTAGCATCCCCTCTTCTTTTTAACACAGATTGTAGGCGCCTGGGCATTGAGGAGACAAGTTTCATGAGTTTATCCATTGGAATATGATCCTACTCTTGTTTAATACAGGCTTTCAGCTGATGGAGAGTTTTGAGTCTCCTTTGATGGACTTTTCATTTAATTGTGCAGAAAATGTTCTCAACTGGTGAAAGATCAGGACTGCAGGCAGGCCGATTCAGCACACGGACTCCTCTACTACGAAGCCATGCTGTTGTAATAGCTGCAGTATGTGGTTTTGCATTGTCCTGCTGAAAGACACAAGGCCTTCCCTGGAATAGATGTTATCTGGAGGGGAGCATATGTTGCTCTAAAGCCTTTATATACCTTTCAGCATTCATGGTGCTTTTTAAAACTTTCAAGTGTCTCACACCGTATGCACTAATGCATCCCCATACCATCAGAGATGCTGACTTTTGAACTGAACGCTGAAAACAGGAGGGGTGGTCTTTCTCCTCTTTAGCCCAGAGGACACGACGCCCATGATTTCCAACAAGAATGTCCAATTTGGACTCGTCTGACCACAGGACACTTTCCCAATTTGCTGCAGTCCATTTTAAATAAGCCTTGGCCTACAGAACACGGCGGCGCTTCTGGATTATGCTAAACAATGGCTTCCTTTTTGCATGATAGAGATTTTAGGTGGCATCTGTGGATGGCACGGCGGACTGTGTTTACAGACAGTGGTTTCTTGAAGTATTCCTGGGCACATTTAGTAATGTCAATGACAGAATCATGCCGGTGAGTGATGCAGTGGCGTCTGAGGGCCCAAAGATCGCGGGAATTTAGAAAAGGTCTTCGGCCTTGTCCCTTACGCACAGAGATTTTTCCAGTTTCTCTGAATCTTTTGTTGATGTTATGCTCTGTCGATGATGAGACCTTCAAAGCCTTTGCAATTTGACATTGAGGAACATTGTTTTTAAAGTATTGCACTATTTTTTTAATGCAAGCCTTCACAGGTTGGAGAGCCTCTGGCCATCTTTACTTCTGAGAGACTCAGCCTCTCTAAGACATCCCTTTTATAGCCAATCATGTTACACACCTGATGCCAGTTAACTTAATTACTTGCTAAATGTTCTTTCAGCTGATTCTCTTATATATGAATTGCTTTTTCAGCCCTTTTTTTGCTTGTGTCCCAACTTTTTTGAGACCTGTTGCTGCTAGCAAATTTGAAATTGGCTAATTTTATGGATAAAAATGTTAAATTTTCAGTTTCAGAATTTGAAATGTTGTGACACTGTCACATTAATTTAAGTGTTCTGATGGAGTATTTTTGTTGTTATTGCGCATAATGGTAATCACATAATTATAATTGTGTGTAATAATATCCATGTCCACCGTATACATGTTGGTATGTCTGTAGTGTGGGGTGTCGCTTTAAGTCCGCGGCTGCCGCAGCTCCTATCAGCGCGCACCCAAACTTACTTAGGGGTTGGCGTGAAGTGCGGGAGGAGGGCAGGTGGAAAGACATTGAAGTGCGGGTGTGAGTGGAATGAGTGGTGCCAGCACTGTGAGCTGCAGCCAAGATTTTTAGTTGTGTCCTTTGTGAGAAGTGTGTCGAGTTCGGATTCGTAGGTTTAAAACACATCTTCCCAACTGGAGAGACGATATCCGAGCCACACTCAACGAACTCAATTATTCTGCTGCTGTCGATGCGCGTCTCCATCAAGTGGACGTGCGGAACTGTGAAGATGGTTGCTGCCGCGGCGATATAACAGTCTACAGACCCGGTGAGGTTGATCCTTTTTTTATTTTTGTTGCGTGGTATACCACTGCCTCAACGCGATCGCTTTTTTGCCTTTTTTGTTGCGGATTACCATTTTTTCGTACTCGGGACATTGGACTATCGGTGCGGCCTAAGCGCTTCCTGGAGTTCAGAGACTTTATTTCGTTGATCGGATTGAAGGATTTCATGAAGTTTGAACTCTTAGATTAAGGTTACGGACTGATATATGCGGGTAATTCTACGGATTTATATTGCCCGTTTTCTGTTTGGGTGGTTTAAATATATAGCGCGGAGCGCGCAATTGATATGAGTGTGCGTCTTTCTTGATTAGATCAGCGCCGACTGATCAAATAGTGTGCATGTGTGGTATAGAGAGCGCTACAGAGATGGTTACATATGACCTGTGCTGCATTTAGGGATTTACACCACCTTCATCACTGTTGCTGTTAATATCGTTATTTTGTTTTGTAGCATACATGCATGTACAGTTTTCATTCCCTTTAATTAAAAGAACCCCTTTGGTGTTTTTTTTCAGTAGCTCAGTCACCTATTAAGGGGCTGATTGTTACAATGTTATCTATGTTCTATTGTAAATAACATATTGGCTCGTGATCTGTAAGTCATTGCATTTTGATTTTATTCACAATTTACACTTCGTCCCAACTGTTTTGGAATTTGGGTTGTAAATTGGGAGGTTTGGCTGACAGTTTAGAGTCAACTAAAGTGATTCAGGATGATTTAGATAGAATTCCGCAGTTGGTAGAAACGTGGCAAATGAAACTCAATGAATCCAAATGTAAGGTTCTACACGTCAGACATAAAAACATTGGGCAGGATAACTTTATGGCAGGTTTACAACTGGAATGTGCTCTACTTGAAAAAGATCTGGGCGTAATTGTTGAGAAAACCCTAGCAGGTTTAGCTACTGTGCTGTAGCTGTTAAAAAGACCAACAGAATGCGGGGATATGTTGCCAGAAGTATTATGTATAAATACAAAAGTATAAGGTCATTTTTCTCTTGTACAATTCATTCATATGATTGAACTTAGAGTATTTTGTGCAGTTCTGGGGACAATATTACAAGAAAGACACAAAGAGTAAAAGAAGTTAAAAAAAGAGCCATTGAGAGCCATTCCTGGTATAAAAGATAAATGCTGAATCTTAATTTTTTCAGTCTTCGTAAAAGGAGTCTTTGGAGCGGTCTAATTGAGTTCTTTTAATATGTATTAGGGATTAACAAAGTTCACTAAGCAGGATTACTACGCAGGACAAGTTTTGTTTACTGAACTCTGGGTCAAATTTGCTTTAGTGAAATTCAACATCGATATTAGGAAATATTTTACTTCACAGAGAGTGATTACAACTTGCCTGGCCATACTTGACGTACCATTGAGTCTTTGAGTGTCTGAAGTGCTCAGTTCACTTTATGGATAAGAAAATAACGATCCTATCTGGGCTGAATGGCCTGTTCTCGCTACTCCTACTATGTGATGTTACATTTCGTTATGTTATATCATGTTAATATAACACTAACTAGCTGGAGTCAAAAGTCTTTGTGAAGGACTCTACCATCAGGAGAATACTAGATATTTCATTTGTACTAACGTTCAACTCTACCATCAGCAGGAGTCAGAGCCTGATTGGTCCATTCTCCCTCTTTTAGACCAGTGATTTGGCAGAAGTGCCGGAGGAAGGTGTGGCTCACAATAGTAGGGTGGAGCTAACAAGAAGACGCAGTGACAGTGGTGAGTAGTGAGCGCCGACTTGATTCTCACGAGCATTCAGGCAGATGCAGCTGCCATTCCACAAAATATCTCCTGATGGTCAGTCTGACCAGACCGGGCTGTTATACTGAAGAACCCCTGAAGAGTAATGAAAAGATGTGAAATTGAATCACCGCTCTCCAGAACCTCTCACAAGTACTCTCACACTGCCCAGAGGCTATGGACGAAACTTTGCTTCTTTGTTCAGAAATTATGTAAATAAATATGCTGTGGCTTGCCAGTGTGTCTTTTTATCAAATCTCGGAAATGAACTGAAATGTTTACTTCTTGACTCCGTGCTGAAATCAGCTCTGAAGTGCACTTGAAGATTAGCCCGTCAGGCTAGCAACACGCTTATAGGAGGATAATCATTTTTCTGATTTTTCATTTGAAGAAACATAGATATTAATACAGTTGACCTGGATTTACTCATTAACACAGTAAATTTGGATTTACTTGTTTACGTAGCTAGTCACAGTTAATGTGGATGTTGGGATTCTGATTCTGCATGCCATGTTTAAGTTCTGTGCCTGGCCTTGTGCCATGTTAGATTAATCCGCGCATTCTTGACCATTGCTTATGTCTGACTATTCTTAGGATTGTTTTGTGTTTTGGTAATTTAGATTCATTGTGTTATTATTTTTCATGTCTTAGTAATTTAGTTTCCATGCCATGTTTTCATTTCTATGCTTTGCATTTGTCTCCCCTGTCTTGTCATGTGTGTATCTTTGCTCACGGTCCCTTGTCTTGTGTGCCACTCATTCGGGTGATTTATTGGTTTCTGGGTTTCAATCTTCCTTCATTATCTCGTGTTCTTCCTTCCTCTCTCTTTTACTGTCTTACTAACACATACTAATAGTTTATTGTTTTTGCTAAATACTAATCCACACTAACCTTGTATATTTGGACTAACTTACTAACAAGCACTTGGGATTGTATAGCTGCACTTACTAATTGACTAATGATCTCTCAGCTGTCGCCCAATTCTAGTCTCCGCCTCCTTGCCTATCCCTAATTATCTCTGCTGAAAGTTTCTGTGGATTTCCACTTATACTTTGTGCTTTCCTTTTCTGTTATCTTGGCACTTTAGTACTCCTTAACCGGAGCTGTTGTTTTGTACTTAGGTTTGTCTTGTGATCCCTGTCTGCGTTTTGGCTACAGCCAAATTCATGTAATTAGTTTATCCCTCATGTGTCTCTCCCTAATCATTGTCACCATTGATTGCACCTGTTCTCCCTGGTCATGTGTTTACCCTGGATGTGTATATAAGATGTCTGTTTGGTTCTCACTCTTGTCAGATCGTTCTCCCTAGTTTTCTCGTGCCACGTTTCTCGCCTTGATTGCTCAGTGTTTATCTTTCTGACTGGATTGCTCGACTATTGATTTTGGTTTGCCCTTTTTGGATATTGTTGCATCTGTGAGTTTTGACCTTTTTCTGCCCGACCTTGATTTTGTGATTACTGCCCTGGTTTTGGATTCGGACTGTCTTTGGCTTATGAGTTTGTTTCTCCTCCAAACCTACGCCTGTGTACCGAACCCTTTTTGTCTGACCACGAACTTTGTTATTGGTGCCCTGGTTACGATTCTGGATTACGCCCATTGGATACTGTTTTTGGATTGTGGACTTTGTACCGTTGCCAGCTCTGTTGGGGGGTTTCCCCCTTCAGAAATAAAGCCTCCTTTTTGCATTCTACTGGTTGTCGCACTTGGTTCATTTCGTAAATCCCAACAGTGGATTTACTCATTTACACAGTTAATGTGGATTTGCTCATTTACACAGTTAATTTAGATTTACTCATTTACACAGTTAATGAGGATTTGCTCATCAAAGGCACCTGAATTTACTGATCAACACAGTTCACCTGGATTCATCCGCTGAAACAGGTCACCTGGATTTGCTCACTATGGTTTTATAGAGAGAAATATACATAGTATCCTGTATCTGTGGGAAAGGTTCCCTGGAACACGTATTGTTTAGTGAGTTACTATCAATTGTAGAACACATTTCATTTCAGAAATGCAATGAAAAGCATTTAATTCAATCACCTGAACCACACGTTGTAGTGACTACGTGAGATTGGCTCTCTCCCCGTAGTAGAACATGTAGCAACTCATAATGTAATAACTTAAATGTAATAAAAGTTCATAATGTAATAATAGGCTCATATTGTAATAAAATCGTGAGCGCATAACGTAATAACGTCTTTGCGCATAATGTAATAATGTAATAATTTATAACATTATGAGCCGAAACTGATGCCGCTCATAATGTAATAACAGCTCATAATGTCACAATGGCTTTCACTGTGAGGAAAGTGTTGCATTATCACCATTTCTGCCTTTGCCTTTTCTGCAGGGTGCAGGACATGCTTTCACCTCTGTGATTGTTTGTCTGTATGTAAGCAGAATTACAGAGTCTCTGCAAAACGTGGTGGAACATTAAGTCCATAACGGCCACAGCTGCACATTGACCACTAGAATTTTTTGTTTTTTGTCATAGAGGCACAAATTTCTGCAGGCAGGCATTAAAACTGCTGAGCTACGCATTAAAACCACTGATTAACATGTTAGAAGTACTGGTTTAGCTAAGGGGAAAGATTACTGAGAGAGCATGTCCTAAAAGCGGAGAGAAAATCCATAGCACATCGCTCAGTTAACATGGGAGACAAAATCAACATCAACATCTTTATACACAAAAAATAGCTGCTAGCTAAAACAAAAGAAATAGCTGCTAGCTAAAACAAAAGAAATAGCTCCTAGCTACAACAAAAGAAATAGCGGCTTAATACACAGAATCTTAATACACAGAATATTTAAACAAAAATAGTACATGGCTTGGTTTAACAAAGATATTAATTGAACTTTAGAGGTCACAAAACTGCTGCTTACCTGCAGTAGTCAGACAGTAGAGGTGAGCATGGTGTTCTCAAAGTTGTTTTGGGCCTTTGAGAACACCGCAAGAACAATGTAAGAATACAGTTACTATTAAATTATAGGCTACTCAGTTTAACTAATTTGGTTTATTAATGTGCTGAAACCCTTGCCTTTTGCTTTTTTTACACCTTTATTTGAGAGGTAAATGATGATAATGCAACACTTTTTCACAATATGAGCTATTATTACATTATTAGCAGTTATTGCATTAGTAGCACTCTGCCTGTGGGGATCCACGGTTATTTTATGTAACTTCGTGCAACATTATCATGTCATCACATGCACCTCAATGATGTCATCACGTTGCTATAGTGTTGCTATGGTGTTTCCATAAAGACCAAGGTGGCTGTCACACGACCAATATTTTTACAGAAACTAAAACTAAGTAATCATCAAGGGGAACACTCTGTGCTGACATTCCGCGCTCAGTGGGACACAAAGTCGGCTGCAAGATGGAGCAAAACAGCGTCGCTGACGTTATGCTGCAGATACGGGCTACTTTCTCTTCGGCCTGGCATCTGTTTATTGGGATTCAGGACTCCTGTGGATGAATTGGCTTGGGTTCAAAAGGGGGAATCCCCGGGAGAGGACATACAGGGGGAATCCCCAGGAGAGGACATACAGGGGGAACCCCCAGGAGAGGACATACAGGGGAATCCCCAGGAGAGGACATACAGGGGGAATCCCCAGGAGAGGTTATACAGGGGGAATCCCCAGGAGAGGTCATACAGGGGGAACCCCCAGGAGAGGACATACTGGGGGAATCCCCAGGAGAGGACATACAGGGGGAATCCCCAGGAGAGGTTATACAGGGGGAATCCCCAGGAGAGGTTATACAGGGGGAATCCCCAGGAGAGGTCATACAGGGGGAACCCCCAGGAGAGGACATACAGGGGGAATCCCCAGGAGAGGACATACAGGGGGAATCCCCAGGAGAGGTTATACAGGGGGAATCCCCAGGAGAGGACATACAGGGGGAATCCCCAGGAGAGGTTATATAGGGGGAATCCCCAGGAGAGGACATACAGGGGGAATCCCCAGGAGAGGACATACAGGGGGAATCCCCAGGAGAGGACATACAGGGGGAATCTCCAGGAGAGGTTATACAGGAGGAATCTCCAGGCGAGGACATACAGGGGAAATCCCCAGGAGAGGACATACAGGGGGAATCCCCAGGAGAAGACATACAGGGGGAATCCCCAGGAGAGGTTATACAGGGGGAATCCCCAGGAGAGGTTATACAGGGGGAATCCCCAGGAGAGGTCATACAGGGGGAATCCCCAGGAGAGGTTATACAGGGGGAATCCCCAGGAGAGGACATACAGGGGGAATCCCCAGGAGAGGACATACAGGGGGAATCCCCAGGAGACGACATACAGGGGGAATCCCAAGGAGAGGACATACAGGGGGAATCCCCAGGAGAGGACATACAGGGGGAATCTCCAGGAGAGGTTATACAGGGGGAATCCCCAGGAGAGGTTATACAGGGGGAATCCCCAGGAGAGGACATACAGGGGGAATCCCCAGGAGAGGACAAAGGGTGAATCCCTTTGCCCACGTTATGCTGCAGATATGCGCCCGGTGGAGTCTACCACCGATTGGCCGGACACAGTCGCCTGGAAGACGGAGCCAAATAGCGGCCCTCGCGTTATGCTGCAGATACGCGCCTGGTGGGATCTAGCACTGAGTGGCCGGACACACACACATGCACACACACACACAGAGGCCACTCGGTTATTATAATATAGATCAGCAGCATCAGTAAGGCTAATAATGTAATAAGTTATTACATTAAGTTCAAATCTGTTTACGTTATGGCTTTATGATTTTATTACATTATGAGCCCATTATTACATTGTGAACTTTTTTAAAAAACCTTCAGAGAACCTTTGTGAGTGTTGCCTGGGGGCTCTCAAGAGGTTTTTTTAAGGTTTAAGGAGAACATTCTGTAAAGCCCCACAAAACAATGCCAAGGACGGACATTGCAGAGGCCTGAATGTTTCACGTGTTCTTCATGGCTGGCCTTAATTCAAGCAACTTTCTGGCTGATGTGAATCTCAATAAAATGGATATTTTTCCCAGTCAAATGGCGGGGCACAAAAACACAACGGTTACAATTAATCTGACTCCATAATACATTTAGAATACCAAATTTAGTTACATCCTTGTTAAATATCTGACTCCGTAATGTAGGCTATTTAGAATACCAAATTTAGTTATATCCTCACTAGATATCTGACTTCAAATTAGGATTAGAATTGATAGTTTGGGGACAGCATGCATGAATCTCAGGGCAGTGAAAACTAGTTACTCAGACTCTAGGGAAAAATATGGAGTTGATTATACCTTGAATTCCTAACAGACAACCACCGTCGCTACATTAATGTTCCCGGGTTTTAACACCATGTCCGGATCCTAGGTTCGTTGGTTAGATTAGAGGTTGGAAGTCAACCATCACTGCAATAGCCTCTGTTGGCATATATCTACAGCGAACCCAGATTTAAATACCCCCATGGGTTCCTTAAAGGAATTTTAACAGATAACCGACTTTTCATCCATGGGTTTCCTTAAGGCTAAAACCCCAGAACCAGCAATATATAAACCCTTTATGTAAGTAGATCATGGTTGTCTCTCCAACTTAATAAAACCAATTCCCACACTGGGCCGCTGGCCAGTCGTTCCTCAGTGGGGATAATACCCCTAGCTATCTGCCGAGACGGGGCTAGAAAGAATGTACAAAACCCAAAACCAGTGAAGTTGGCACGTTGTGTAAATCGTAAATAAAAACAGAATACAATGATTTGCAAAGCATTTTCAACCTATATTCAATTGAATACACTGCAAAGACAAGTTACTTAATGTTCGAACAGGTAAACTTTGTAATTTTTTGCAAATATTTGCTCATTTGGAATTTGATGCCTGCAACATGTTTTAAAAAAGCTGGCACAAGTGGCAAAAAAGACTGAGAGAGTTGAGGAATGCTCATCAAACACTTATTTGGAACATCCCACGGGTGAACGGGCTAATTGGGAACAGGTGGGTGCCATGATTGAGTATAAAAGCAGCTTCCCTGACGTGCTCAGTCATTCACAAACAAGGATGGGGCGAGGGTCACCACTTAGTGAACAAATGCGTGAGCTGATTGTCGAACAGTTTAGAAACAACATTCCTCAACGAGCTATTGCAAGAAATTTAGGGATTTCATCATCTACGGTCCGTAATATCGTCAAAAGGTTCAGAGAATCTGGAGAAATCACTGCACGTAAGCGACAAGGCTGAAAACCAACATTGAATGCCCGTGACCTTCGATCCCTCAGGCGGAACTGCATCAAAAACCGACATCAGTGTGTAAAGGACATCACCACATGGGCTCAGGAACACTTCAGAAAACCACTGTCAGTAACTACAGTTCGTCGCTACATCTGCAAGCGCAAGTTAGAACTCTACAATGCAAAGCGAAAACCATTTATCAATAGCACCCAGAAACGCCGCCAGCTTCGCTGGGCCTAAGCTCATCTAAGATGGACTGATGCAAAGTGGAAAAGTGTTCTGTGGTCTGACGAGTCCACATTTCAAATTGTTTTTGGAAACTGTGGACATCATGTCCTCCGGACCGAAGAGGAAAAGAACCGTCCGGACTGTTATAGGCGCAAAGTTCAAAAGCCAGCATCTGTGATGGTATGGGGGTGTATTAGTGCCCAAGGCATGGGCAACTTACACATATGTGAAGGCACCATTAATGCTGAAAGGTACATACAGGTTTTGGAGCAACATATGTTGCCATCCAAGCAACGTCTTTTTCATGGACGCCCCTGCTTATTTCAGCAAGACAATGCCAAGCCACTTTCTTCACGTGTTACAACAGCATGGCTCCGTAGTAAAAGAGTGCGGGTACTTGACTGGCCTGCCTGTAGTCCAGACCTGTCTCCCATTGAAAACGTGTGGCGCATTATGAAGCGTAAAATACGACAACGGAGACCCCAGACTGCTGAACAACTTAAGCTGTACATCAACCAAGAATGGGAAAGAGTTCCACCTGATAAGCTTCAAAAATTGGTCTCCTCAGTTCCCAAACGTTTACTGAGTGTCGTTAAAAGGAAAGGCGATGTAACACAGTGGTAAAAAGGCCCCTGTGCCAACTTTTTTGCAATGTGTTGCTGCCTTTCATTTCTAAGTTAATGATTATTTGCAAAAAAAAAAAAAGTTTCTGTTTGAACATTAAACATCTTGTCTTTGCAGTGTATTCAAGTGAATATAAGTTGAAAAGGATTTGCAAATCATTGTATTATGTTTTTATCTATGATTTACATAATGTGCCAACTTCACTGGTTTTGGGTTTTGTACTTCATGAGAGGCTATAGAAACTCTTTTCGGAACATCAGGAAATACATCTTTATATTTCTTGATTAACCTCTCAAACTGATCTCTCTGTGAGGGTTCTCAGTGCTGGAGTTTTACATCAAGATTTTGCAACACTTCAGAATTTGACAATTTACATGAAAGAACTTCAGCTTTAATTCTATGTTCAGCATCTTGAAACTCCCCCTCATCTTCACAAGTCACGGCCATTGGAGGATCTGAAGTGACAGCTGCAACCCTAGCATTCCTATCATGATAAGGCTTCAGCATGTTAATGTGACACAACTGTTTCGGCTTTCTCCTATGTGGAGTCTTCACAATGTAATTGAGATCATTCAGTTTTGTCAGAATTTCAGAAGGACCATGAAATCTAGCCTGCAATGGATTGGACTGCAAGGGTAACAACACAAGGACCTTGTCTCCTGGTTTAAAATCACGGCTTCTAGCCTTATGATCATACCAAGTTTTCATTTTTCCCTGACTTGATTTCAAGTTCTCTTTGGCCAGGTCACAAGCTGCACGCAATCTTTCCTTGAACTTGCTAACATAGTCTAACAGACTGATATGGAACCTGTATGATACAGTTGTTATGTTGCGCTCCTCAGTGACTGACTGTCGCTATACTCACGCCTGTAAGCGAAAGCTCTCAAAGTGCTTTGTGCGGCCTCGTTATGAGTGGGAGGCTTCTTCTTCTTCCTTTTGGTTTTATGGCGGTTGACAGACCTGTTGGTGTATTACAGCCAACTACTGGATTATTTTAACATAAATTTCCCTATTCCTCTTATATCTGTCTAACAATGCGTTTGCACTCTGCATGTGTTCAGTGTGATTACACTTTCGATTCGTCTAATCTACGAGCCGAATGTAGACGCAATGCATTGGCTTTTGAAGAAGGAAATGACGTCAACACCAAAGCTGCCTGCTGATTGGTCCAGCCAAAAAAATTCAGGCGAAGCGCCGCGAGGTAGCTTTCCTTTAACGCCCTGATGGGAGCAATCATCAAAGCCATCTAGCGGACACAAGGGCGTTAATCATTAACGTTAACTGATATGCAGCTCTTTCTCTTGCCATTGTTCACGCAACAATAGCAAAGGTCCTCTCACTTCATGGCCAAACACTAGCTCAAAAAAACTGAATTCAGTGAACTCCTGCACTGCTCCTCTAGCTGCAAACAACAGCAAATGAACACCTTCATCCCAGTCTTTCTCATGGTCATAACTATAAGTCCTCATCATTGTCTTGAGAGTGGAATGAAAACGCTCTAAGGCACCCTGACTCTCTGGATGATAGGCACTAGAAAGAATCTGCTTCGCACCTAGTTCATACACAACCTGCTGAAACAATCCAGAAGTAAAATTGCTACCTTAGTCTGACTGAATTTCCCTGGGAAGGCCAAACAACATGAAGAACTTTATCAAAGCCTTCGAGATTGCAGTTGCCTTGATGTTGCGTAGAGGTATAGCTTCAGGGAATCTAGAAGATGCACACATGATTGTCAAAAAATACGGATTTCCAGATCTAGTTTTGGGTAATAGACCAACACAATCAATGATGACCTTGGAGAGGTGCTCCCCAAATGCTGGGATAGGCTGCAATGGAGCTACAGGTGGGTATAACTGTTGTTTTCCAACTACCTGACAAGTGTGACAGGTTTTGCAAAAGTTGGAAACATCTTTCCGAAGCCCAGGCCAGAAGAATTGTTTCGTGATCTTATCAACAGTCTTGTTTACATCAAGATGACTTCCTAAAGGTAAACTATGAGCCATTGTTAAGATCTCATTCTTGTAGACCTTCGGAACAACAATTTGCTTGACCACTGCCCAATCCGCATTGGCAGGGATATCAGGAGGGCGTCACTTCCGCATCAACACACCATCCTTGTGATAATACCCAACTGGAACTGCGTATATTTCTTTATCAGAAAGGGCTCTGCTCTTTAATACACAAATTTCAGGATCATTAGTTTGCTCCTGAATCAACCGCTTTTTGGACAGAGACAAGTCTCGAGACACATCAGAATCACCAGACCCATCTAGCTGGCTGAACAGAGAACTGATAAACATGTCTGGTAAGTCCTCAAACGGAGAAACCAGTTGGCCGAACAGAGTCATGAGGCGAACCACCTGAGTCATGACTATTCAATGTGCTGGACGGCACCACATCATCTTCTTCTTGAGCCGTCTTGGCCATAGCATGGGTCACTGCACAGGAAGGATACAGAGATGGGTCCTCATCGCCATCTTCAGTGCTCGGCTGTGAAGTAAGATGAACAAGGGGAACTACATTGCCCCCAGCCAGGTCATTGCCTAGCAACAGAGAAACACCATTGATAGGTAGACTTCACATAAGTCCCACCTTAACCTGTCTTGTAACTAAATCTGACTTCAAGAATATAGAGCGCAGGGGTACAGATACAGTTCTCCCTTCAATACCTTGTACTAGTATGAAATCCCCGGAAGTGAATTCATCACGTAACTCCAAGGAGTCCATCAACAAAAGTGACTGAGAAGCTCCGGTATCCCTTAGGATATATATGGGAACAGGAGGAGAATGCTCATTCAGAGCCACAGATCCCTCTGACACAGCTGATTGCAAATTCAGTGCTTGCTTCTCATTAAGGTAGGTCTTAATATCATCCTTAACACAGTTCTTAACTAACTTAACTTAACTTCAACTAACACCATCTCTTTTAGTGAGTTGAAATCATCCTTTTCCTCCCTTTCAATCTCTAGCATTTTTAATTTAAGTTCCATTTCTACATTTGGATTTTCCACTGGAAACTGTTCTAGATCGCCTGGTGCAAGCAGATTTTCATCAATGTAATATTCAACAATCTCACTAGCCAGTTTTGCTTTTCGCATGGCTGGTTTTACCTCTGTCAGCTCTAATTGTCTGCATATTTTTAGCAGCTCTGTCTTTTTAAAAGACTTCAAGACCTCTACGGTTGGTGATGCCAGGAAATCATCCATTGCTGTTGATCTGTCAACATATATAGGAAAATTAAAAAAAACAATTTCACAATTTGCAATGTTAGATTTTCAATATATGACTCACACAATGTTCTCTCCCGGACTTGAGTCCCCAATTTGTTATGACCTATCAGACAGCAAGGGATGATGGACAAAATTTAAAAAAAAACTTAAACAGATTTGATTAAACAAAAAAAAAACTGACCAAGATTGATATAAACAAAACTGAGATATTTACAGTCCCTTTGGTTGGGTTGCTTGGTTATGTTCCGAATGAGGGAAATGCTCTAACACAGGCAAAACTCCACAAAAAACTTCACAGGTGTTGAACAGAATGACAGGTCTGGTCACATGTATCCTTCTCCTTGCAATTTCTCCTACTACTTTACTCTCTCAATTTTCTCCTTATATATTCTTTTGCAGCCCCCTCCCACCTTCCTGTGAGGTATTGATCCGGAACCAAATGCGAGAACACAGGATTGCAAAAGAAGAGGTCTTTATTGAGTGAGGGGGGTAACCCCCGCGGGGCAGAAGGCAACAGTACAGAGTCCGCAATCCAAAAGTCAAAATCCAGTGGGGCAGAAATGGAATCATAATCAGGGCAGCAAACACAAAAATCAGGCAAAACAGATTCCGTACACAGGCAGTGGTTTGTAGGAGAAGCAAACTCATTAACCAAAGGGCAGTCCGAATCGTAAACAGGGCATCAATCCACGAAATTGTAGTCGAGCAAAAAGGGTTAGAACACACAGATGCAACATTAATCCAATTAATTAAGGTAAACACGAAAAACGATCTGACAGAGAATGACTGTGAGAAGACACCTAATACACACTTCCAGGGAGATCACATGGGGAGACACACAGGTGCAAGTAGTCAGACTGATTACAAGGGAGCAGCACATGAGAGAGAGCCTAATCACATGGAATTTGGCAGAAGCCAAAACACGGACAGGGATCACGGGACAAACCTAGATACAAACAAACGGCTCCAGTCAAGGAGCTCTAACATGCATAGATAATTGGAGAAAGGACAGCGTGATCAGATGTGGAGATTCCACAGAAGTGCAGAAAAGGAGATTAGGGAGAGAAAAGAGGCGGAGACTAGAACAGGGCGAGTGCAGAGAGCTAGTTAATCAATTAGTAAGTGAAACTATACAATCCCTTTGTGCTCGTTAGTAAGTTAGAAAAGTAAGGCGAAGTAAGCAAATGAGATCGGAAAGAAGGCTGAAATCCAGAATCCAATTAATCACCAGAAGAGTAACACGCAGGACTGGAGCTGTGAACAATGACAAGACGAGACCAGACGGGGGAGACAAAGTACATTGCATAGTGGAAAACATGGACCGGAGTGAAACTATGGCAATATGCAAAATATGGAAAAGTAAAAACTAAGACAATTGTAATGTGAATATAGGCCACTAGATGGCAGTATTTACCTTTTTTTTTCTTCAGCTCAGACTGGAGCTTTGTTTAGACATGTCCTGGACATGTCTGGGGCAAGTCTCAGAAAATTAAAAAAAAGAGGTCTAAATGTGGGTGGGGTCTGCAAAAGAGTATATAAGGAAAAGAATTGAGACAGTAAAGTAGTAGGAGAAATTGCAAGAAGAAGGATACGTGTGACCAGACCTGCCATTCTGTTCAAGACCTGTGACGTTTCTTTTGTGGATTTCTTTACCTGTGTTTTAGCCTTTTTCCTCACCCAGCACATCACCAGGAAACCCACCAAAGGGAATGTAACTATTCCTTTTTTTGTGTACATTCAAGCTTGGTCTTTAGTTGTAGGTTAGTGTTAGTCTTTGTCTGTTTAATTAAATGTGTTTAAGTTTTTAAAACTGTGTCTGTCATCCCTTGCTGTTGCTGTTGTTGTTTTAAATGTAATAACAAATTGGGGCCATAACAAATTGGGGGCTCAAGGTCCGGGATAGACCATTGTGTGAGTAATTTATTGAAAATCTAACATTCCAAATTGTGAAATTGTTTTTGTGAATTTTCCTAGATATATATTGACAACAGCAATGGATGATTTCTTGGCATCACCAACCGTAGGGGTTTTGAAGTCTTTTAAAAAGACAGAACTGCTAGAAATTTGCAGACATTTAGAGCTGACAGAGGTGAAACCAGCCATGCGAAAAGCAAGACTGGCTCGAGAGATAGTTGAATATTACATTGATGAAAATGTGTTTGCACCCGGAGATCTGGAACAGTTTCCAGTGGAAAATCCAAATATAGGAATGGAACTTCAATTAAAAATGCTAGAGATTGAGAGGGAGGAAAAAGAAAAGCAAAGAGAATTTGAGAGGGAAGAAAAAGAAAAACAAAGGCAGCTTGAGTTAGAAAAATTTGCAAGACAGAGAGATTTTGAATTAGAGAAATTCGATAGAGAAGAAAGACTCCAAATGGAGCAACTAAAAATTAAAATTCAAACTGAAAATAAATTTTGTGCCAGTCAGGAGGTAAAACTGGTGCCTCCATTTTCGGAAAAGGATGTTGACAACTATTTCCAGTGTTTTGAAAAGGTAGCAAAGAGTTGCCAGTGGCCAAAGGAACACTGGCCTCTGATGTTGCAAACTGTCCTCAAGGGTAAAGCTCAACAAGCGTATTCGGCTTTGTCTGCAGATGATTCCTCTGATTATGAGGTTGTCAAAAAGGTTATTTTGCGAGCTTATGAGTTGGTTCCAGAGGCTTACCGACAGAAATTCAGAGGTCTGAAGAAATCTGAAAATCAGACTTATGTGGAATTTGCTAATGAGAAGAAGGTTTGCTTTGAGCGCTGGTGTACTTCTATGGAGGTCAAGGATGATTTCAACTCACTAAAAGAGATGGTGTTAGTTGAAGAATTCAAGAACTGTGTTAAAGATGATGTTAAGACCTACCTTAATGAGAAGCAAGCACTAAATTTGCAATCAGCTGCCAAATTTGCAGATGAATATGTTCTCACACATAAGTCCAAATTTCAGTCTAGCAGTAACAATGGATGGTCCCAATTTCAGAAAAAGGGTTACGGTGATACCCAAGATTCCTCACCCAAAGACAAAGACACATCTGGTGATTGTGCTCAGAAATCCAGTAACAGGTCTGATCAAAGTGTGAAAGCTGACAGGGACAAAAGTGGTCTAGTTTGCAGTTATTGCAAGAAATCTGGTCATGTTACAACTAACTGTTGGTTCCTTAAAGCTAAGAAAGAAAAAGAAAAGAATACCAAACCAAATGCCTTTGTGAAAACAAGGTTAGAAACCCCTGTAGTAGATAACCAATCTGCTAAATTGCCTGCTTCTTGTGGGGCTAAAAAGCCTGATACAGCTGACTTCGTGAGGGAGGAATTTCTTCCATTTGTGTCAGAGGGATTTGTGGCTCTGAATGAGCATACTACTCCTGTCCCCATATATATCCTAAGGGATACCGGAGCTTCTCAGTCACTTTTGTTGATGGACTCCTTGGAGTTACGTGATGAGACCGCTTCAGGGGATTTCATACTTGTACAAGGTATTGAAGGGAGGACTGTATCTGTACCCCTGCGCTCTATATTCTTGAAGTCAGATTTAGTTACAGGACAGGTAAAGGTGGGACTTATGTCAAGTCTACCTATAAAGGGTGTTTCTCTGTTGCTAGGCAATGACCTGGCTGGGGGCAAAGTAGTTCCCCCTGTACATCTTACTTCACAGCCGAGCACTGAAAATGGGGATGAGGACCCATCTCTGTATCCTTCTTGCGCAGTGACTCGTGCTATGGCCAAGAAGGCTAAAGAAGATGATGTTGTGGTGCCGTCCAGTACATTGAATAGTCAGGACTCAGGTGGTTCGCCTCATGACTCTGATTGGCCTACTATGGTTTCTCCGTTTGAGGACTTATCAGATACTTTTATCAGTTCTCTATTCAGCCAGCCGGATGGGTCTGGTGATTCTGATGTGTCTGGAGACTTGTCTCTGTCCAGAAAGCGGTTGATTGAGGAGCAAACTAATGATCCTGAAATTTGTGTACTAAAGAGGAGAGCCCTTCCTGATAAAGAAATAGACGCAGTTCCAGTTGGGTATTACCTCAAGGATGGTGTGTTGATGCGGAAGTGGCGCCCTCCTGATATCCCTGCCAATGCAGATTGGGCAGTGGTCAGGCAAATTGTTGTTCCGAAGGTCTATAGGAATGAGATCTTAACAATGGCTCATAGTTTACCTTTAGGAGGTCATCTTGGTGTTAACAAGACTGTTGATAAGATCATGAAACACTTCTTTTGGCCTGGGCTTCGGAAAGACGTTTCCAACTTTTGCAAAAACCTGTCACACTTGTCAGGTAGTTGGAAAACACCAGTTAGACCCACCTGTAGCTCCATTGCAGCCTATCCCAGCATTTGGGGAGCCATTCTCTAGGGTCATTGTTGATTGCGTTGGTCCATTACCCAAGACTAGATCTGGAAATCAGTACTTGTTGACAATCATGTGTGCATCTACCAGATTCCCCGAAGCCATACCTCTACGTATCATCAAGGCAACTGCAATCTCGAAGGCTTTGATAAAGTTCTTCACGTTGTTTGGCCTTCCCTGGGAAATTCAGTCAGACCAGGGTAGCAATTTCACTTCAGGATTGTTTCAGCAGGTTGTGTATGAACTAGGTGCAAAGCAGATTCTTTCTAGTGCCTATCATCCAGAAAGTCAGGGTGCCTTAGAGCGGTTTCATTCCACTCTCAAGACAATGATGAGGACTTATTGTTATGACCATGAGAAAGACTGGGATGAAGGGGTTCATTTACTGTTGTTTGCAGCTAGAGAAGCAGTGCAGGAGTCTACTGGATTCAGTCCATTTGAGCTAGTGTTTGGTCATGAAGTGAGAGGACCTTTGCTATTATTGAGTGAACAATGGCAAGAGAAAGAGCAGCAAATCAGTCTGTTAGACTATGTTAGCAAGTTCAAGGAAAGATTGCGTGCAGCTTGTGACCTTGCCAAAGAGAACTTGAAATCAAGTCAGGGAAAAATGAAAACTTGGTATGATCATAAGGCTAGAAGCCGTGAGTTTAAACCAGGAGAAAAGGTCCTTGTGTTGTTTCCCTTGCAGTCCAATCCATTGCAGGCTAGATTTCATGGTCCTTATGAAATTCTGACAAAACTCAATGATCTCAATTACATTGTGAAGACTCCAGATAGGAGAAAACCAAAACAATTGTGTCATATTAACATGCTAAAGCCTTATCATGACAGAAATGCTAGGGTTGCAGCTGTCACTTCAGATTCTCCAATGGTCGAAATGTGTGAAGATGAGGGGGAGTTTCAAGATGATGAACCAAGAATTAAAGCTGAAGTTCTTTCATGTAAATTGTCAAACACTGAAGTGTTGCAAAATCTTGATGTAAAACTCCAGCACTGAGAACCCTCACAGAGAGATCAGTTTGAAAGGTTGATCAAGAAATATGAGGATTTGTTTCCTGATGTTCCAAAGAGAGTTACTATAGCCTCTCATGATGTAGATGTTGGTGATGCCAAACCAATAAAACAGCATCCATACCGGATGAATCCTAAAAAGAGAAAGATTGCTGAGAAAGAGGTTGAGTACATGTTAAAACATGATATTATCAGACCCTCCAACTCCGATTGGAGTTCACCCTGTGTGCTAGTTCCAAAACCTGATGGAAGTACTAGATTCTGTACAGATTATCGCAAAGTCAATGCTGTAACTAGAACTGATGTGTTTCCAATACCTAGGATTGATGATTGTATTGATAGTGTAGGGCAAGCAAAGTTTCTGACCAAGATTGATTTATTGAAGGGTTATTGGTGTGTGCCTTTAACTGAGAGGGCCAAGAGCATCTCTGCTTTTGCCACACCATCTGGATTGTATCAGTATGAAGTCCTACCCTTTGGAATGAAAAATGCCCCAGCCACGTTCCAAAGGATGATACAGTCTACAATCGCCGGATTGCCACACACGAGTGCGTACATCGATGACCTGATCACATGGAGTGACTCCTGGGAAGAACATCTAAAAGATGTAGAGATGTTGTTCCAGCGCCTGACCCAGGCTAACCTGACTGTTAACCTGAGCAAGAGTGACTTTGGTTGTGCTACTGTCACCTATCTTGGCTACGTCATAGGCCAGGGTAAGGTGGCACCCATAAATGCTAAAGTCCAAGCCATCATGGACTTTCCAGTTCCTGACAACAAAAAAGCTTTGCGCCGCTTCCTTGGAATGATCGGGTACTACCGCAAGTTCTGCAAGAACTTTGCTGAGATTGCTCTCAGTCTAACTAACCAACTGAAGAAAGGCGTAAAGTTCACCTGGGATGATGCATGCCAGAGAGCCTTCGATCACCTGAAGTCTCTGCTGTGTCACTTCCCCGTGCTCAAATCTCCTGACTTCAACAAACCGTTCTCCATCGCGGTCGATGCTAGCGACCAAGCTTGTGGATCTGTGCTCCTACAGAGAAGTGACTCTGATGACATTGAGCATCCCGTGGCATACTTCTCCAGGAAGTTCAATCGCCACCAAAGGAACTATTCCACAATAGAGAAGGAACAGTTGGCTCTGGTCCTTTCTTTACAACACTTTGAGGTTTATGTTTGTACAGGACAAAAGCCAATGATTGTGTACACTGACCACAATCCGTTAATGTTTTTGAGTAAGATGAAAAACAAGAATCGGAGATTGTTGAATTGGAGTTTGATTTTACAGGAGTTTGACTTGGAAATTAAGCATGTGAAGGGTACAGACAATGTAATTGCTGATTGCTTATCCCGTGTTTGAATGTGAATATATATATATCATGTGTTTGAATATTGTATGATATGTATATATAGACAAGTGTTCACTTAACCATTTTGTCTTGAAAAGAAAAATTTTGCCTTTATGAGTCAAAATTTTTCCCTTTTGGAATGGAGGTGTAATGTGAATATAGGCCACTAGATGGCAGTATTTACCTTTTTTTTTCTTCAGCTCAGACTGGAGCTTTGTTTAGACATGTCCTGGACATGTCTGGGGCAAGTCTCAGAAAATTAAAAAAAAGAGGTCTAAATGTGGGTGGGGTCTGCAAAAGAGTATATAAGGAAAAGAATTGAGACAGTAAAGTAGTAGGAGAAATTGCAAGAAGAAGGATACGTGTGACCAGACCTGCCATTCTGTTCAAGACCTGTGACGTTTCTTTTGTGGATTTCTTTACCTGTGTTTTAGCCTTTTTCCTCACCCAGCACATCACCAGGAAACCCACCAAAGGGACTGTAACTATTCCTTTTTTTTTGTGTACATTCAAGCTTGGTCTTTAGTTGTAGGTTAGTGTTAGTCTTTGTCTGTTTAATTAAATGTGTTTAAGTTTTTAAAACTGTGTCTGTCATCCCTTGCTGTTGCTGTTGTTGTTTTAAATGTAATAACAAATTGGGGCCATAACACAATACATGAACCAATGATAACAGCACACATACCTAAGAATGGTCAGACATTGCAAAGTTTAAATACCAAATAAGACAAATATCAAAAGCAGAAAAACAAGACCAAGCAGAGCAGAATCATAACACCTCCAGACTTTTTTCCAGTTCTCTGGGACTTCCCCTCTCAGACATGCCCAGGACATGCCGAAAACCTAGCTCCAGACTGGGCTTAACAAAAAAAGTCAATACTGCCATCTAGTGGCTTCTTTTCACATTACAATTTTAACAAACAAAGTGAGAGAAGGGTGTACCCTAACATTCTTGTCAAAGGGCAAAGCATAAAAATTACTGAGGAGATCAAACACCTAGGGTTATTTTAGATACTAACTTGACTTTTAAAAAACACATAAATAAATGTCCGATGCACTGAAATTCAACTTATTTAACTTTCGTCATATTAGGATGTTGCTAACAACGGAGGCTTCCATGATTCTTTCCTACATGAGATACTGTTTACTATTTTGGACTCAGACAAGTCAAACCACTCTAAATCCGATTAGATAATTGTTTGGACAAACCTTGAAAATACTGGACAGGAAACTAAGACAGTACCACCATTGTAATATCATTTCTAAATACAATCTTCTAAGTTTTGATCATTTCATGACATTTTCATACCTTAGTCTTGTTACTCTGGTCTCCCCGACCTGCCAAAACTCCCTCAAGTGGCGGGATCAATGCAGCGCATCTCCGTCCACTTAGTTACTATGGAACTATCTCGTCGAGGCCATTGTCACAACTCTCACCTTGTTAGAAATCGGTGATTTGTATGTCTGTTTTTAGTATGTTTTTAGTAGTTTTAGTTTGCTATTTATGTATTTATCATTTTTATTCGTTTAGAGTATGTATGTTTCTGAAAAATTGCGCTGTCTTTGGTCTTCAGTGTCTTCCTCTCGTTTCTATGTCGTAGAGTCTTGTCTTTTTCATCACACTCTCTTCCCTGTATTTCGGTTGGGTATTTCCACTTCCATCTCTCTCGCTGTTCTCATTGACTACCCACACCTGAGAGTAGTTTAGCGAGGCACGGGTGACTAGTTAGATCAGATTAGATTAGTTAGAACTCCACCCTTTTCCTCTCTCCTATCACCGTCCTTGCTTTTCTAGCTCCACCTCACTCTACAGCTGTCCTGTGTTTAGCTGGGATTCCACTTAATTAGTTTGTGTTTAAAAGGCCCACTTTTCCTCAGCTTCTTGTCGACTCGTTTCTTGCCACAGCTCGTCTTGGATAAGTCTCGTTTCTGCGCTCATTTCTTGTTTCGATTGTTGAAAGCTTGTTTCTTGTGATTCTCCCGTAAGTCTCGTGTTTGTTTGTATTACGTTGTGCGACTGTGCATTGATTAGTACTCTGTTCTCCCTTATTCCCATTTTGTACCCATCTGTTTAGTTTCTCCCTTCTCCTTCCCCTTCCATTCCCTCAGCTCTACCCCCCTTGTTCCTGTCTGTGTGGACTGATTCCCTGGTTACTGGATTACCTTGCCTGTCCCCTGACCTCGATTCTGCCTGTCCTGCATTACTCTGTTTGCCTGGCTATTGATCCATTTCTGTCTTGACCATGAGCTTGTCAATCCTAATGAACGCCCTGCCGAAGCTGAACTGCACTTGGGGTCTAAGCCCGTTCCTTTCACACCTGTCAAATTTGCCCTTATTAACACCCGATCTCTGTCCAACAAGACTTCTATCTTGAATGACATTATCACCTCTCGCAAACTAGACTCTCTTTATTACTGAAACATGGCTCAATGTTGGCGATCTTATCCCACTTGGGGATCTATCTATCTATTGGGGATCTATCTATGGTTTCTTACATTATCCCAGGGTTACCGGCCGTGGAGGCGGTTTAGCCACAATCTTCAATAATGTGTTTAAATTTAGATTTCTGCCTGCCCCCGTATTTTCCACATTCGAGGTTCAGCTTTTAATGGTGAATGCTTATATGCCCATCTCATGTGCATTAGTGTACAGACCCTCCCAAAGTCACTGGCAGTTTTGTTAATGAGTTTGCTGATCTGCCTTCTATGGCCTCCTGCTCTGATAAACTGTTGATTTTAGGAGAGAAGAGAACCTAAAGCTATACAAGCTCTCTGTTAAACAGTCCAAGGCAGAATATTATGCCACACTGATTAGTAATCAGGCCCACAGACCAAGAGCACTTTTTAAAACCATTAACTCTGTCTTAGACCCTGCTGCAGCCACTATGGCACCTGGCTCTTCAATAGCCTGTGAGAAATTCTTCCATTTCTTCATTGAAAAAATTGACTCAATAAGAGCCAACATCCCACTTGATGTTCCTGACTCTGTGGAGCAGCATCGTCAAGTTAAATAAGGGTAAATAAAGTAAAATAAAGTCACCAGCCTTCGCCAGCATTTTACACCTGTGACCTCCTCTCAGTTGTCTGAGGTTATCTTTCATATGAAGCCTACTAAAACCCAATGCCCACTGGCCGCGAAGAGAAGCGTCGCATCAAACTTCGAATGTTGCCTTGACACTTTTAAACGCCCACTGAAGGCGTCAGCCGCATCAACATTGACAGCTGTCAAGTCGACCGAGAAGCCATGGGTGATAAAATGTTAAAAATGGGGCTCAAAATTTTAAAAAAGACAATGTTTAATTTAAAAAAACCTACCGATAAAGCTTGTTTTAAGTGATGGCAAATTGCGACAGTCAGCTTACTGTGCACTATATGTTATATGCAAGCATTATTTTCCTCATAAATTTAGCCATCTAGTAAATTAAGATTATGATTTACTTTACCCAGCAACGAATTAGCTAGCTAGCTAACTTAGCTGTGTAAAGTTCTTATCAGTGTACCTTGAGTTAGGTACTGTCGAACTGCACATCGCCTGATAACCTAAATGCTGGCAAAATAACGGATTTCCTTTAAAGACTGCGAGTTGGTTAAAAAAGCAGGTTGACAACTGCATGTGAGGTTGCAGCTAAATGTGACTAACCATGACAAGGCAAAATAGTTCAATAATCTAAAAGACAAATGCGTTTTAATTGTGTTGACATTCGAGAAATTGAGCAGTGGCAAGACGTAAAAAATCTGACACGTGGCTGACGCATGTCACATGCTGCCAGTGGCCGTTACTCCATTGAAATTAATGTGACCAATTTTTTGAGGCACGTCTTACACCTTCAGTGGTCGTTGGGCTTTACTGTCCCTCTGATGTTATTACTTCACAGCTCCTCAATGAGATTTTTACCACTCTCTGCCCTCTCATTATCCCCATAGTCAACAGTTCTCTATTAGATGGTACTGTCCCTTCTAGCTTTAAGGATGCTAGTGTGGAACTTCTGCTCAAAAAGCCTGTATTGGACCCCAATGACCTGAAAAACTACAGGTCTATTTCTAAACTTCCATTCATATCCAAGATTTTAGGAAAAATTGTACTTAATCAGTTCTTAGCTCATCTGAATAACTGGAATTTATTGGACAAATTCCAGTCTGGTTTTAGAGCTCGACACAGCTCTGATTCTGCCCTTTTGAAGGTGCACAACGATATCCTGCTCCGTCTCAATGCTGGTTCTAGTGCTGTCCTAGTCTTGCTGGATCTGCGCAGCATTCGATACGATCGATCATGCAATCTTGATGAATAGGTTGGAACATGATGTCGGCATCCAGGGTACAGTATAAAGTTGGTTTGCTTCCTGTCTCAAACATAGAACCTTTTCTGTTAAGTTAGGTAGCTACTCCTCTGCTACCATTAAATGTGGAGTCCCCCAAGGTTCAACTCTTGGGCCCCCTTCTATTCTCACTGTACATGCTGCCATTCAGTTCCATCTTAGATAAATATGACATTCAGTATCACTGCTATGCAGATGATACACAGATCTATTTCCCAATTACTCCTAATAATACTTGTACTCTCAATAAATTGATTAACTGCCTTGATGACATTAAATCCTGGATGGCCAGTAACTTCCTACAACTCAATGACCATAAAACAGAAGTAATCCTATTTGGCTCCTGGCTTAAGCAATGCACCCGGTCCCTTGTCTGCAACCTTGCACACTGTGGTCAAGAACCTGGGTGTCTTGCTGGATAGTGCACTGAATTTTCACAAGCAAATTAGTAGTGTGGTCAAAGGCAGTTTTTACCAACAAAATCATTGCTAATACACGCGTGTATTCGCATCTTTGCATTGACTTTGAATGTATTCAGTCATGCAAAAAATTTTTTACGCGTACTGTGTGAAAGCAGCTGAAGGACACATACACACATAGCCTACAGACGCACTCACGCACCCACATGCACACATCTCTCTCTCTCTCTTTCTCTGATCTGACATCAGGACAATTGATATAGATACTATAATTTATGTCCTGATTCAGATAATTACAGCAACCACTATTTAATGTAACTATTTATTGCATTGAAATGTGCCGGTGCATGTTGGACTCCAGCAGGGCTGCTCCCTGTCACCGGTTCTGTTCATTATCTTTATGGACAGAATTTCTAGGCGCAGCCAGGGACCGGAGGCAGTTCGGTTTGGGGACCACAGCATCTCATCTCTGCTTTTTACGGATGATGTTGTCCGGGTGGCTCCTTCGAACCAGAACCTTCAGCATGCACTGGGGCGGTTTGCAGCCGAGTGCGAAGCGGCTGGGATGAGAATCGGCACCTCCAAGTCCGAAGCCATGGTTCTCGTCCGGGTCGGAGGAGAGCTCTTGCCTAAGTGGAGGAGTTCAAGTATCTTGGGGTCTTGTTCACGAGTGAGGGAAGGATGGAGCGTGAGATTGACAGACGGATCGGTGCAGCGGCAGCAGTAATGGGGTCATTGTACGGATCTGTTGTGGTATAGAAGGAGCTGAGTCGAAAGGCAAAGCTCTCGATTCACCAGTCAATCTACGTTCCCATCCTCTCCTATGGCTATGAACTCTGGGTCATGACCGAAAGAGCGAGATCTCGGGTACAAGCGGCTGAAATGGGTTTCCTCCGCAGGGTGGCAGGCCGCTCCCTTAGAGATAGGGTGAGGAGCTCTGTCACCCGGGAGGAGCTCAGAGTAGAGCCGCTGCTCCTCCACGTTGAGAGGGGTCAGCTGGGGTGGCTCGGGCATCTCTATCGTATGCCCCCTGGATGCCTTCCTGGGAAGGTGTTCCGGGCATGCCCCACCGGGAGGAGGCCTCGGGGAAGACCCAGGACATGCTGGAGGGACTATGTCTCTTGGTTGGCCTGGGAACGCCTCGGCATACCCCCGGAAGAATTGGAGGGAGTGTCCGGGGAGAGGGAAGTCTGGGCATCCCTGTTTAGACTGCTGCCCCCGCGACCCGGCCCCGGATAAGCGGTAGAAGATGGATGGATGGATGTGCCTGACATTCTGGAAACCTGCTTTTAAGGCTTCGGTGACATGTGCGCACTGTGCGCTGGTCAGCCAAATTACCACTGCACAGAAAGTAAACCAGGTTGGAGTTGGTGAGCTTTCTGCACACTTTCGGCAGGGCCTTTATCCACAAAATTGTCTCTGCGTCATGATGAATATGTGACACCTCCCCCTACTACGGCGCCACACCCATCTCGGTGCATGTCCAATTTGCCAAAGTGGCTGCACATGGTGTTGCACCGCACAAAATTACCACTGCACGGGCTGTACCAGACAAAATTACCATGGCATGGGCTACGCCACGCTGCGCCACCCTGCGCTGTGCCAGTTCTTTCAAATAATTTTTAAATGATGGATGTATTCTTCTCAAGGCTATAAAGCAGACAAACCATCCCATTTGTTACTGGCAACACTCTCAGTTTGTCATTGATTGAGGCTGCAAAGGTTCTTGCACATTTTTGAAGGCCTGATTGACGCAGAAGGGTACGCATGCATTTTTGGACAACATACTGTAAGCTGCCTTCCAGACATCATATTTTTCAGGGAGGCCCCTGCTTATGCCAGCTGGATAATGCTAAGCCACTCAACAACATGGGTTTGTTGCCATAGAGTCTGGGTGCTACACTGGCCTGCCTGTAGCACAGACCTGTCTTTCATTGAAAACTTGTGGCAGACTATAATGAGCAAAATATGATATTGAAGATCCGACCCACTAAAATCTTACATTACACAAGAATAGAAAAAAAAAATTGTGTCCTCTATTGCAAAATGACCAATAAGTGTTATTTATGAGGAGTGGTAGTTTTGCACTGTGGTGAATATGCATCAGTCCTGGTTATTTGCATCATTTTGCAAGCATCAAATTTTGAAAAAGCTATTATTTTCAGAAACAACGAAGTAGATGAGTAGTTTTTTTTTTTCAGATTTTCAAAAGAACACAGGTTAAAGGGATTTGCATATTGCTGATTTCTGTTTTTGTTTACGTTTTAGACATTGTCCCTATTCTTTCGTTAATAGAGGGTGTAAAGCTGAGGTAACATTCACCACTGGTGACTGAATGCAAAGACAGTTCTAGAATTCCAACTTTGAATTTTGGGAAAAGCATCCTAAAAACCTACTCTTCAAAAGGCTTATTGACGCGTTTATTTTTTTTTCTAGCATTTCTGCCTCTTGAAAATGGAACAGAACCTTGTCCTTCTGGAGACCAGCCCGTAAAAGCCCCTCTGGTAGGTAGTTACCAGCACTTTCACTTCACTTCCATTTCAAGCTTCACTCCCTCCCTTTTCATCCTGCTTTGCGTCAGTTGCATTTTAACTTCACCTCTGCTCATCTATGGAGCCTCTGCTCTCCCCGGAACATCATTTGTCTGGCTGTCAAATTTCAGGGTTTTATTAAGCTGCCATATTCAAGGTACTAATATAAGGGAGGGTATGTCAGGTGGAAATAAATAATCAAACGCTCAAGAGCTGTCGCACTCATGTAATATCAGAGAGAGCACTGTATCTAGAGTAATATCTAAGAGAACAGTTTCCCCTTTGTAATATCAGGGAGAACAGTCTCTCCTGTGTATTTTCTCAGAGAGCCATCTCTTCCTGTGTAACATCAGAGATAGCAATCTATCCTGTGTAATATTTCAGATAGCTCTCTCCTGTGTAGCATCCGAGAGAGCAGTCTATCCGGTATAATATTTCAGAGAGCAGTCTCTCCTGTGTAATATCAGAGAGAGCAGTCACTTGTAATATAAAAGAGAGCAGACTATCCTGTGTAATATCAGATAGCCTAGAGAGCTGGTTAGACTGTGCAATATTGTTAACCTCAGAGCATAATTGCCTGTCATATTTTTCCAAATTGAGATAATGACTGTCTGTTCTTTCATGTTGGCAAAACAGGGTGGTTTCTCTCTGAGCTGATCATGTTCTGTCTGAGTTCTTCCAAACTGATCATGTTCCATGTGATTTCTCCTGAGCTGATCATGCTCTGTGTGAGTTCTTCCAAACTGATCATGTCCCATGTGATTTCTCCTGAGATAATCATGCTCTGTGTGATTTCTCCTGGGCTGATCATGTTCTGCGTGAGTTTTAGTGAACTGATCATGTTCCATATGATTTGTCCTGAGCTGATCACGTTCTATGTGTGATTTCTCCTGAGCTGATTATGTTTTGTGTGAGTTTTCCTGAGTTGATCATGTTCTGTGTGATTTCTCGAGAGCTGATCATGTTCTGTGTAATTTCTCGAGAGCTGATCATGCTTTGTGTGAGTTATAGTGAGCTGATCATGTTCCATGTGATTTCTCCTGAGCAGATTATGTTTGTGTGAGTTTTCCTGAGCTGGTCCTGTTCTGTGTGATTTCTCCTTAGCTGATTATGTTTTGTGTGAGTTTACCTGAACTGATCATGTTCCATGTGATTTCTCCTGAGCTGATCATGTTCTGTCTGAGTTCTTCCAAACTGATCACGTCCCATGTGATTTCTCCTGAGATCATCATGCTCTGTGTGATTTCTCCTGGGCTGATCATGTTCTGCGTGATCTCTCCAGAGCAGATCATGTTTTTTGTGAGTTTTAGTGAACTGATCATGTTCCATATGATTTTTCCTGAGCTGATCACGTTCTATGTGTGATTTCTCCTGAGCTGATTATGTTTTGTGTGAGTTTTCCTGAGTTGATCATGTTCTGTGTGATTTCTCGAGAGCTGATCATGTTCTGTGTAATTTCTCGAGAGCTGATCATGTTTTGTGTGAGTTATAGTGCGCTGATCATGTTCCATGTGATTTCTCCTGAGCTGATCATGTTCTGTCTGAGTTCTTCCAAACTGATCATGTCCCATGTGATTTTTCCTGAGATCATCATGCTCTGTGTGATTTCTCATGGGCTGATCATGTTCTGCGTGATCTCTCCAGAGCTGATCATGTTTTTTGTGAGTTTTAGTGAACTGATCATGTTCCATATGATTTGTCCTGAGCTGATCACGTTCTATGTGTGATTTACCCTGAGCTGATTATGTTTTGTGTGAGTTTTCCTGAGTTGATCATGTTCTGTGTGATTTCTCGAGAGCTGATCATGTTCTGTGTAATTTCTCGAGAGCTGATCATGTCTTGTGTGAGTTATAGTGAGCTGATCATGTTCTATGTGATTTCTCCTGAGCAGATTATGTTTTGTGTGAGTTTTCCTGAGCTGGTCCTGTTCTGTGTGATTTCTCCTTAGCTGATTATGTTTTGTGTGAGTTTACCTGAGCTGATCATGTTCTGTGTGATATCTCCTGAGCTGATTATGTTTTGTGTGAGTTTTCCTGAGCTGGTCCTGTTCTGTGTGATTTCTCCTGAGCTGATTATGTTTTGTGTGAGTTTTCCTGAGCTTATCATGTTCTGTGTGATTTCTTGAGAGCTGATCATGTTTTGTGTGAGTTTTAGTGAGCTGATGATGTTCCATGTGGTTTTTCCTGAGCTGATTGTGTTTTGTGTGATTTCCCTTGAGTTGATTATGTTCTTTGAGTTTTCCTGAACTGATCATGTTCCATGTGATTTCACCTGAGTTGATCATGTTTTGTGTGATTTCTCCTGAGCTGATCATGTTCTGTCTGAGTTGACCCAAACTGATTATGTTCCATGTGATTTCTCCTTAGCTGATCATGCTGTGTGATTTCTCCAGAGCTGATCTTGTTCTGTGTGATTTCTTCAGAGCTGATCATGTTCTGTGTAATTTCTCCTGAGCTGATCATTTTTTTGTGAGTTTTCCTGAACTGGTCATGTTCTATGTGATTTCTCCTCTGCTGATCATGCTCTCTCTGAGTTCTCCCAAACTAATAATGTTCCATGTGATTTCTCCTGAGCTGATCACGCTCTGTGTGATTTTTCCTGAGCTGATCATGCTCAGTGTGATTTCTCTTGAGCTGATCATGTTCTGTGTGATCTCTCCGGAGCTGATCATGTTTTTTGTGAGTTTTAGTGAACTGATCATGTTCCATATGTTTGTCCTGAGCTGATTATGTTTTGTGTGAGTTTTCCTGAGCTGATAATGTTCTGTGTGATTTCTTGAGAGCCAATCATGTTTTGTGTGAGTTTTAGTGAAATGATCATGATCCATGTGATTTCTCCTGAGCTGATTGTGTTCTGTGTGATTTCTCCTGAGCTGATTATGTTTTTTGAGTTTGCCTGAGCTGTTCGCGTGGGTTTTCTCCGGGTACGCTGTGAAGCGTCTTTGAGTGCCCAGAAAGCCGAAAAGCGCTAAATAAAATTGATGCATTATTATTATTATTATTATTATTATTATTATTATCATGTTTCATGTGATTTGTCCTGAGCTGATCATGTTTTGTGTGAGTTTTAGTGCACTGATCATGTTCCATGTGATTTCTCCTGAGCTGATTGTGTTTTGTGTGATTTCTTGGGAGCTAATCATGTTCATTTTGAGTTCTCCTGAACTGATCATGTTCTTTGTGATTTCTTCTGAGCTGATCATGATATTTGTGACTTTTCCTGAGCTGATCATGTTCTGTGTGATCTCTCCAGAGCTGATCATGTTTTGTGTGAGTTTTAGTGAACTGATCATGTTCCATGTGATTTCTCCTGAGCTGATTGTGTTTTGTGTGATTTCTCGGAGCTAATCATGTTCATTGTGAGTTCTCCTGAACTGATCATGTTCTTTGTGATTTCTCCTGAGCTGATCATGTTTTTTGTGAGTTTCCTGAACTGATCATGTTCCATATGAATTCTCCGGAGCTGATCATGTTCTGTCTGAGTTAACAAACATAACATAACATAACATGAATGGCAAGAACAGGCCTTTCAGCCCAACTGAGCTCGCCAGTTTCTTTATACTACTGTGAATATATCCCTTCAGATACTGAATGACTCAATGGTATCTAGCTTTAGGTCAAGCCTGCTCTTGAAAACTCCCAAGGTCTCTGCCTCAACAATATGGTCAGGCAAGCTATTCCACATTGAAATTACTCTTTGGGTGAAGAAATATTTCCAAATATCAGTGCTAAATTCACCTTTGGTCAATTTCCATTTGTGACCCCGAGTTCTACCCACAACACTTGATCGAAGGAATCCTACATGATTGACTTTGTTAATCCCTTTAACATATTTAAAGACCTCAGTCAAATCCCCCCTGAGTCTCCTTTTCCTAAGACTAAAGAGATTAAAGATCTTCAGCCTCTTCTTGTAGCTTTCATCTTTAATACCTGGAATAAGCTTGGTGGCTCTTCTCTGAACTTTCTCTAGAGCCTCTATATCTCTCTTAAAGTATGGTCCCTAGAAGTGTACACAATACTCCAGATGTGGTCTAAGGAACGTGTTGTATAAAAGAAGCATCACCTCCTTAGATTTGTACTCAATACTTTTGGCAATGTATCTTAGCATTCGATTAGCTTTTTTATCTGCTATGCCACAATGGCTAGAACCTGTGAGGGCTTGGTCAACAATCACTCCCAGATCTTTCTCTTGTGCAGCACATTCTAGTTTTAAACCTCCAATAAAGTAATCTCGTCCCATGTTTTTATTACCTACATGTAAAACTTTACATTTTGCTAGATTAAATTTCATTTGCCACATTTCTGCCCAATTCTGGATTCTATCCAAATCGTCCTGAATCACTTTAGTGGACCCTAAACTATTTGCCAAACCCCCCAATTTAGTATCATCTGCAAATTTAACCAATCTGCTGTCAATATTCCTATCAAGGTCATTAATGTAAATGAGGAACAACACCGATCCCTGGGGGACGCCACTCCCCACCTTACCCAGCTCAGATGAGATATCACTGATCACCACTCTTTGTGTTCTGTCCTGTAACCAGTTTTGAATCCACTTCAGAATACCTTCTGTAACTCCAATGGAGCCCATTTTAAAAATTAGTCTCTTATGCGGTACTGTGTCGAATGCTTTCTGAAAATCCAAGTATATGATGTCATAAGCCCTGTTCTGGTCGTAAGTTCTGGTGGCCTCTTCAAAAAATTCCAGAAGGTTTGTTAGGCATGACCTTCCCTTCCAAAAACCATGTTGGCTATCCCTCAAGATACTGTTACCTTCAAGAAATAAGTCCAGCTCATCTTTTATGATAGATTTCAATATTTTGCACGCAATGCAAGTTAAACTGACTGGCCTGTAGTTTCCAGGCTCGGTATTGTCCCCTTTCTTATATATTGGTATTATATTGCCCTGTTTCCAATCATTTGGTATTTCTCCATTTTCTAAAGACCGTCTGAAGATGGCGGATAGCGGCTTAAAGACGATCTCACCAGTTTCCCTGAGCACTCTAGGAAAAAAGCCGTCAGGACCCGCCGCCTTATCTGCCTTTAGTTTATGCAACTTGTCTAATACTTCGTTATCCTGAACCTCAATTTCCACTAAATAATCTTGAGCATTTGATGTTCCCTCTGGCCAAATAAAGACCCCCTCTGAGGTAAAATTCTCAACAAAGTAACTGTTTAAGGCATCTGCAATATGCTTGTTATCATATAGCAGCGATCCGTTTTTATTCTTTATGCACTTAACCTGGTCTTAAACTTTCCTTTTTCTGCTACAGTACTGAAAGAGGCGCTTAGGGTTAGTTTTTGCCCCCTCTGCAATTTGTCTTTCATACAGTCTTCTAGCATTCCTCAGCTCTTTTTTGACCACAGCCCGCATTTTACAGTATTCAGCCTTTGTGGTCTCATTGTTATTCTTTATGCACATCTTATAAAGATTCCTCTTTTCCCTCAAAATCCTACAAATACTTTTGGTTATCCACTGAGGATTCTGCTTTTTCAGCTTACTTTTGGACACTTTCGGAATGAATCTGCATTGTGATTCAAGTAAAACCCCCTGAAATCTTTCCCACATCTCATTTACGGACTTACAATCCAGGAGTGTCTCCCATTTTATTTCAGCTAGATATGAGCGTATCCTGTCAAAGTTTGCTCGCCTAAAATTGAAAATTTTTGTTTTAGAATACACCTTTTTAACTTCCCATGAAACATCAAAATTAACAGCAGAGTGATCACTTGTCCCAAGTGGCTCCAGTACCTCAACATTGCTAATTCTATCAGGGTCATTACAGAGCACTTAGTCTAAAATTGCCTTCTCTCTGGTAGGTTTATTAACATACTGCACCAAGAAATTATCATTTATAACATCTAGAAATTCTTCCTCCCCCCTACCCTGTCCTTTCACCATTTCCCAATTGATACCAGGGTAGTTTAAGTCTCCCATAATAATAGTCTCACCACCTCTACAAGCTTGCGTAATCCTCATAAAAAGCATTTCATTAATTGTACTGTCCAAAGTTGGTGTTCGATAGCATACTCCTATGTTTAAACCTGTCTCGTGTTTGCCAATGAGCCTAACCCAGATATCTTCACAGAACAAGGAATGTTCAATTTCAGGAATTTACTGTACGTTAATGTTTTCGTTCACATGGTTCTCCCAAACTGATCATGTTCCATGTGATTTCTCCTGAGCTGATCATGCTTTGTGTAATTTCTCCTGAGCTGATCATGTTCAGTGTGATTTCTCCCGAGCTGATCATGTTCTGTGTGATCTCTCCAGAGCTGATCATGTTTTATGTGAGTTTTAGTGAACTGATCATGTTCCATGTGATTTGTCCTAAGCTGATCTTTTTCTGTGTGATTTCTCCTGAGCTGATTGTTTTGTGTGAGTTTTCCTGAGCTGATCATGTTTTCTGTGATTTCTTGAGAGCTGATCATGTTTTGTGTGAGTTTTAGTGAACTTATCATGTTCCATGTGATTTCTCCTGAGGTGATTGTGTGCTGTGTGATTTCTCCCGAGCTGATCATGTTTTATGTGATTTCTCCTGAGCTGATCATGTTTTATGTGATTTCTACTGAGCTGGTTATGTTTTGTGTGAGTTTTAGTGAACTGATCATGTTCCATGTGATTTGTCCCGAGCTGATCGTGTTTTGTGTGATTTCTCCTGAGCTGGTTATGTTTTGTGTGAGTTTTAGTGAACTGATCACGTTCCATGTGATTTGTCCCGAGCTGATCGTGTTTTGTGTGATTTCTCCTGTGCTGATCATGTTCTATGTGATTTCTCCTGAGCTGGTTATGTTTTGTGTGAGATTTAGTGAACTGATCGTGTTCTCTGTGATTTCTCTTGAGTTTTTTGAGTTGAGATCTTGTTCTGTGTGATTTCTTCAGAGCTTCTTCTAAGCTGATGATGATCGATGTGAGTTCTCCTGTGCTGACCCTGTTCCTTGGTTCTCCAGGTGAAGAACCAGCTGAGAAAGGATGTTCTCCAGCTCAGCACCTGTATCGCCCTGAGTCACATCACCCCACAGGACAGCCGAGACCTGGAGCTCAGGTGAGACAAACGTTTGCCCAGAACACAAATCACAGAACTCAACATTTGCTTAGTGCAATGAAGCCCAGCTCCTCAAATCAAAGATAAACTCCACATGGAATCATAAATCGTACAATCCACTCATCACTGTCAGTATCCAAAGTTCAATTTGGAAAAACTACCTTAGAGTAGTAGAGTATTCAGATGAATGTTACTGCTCTCTGTGTGGCAGGACATCCTCAGGCAGGAGGATCTGTGTTATGAGTGACTCTGGTCACACTGGGTAACTCCACAGTGGTGATGCTCACTCTGTTCTCTAAAACGCATTGGGGACGGAGGGAGGTTCTTACAGAGGGAGTGCGTCCAGCCAGCTGGGGCTGTACTTCTTTCTCTTCCTCTTCTATCACTCACTGTTTCTTCTACTCTTTCTCTCTCCCCCCACTTCCTCTCTCTGGCGTGTGTCCATTCCTCGCCCTCCTCCTGTCTTGTGATGTCTGGTATCTGCGCCCCTGTACAGGGCTGGCTATACAAAGTTTTTCCTGAGTTCAATTAGTTTCGTCTTCAAAATTAACTCTCTGCTGCCCCCACAGGAATACAGAGTATTTTCCCACGGTGGGAATTCCACCTGTGCACTTCCTCGTTCATTGAGAAAGGTGCTGCTATAGTGAGGTCTTCATGTATTAGGAAGGTCTGCTCGGATTGAAATGCCCTCAAATGAAAAGTGACAGTTGACAGAGACCTTGACACTCATTTCAACTGATGTTCTGAGAAATTACAGCCATTTCTGATCATGGACTGAGCTGTGGCCATGTGATGCTGGAGCAGTTGGGAGATTTGAATTTAGTCACCTGACCTCACGGGGGCTGGAGGGGGGAGTATAGATATGTACAATCTCACAGAGGTCATAGAACATACAGTCTCACACACAGCGGTCATAGAACATACAGTCTCACACACAGAGGTCATAGAACATACAGTCTCACACACAGGGGTCATAGAACATACAGTCTCACACACAGCGGTCATAGAACATACAGTCTCACACACAGGGGTCATAGAACATACAGTCTCACACACAGGGGTCATAGAACATACAGTCTCACACACAGGGGTCATAGAACATACAGTCTCACACACAGGGGTCAAAGAACATACAGTCTCACACACAGAGGTCATAGAACTTACAGTCTCATACACGGAGGTCATAGAACTTACAGTCTCATACACAGGGGTCATAAAACTTACAGTCTCATACACAGGGGTCATAAAACTTACAGTCTCACACACAGAGGTCATAGAACTTACAGTCTCATACACAGGGGTCATAAAACATACAGTCTCATACACAGGGGTTATAGAACATACAGTCTCATACATAGGGGTCATAAAACTTACAGTCTCATACACAGGGGTCATAAAACATACAGTCTCATACACAGAGGTCCTAGAACTGACAGTCTCATACACAGGGGTCATAGAACTGACAGTCTCATACACAGGGGTCATAGAACTGACAGTCTCATACACAGGGGTCATAGAACTGACAGTCTCATACACAGGGGTCATAGAACATACATTCTCACACACAGGGGTCATAGAACATACAGTCTCACACACAGGGGTCATAGAACATACAGTCTCACACACAGGGGTCATAGAACATACAGGCTCACACACAGGGGTCATAGAACATACAGTCTCACACACAGGGGTCATAGAACATACAGTCTTACACACAGGGGTCATAGAACATACAGACCTACACACAGGGGTCATAGAACATACAGTCTCACACACAGGGGTCATAGAACATACAGTCTCACACACAGGGGTCATAGAACATACAGTCTCACACACAGGGGTCATAGAACATACAGTCTCACACACAGGGGTCATAGAACATACAGTCTCACACACAGAGGTCATAGAACATACAGTCTCACACACAGGGGTCATAGAACATACAGTCTCACACACAGGGGTCATAGAACATACAGTCCTAACACAGGGGTCATACAACATACAGTTTCACACACAGAGATCATAGAACATACAGTCTCACACACAGAGGTCATAGAACATACAGTCTCACACACAGAGGTCATAGAACATACAGTCTCACACACAGGGGTCATAGAACATACAGTCTCATACACAGGGGTCATAGAACATACAGTCTTGCACACAAGGGTCATAGAACATACAGTCTTACACACAGAGATCATAGAACATACAGTCTCACACACGGAGGTCATAGAACATACAGTCTCACACACAGAGGTCATAGAAGATACAGTCTCATACACAGGGGTCATAGAACATACAGTCTCATACACAGGGGTCATAGAACATACAGTCTCACACAAAGGGGTCATAGAACATTCAGTCTCACACACAGGGGTCATAGAACATACAGTCTCACACACAGGGGTCATAGAACATACAGTTTCACACACAGGGGTCACAGAACATACAGTCCTACACACAGGGGTCATAGAACATACAGTCTCACACACAGGGGTCATAGAACATACAGTCTCACACACAGGGGTCATAGAACATACAGTCTCACACACAGGGGTCATAGAACATACAGTCTCACACACAGGGGTCATAGAACTTACAGTCTCATACAGAGATCATAGAACATACAGTCTCACACACAGGGGTAATAGAACATACAGTCTCACAAACAGAGATCATATAACATACAGGCTCACACACAGGGGTCATAGAACATACAGTCTAACACACAGAGGTCATAGAACGTACAGTCTCACACACAGGGGTCATAGAACATACAGTCTAACACACAGAGGTCATAGAACATACAGTCTAACACACAGAGATCATATAACATACAGTCTCACACACAGGGCTCATAGAACATCGAGTCTCACACACAGAAGTCAAAGAACTTACAGTCTCATACACAGAGATCATAGAACATACAGGCTCACACACAGGGGTCGTAGAACATACAGTCTCACACACAGAGGTTAAAGAACAAACAGTCTCATACACAGAGATCATAGAACATACAGTCTCACACACAGGGGTAATAGAACATACAGTCTCACAGACAGGGGTCATAGAACATACAGTCTCACACACAGGGGTCATAGAACATACAGTCTCACACACAAAGGTCATAGAACACACAGTCTCGCACACAGAGGTCATAGAACATACAGTCTCACACACAGGGGTCAGAGAACATACAGTCTCACACACAGGGAACATAGAACATACAATCTCACACACAGGGGTCATAGAACATACAGTCTCAAACACAGGGGTGATAGAACATACAGTCTCACACACAGGGGTCAAAGAACATACAGTCTCACACACAGGGGTCAGATAACATACAGTCTCACACACAGAGGTCATAGAACATACAGTCTCATACACGGAGGTCATAGAACATACAGTCTCACACACAGAGGTCATAGAACATACAGTCTCATACACAGGGGTTATAGAACATACAGTCTCATACACAGGGGTCATAGAACATACAGTCTCACACACAGAGATCATAGAACATGCAGTCTCATACACGGAGGTCATAGAACATACAGTCTCACACACAGAGGTCATTGAACATACAGTCTCATACACAGGGGTTATAGAACATACAGTCTCACACACAGCGGTCATAGTATATACAGTCTTACACACAGGGGTCATAGAACATGCAGTCTTGCACACAAGGGTCATAGAACATACAGTCTTACACACAGAGATCATAGAACATACAGTCTCACACACAGGGGTCATAGAACTTGCAGTCTCACACACAGGGGTCATAGAACATACAGTCTTACACACAGAGATCATAGAACATACAGTCTCACACACGGAGGTCATAGAACATACAGTCTCACACACAGAGGTCATAGAACATACAGTCTCACACACAGAGGTCATAGAACATACAGTCTCACACACAAAGGTCATAGAACATACAGTCCTAACACAGGGGTCATAGAACATACAGTCTCACACACAGAGATCATAGAACATACAGTCTGACACACAGAGATCATAGAACATACAGTCTCACACACAGTGGTCATAGAACATACAGTCTCACACACAGGGGTCATAGAACATACAGTCTAACACACAGAGGTCATAGAACATACCGTCTTACACACTGGTTGTCATTGAACATACAGTCTCACACACAGGGGTCATAGAACATACAGTCCTAACACAGGGGTCATAGAACATACAGTCTCACACACAGAGATCATAGAACATACAGTCTCACACACAGGGGTCATAAAACATACAGTCTCACACACAGAGATCATAGAACATACAGTCCTACACACAGGGGTCATATAACATACAGTCTCACACACAGGGGTCATAAAACATACAGTCTCACACACAGAGGTCATAGAACATACAGTCTCACACACTGGTTGTCATAGAACATTCAGTCTCACACACAGGGGTCATAGAACATACAGTCCTAACACAGGGGTCAGAGAACATACAGTCTCATACACGGAGGTCATAGAACATACAGTCTCACACACAGAGGTCATTGAACATACAGTCTCATACACAGGGGTCATACAACATACAGTCTTACACACAGGGGTCATAGAACATACAATCTCACACACAGGGGTCATAGAACATACAGTCTAACACACAGAGGTTAAAGAACATACAGTCTCACACACAGAGGTCATAGAACATACAGTCTCACACACAGGGCTCATTGAACATAGAGTCTCACACACAGGGGTCATAGAACATACAGTCTCACACACAGGGGTCATAGAAAATACAGTCTCATACACAGGGGTCATAGAACCTACAGTCTCACACACAGAGGTCATAGAACATACAGTCTTACACATAGGGGTCATAGAACATACAGTCTCACACACAGAGGTCATAGAACATACAGTCTCACACACAGGGGTCATAGAACATACAGTCTCACACACAGGGCTCATTGAACATAGAGTCTCACACACAGGGGTCATAGAACATACAGTCTCACACACAGGGGTCATAGAACATACAGTCTCACACACAGAGGTCATAGAACATACAGTCTCACACACTGGTTGTCATAGAACATTCAGTCTCACACACAGGGGTCATAGAACATACAGTCCTAACACAGGGGTCAGAGAACATACAGTCTCACACACAGAGGTCATCGAACATACAGCCTCACACACAGAGCTCATCTAACATACAGTCTCACACACAGAGGTCATAGAACATACAGTCTTACACACAGGGGTCATAGAACATACAGTCTCACACACAGAGGTTGTAGAACATACAGTCTCACACACAGAGGTCGTAGAACATACAGTCTCACACACAGGGGTCATAGAACATACAGTCTCACACACAGAGGTCGTAGAACATACAGTCTCACACACAGAGGTCGTAGAACATACAGTCTCACACACAGGGGTCATAGAACATACAGTCTCACACACAGGGGTCATAGAACATACAATCTCACACACAGGGGTCATAGAACATTCAGTCTTACACACAGGGGTCATAGAACATACAGTCTCACACACAGGGGTCATAGAACATACAGTCTCACACACAGGGGTCATAGAACATACAATCTCACACACAGGGGTCATAGAACATTCAGTCTTACACACAGGGGTCATAGAACATACAGTCTCACACACAGGGGTCATAGAACATACAGTCTCACACACAGGGGTCATACAACATACAGTCTTACACACAGGGGTCATAGAACATACAATCTCACACACAGGGGTCATAGAACATTCAGTCTTACACACAGAGGTCATAGAACATACAGTCTCACACACAGAGGTCATAGAACATACAGTCTTAAACACAGGGGTCATAGAACATACAGTCTCACACACAGGGGTCATAGAACATACAGTCTCACACACAGGGGTCATAGAACATACAGTCTCACACACAGAGGTCATAGAACGTACAGTCTCACACACAAAGGTCATAGAACATACAGTCTCACACACAGGGGTCATACAACATACAGTCTTACACACAGGGGTCATAGAACATACAGTCTCACACAGAGGGGTCATAGAACATACAGTCTCACACACAGAGGTCATAGAACATACAGTCTTAAACACAGGGGTCATAGAAAATACAGTCTCACACACAGGGGTCATAGAACATACAGTCTCACACACAGGGGTCATAGAACATACAGTCTTACACACAGGGGTCATAGAACATACAGTCACACACACAGGGGTCATAGAACATACAGTCTCACACACAGGGGTCATAGAACATACAGTCTCACACACAGGGGTCATAGAACATACAGTCTCACACACAGGGGTCATAGAATATACAGTCTCACACACAGGGGTCATAGAACATAAAGTCTCACACACAGGGGTCATAGAACATACAGTCCTACACACAGGGGTCATAGAACATACAGTCTCACACACAGGGGTCATAGAACATACAGTCTCACACACAGGGGTCATAGAACATACAGTCTCACACACAGGGGTCATAGAACATACAGTCTCATACACAGGGGTCATAGAACATACAGTCTCACACACAGGGGTCATAGAACATAAAGTCTCACACACAGGGGTCATAGAACTTACAGTCTCACACACAGGGGTCATAGAACATAAAGTCTCACACACAGGGGTCATAGAACATACAGTCTCACACACAGGGCTCATAGAACATACAGTCTCACACACAGGGGTCATAGAACATACAGTCCTACTCACAGGGGTCATAGAACATACAGTCTCACACACAGGGGTCATAGAACATACAGTCTCACACACAGGGGTCATAGAACATAAAGTCTCACACACAGGGGTCATAGAACATACAGTCCTACACACAGGGGTCATAGAACATACAGTCTCATACACAGGGGTCATAGAACATACAGTCTCACACACAGGGGTCATAGAACATACAGTCTCATACACAGGGGTCATAGAACCTACAGTCTCACACACAGAGGTCATAGAACATACAGTCTCACACACAGGGGTCATAGAACAAACAGTCTCACACACAGGGGTCATAGAACATACAGTCTCACACACAGGGGTCATAGAACATACAGTCTCACACACAGGGGTCATAGAACATACAGTCTCACACACAGGAGTCATAGAACATACAGTCTCACACACAGGGGTCATAGAACATACAGTCTCACACACATCGGTCATAGAACATACAGTCTCACACACAGAGGTCATCGAACGTACAGTCTCACACACAGAGGTCATAGAACATACAGTCTCACACACAGGGGTCATAGAACATACAGTCTCACACACAGGGGTCATAGAACATACAGTCTCACACACAGGGGTCATAGAACATACAGTCTCACACACAGGGGTCATAGAACATACAGTCTCACACACAGGGGTCATAGAACATACAGTCTCACACACAGAGGTCATAGAACATACAGTCTCACACACAGGGGTCATAGAACATACAGTCTCACATACAGGGGTCATAGAACATACAGTTTCATACTCGGAGGTCATAGAACATACAGTCTCACACAGAGGTTGAAAAAACATACAGTCTCACACACAGAGGTCATAGAACATACAGTCTCACACACAGAGGTCATAGAACATACAGTCTCACACACAGGGGTCATAGAACATACAATCTCACACACAGAGGTCATAGAACATACAGTCTCACTCACAGAGGTCATAGAACATACAGTCTCACACACAGGGGTCATAGAACATACAGTCTCACACACAGAGGTCATAGAACATACAGTCTCACTCACAGAGGTCATAGAACATACAGTCTCACACACAGGGGTCATAGAACATACAGTCTTACACACTGGGGATATAGAACATACAGTCTCACACACACGGGTCATAGAACATACAGTCTCACACAGAGGGGTCATAGAACATACAGTCTCGCACACAGAGGTCATAGAACATACAGTGTTACACACTGAGGTCATAGAACATATAGTCTCACACACTGAGGTCATAGTACATTCGCTCACCCTCAGAAGTCCCGACCCCTGTCATTACAGCATCATTACATCATGCTGATTCAGCAGGAGTGCGGGGCGATGGTTGCTCTCTTGGGCAGTGAGTTACAGCAGAAATTGGAGTTTCCCAGGTTTAAAATTGTTAGCTTTACTCACAAAACGGTGTATACGAATTATTGCTTGCATACAGTTGCTAAACTTTGAGGAAAACCTTTTGCTACATGAAGTATGCCCCATTGGAAATCCACATTAGCTTTCAGTATTTCTCAGTCAAGTACTTGTGAAATTATGATGTAGAGAGTTGCAGTTTACTGTGTGAGGAGGATGGAGCATTGAGTGTACTGTGACCAGAGCGCTCGGCTGTGATTGGTGGACTGAAGTCTGCATAGGCCTGAAATAGAAGTCCCCGACAGTGTTAGCGGAGACACATTCATGAAAGACGCACCACTGTTGACGCACCTGGACGTAGCACATTTTTAGCGATATGGCCTTGTGTCTGTGCCATAAAACTGATGTGATGAGGCGTGACCCACGGCCAGTACTGCTCCTACCTCCGTAAAAGCAAAAACATCCATCGTAATTCATTTACAAAACCCAAAACCAGTGAAGTTGGCACGTTGTGTAAATCGTAAATAAAAACAGAATACAATGATTTGCAAATCCTTTTCAACCTATATTCAATTGAATACACTGCAAAGACAAGTTACTTAATGTTCTAACTGGTAAACTTTGTAATTTTTTGCAAATATTTGCTCATTTGGAATTTGATGCCTGCAACATGTTTCAAAAAAGCTGGCACAAGTGGCAAAAAAGACTGAGAGAGTTGAGGAATGCTCATCAAACACTTATTTGGAACATCCCACAGGCGAACGGGCTAATTGGGAACAGGTGGGTGCCATGATTGAGTATAAAAGCAGCTTCCCTGAAATGCTCAGTCATTCACAAACAAGGATGGGGCGAGGGTCACCACCTAGTGAACAAATGCGTGAGCTGATTGTCGAACAGTTTAAAAGCAACATTCCTCAATGAGCTATTGCAAGAAATTTAGGGATTTCATCATCTACGGTCCGTAATATCGTCAAAAGGTTCAGAGAATCTGGAGAAATCGCTGCACGTAAGCGACAAGGCTGAAAACCAACATTGAATGCCCGTGACCTTCGATCACTCAGGCGGTACTGCATCAAAAACCGACATCAGTGTGTAAAGGACATCGCCACATGGGCTCAGGAATGCTTCAGAAAATCACTGTCAGTAACTACAGTTCGTCGCTACAGCTGCAAGTGCAAGTTAAAACTCTACAATGCAAAGCGAAAGCCGTTTATCAACAGCACCCAGAAACGCCGCCGGCTTCGCTGGGCCCAAGCTCATCTAAGATGGACTGATGCAAAGTGGAAAAGTGTTCTGTGGTCTGACGAGTCCACATTTCAAATTGTTTTTGGAAACTGTGGACGTCGTTTCCTCCGGACCAAAGAGAAAAAGAACCATCCGGACTGTTATAGGCGCAAAGTTCAAAAGCCAGCATCTGTGATGGTATGGGGGTGTATTAGTGCCCAAGGCATGGGCAACTTACACATATGTGAAGGCACCATTAATGCTGAAAGGTACATACAGGTTTTGGAGCAACATATGTTGCCATCCAAGCAAGGTCTTTTTCATGGACGCCCCTGCTTATTTCAGCAAGACAATGCCAAGCCACATTCTGCACGTGTTACAACAGCATGGCTCCGTAGTAAAAGAGTGCGGGTACTAGACTGGCCTGCCTGTAGTCCAGACCTGTCTCCCATTGAAAATGTGTGGTGCATTATGAAGCAGAAAATACGACAACGGAGACCCCCGACTGTTGAACAACTTTAGCTGTACATCAAGCAAGAATGGGAAAGAGTTCCACCTGAAAAGCTTCAAAAATTAGTCTCCTCAGTTCCCAAACGTTTACTGAGTGTCGTTAAAAGCAAAGGCGATGTTTCACAGTGGTAAAAAGGCCTCTGTGCCAACTTTTTTGCAATGTGTTGCTGCATTTAAATTCTAAGTTAATGATTATTTGCAAAAAAAAATAAAGTTTTTCAGTTTGAACATATAACATCTTGTCTTTGCAGTGTATTCAATTGAATACAAGTTGAAAAGGATTTGCAAATCATTGTATTCTGTTTTTATCTACGATTTACATAACGTGCCAACTTCACCGGTTTTGGGTTTTGTATTATCACACCGTTTTTACTAGGCTCTTTGCGCACGTGTTGTTGTATTTTTTGCGTGGAATATGAAAATACAAATATAATGTGATATGGATTGAAAGCTTTTTAAAAAATTAATGCAAATAGTGAAATTATTGATTTCTAGACCGGGAGACCGAATCCTGCTGCTGGATGACTCCAGTGAGAACTGGTGGAAGGTGAGTAAACATTACACAAACGCTGTCACAACGTCACACCAACATTATCTATGTTATCCCAATGTGATCGTTACATTATCAATGTTATCCCAATACAATCTCAACAGTATCCATATTATCCCAATGTAATCCTAATATTATCCAAATATTATGCATATTATCCTGATTATTATTCCTGATAATTGAAGCACCTATTACTAAAACCCCATAAGTCACACTTGACTTGACTTGTGGAGTTTTAGTAATCAGTGCTTCAATTTCTTTTAAAGATTATTTGCTCCAGAGGGCCGAAGCATTGATCATCCTGCAATGCCAATGATATTCATTAAATATTTCAAAAGTTTATCTCCATGTCGTTGGATTATTAATTATCTTGCACCCTAACCAGTCCCAGGTGTCAGAAGACAAGGCATTAATCCTTCCAGAGATCATTTCTAGGCCCGCTCACCAGGGGCATCATTGGAGGGGGTGTGTGGGAAGTGAAGTTTAATTGAATTATGTGCAATGCTGAATCCAGCAGTTTTAACAGTTATATTTCCTCGCTTAACACCCGACACTCTGAATACTGAACACAGGTGCTTCAGCTGTTAAAGCCCCTCACTTATCCAACATATAATACAAATTTATTCAATTTCATTTATCAATTAACAGCAAAGATATTAATTAAAAATAAAAGAGCTGAATTCCTTGATAGGCAGAGCAATCTGTTGGATCAATCTTTATCAAAAGCACGACTCGGAGTCAGATTCAATAAAAGGAAAATGTAAAAAAAGTTGCCACAAAATACGTCTGTGTCTACAGATGAGAGTCTACTACCTTGAAGAAGAATTAAAAAGGCATTAACAATCAAAAAAGAAGAGAAAGAAAGAAAACACCAAACCAAGGCTTGTACCTCATGACGCTGTCCCAAAGTAGGCCAAGATCTCAATAACTGAAACAAAAAACAGCATAATATTCCACTGAAAACAGCAGATAACATATCCCAAATCTAATACACACTTCTTCCCTCCATAAGCCCTCCTTCCACCTAGTTTTGGACATATTAACCCAACATCCCTCTTCGCAGTAACACTGGAATTACGGGATTTTCAATGCTGTGCAGACATCAACAACACGAGAAATAACACTTACCAAAAATGCCAAAGTATTGCTAGGCCAACAGAGAGTCTGCTAGTATATACAAGCGAGTGAAACACGAGACGTCTTCACAAAGAGCTACAAGACTTGGCACTGTACTGCTGCGAGAGTCTGACACATGAGGGCTCCATCGGTTTGAATAGGATGGTTGGAAGGGGTTGCGGAGTGTAGAGTTTATTGTGCAGGAGCTCAGGTGATGCGGACCGTTGTGGGCGAGGTGTGACAGCAAGGAAGAGCAGTTGCACCCTCCTTGCCGCAATTCTATGATAACGGTGATTGAATAATTCAGTAAATTGATCATTAGTGCATCGCAAATGTTTGACGTATGAAATGTATTTTAAATCATTAAAATGCATGCCATGCGTCTTAAATCATAGATGAGGTGTTTATTGTTTAGCGCAGGGGTTCCCAAACTTTTCCAAATCAGGGCCCCCTTGAAAATCTAAAAAATGTCCGCGGCCCAACTTTGTCCTATAAACAGTACATAGACGAAATTATGCATTCTCAGAACACTTAACAGCAACAATAATTGCTGTTGTTGTTTTTTATTTATTATTATTATTATTATTATTATTATAATAAAGATTCAGGATTGAAATGAAAGCAGGGGGATAAAGGAAGCCCAAAATTTTAATCTGTTGTGTACACACAAGACAGAATGAATTATCGAACACAGTACGTGCTCCTCCGATTATGACCCCAGGTCATGATGACCAGAAAGCTACGTTCCGATCATAAACTATATAAGGTTCCTAAAATATTGTGAGGTTAATAACACTCAATAGGTTATTACTTATAAATATTTTTTAAAATCGTGCAATAAATATTTTACAATAAAAATCATAAAAAATCATATTTGCAAAAATGAATCATATTTTTAATGACCTCTCACGGCCCACCTGCAGTACCACCACGGCCCACCAGGGGGCCGCGGCCCTCACTTTGGGAATCACTGGTTTAGCGTCTAGGAAAGTTGCGAGAAGGCTACACTATTGGATTGTAAGAACAATAATTATCTAATTTATAAGAAATGAAATCTAAACCCTATCTAACTACCATCCTCGGCAGCATTGACTACGTAACATTACTTTAACACACTACTTTAATACTACTTTGAAACGAAATTTTGAGAATTGTCAGTTACTGCCATCCATGCAATCTCATATTGTAGCCTTCCTCTTTCGCACAAAGCTACGTGTTTTAATCAATTGATGGCTACGCTGCTTATTGGCAGCCTATTTTCTCATTTAATTAATTAAATTAATGTTCTGATCCTTAACTGGAAACAGGTTGAGAGGTAACCTGCATTATGGTAACATCACTGGTTGAAGACTGAGTTTTATTTTTATATACACAAACCTCACAGGTGGCCTTGAGTCGGCAAAACTGTGTTTACTTTCAACATTTTCTTAGGCGTAACAAGCTGATCGGCCACTGACGCCGAAAAAAAATATAATTTTGAGAGCTGTGGAAACTCAGTAGCTTCGAAACACATTGATGTTTTATGTTGCAATTAATGTGGATAGGAAAATTCTTGATTGCTATAGCAATGAATGATAATGTAAACTGAGGGGAAATAGTCAGTAATTTGTACAGATTGATCCTCGCAGCTGAACAAATTTACACTTTGTTGCTAATTAGGAAGCGTAAATGGGTACGGCGTTGAAGTCATGCACTTTAAAGGGTGATTAGAGTCGAAATAATCCCTTCAATAACAAGTCCCAAGCAGAAGAGGTGAAACATTATGTTGAATAAAGTTTCTTTCTTTTTTTAAAGCATTTAGTTGCATGTCTTTTGCATGCAGAGACTCCTCGAAGTCTGTGACACACGACATCACCAGACGCTGGAGATCTTCCCCGGTGATGCTCTGCCAGGCCCGTACTGCAGCAATGTCTTGACCAATGGCATCGCTCTCAGGAGTGACAGGGGCTGTGTTTTGTCCAATCGTTGCAGGGTGTGGTTGATGATCGAATCGGGTTCTTCCCCTCGGCGGCGGCCCAGCGGGTGCGGGGGCGCAGCAGGGTGTTCCGGGCGCAGAGCAGCTTCATCGGCTGTGAGCATCAGGGCCAGATCAGTCTGCAGGAAGGCGAGGTGAGATACCTGCAGCTGCCAGCAGAGGACGCACTGCCCCAACAAATCCTGCATGTGCCACTGCAGAAATTAATAATGTCTTTGCACACTGCCGGGATAATTCTCTAGAATGTTGTGTCTGGTACCTACAGTGTTAGTTCCCTGTTGCTCGTAGACAGCCCTCTGGTTGAAGCACTGGCTAATTGTCAATGATTCCATTCGAAAATGAAGTGCTTTTGGACACATGTTCTTTGCAGTTTAGTGTTGTCATCCAGGATGCTTGTATAATGTCCATGGAAAACGAACAGCTCTCAATTTCCTGTTGGTGCCCTCATTTACGTAAATGTTCTGAAACACAATTGTTTGGCAGTATCTCAGCGGCACAGAGAGATTCTGTCAAACATGCTTTACCCAATGAAGGGTTAAATGGGAGAGGACTGAGAGTCTGGATTTGCTGTTTTTTAGCCTTCGTTTCCCCACAAAATTATAATATAGTTTATGACAAGGTCAATATCTACCAAAAGGAAGCACATCAAAACCTTTTCCCGGGGCACCTCAGAGAGACGACACACAAGGGACTGGAGCACTCTTACAAGTCTGCATGTGTTATTGCAGGGGCGAATGACTGACGTTTCGACAAAAAGTCTTCCTCAGAATTATCAGTACACAGGAAGAAGTGCGGTATATATATACCCGTTCCTGTAATGATAATTGACAGCCATTATTTTGGGGAAATAATTACAACATCAAAAATAAAAGGCTGAAAAAGTGAACAAAAAATGAGGCATTCAAGTAGACAACATTACCCCTGTGGCAGAATGACAGTGTGTATATGTACATGTTCGGACTACATGTACAAAAGTATATCATTTCTGACTGTATATCGGAGTCTGTGGTGCATAGCTGTACGCCTCCTACAGCATCCAGCACTTGGCTACTGGGTCCACCTGCCGGCTTCTTTTGTTGCAGCCACTGCACCCACTGCTCTTCACATAAAGCTAAATTCCTTTTCCATTCTCTCAATGGCAGCAAATATGAGATCAAACAATTTATTAACTGTCAATCTGTTGCACACCTGAACAAACTCACTTCCAAGCGCGCGTGAAGTTGATTACTTTCATTCTGCAAAACATCGCAACGAGAACTTGTAAGTGGCCGGTTGCCGTACATTGCATTGCATCAGAATGAATAACTGAATAGCCCTCTGGGATTGGTGTGCCGCGCTTCCCATACGCCAAGACCCATCCGCTCGCCCACTCTAGTGCCTGTGGGATTATCACTCAACCGTACCTCCGCATTACAGAAGTTGAACATGGGTGGCCATTATATTATCAGACATAAAACAGAAATGAGCAATTTACAGAATTACCAAATCGACAGTAGAAAAACCGATTAATTAAAATGGGGGGGTCCATTCTCTACTTAAACATATACAACATATCAATTGTGAGTCCCACAAATCCACTCACGTCATTTACCTGTTGAAATGTTTGTGCGGCTTATTTTATGTGGGCCTGACAAAATGACCCAGAAATGGGCCTTTCGGCGTGTCGATAAAAATAAACAGGTCATGAGGGCGGATGCGATGGCTGTTATGTAATGATGTTATAGGTGTTTGGAAGGAGGTGAGATCTCTGAACAGGCCGATACAGCACTTCCCTGTGCCATAGAGGGTGGTCGTGGGGCTGATAATATAGCTTAGTTGTGGAGGCAGTGCTACTCTGCCTTATTTAACTGTGTGACCCTAACAGAGTGGGAAGTACTGCCAACAGGGATAGGATCATCACTTTCAGTGAAGTCTATCGTGCAGTTAAACAGCTCTGTGATAACAAAGCAAGTGGCCCAGATCACATCAGAGCCGAACACCTGAAGTTTGCGAGCCCTAAGGCTGCAGCACAGCTTGCCATCTGTTTTTCAGGGCTCATGATTCGTGGGTTGATGCCTGACCCTATGTTGTGTGCCTGTTATCCAGGACAAAGCTGGTAAAGTTGGGAGTCAGGAGATCTATAAGCCAAAAGCCCTCGCCAGTGTGATCTCTAAAGTCCTGGAGAATATTTTTCTTGGCCGCTTGAGTTATTATATTAGCACCACTGACAATCAGTTGGGCCTTAAAGCAAAGCTTGGAACAGATTTATTTATTTATGCCTTGAAGGAGGCAACAAATTGTACTTGAGGCAGAAATCCTCTGTTTTGATTGGATTTATTGATGCAACTAAGGCATTTGACAGAGTTGATCATGACAAGCTTTCTAAGAAATTGACCCACTCGGGTGCTCCTGACAGTATTATAATGCTTTTGGCAGATTGGTATGCTAAACAGAGAATGCAGGTTAGATGGGGTAACAGCGTTTCAGCCTCCTTTGGCGTAAGCAATGGGGTACGTCAGGGCGGGCTACTCTCACCAGCTCTCTTTAACCAATTAAGTGGCTGCAAAACTGGCTGTATGATGGGTAACACTGTGGTAAATCACTGTATGTATGCGGATGACCCGGCCAGTCTCTCTCCCCGCAGAACTGGGTTTCAGCAGAGACTGAATATATGTTCTGAGGATATGAGATTAAAGATGATGGGCAATACAGTACTAAAAAGACTGTTATTTTGATATACAGAACTAAAGGGGACAAAGATCTTTGCTTTCGAGATTATCTGTCAGGACGAGTGTTAAATACCTGCAAAAGAACAAGGTCTCTGGGTCACTGCATCACAGATCAGATTCCTGAAGATGACGATTTATGAAGACAGTGTCACATAGTGTGCCCAAACTAATATGCTGATAAGTAAATTCTGCATTTGCTCTGATGATGCAAAAATAAGGCTTTTTAAGGCATATTGTACCCCACTATATACAGCTCCCTTACGGACGAAGTGTAAGGTAAGGTAAGCACGCAGGATACCTATAATGACTGTCTCAGGATTTTACTCAGAAAACCCTGGTGCTGTAGTGTAGTGAGTTATTCTGTAATGCAGAGGTCAGCGCCTGTAGGGCGTTTCTGAGGAAGCTGATGTGCAAACTTATCTGTCGCCTGAATGGGTCCCAGAACAGTATTATTAGGCTGACGGATCCCAGTTATAGTGGCAGACGTTACGAGTCACCAGTTTGGAGTCACTGGTGTCGGTGTCGTTTATAACGCATAATGTGTGTGGATGTACATGAAGAGCTGAAACCAGAAGTTTACATACACTATCATACACATAACCTTTTCTTTCTCACTGTCTAACATTAAATCAGATTAAACTTTTCCTCTGTTTGGTCAATGAGGACTACCAGAATTATTTCTTTTTGCGAAATGCCAGAATAATGAGAAATCATTTTTTAGACAATTTTTTATTACTTTCTTGAGAGTCAGAAGTTTACATACATTTCATTAGTATTTGGTAGCATTGCCTTTAAACTGTATGACTTGGGTCAAATATTTACAATATGCTTCCACAAGCTTCTCACAATATTGTGCAGGAATGTTGGCCCATTCCTCCTGCCAGACCTGGTGTAACTGAGCCAAGTTTGTAGGCCGCCTTGCTCGCACGTGCCTTTTCAGCTCTGCCCATAAATTTTCAATAGGACTGAGATCAGGGCTATGTGATGGCCACTCCAAAACACTGCCTTTGTTATCCTTTGTAAGCAGTTTGGCAGTATGCTTAGGGTCATTGCAGTATGCTTAGGGTCAAGCTTGCACCCAAGTTTTAACTTCCTGGCCGATGTCTCGAGATGTTGCTTCAGTATTTCCACATGATGTTCTTTCTACATGATGCCACCTATTCTGTGAAGTGCACCAGTCCCTCCTGCAGCAAAACACCCCACAACATGATGCTGCCACCCCCGTATTTCACAGTTGGGATGGTCTTCTCAGGCCTCAGGCTTCCCCCCCTTTTCCTCCAAATGTAACGATGGTCATCATGGCCAAAAAGTTCAGTTTCGTCAGACCACAGGACGTGTCTCCAAAAATGAAGGTCTTTGTCCCTGTGTGCATTTGCCAACTGTAACTGTAATCTGGCTTTTTTTATGTTTCTTATGGAGTAATGGCTTCTTCCAGGGATAGTGACCTTTCAGCCCATGTCGGTACAGGACTCGTTTCACTGTTGATAACGACTCACTCTTACCAGCTTCAGCCAGCAACTTCACAAGGTCTTTTGCTTTTGTGTTGGGGTTGATATGCACATTTCGGACCAAAGCACGTTCATCTCTGGGACACAGAACCCGTCTCCTTCCTGAGCGGTACGATGGCCGGACATTCCCATGGTGTATATACTTGCGTATAATTGTTTGAACAGATGAATGTGGCATCTGGAAATTGCACCCAAGGATGAACCAGTCTTGTGCAAGTCCACAATTCTCTTCCTGATATCTTGGCTGATTTCTTTTGATTTTCCCATGATGTTACACAAAGAAGCAGTGTGTGTCAGGTGTGCCTTAAACATATCCACAGGTGTGCCTCTAATTAACTCAGATGCTGTCAATAAACCTATTAGAGGCTTCCAAAGACATGACATCATCATCTGGGCTTTTTCAAATTGTTTAAAGGCATAGTAAACTTAGTGTATGTAAACTTCTGACTCTCAAGAAAGTAATAAAAATTGTCTAAAAAATTATCTCCCTCATTATTCTGGCATTTAGCAAAATAGAAATAATTTTGGTAATCCTAATTGACCAAAAACAGGAAAAGCTTAATCTGATTTAATGTTAGACGGTGAGAAAAAGAGGTTATGAGCCTTTTTAAATAGTGTATGTAAACTTCTGGTTACAACTGTATATGTATGTATTCCATGTTTGAATAGATTTTTAACCGACTTGGTCCCTGAGTTGGCAATATAGGTGACAGTGATGATGGTGGTGATGATGAAGATGACGATGATATAAATAAATATGTCCATTGGAATTGTGGGAAACGAGCATTGAGACGTGTCGCCGATAATGGACTGTTGCTGGAATAATCCTCCATTTTACCGATTATGTTTTTTGTCTCTATTTTTGTTATGGTCAAGAGCTTGGCGGTAACATCGTAAATTTTTATACCTTTGAATGTTTGACCTTGACATATTGACACAAGGTGACACACGCAGGTTTAAATGGCTGTTAAGGGTTAATTTTCCACACCTGTACAGTCACTGAGTTTGTTCACTCCTGAGTGGATGCACTGATGTGGTCGGACACTGAGCCATGGGGAGCGGAAAAGAACTGTCAACGAACCTTCGTAACAAGGCAGTTCAACTTTGTAAAGATGGAAGGGATATGAAAAGATGTCCAAAGACCTGAAAATGCCAGTCAGTGCTGTTTAGTTTGTGATTAAGAGGTGAAAAATTTGGGGATATGTTGATACAAAGCCAAGATCAGATAGGCCAAGGAAGATTTCAGCCCAACCTGTCAGGAGAATTGTTCAGGACACACAATCCCACAAAAAAGCCCACCGAAAATATGCCAGACAACACCTTAACACACCTTCCAACTTCTAGAATACTGTCACTTGATGTTACGAGACCAAAATAAAACTTTATAGTCACAACCATAAGCATAATGTTTGGAGAGGCCCATGGTGAAAAACACACCATTCCCACTGTAAAGCATGGTGGTGGATCTCTGATGTTTTGGGGTGTGTGAGCTCTAGAGGCTCAGGGAATCTTGTGGAAATTAATGGCAAGATGCTGCATGCTGCATGTATCAGAAAATACCGGCAGACAATTAGCGTTCTTCAGCAGGAAAGATGCACACGGGGCGCACTTGGACTTTCCAGCATGACAATGATCCAAAGCACAAGGTCAAGTTGACCCTCCAGTGGTTACAGAATAGAAAGGTGAAGGTTCTGGAAGGCCGTCACAGTCTCCTGACCTCAGTATCATTGAGCCGCTTTGGGGAGATCTCAAATGTGCAGTTCATGCAAGACGACCAAAGAATTTCCAGGAGCCGGACTGGACACTGTTATTGATGGGCAATACACAGTATTAATAACTGAGGGTATGCACACTTTTGAACAGGGTTCATTTAATTTTTTTTCCCTTTTATTGTGTTTGATTGTGCCATTCTACAAGATCTACAGTTGGATATGAATCCAATATGAAATAAAAGAATAATAATATTTGCCTGGCCATTTGTTTTTTTCTTTAAGAAAATATGGCCTATTTTACTAATTCAGCTGGGGTATGCAAAATTTTGAGCATGACTGTATGTAATTTAGTGTGTATTATTTGAATTGTGTCTACTTTGATGAGGTTCTTTTGTGTGAATGTTGTGCCTCTGTGCAGATCTGTGTGAGCTGTGAGGATGTTGTATCTCTTGCAGATCTGTGTGAGCTGTGAGGATGTATCTGTGCAGATCTGTATCAGCAGTGAGGATGTTGTGTCTCTGTGCAGATCTGTGTGAGCAGTGAGGATGTTGTCTCTATGCAGATCTGTATCAGCAGTTAGGATGTTGTGTCTCTGTGCAGATCTGTGTGAGCAGTAAGGATGTGTCTGTGCAGATCTGTATCAGTAGTGAGGATGTTGTGTCTCTGTGCAGATCTGTGTGAGCTGTGAGGATGTTGTATCTCTTGCAGATCTGTGTGAGCTGTGAGGATGTATCTGTGCAGATCTGTATCAGCAGTGAGGATGTTGTGTCTCTGTGCAGATCTGTGTGAGCAGTGAGGATGTTGTCTCTATGCAGATCTGTATCAGTAGTGAGGATGTTGTGTCTCTGTGCAGATCTGTGTGAGCAGTGAGGATGTGTCTGTGCAGATCTGTATCTGTAGTGAGGATGTTGTGTCTCTGTGCAGATCTGTGTGAGCTGTGAGGATGTTGTATCTCTTGCAGATCTGTGTGAGCTGTGAGGATGTATCTGTGCAGATCTGTATCAGCAGTGAGGATGTTGTGTCTCTGTGCAGATCTGTGTGAGCAGTGAGGATGTTGTATCTCTTGCAGATCTGTGTGAGCTGTGAGGATGTATCTGTGCAGATCTGTATCAGCAGTGAGGATGTTGTGTCTCTGTGCAGATCTGTGTGAGCAGTGAGGATGTTGTCTCTATGCAGATCTGTATCAGTAGTGAGGATGTTGTGTCTCTGTGCAGATCTGTGTGAGCAGTGAGGATGTTGTGTCTCTGTGCAGATCTGTATCAGCAGTCAGGATGTTGTGTCTGTGCAGATCTGTGTGAGCAGTCAGGATGTTGTGTCTCTGTGCAGATCTGTGTGAGCAGTCAGGATGTTGTGTCTCTGTGCAGATCTGCATCAGCAGTGAGGATGTTTTCAATCTGTGCAGATCTGTATCAGCAGTGAGGATGTTTTCAATCTGTGCAGATCTGTATCAGCAGTGAGGATGTTGTGTCTCTGTGCAGATCTGTATCAGCAGTCAGGATGTTGTGTCGCTGTGCAGATCTGTATCAGCAGTCAGGATGTTGTGTCTCTGTGCAGATCTGTGTGAGCAGTGAGGATGTTGTGTCTCTACAAGATCTACAGTTGGATATGAATCCAATATGAAATAAAAGAATAATAATATTTGCCTGGCCATTTGTTTTTTTCTTTAAGAAAATATGGCCTATTTTACTAATTCAGCTGGGGTATGCAAAATTTTGAGCATGACTGTATGTAATTTAGTGTGTATTATTTGAATTGTGTCTACTTTGATGAGGTTCTTTTGTGTGAATGTTGTGCCTCTGTGCAGATCTGTGTGAGCTGTGAGGATGTTGTATCTCTTGCAGATCTGTGTGAGCTGTGAGGATGTATCTGTGCAGATCTGTATCAGCAGTGAGGATGTTGTGTCTCTGTGCAGATCTGTGTGAGCAGTGAGGATGTTGTCTCTATGCAGATCTGTATCAGCAGTTAGTATGTTGTGTCTCTGTGCAGATCTGTGTGAGCAGTGAGGATGTGTCTGTGCAGATCTGTATCAGTAGTGAGGATGTTGTGTCTCTGTGCAGATCTGTGTGAGCTGTGAGGATGTTGTATCTCTTGCAGATCTGTGTGAGCTGTGAGGATGTATCTGTGCAGATCTGTATCAGCAGTGAGGATGTTGTGTCTCTGTGCAGATCTGTGTGAGCAGTGAGGATGTTGTCTCTATGCAGATCTGTATCAGCAGTTAGGATGTTGTGTCTCTGTGCAGATCTGTGTGAGCAGTGAGGATGTTGTCTCTATGCAGATCTGTATCAGTAGTGAGGATGTTGTGTCTCTGTGCCGATCTGTGTGAGCAGTGAGGATGTTGTGTCTCTGTGCAGATCTGTATCAGCAGTCAGGATGTTGGGTCTGTGCAGATCTGTGTGAGCAGTCAGGATGTTGTGTCTCTGTGCAGATCTGTGTGAGCAGTCAGGATGTTGTGTCTCTGTGCAGATCTGCATCAGCAGTGAGGATGTTTTCAATCTGTGCAGATCTGTATCAGCAGTGAGGTTGTTTTCAATCTGTGCAGATCTGTATCAGCAGTGAGGATGTTGTGTCTCTGTGCAGATCTGTATCAGCAGTCAGGATGTTGTGTCGCTGTGCAGATCTGTATCAGCAGTCAGGATGTTGTGTCTCTGTGCAGATCTGTGTGAGCAGTGAGGATGTTGTGTCTCTGTGCAGATCTGTGAGCAGTGAGGATGTTGTGTCTCGGTGAAGATCCGTATCAGCAGTAAATATTTTTTCACTCTGTGCAGATCTGTATCAGCAGTGAGGATGTTTTGTCTCTGTGCAGATCTGTATCAGCAGTGAGGAAGACTGCAGTGGCTTCATCAGGGTGGCTAGTGGGACGAAGAGAGGCTATGTGCCCTGTGACATCCTGGAGGACATCTAAGGCCATGTGACCACAAAAGGCCATTCAGCCAATCAGGGCTCACCAGTCTCCAACAGTGTGCTGTGGAACTAGCTCTGCATCTAATCTAGAGAGAGAGAGAGAGGGAGAGAGAGAAAGGGAGAGCTGCCATGTCTGTAATTGGATGGATTGCCCTGCTTGTTCAAACCCAGGTCTGCTGGTGTGATTGGACACAGGTATCGTGGACACTGAAGGGGATTGGTCAAAAATGGGCCTCACTTCCTCATTATGCTCCAACAGAAGTGAGGATAAATGGCATCTTTAATTAGTAACTAAGGAGAGCAAATGTTTTATAGATATATATTCAATTTATATTTATACTTTTTGTTTTTTTATCTAATTAGCTGAATTGCTATCCGCTGCTCATTCCTGTGCAAAGCAAGAAAATCTCTCTTAAAAACTTTCAGCTGAGGAAGTGGGAGGGCAGGGAATTTTTGTAACCAAACTATTGCTGGTCATTTCTACATTTATGCAGATTTATGCACGATTTATGATCAGGCTTCACCATGAGTGGTCTTGCTGCCGCATGCACTTAAATTTACTGTCAAAAAATGCAAAAATGCAAATGCACTCCTCCCTTTCGATCAAGTTTTCCACAGGCCAGCGAGGAGCTTCCTCCTCGAAACGGCTGCCCTTTTGGTAACAAGAAAAAGTGAACGCAGCGAGATTCAACACCTATGCTTTCATCTCCTTCAGTTTTTCAACTCCAGTTCACACTTCCTTTTTTGTAGTTATATCAGGCGAGTGGAGAACTTGGGTCAGACAACCTAATCGTGCCTTTCTTCCTCAGATAAACACGACCTGCTGATCCCTTCTCAACAGCCGTTCCTCCGTCCTGAACGTGTGCGCTGACGTGATTTTTCTTTGGGCCTGTTCCACAAAGCAGAGTCTCTGAGTGCTTCAAGTAAAACCAGAAAAGCTCTTTTTACCTTTTTACATGTTCTAGATTTGACAGGTTATGAGGTGTTAGTCAGTGCAGTTATCCAGATAACAGGGAAAGCCTGCTTTGTGAAACAGGGCCCTGCTCCATTAGATTTGTTTTCTTGAATGAAAAGAGCTATGAAGAGGGAGAAAGTAAGACGGTGTTGAACTGCTGCTTACTCTGTTACCGCTGAAACATTAACATCAGGTTTGGCTAGAATTCCAAAAGCACAGCTGTGCACCTCTCACAGAATTTTAAAAAGCGGTGTTGTTCTAGGAATACTTTGATTACTCATTGGCTCACTTACGGTCAATGTTCTTTCACAGACATCTGGTGTAATGTTCAGTCTTTCCTGACCTTGTTACTGTGTGAGTTAGCAGCATTGTCTTTGGTCTCATCTAAATGTGCTTTCAAAGCCCTCTGTACCAAGCTTGGGTTTATGCAGTCAAAGGGAATTAAACAGAAACAGTATTAACCAATCTCTGTGTTCTTGTGCTATTGTTATCATAATAATACATGATAACATCAAATGTAATTATTATTATTATTATTATTATTATTATTATTGTTGTTGTTGTTGTTGTTGTCTCCTACCCCCCCCTCCCCCTTTGGCACTTTCCCATGTGCCTGCCGTCCGCTGGAATCACCTTTAACTGTCTTGCAGTAGAAGAGGTCAGGTTCCCAAAACCTGGCCAGTTCCAGTAAGTGTGTGTTATTTAACCCTCTTTATAACCCTGTTCATCATTTTTGCAAGCCAGTATACTCCTGGAGCCAGTGTACCCTCAGGGCCAGTGTACTCCGGGGCCAGTGTACCTCTGGGGTCAGTGTTGTCTGTAGACTGTGGGAGGTGACCTGAGTACTCCCACACGGACAAAGTGAGATCACACAAACCACCATGCATGTCAAAGGTCAAAGGTTAAACGAGGCAACATTGTCACCAATATCCCCCGCCACAGAAAGAATGGTCACGGGAGATTACATATTCATACAAAAAAAACAATCCCATACACCAAGTCGACAAACAGAAACAAGGACCATGACTCCGTAAAAATAAATTTGTCTGTATCAATTGTTGAACTCATTCAATAGCGTCATTAGTACTGGTCAGCCACAATACTTCATCCACGTAGGTGCTATAGTTACCGAGAGAACTTGTCCCCATAGTAACACCCAAACACTTAAGTCCACGAACAGAGTCAAGGGCCATTAATTCCTCGGAATCAATTGTCAAACTCACTCAGTAGGGTCATCAGTACTGGCCGCATACAGAATTTCATTCACGTAGGTGCAATAGTTTTTAAAAAAAAACCCGGACAGATAGACGGATGGACGAGCGCCATTCCAATATCCCCCGATCCACTACGTGGCAGGGGATAATAATTAGTGTGAGTTTCCTTATCCATTCTGAGCCCCTTACTTAGTAAATGGCCAATGGCTCATAGTGCAGCTGAAAAAAATATTGAGGAATTTCAACCACTTTCCAAGCTGTGGTGCCACCATCATAGTTCTTCCATCTCAAATGCCTCCTTGTGGTCACACGTGGACTTAGTAGCAAGAGTTTGGATTCCGATTTGGAATACTGGAGTGATGTTGGATCGGATTATAGTCACGGAAGCAAAGACTGGTCTTAGTTAGACGGAAGAATACGTGCATTCACAGCCCTACAAATTTATCAACCCCCGCCACAAAGTAGACCGAGGGGTATTGGAATGGAGCTTGTCTGTACGGGTTCAATGGGGACAAGTTTTCTCTGAAATTATTGCACCTACGTGACTGAAATGTTTCTATGTGGCCAGTACTGATGACCCTATTGAATGTGTTCGACAATTGATTCAGAGAAATTTATTTTTACGGAGTTATGGTCCTTGTTTCTGTCCATTGACTTGGTGTATGGAATTTGCAATGGGGTTAACTATTGCACCTACGTGGATTAAATTTTGTGGGTGACCAGTACTAATGACTCTACTGAATGAGTTTGACAACTGATTCAGAGAAATTTATTTTTACGGAGTTATGGCTCTTGACTCTGTTCGTGGACTTAAGTGTATGGGTGTTGCAATGGGGACAAGTTCTCTCGGCAACTATTGCACCTAAGTGAATGAAATTTTGTGGGTGACCAGCACTAATGATCCTATTGAATGTGTTTGACAGTTGAGACTGAGAAATTTATTTTTACAGAGTTATGGTCCTTGTTTCTGTTCGTCAACCTTGTGTATTGGATTTGCAATGGGGACAAGTTTTTTCAGCAACTATTGCACCTTCATGGGTGAAATTTTGTGTGTGGCCAGTACTAATGACCCTATTGAATGAGTTCGACAATTGATTCCGAGAAATTCATCTTTTCAAAGTTATGGCCCTTGACTCTGAACTTGGTGTCTGGGTGTTTGATAGGGACAAGTTTTCTCAGCAACGTGGATGACATTTTGTAGGTGGCCAGTATAGATGACCTGATTGAATGAGTTCGACAATCGATTCTGAGAATTTTTTTTTAAATGGAGTTATGGTCCTTGTTTCTGTTCGTTGACTTGGTGTTTGGGATTGGTAATGGGCACGTTTTCTCGCCAACTATTCCTTCGTTTTATTATCTCCTTGCATATATTTCAGTGGATAATGTCATTGCTCTGTGTTTTTTTTCCTTGTATGAATATGGAATCTCCCATGAACATTTTTACCATGGCGGGGGATATTGGTGACAATGTTGCCTTGTTTTTTCATGAGCCAGATTCTGTAAGATTCACCTAGGGGGTGATACATCACCGTTCAGTTTTACAATAAAACTTTTTTTGTGGGAAGATATACCCTACAAACTGACAAAAATTTATTGGAAAGACCACTCCAGTTGAAAAATCCAGCCTGTTTTAGGGTAGGGGTCCGAAGGGCCTAAATGGGGCCAAAGTCAATAATTGGACGATGTCCTCTGAATATCTTTGTGCGCCCTTAAAATCCTCCTTCATCTTATGGTATTTTGATATAAGGGCAGAGTAGTTCCAATTAACGTTAGAATTTTCTAGGTTAATTGAGGGCGCCACCTATAGGTTGCGCCTCAAATCCCAATGTTTGGCATTTTACACCATGTTTGAGGCCCTCCCAGCTCCTGCGCCCTCAAAAACCCTTTCTGGTTTATGTTTATTTAGACATATAGGGGACTTCTAGTTTTGAAAATAATGTTAACAGTGAGGTTTAATGAGGGCGCTTGTGTGTAGAAGGCGCTTTTTGCTGCATGGAACACCATTTAGGGCGATGTTCGTCAGGCCATACCTCGGTGCGCCCTATATGGAATTTCATGAAACTTGTTTTATTATGTTCCACTATATCTCTCTTATCTATAATATAAATATCTTTTACCTCATTAACCCCATATAGGCAAAAACATGCAGGAACTGAGAGAGCCTCAAACATGGTCTAAAATGTCAAAAATTGGGATTTCTCAATTAGCCTCGAAAATTCTAACGTTATTTGGAACTACTCTGCCCCTATATCAAAATACCAGAAGATGATGGCAGCTTTTTGAGGCGCATGAAGATATTCAGAGAACAAAGTCCAATTTTTGACTTTGGACCCATTTAGGCCCTTCAGACCCCTATCCTAAAACGGGCTGGATTTTTCAACCGGAGGGGTCTTTCGGATAAAAACGTAATTTTTGTCAGTTTGAAGGATATATCTACCCACAAAAAAGTTTCATTGTCAAACTGAATGGTGATGTATCACCCCCTGGGTGAATCCTACAGAATATGGCTCTTATTGATTTAAGCTGGGGCCTGACAGAGACCCTGTCTCCTTTTCAGCAGGGCCCTGCATTACAAACAATTAAAATAACGCAGTTTAACAAGGACATTTGTAGTACCAAAAAAATAAAAATAAATAATAATAAAAATGAAACAATGCCATCAGTAGAGGGAAAACATTATTTAAAACAACAATTCTCTTGATAAAATGATTTGAACAAAGTTTTAAAATCTCCAAAAGGAACCAGTTCATTCAGTTTCAATTCAGCTTCCTGATTCAGTTCAACTGATTCCAGGTGTGTGTGGGACGTTAATTCAATTCAATTTATTTTGTATAGCGCTTTTCACAGAGACTGTCACAAAGACGCTTTACAGTGAGAGTTTAAAGAAATAAAAAGGCAGTGCCCAGCCTATTCCCCACTACAGCAAATGAGGCAAAAAAACTCCCAGTAGGGAGAAAAAATCCTCAAACAGAGGTGAGAAAAAACTCCCCAGTGGGAAGAATCTCAGGAGGAACCGGCTGTAGTGGGGAAGCCCATCCTCCGCGGGCAGCTAATTAATAACAAGATAAAGTAAAATAGAATAAATTGGTATTAGAGTTCAATTAAAGTCCATCTGAACAGCGGCGTCTGTTGCACCATTAAGTGGCATGTTGATGATGGTGCAGAACTGGATCAGGACCGGATCAGAACAGCAGGACAGCAGCAGCCAGCGCTCATGGTGAGGGACAGGGCTCGGATGGCCCAGGACTCAGGGTTGTGGAGGGAAAGGAGAAAAAAGTGGGGTGAGGCACTGGATAAAACTACTGCATGTTAATAAAATAAGGATCTGTGAATAATAAGGACCTCCCCGGAGACTAAGGCTGTAGCAAGCCCCACTGGCACCATTAATGCATACTCAGTGCCACCAGTTCCACATGGATTTACTTAACACTACACCAGTACCATATGGACCTCCCCAGTGACTAAGGCTGTAGCAAGCCCCACTGGCACCATTAATGCATACTCAGTGCCACCAGTTCCACATGGATTTACTAAACACTACACCAGTACCATATGGACCTCCCCTGTAAATAAGGCTGTACCAAGCCCCACTGGCACCGTTATTGCATGCTCAGTGCCACCGATTCCACATTATAATAAAAAGCTGTCTGACCGAGCTCCGTTCTAACACGAGGAACATTCAGACACAATGAGTCCTGTGACTGTCCCATGGCAACGCATTCGCCATAAGAAGACTAGCTAGATAAGGAGAGATTTTAAATACACTTATAAACAAATAAAAACCAGTGTTAGCCTCGTCTAGCTTTCAATGACACCCACCCTACTGACTTGGATAAAACACAATGGTGGGTGCAGAAGTCAAGACCAGTAATAAATCTAATAGCAGAATGATAAATAGAATCCAAAGGTTTTAAAACAGAAGTAGATGCATTTCTATAAATCACATCACCATAATCAAGCATGGGGAGTATTACTGAGTGCACAATCTTCTTTATACTTTTGAAATTGAAACAAGCCTTATTTCTGTATAAGAAACCTATTTTACTCCTTATCTTTTTGATTAAACTTTCAATATTCAATTAAAAAGTCCGCTTGTCATCCACCCAAATGCCCAAGTATTTATAATGGGGGATATCCTCAATTTGGCTATCCTGCAGCACACAAATATGGAAATCAAGGGATTCCTTTTTTATAGCTCTGGTGAATACCACAAACTTGGTTTTGTCCTCATTTAAGACAAGCTTCAATTTAATTAGAGATGTTTGAATAGAGTTAAAATCACGCTGAAGATTAGATATGGCCAGCTGAACTGAAGAAGCAGTCAAGTAAATGTTGGTATTGTCAGCATATAAATGCTGTTTTCAATGATCCAAAGAAAAGCTAATATTATCAATAATAATAGTTTATAACAAAGGGCCAAGAATTGAACCTTGTGGAACTCCTCTACTGATTTAACATAACATAACGTAACATGAGTGGCGAGAACAGGCCATTGAGCCCAACTAGGCTCACCAGTATTGTGAATATATCCCTTCAGATACTCAATGACTCAGTGGTATCTAGCTTTAAGTCAAGCCTGCTCTTGAAAACCCCAAGGTCTCTGCCTCAACAATATGGTCAGGCAAGCTGATACACATCGAAATGACACTTTGGGTGAAGAAATATTTTTGAATAACAGTGCTAAATTTACCTTTGTCAACTTCCATTTGTGACCCCGAGTTCTACTAACAACACCTGGTCAACACCGTCACATCTTAATCGTTATAGGCCACAGAAATCGCTTGATTGTTATTGAGGCCAAGTACACGGGAGCAGATTTAGGGAAGGGTGGAGCACCTGCAATTTGCGAAATCTAAACTCGGGCTTCTTCCCGACAGCATTTTAAATCGTTTTAAGTCACTTCAGGTGTGGGTGTTTAAAGAAATTACACGCGACTGCCTACACGTCTCATGACTGTCAGTGGGTCTCATCACACGTAAAAAAAAAAAAAAATCAAATCCTAGTTCAACATCGCCACATCCCAACTCAGCATTTCATTTCTCGTTGTAGTATATTTAGGAGATCTAATGATAAAATAAAAATAAAGAGATTTGTTATAAAAGCTCCCTGGATTTTAAGCGTCTAGGAAAATACACAAGGTGGAAAACCTTCTGAAAAGCGGATGAAACATGGATGTGAGATATAAATGATCAGTCGCACGAAATGGCGTGGTAATGACATCGTGTTCATGCAAATCTGCTGTTCTACGGCCATTTAAATTTCGAAATCCATCAAACATGTTGTCTTAATAAACAGCTCTACTCATTCAACTTAGAGAGTAAACGAATCCACCATTTGATTGCCAATCAAGCTAAGTAAACGGGAACAGGTTGACTTCTCTTAGAGTTGCCTTCTGAAGTCCTTTACTTGGCTCCATGTAGCACGTCGGTTTTCTTCCCGAAGTGCTTGTGATACAGAATTATTGTTGCAACAACCCCAGTGAGTGACTAGCAACTCCAGACTAGCTGCTGGCGAGCTGCCTGGGCTCACTCGGTAGCCAACTCAGGTTATAATCACACGAGTCAACAGAGATGACAAACTAGTACACAAATTACCTTAATGACTAACAAAATAAGCGGTGGCAGAAGTAGCAACAAAAGGGATATGGGCGAAGTTTTAATTCCCTGAGTGAAGCGCAGGGCCGTAGACGTAACCTCAAACTGATGAGTGAAGACGGCAGTCTACGAGTATGGGAGGGTCCCAGTAATTCGATAGTGTCCGTTGCTTTCACAGCAGAAAAGACTGACAAAGGGATCCACCAATCACACATAGTGATAGATAAATGAATATATGTAAAGCTCACTCTAAATAGCTGCCTGCATCTGGCTGTGAATCAGTTGGATATCGCGTGTTTGCTGTCAAATTGGAGTAAATAATTTTTTTATCTTGAGTTTTCATTGGGGGGGGCAGAGCTTTTCTCAGGGTGGGCACTGCCCACCCCCTGCCCCCCCTTGGTATTGCCCCTGGTTCAGGCGAGTTGGCCGGCCATGCCAAAACTTCAAGCTGTTTTTCGGCGAACCAATCTTTGGTCGACTTTTGCGCATGAGCCAGTGCAAGATCCTGTTGAAATATGAGGTCTTCTTTGCCAAACTGTCCCTCAACAGTCGGAATCAGGAACGTTTCCAGAACATCTTGGTATACGGCAGCCTTGACAGTCTTCTTGAGGAAGCAGAGTTTCCCTACACCCCGAGCGGACATGCATCCCCAGACCATAACACTCTGGGGAGACTTGACGCATCTTTTTACGCACTCGTGATTGTAAGTTTCGCCACCACAACGCTAGACACGAGGACCTTGGTCACCGAAGGAGATGCAAAAGCGTGATTTGTCACTGAAGACCACTTTCTGCTAGTCTTCAGCAGTCCACTCGCCGTGTTCTTTGGCCCACTTCAGCCGTTTCTCCATTTGTTTCTTGTTCAGCATTGGTTTTACTGCTGGAACGCGAGATTTGAAGCCGAGTTCCCGCAGACGACGGTAAGTGGTTGATCTCGAGACGTTAGTGCTGGTCTGCTTGTTCCACAAGACGCTGAGCTCGGAAGTGGACTTGAACCAGTTGCTGACTGTGATCTTTCTCAGCTGCTTGTTGTCACGCGCAGAAGTTTTTCGGATGCCGGAACAGTTGGTGTGCTTGCTGCAGTCTTTCTTTAGAGCTTTGCAAATGGAAGACTGGCTGATGCCGAGCTGCTCAGCAATTTTAGTTTTCAGTCAAGCCTGGTTAGCGAAGGGCTTAAATTTGTGTCACTATTCCGGTTGAGAGGTCGCGCTGCTGACCCATGATTGATTTTACAACTTAGAAATTCTACTCAACCCTGACTTTATACTGCACAGTGAACACTCTTCACAGAAAAAAAAAATTTGAGCACTTATTCTAATTCAATGAAATGACTTATGAATTATTCTAATTCAATGAAACAACTGTGTCACAGTTAAATGGCCTAAATGGGCTTTTTGGAAAGCTCAGCTGAGCAAATTTTTTACAGGTAGCGAGTTCTGTGAATTCTATAACAAGTAGGTCAGGCGCGGTGAACACCTGATTTGCTTTCAGCACAAAAAATGCATCAAGAAAATTTAACGATTGCGCTATTTCAAATTACTCTAATTCGTTGACCAGCACTTGTACTTTTCAATCCACTTCAGAATACCTCCTGTAACTCCAATGGAGCTAATTTTAAAAATTAGCATTTGATACAATACCACATAAGAGACTTTCTGAAAATCCAAGTATATGATGTCATAAGCCCTGCTCTGGTGATAACTCTTGGTGGCCTCTTCAAAAAATTCCAGAAAGTTTGTCAGGCATGACCTTCCCTTACGGAAACCATGTTGTCTATCTCTCAAGATATTGTTACGTTCAAGAAATAAGTCCAGCTCATATTTTATGATAGACTCCTATATTTTGCATGCAATGCAATTTAAACTGACTGGCCTGTAATTTTCTGGCTCAGTACTGTCCCCTTTCTTATATATTGGTATTATATTTGCTGTTTCTAATCATTTGGTTTTTCTCCAGTTTCTAAAGACTGTCTGAAGATGGCGGATAGCGGCTTAAAGATGATCTCACCAACTTCCCTGAGCACTCTAGGATATAAGCCATCAACACCCGCTGCCTTATCTGCCTTTAGTTTAGGCAACTTGTCTAATACTTCGTTATCCCTAACCTCAATTTCTGCGAAATAATCTTGAGTATTTAACATACCCTCTGGCCGATTTAAGACCCGCTCTCAGGTAAAATTCTCAACAAAGTAACTGTTTAAGGTATCTGCAATATACTTGTTATCATGTAGCAGCGATCCATTTTTATTCTTTATGCACTTAACCTGCTCTTGAACTTTCCTTTTTCTGCTACAGCACTGAAAGAAGCGCTTAGGGTTAGTTTTTTCCCCCTCTGCAATTTGTCTTTCATACAGTCTTCTAGCATTCCTCAGCTCTTTTTTGACCACAGCCCGCATTTTACAATATTCAGCCTTAGTGTTCTCATTGTTATCCTTTATGTACATCTTATAAAGATTCCTCTTTTCCCTACGAATCCCTACAAAATCCTATGAATAGCTGTGGTCAACCACTGAGGATTCATCTTTTTCATCTTACATTTGGACACCTTTGGAATGAATTTGCATTGTGAATCAAATAAAACCCCCTTAAATCTTTCCCACATCTGATTTACAGACTCACAGTCCAGGAGTGTCTCCCATTTTATATCACTTAGATATGAGCGCATCCTATAAAAGTTTTCTCGTCAAAAATGTATAATATTTGTTTTTGAAGACATCTTTTTAACTTCCCATGAAACATCAAAATTAACAGTAAAGTGATCACTTGTCCCAAGTGGCTCCAGTACCTCAACATTGCTACTTCTATCTGGGTCATTACAGAGCACTAAGTTTAAAATTGCCTTCTCTCTGGTAGGTTTATCAACATACAGCACCAAGAAATTATCATTTCTGACATCTAGAAATTCTTCCTCCCCCCTACCCTGTCCTTTCACCATTTCCCAATAGATACCAGGATAATTTAAGTCTCCCATAATAATAGTCCCTCCACCTCTACAAGCTTGCGTAATCTTCCTAAAAAGCATTTCATTGACTGTACTGTCCAAAGCTGGTGGTCGATAGCATACTCCTATGTTTAAACCTGTCTCGTGTTTGCCAATGAGCCTGACCCCGATATCTAAAGAGCTTATAACCTTCTACATTATATTCATCTCCTTCCTCTTCACATAGCCATGTCTCTGTAATCCAAACTATGTTATAGCCCTCACTAATCATAGAGGCCTCAAGTTCTGGAAATTTATTTTTTATGCTTCTTGCATTTAGATAAAAACATTTCAGGTTATTACAAACGCTCTTCCCCTTCGATTTCCCATGTGCCTGCTGCTCCAAGCCCCCCTCTACGCTTTGTTGCTTTAAAAATATATTATCAATAGTGCAAGTAATGCTGTCAGCTTCCATCAGGGCAGTCTGCATTTCCCTCTGTATAACACTCTCTAACCTCCCTGCACCCCCAAGTCACTACTTTAAATAACTCTGTGCTACCCTCAACATACGCTGACCCAATTAAAAGGTACCCCTCCGGTTCAGGTGTAGCCCATCCAGCTTGAACAGGTCACCTCTGTCCCAGAAGTAGTTCCAGTGCCCCATGAACCTATACCCCCTTCCTACACCAGGTTCATAGCTATGTGTTAAACCTCCAGATAAAATTCTACTCTCCTCTGCTTGCACGTGGTACCGGTAGAATCCCGGAGAACACTACTGTGGAGGATCTGCTCCTAAGCTTTTCAGCTAATTCCACAAATTTGCCTTTCAGAACCTCAAACCTACCCTTACCTATGTCATTTGTCCCAACATGGACTATGACAACTGGATCCCTCCCCGCTCCGGCAAGGAGCTTGTCCACACGCGCAAACAGACTAAGTTATCTATTCCTCTAAGTATTGAGTCCTCCACTATCACTAACTGTCTTTTCTGAGGGGTAGAGGCCAACAGGGTGCCCTGCTGCCCTGCAAGGGCCAGAATCGGTTGGACACCTCAACCACTATAGGAGCTGTCGCTGTACGGCCTGCACGCCCTTTCCTTCGCTGTCGACCTACAGTCACCCAACTTTCTCTCCCTGCCTGCTCTGGGATCCCAGTACCACCCTGCTTAGGCGTACACACCATTTCTCTAAACAACATACTACTTAGTTCCTCTAGCAACTGAACTGATTGCAAATTATGTCACGCTGCCAACTGGCCCTGAAGATCAAGGATCTTGCTCTCCAGATGCTCAATTAGCTGGCACCAGTGGCAGACAAACCCACCCAATCTCTTTCCAAAAGTGCAATCATCCTGCAACCGTCACATAGTTTTGGCCACACTTTGAACCCCCTACCTAATGACTTTGCTCACCCTAGATAAAAGAAAATTACTAATGCCGAGACAGAAGCTGAGGAACCACAATTTATTTATTTATTCATTAACCTAGGAAGCCCTAAGCAGCAGTCACAATAGAAACCCCGGGAAACTATGTAAATGGATAATAAGCCTCTTTTAACAGGGGCTTAGTTTCAGTTTACGGAAATGAAATACCAAATTGAGACAAACTCTATATGAAATAAGCACTCCTAATAAGCCGACTTGAGTTTATCTAGTCCCGGTACTATTAATATACTAACTTAAAAATATCACTGGGCTTAGCCGAAAACCCAGATAAAACAGACTGGCTACAACGCCCAGGAGAAACTGGAGGAGGCTGGAGGTGGAGCATTCCGGTAAACCTTACCATTTAAATTCCAACCTAACCAAATGGACAACTCAAGTGACTGCTGCCTTATTAACTAATTACTAAATCTCAGATCCCCAGCCAAAAATGCAAACCGTTACTATCTACCTAGCTAGCCATAAACACAAGCAAGGGTAAACGAGAAAAGCGTAATGCCCCTGTTCCCTTTAATTAAAATGGACCGAATAAACAAGTCGTTTACTTTGTGAGCAAACTAAACACGGTGCCTCCCCCAACAAGCCATGGCTCAGCACACAAACAAGCAGTTAAACTTTAATCAGCTGACCATGGCACCGCAACTGGAGGAAAATACAAAGATAACATAATTTGCAATGTGTTTAATCAGAAGAGCCCTTCGGTAATAATAAAATACGAAAAAGACAAAAACCCCGGTTTGCGTTAATATTCAAGCTTGGCAATGCGTTTATGCGTAATGCGGTCAGGATAAGAAACGAAGCGGACTAAAAAACCCTGGTGAACATCAATATTTATTGGCTAGAAGACTGCATGAAAGGCAAGCGACTAAGTATGAAACCAAGCTGGGTTATAGTTAGATATCCAGGTAATTCGATAATATTCTTAGTGTTGAGAGCTTGCTGAGGTTCGTTAGCTAAATCAGCTTCAGAAAAACCAGGCGACAGTACCTCAGTCCTTGAAAATAACTGTTTTACTTTGTATATCACACAATTCACTTAGTTAGACAATTATTTAGCGTTTAAATTTAAATTTATCTTACTTTACTTTGCTCTCTGGAGACTGAAACCCCCCAAAAAACACCCGTCGCCTTTGACCAGATTAGCGACTTAATTTGGCTGTTTGCTCACCGAGTTGTTACAGGGGGAAAAAGAAAGGGGAAGATTGTCCCTGTCCCTACTGCGACAAAGGTTATACCTCTGGAGCAATTTGTCTAATCTTTATTACTGTTTGAGCTTTAGCACACAAATTATTTTCAGAAAAACCCCAAGCAGAATGAGGACCAACGAACAGCGCTACTGCACAGCCAAGAGGTCAGCAACAGCCCAGAACTTTGAGACTGATTGTCATCAACTGAAATATATTGAGAACTATCCTCAAGATAGTTTCCAAACCAATTACAAGCAGATTTGTCAAAGCCAATGTCTGATAATATTTTCAAAAGAAGGGCATGATCAACAGTATCAAATGCCTTAGACTGTCACGGGGAGTGGCAGGACCAAAATGCAACACAATCAACACGAATTTTACTGGTTTTTAATGATCTCTGAGCAGGGGTAAACAGAATGCAGTGCAGGATACCTTAGTGCAGATCAGGATCAGGAACTCATGGATCAAGGGTGGATCATGGGTAAAATTCCTCTGTGCCGGACCAGTCCATCTCCTCAGCTGGATCGTCAGGGGAGCCCGAGTGGTCGGAGTCTGTATCAACTGATGGCTCCTCAGCAGGAGAATCCCCCACAGGGAGATCAGGCTGGGAAGAGGTGCGGGCCGGCAGGCGGGGATTGCCTGAGGGCACGGTGGTGCCAGAGGGCTGGTCAGGATGGCGACGGTGGAAGTTAGTGTTGAGGTTCGGGTTGAGGATGTGGCGAGCAGGAACCCAAGACCTCTCCTCAAGACCATAGCTCTCCCAGTCCACTAAATATTGGGATCCCCTCCCACGATGACAGGACTGGACCAGGCGCGGCACGGAGTAAGCAGGACCCCCATCAATCAGGTTAGGAGGAGGTCGTGGAACAGCTGGCGATATAGGACTCTCGTTGACCAGCTTCACCTTAAACACATGGAAGGTGGGGTTGACACGCATGGAGCAAGGAAGCTTGAGTCCCAGTGCCGTCGGACTAATGACCCCTTGGATTGATTTGAGTCGACAAACCGGGGGGCTAGCTTCTTAGACTCCACCTGGAGTGGCAGATCTTGGGTAAAGAGCCACACCCTCTGGCCAACCTGGTAGACTGGGGCAGGAGAGAGCCGCTGACTGGCCGAGCTGTTGTAGCGCCCAATGGCGCACTGGAGGGCAGAGTGAGCCTGTGCCCAGGTTCTGCGACAACGGAAGATGAGGGTTAGGGCTGACGGGCAGGAGACCTCTCTTTCCAAGGCTGAGAAAAGCAGAGGCTAATAGCCAAAGATGCACTGGAATGTAGAGAGGCCCATGGCAGAGCTGGTGAGGGAATTGTGGGGGTACTCCACCCACAGGAACTGCTTGAACCTGGAGGATCGGTTCTAGGACACCATGTAGTGGAGGGCAGTCTCCATCTCCTGGTTCATCTGCTCCATCTGCCCATTGGACTGGGGGTGGAATCCAGAAGAGAGACTGGTGGTGGCTCCCATCAGGCTACAGAACTCCTTCCAGAAGGCTGAGGAGAACAGAGGACCCCGGTCGAATACCACATCCACGGGGAGGCCATGCAGACAGAAGATGTAGCAGGACCAGTTGTGCAGTCTCCTTAGCTGATGGCAGCTTAGGCAGAGGGACAAAGTGAGCCATCTTGTTGAAGCGGTCGACCACCGTGAGGATGACAGTGTTGGATGACATCAGATGTTGGAAGGCTCGTGACAAAGTCCAAGGAGATGGGGGACTAAGGTCGATGTGAGACAAGATGGGTTTGGAGGAGTTCAGCAGGAGCCTGATGGGAAGCCTTCTTTGATTGCAGATGGGGCACACCCTCACAAATTTGCGGGTGTCTTTCTCCAGGGTAGGCTAACAGAAGCATTGGAGGAGGACGTCTCGGGTTCGCTGGGAACTAGGATTGCAGGTGAGCTTGGGCCCACTGTAGAATCGTGACTTCAGGGCTTCAGGGACATGTAGACAGTTGGGGAGACAGGCACTAGGACCTGGTTGACCCTCAGTGGTGGCCCTCACTCTCTTCCAGGACAGGAAGGCTACGAATCAGTGGGAGAGAAGGATGGAAGCAGGTCCCGCGGTGGAATCTTCTCCCTTCAAGAACTGCTAGGACAGGGCATCAGGCTTAGCATTGCGAGACCCTGGGCGTTAGGAGAGAGTGAAGTTGAAATGGGTGAAGAAGAGGGACCAGCGGGCCTGGCGGGAGTTCAGCTTCTTGGCAGTGCAGGTATACTCAAGGATCTTGTGGTTAGTCTATACTAAGAAGGGTTCTTTGGTGACCCCCAACCGCCACTCCTGCAGAGCCAGCTTCACCGCCAACAGCTCCCTGTTCCCGATGTCGTAGTTCCTCTTAGCAGAAGACAGGTGCTAAGAGACGAAGGTGCAGGGGTGAAGCTTCTAGTCAAAGCCGAATATTTGGAACAGGACAGCCCCTACCGCGAGGTATGAGGCGTCCACCTCCACTGCAAACTGGCGATCTGGGTCTGGTATCTAGAGGATGGGCACAGAGGTGAATCTGGTTTTCAGGGTCTGGAAGGCCTTGTCGGCAGCTTGGGACCACTGGAAGGGCATCACAGCTGGTGAGGACAGTAAGAGGGGTGGCTACTGAGCTGTAGTTGCAGATGAAGCGGCAAGAGAAATTGGCAAACCCCAGGAAGCATTGCAGTTGTTTCCAGGAGTCAGGGACAGGCCAGGAAGTGACTGCAGAGACCTTCGCCGGGTCCATCTGGATGCTTCCTGTAGCCACGATGCACCCCAGGAAGGAGACACATGAGGTATGGAATTCACACTTCTCTCCCTTAACATACGGGGAATTCTCAAGGAGGCACTGGAACACAGACTAGACATGATTAACGTGCTCTTTCCTGGTCTTAGAGAAGATGAGGATGTCATCCAAGTATAGGAAGACGAAGTGGTTGAGCATGTCTCGGAGTACATCGTTTACCAGGGCTTGGAAGATGGCAGTAGTGTTGGTGAGACCGAAAGGCATGATCCGGTATTCATAGTACCCTGCAATGGTGTTGAATGCAGTCTTCCTTTCGTCCCCCTCTCTGATGTGGACCACATGATAGGCATTACAGAGATCGAGCTTGGTGAAGATGGTGGCCCCCTGATGCAGTTTGAAGGCAGAAGAGATGAGTGGTAGGGGATAGCAGTTCTTGACTGTGATTTTGTTCAAGCCTCGATAGTCAATGCAGGGTCTCAAAGTCTTCTCCATCTTATCCACAAAGAAGAAGCCTGCCTCAGCAGGAGACGAGTAAGGGTGAATGATGCCTGCAGCTAGGGAGTCGTTGATGCAAGTCTCCATGGCCTTCCTTTTGGGGGCAGACAGAGAATACAGGCAGCCTCTAGGGGGCGAGGTTGCCAGGCAGGAGGTCTATGGCACAGTCGTAGGGGCCATGGGGGGCAGAGAGGTGGCCTTAGCCTTGCTGAAAACCTGCCAGAGGTTGTAGGATTCGGAAGGCACCCCAGAGACATTGGCGGTGGGACAGTGGAATGGCGAGGAGGTATGCATAAGGCAGGTAAGGTGGCAGGATGTTCCTCACTCACGGATGGATACCAGTCTCCCAGTCAATGTGGGGGTTATGTTGATGAAGCTAAGGATAGCCCAGGATTACTGGCAGGCCAGGAGAGTTCAGGATGTAGAACTGGATGGTCACGTGATGATTGCCGGACAGGAGCATGGGAACCGGGGTGGTCTGATGGATAATGGTACAGAGATGTTGGTCATCAAGAGCCCGGGCAAGGAACGGACGAGCCAGAGGAACCCGCCCTAGCCCCAACTGCTGGGCCAACTACTCGCTCATGAAAATGGCATCTGCACCAGAGTCCGCCAGGTCAGCCAAGGTGAGGGGACCGTCAGGAAGGAGGAGCCAGGCTTGGAGATGCGGTCTGTGGTTGTAAGGAGGTAGTGTTGTCAAACTCACCCATACCTCCGTGGCTATGGATGAGCCTTAGCTTTTACCGGACAGAGTGACACAAAGTTACCTTCAACGCTCCCATTCTTCTGGGGTGAGATGGATGTGAGCCACCTGCATAGGTTCTGACTCCTTCATCTGCGAAGTAGGCGAGGTGGACAATCGAGTGGAACCCACTCTGGGCCGGGCTGGCGACTGGTAATGGGAAGCCCTCTGACTTCTCTCCCACCAACAAGCCTGGATGCAGGGGTCAATTCTTTCGGCTAGCTCGATGATTTCATCTAGTGTGGAGGGAACTTTGTACGAGACCAGCTCAGTTATTCTTGAGATAGTCAGCCAGATCGTGAAGGTAGGCCTGGGCTGCAGGGCTCTGGTGCAGAAGCCGATGGAGTTGTCAGCAACCGGCTTGTTCCCTTATTTCAGACTCAGTAGCCCCTGAGCAGCCTCGAAGTTGGAGATCCCCAAGCTGAAGACCTTTCATAGCTCCTTGGCGAATGACTGGAACGAGATGCAGGCTGGAGACTGTTTCTCCCACCCAGCGGTGCCCCACAGACAAGAATACATATCTAATTATATCATATCATATCTAATACTAAAGTCCCTCTTCCCTCAAAGATGGATAATGTACAAGGTCCAGAAAATATTGTTAATATGTGGCAGTCCCACTATCAGAATATATTGACTATGGTTGAAGATAGTGATTGTATAATTACAATGAATCTCTAAAACACATGATTATTGATTTCAACACTGACATGGTGGTATCTGCATCAGAGATTCAGGCTTTTTATTAAATCTCTGTCCAATGGTAAATCCCCTGGGCCTGACAAGGTTACACCTGAACACCTCAAGTATTGTCATCCTATTATATATAGTATTCTGGCTCATTTAGTTACTGCTATCCTAGTACATGGTTTTTTTTTAACCATAAAGTATGTTACAATTGGTCATTGTACCCATTATCAAAAATAAAAACAAAAGCATTAATGACAAAAACAACTACAGGCCAATTGCTCTGTCCAACATCAGCACTGAGGTCGCAGAGAATGTTGTACTCAGCAGATGGAACTTTTTCCTATCAACTTTGAGTAATCAGTTTGGGTTTTAACCAAAGCATGGCACCGAAATGTGCGTGTACACATTACAAGAACTTTCTAGACATTATATCAAAAATGGCTCTTGCATGAATGTTGCTTACCTGGATGCATCAAAGGCATTCGACAGAGTAAAGCATAATAAACTACTAGGTAAACTTGTAAAGCTAGATACTCAAATTTACATTGTACGTTTGATTGCCTACTGCTATTGTTAACAGCTACTTTTTGTAAAATGGGGCAGTAGCTTCCTCTTTTGAAGTAACCAACGGTGTAAAACAAAATGGAATCCAGTCTCCTCTTTTATTTAATTTATACGTGAATAATCTGAGTACAATGCCAAGCAATGTCCCCACTGATTGTTGCAGTGGTAAAGTGGTTGTTAATCATCTTCTTTATACAGATGATATTGTAATTTTTCAGCAAGTGCTAAAGGTATTTGGCAAGTTTTAGATGTGTGTCAATCCTTTGAGCTGATAATGACATTATTTTCAACTGCACCAAGTCTCAACTAATGACCTTAAACACCTCTAAATTTGGTGCAACCATTTCTCTTGGTGGTGTTCCTCTGTGTCAAACTAATTCATATAAATATTTGGGTTACATTATCACTGAGATCTTATCAGACAATGAAGACATCCTGTCAAAAATACAGTGGTTGTATATCCGAGCAAACATGCTAATCAGGCAATTTTATTTCTGTTCCTATACTGTTAAATACAGGTAATTCAAATCTTTCTGCTGCAATATATGTATGAGTTCACTCTAGAGCAGGGGTCCTCAATCTTTCCCAGAAAGGGCCGGTGTGGCTGCAGCTTTCATTGCAACCAAGCAGTTACACACCAGATACTACTAATCAACCCTGGACTCTTTGCTAATTAGCTTGATTAGTACCATCAGGTGTGTAGCTGCTTGGTTGCAATGAAAACCTGAACCCACACCGTCTCTTTCTGGGAAAGATTGGGGACCCCTGCTCTAGATCAATTTTACCAAGTCTTGTCATAAATCTATCAATGTTGCTTATAATTATGCTTTTCGTATTCTAATGCAGCTTCCAAAACGGTGTAGTGCTTATGAAATGTTCGCCACGGCTGATATAGATGAATTTGAATGAATTTATTTATTTAAAACAGGGACAATGCACAGAAAAGAAAAACATTAATCTTGTAAAACAAGAAGAGATGCTCTGAGCCAGGTTATAGCACAACTGCTAATTTCCGCCTGTAGTCCCTGGGCAGGTAAAGAGGGAGCAGATACAATATTAAAATAATTAAAATAGGATATGAAAAACATAATGGCCATAATGTTTTAAAAATTAACAGGATACACTAATAAAAGCTTACAAGGAACAAGAGTGCAAGGCTATGAAGTATACAACAAAGTCAACACATACATTCTCTCCCACTCTCATCTCACATCCAAACAACAACCACACTCATAACCAGACATGTACACACACTCACATGTAACTCAGTAATGTGTACAAACTTGCTTACTCAATAACCAGCGCTTTGACAAGCATGAGAATATGTGGGGATTTGTGCATAGAATAAGTTCTGTGGGAAGGACATTCCACTGACTCATGGCCACACATGAAAAAGAAGAGCTGCCAAACTGAGTTCTACGTTGAGGGATACTCCACTCACCCCTCGTAACAGATCTAGTTAGACGTACTGTGTTTTCAGAGCAGAGCGTCACAAACTTTTTCAGAGGGGAGGCATAAGCATTATGAATGCTTTTTTTAAGTAAACAAACATTTGAGTGTATGATCATGTTTTCAAAACTCAAAATACCACATTTGGCGAGCACATGGCAATGATGGTAATGCCGTGGTTTTTTGGCATGGATCTTAAGACTACTTTTGTACAATAATTCTAATGGTTTTGTAACTGTTTTACATGCCTGAGACCAGGATGTAATACAGTACAAAAAATGAGGCTTAATCATTGCATTTAAATACGTACTTGATGCCTCAAGGGTGAGAGAGTTTCTTATATGTCTAAAATTAGCTAAATTATATTTCAACGTGTTACTCAGCTTTTTGACATGCCCTTTAAAACTAAGTGATGGATCTAACGTTACCCCCAAGTATTTAAATTGTTCAAAATGTTTTATTTTTTGCCCATTTACTATAATGTCAGGGTAACTTTTAAGTTTACACCTATTTGTAAAGAACATGGTTACAGTTTTTTCTACATTCAAAGTAAGGCATGAATTATACAACCAATCACTGACTTTGTTCATTACCTTTGTTACTTTCACAGCCACCTCTGTTACATTTTTCCCATGAGTATACAAAACAGTATCATCGGCGTACATTATGGTGTTAACATCCTTACAAACAGAAGGCAAATCATTAATGTATAAAGAAAACAGTAGCGGCCCTAAAATTGACCCTTGTGGGACTCCCAGTGTGGACGCTAGAGATGGAGATAATATACCATTCACTCGTACACACTGGTGTCGACCACTGAGGTAAGATCTCACCCAGTTTTGCACATTGATGGAAAGTTCATAGTTTTTTAATTTATGTAACAACACCTTGTGATTTACTGTATCAAAGGCCTTGCGTAGATCAAGGAAGACTGCTCCGACCACTCCTCCCTGATCTAGGCTGGATTTAATTTCTTCAAGGAAGTAGCAGCAGGCGGTTTCAGTAGAATGTTTCTTTCTGAAACCAAACTGCATTGGATGTAAAAGGGACTTAGAATCAAGATGTGCAGTTAGTTGGTCAGCTACGACCTTTTCAATGACCTTTGAGATGGCTGGGAGGATGCTGATAGGTCGGTAGTTGCTGACCACCTGTGTATCACCAGATTTATACACAGGGGTGATTATGGCAGGTTTAAACACACTAGGAAAAATGCTCTCATCAATAGATTTATTTATAATCATAACTAAAGGTTTCACAATGGATGCCTTATGCTGTTTTAAAAATACTGTATCAAGACCATGTATGTCTTTGGCTTTACTATTTGCCAGGGTTGAGATAGTCTTTCCAACCTTCGCCACATCAATAGGAAATAGCTTAAAGCCCAATTCATTATAAGTCAAGGACTGCGGGAGTTGGACTTTTGGAAAGGTCCGGCTCAATTTTTGTACTGAATCTATAAAATAATCATAAAAACATTTACCAACAATATGGTCATCATTCTGGACACAGCCATTTATATTAAGCTTAACACTTCTATTAGTAGATTTCTCCTTTTCACGTAACTTGTCAATACTCCTCCATAATTTCTTACAGTTTCCTTTTGCATCACTAATAATATCAAGAAAAAAGTTTGCTCGTGCCTTTCTAAGTTGTTGTGTGACTTCATTTCTGAGACCTTTAAACACCAGGTGATCAATACTTAATTTTGATTTCAAGAACTTTTTGAGTGAAGCATCTCTTTTTTTCATTAACTCCCAGAGATTTCGATTAAACCAGGGTAAATTTCGCTTTGAATTTATTTTTTTGCCCCTTATTTTTGTGTATTTCAGAAGAATATCTTTAACAGTTGACATAAAATCAGAACAAGCTTCCTCACAGGGCATATTACTAATGGTGTCATCCCAGTTTAATTGTTTTATTTCATTGTCAATGAGGGCCATGTCTTTTTGGGAGATAAAAGGCATGCTTGATTTTTCCCTCACTGAATTTCCATTTCTATAACGTCCTTTTGTCAACTTTCTAGAGGCCAGAGTAAGGTTATGATCTGATAACCCAGTAATGAGATTATAAATCTTTTTAATCCTGTCTGGCTTGTTTGTAAAAATTAAATCTATGAGTGTTTGAGAAGATTTTGTTATTCTAGTGGGTTTACATATCATCTGGGTCATCTGAAACGTTTTGGCAACATCTTTAAGTTTCTTTCTACGTTTTTTATCCTGCCAATTTAAATTGAAGTCACCCATGAGAATAACTTCCGTTTTTTCATATTGTTTAAGGATAACATTTAAACAATCAAAGAAATCATTGGTTTTCAGATGGTTTTAAATGTTCCATTAGGAAATCTGTTTATAGCTTATGGCAACGAGTCTTGGCTTTGAAAAATGAGATTGTCAGCTCTGTTTTAAATAGTGATGTTTTCATGTTCTCATGTATAAAGAGGCCTTGGACAGCAGTTCTGTCTGGTAAAGATTAATATCCATTTATTTTCTTCTTTTTTTACAATTTTATTGCACTTATTTCATTTATATTTACATTTTTTGTAACATGCTTGTTATGGCCCCAATTTGTTATTATATTTCCAACACAACAGCAACAGCAAGGGATGACAGACACAGTTTTAAAAACTTGAGCACATTTAATTAACAAAACAAGGACTTTAACTAAACTACTGATCAAGATTGAATTAACAAAACAGAAATATTTACAGTCCCTTTTTGGTTGGGTCCCTTGGTGATGTCCTGGGTGAGAAAAATGCTCTGACACAGGCAAAAATCCACAAAAGAAACTTCACAGGTCTTGAACAGAATGACAGGTCTGGTCACATGTATCCTTCTTCTTGCAATTTCTCCTACTACTTTACTGTCTCAATTCTCCCCTTTATATACTCTTTTGCAGACCCCTCCCACCTTTTAGACTTTTTTTTTCTTTTCTCAGGGACTTGTTTCAGACATGCCCAAAACATGCCCAAACCTAGCTCCAGTCTGAGCTTAACAAAAAAAAAGGTAAATACTGCCATCCAGTGGCCTATATTCACATTACACCTCCATTCCAAAAGGGAAAAATTTTGACTCATAAAGGCAAAATTTTTCTTTGCAATACAAAATGGTTAGGTGAACACTTGTCTAAATATACATATCATACAATATTCAAATAAAAACATGATATATATATGCATATTCAAACACGGGATAAGCAATCAGCAATCACATTGTCAGCACCCTTTACATGCTTAATTTCCAAGTCAAACTCCTGTAAAATCAAACTCCAATTCAACAATCTCCGATTCTTGTTTTTCATCTTACTCAAAAACATTAGCGGATTGTGGTCAGTGTACACAATCATTGGCTTTTGCCCTGTACAAACATATACATCAAAGTGTTGTAAAGATAGAACCAGAGCCAACAGCTCCTTCTCTATTGTGGAATAGTTCCTTTGGTGGCGATTGAACTTCCTGGAGAAGTATGCCACGGGATGCTCAATGTCATCAGAGTCACTTCTCTGTAGGAGCACAGATCCACAAGCTTGGTCACTAGCATCGACCGCGATGGAAAACGGTTTGTTGAAGTCAGGAGATTTGAGCACGGGGAAGTGACACAGCAGAGACTTCAGGCGATCCAAGGCTCTCTGGCATGTCTCATCCCAAGTGAACTTTACGCCTTTCTTCAGTTGGGTAGTGAGACTGAGAGCAATCTCAGCAAAGTTCTTGCAGAACTTGCGGTAGTACCCGATCATTCCAAGGAAGCGGCGCAAAGCTTTTTTGTTGTCAGGAACTGGAAAGTCCATGATGGCTTGGTCTTAAGCATTTATGGGTGCCACCTTACCCTGGCCTATGACTGGCCAAGATAGGTGACAGTAGCACAACCAAAGTCACTCTTGCTCAGGTTAACAGTCAGGTTAGCCTGGGTCAGGCGCTGGAACAACGTCTCTACATCTTTTAGATGCTCTTCCCAGGAGTCACTCCATGTGATCAGGTCATCGATGTACGCACTCGTGTGTGGCAATCCGGCGATTGTAGACTGTATCATCCTTTGGAACGTGGCTGGGGCATTTTTCATTCCAAAGGGTAGGACTTCATACTGGTACAACTCAGATGGTGTGGCAAAAGCAGAGATGATCTTGGCCCTCTCAGTTAAAGGCACACACCAATAACCCTTCAATAAATCAATCTTTGTCAGAAACTTTGCTTGCCCTACTCTATCAATACAATCATCAATCCTAGGTATTGGAAACACATCAGTTCTAGTTACAGCATTGATTTTGCGATAATCTGGACAGAATCTCGTACTTCCATCAGGTTTTGGAACTAGCACACAGGGTGAACTCCAATCTGAGTTGGAGGGTGTGATAATATCATGTTCTAACATGTACTCAACCTCTTTCTCAGCAATCTTTCTCTTTTCAGGATTCATCCGATACGGATGCTGTTTTATTGGTTTGGCATCACCAACATCTACATCATGAGAGGCTACAGAAACTCTTTTTGGAAAATCAGGAAACAGATCCTCATATTTCTTGATCACCCTCTCAAACTGATCTCTCTGTGAGGGTTCTAAGTGCTGGAGTTTTACATCAAGATTTTGCAACACTTCAGAATTTGACAATTTACATGAAAGAACTTAAGCTTTAATTCTAGGTTCGTCATCTTGAAACTCCCCCTCATCTTCACAAATCTCGACCATAGGAGAATCTGAAGTGACAGCTGCAACCCTAGCATTTCTGTCATGATAAGGCTTCAGCATGTTAATGTGACACAATTGTTTTGGTTTTCTCCTATCTGGAGTCTTCACAATGTAATTGAGATCATTGAGTTTTGTCAGAATTTCATAAGGACCATGAAATCTAGCCTGCAATGGATTGGACTGCAAGGGAAACAACACAAGGACCTTGTCTCCTGGTTTAAACTCACGGCTTCTAGACTTATGATCAAACCAAGTTTTCATTTTTCCCTGACTTGATTTCAACTTGCTAACTTGCTAACACAGTCTAACAGACTGATGTGCGGCTCTTCCTCTTGCCATTGTTCACTCAATAATAGCAAAGTTCCTTTCACTTCATGGCCAAACACTAGCTCAAACGGACTGAATCCAGTAGACTCCTGCACTGCTTCTCTAGCTGCAAATAACAGCAAATGAACACCTTCATCCCAGTCTTTCTCATGGTCATAACAATAAGTCCTCATCATTGTCTTGAGGGTGGAATGAAACCGCTCTAAGGCACCCTGACTGTCTGGATGATAGGCACTAGAAAGAATCTGCTTTGCACCTAGTTCATACACAACCTGCTGAAACAATCCTGAAGTGAAATTGCTACCTTAGTCCGACTGAATTTCCCTGGGAAGGCCAAACAACGTGAAGAACTTTATCAAAGCCTTCGAGATTGCAGTTGCCTTGATGTTACGTAGAGATATGGCTTTGGGAAATCTGGTAGATGCACACATGATTGTCAACAAGTACTAATTTCCAGATCTAGTCTTGGGTAAAGGACCAACACAATCAACAATGACCTTAGAGGAGGGCTCCCCAAATGCTGGGATGGGCTGCAATGGAGCTACAGGTGGGTCTAACTGGTGTTTTCCAACTACCTGCCGAGTGTGACAGGTTTTGCAAAAGTTGGAAACGTCTTTCCGAAGCCCAGGCCAAAAGAAGTGTTTCATGATCTTATCAACAGTCTTGTTAACACCAAGATGACCTCCTAAAGGTAAACTATGAGCCATTGTTAGGATCTCATTCCTGTAGACCTTCAGAACAACAATTTGCCTGACCACTGCCCAATCTGCATTGGCAGGGATATCAGGAGGGCGCCACTTCCGCATCAACACACCATCCTTGAGATAATACCCAACTGGAACTGCGTCTATTTCTTTATCAGGAAGGGCTCTCCTCCTTAGTGCACAAATTTCAGGATCATTAGTTTGCTCCTCAATCAACCGCTTTCTGGACAGAGACATGTCTCCAGACACATCAGAATCACCAAACCCATCTGGCTGGCTGAACAATGAACTGATAAAAGTGTCTGATAAGTTCTCAAACGGCCAATCAGAGTCATCAGGCGAACCACCTGAGTCCTGACTATTCAATGTGCTGGACGGCACCACAACATCTTCTTCTTTAGCCTTCATGGCCATTGCACGAGTCACTGCGCAAGAAGGATACAGAGATGGGTCCTCATCCCCATCTTCAGTGCTCGGCTGTGAAGTAAGATGCACAGGAGGAACTACTTTGCCCCCAGCCAGGTCATTGCCTAGCAACAGAGAAACACCCTTTATAGGTAGACTTGACATAAGTCCCACCTTTACCTGTCCTGTAACTAAATCTGACTTCAAGAATATAGAGCGCAGGGGTACAGATACAGTCCTCCCTTCAATACCTTGTACAAGTATGAAATCCCCTGAAGCGGTCTCATCACGTAACTCCAAGGAGTCCATCAACAAAAGTGACTGAGAAGCTCCGGTATCCCTTAGGATATATATGGGGACAGGAGTAGTATGCTCATTCAGAGCCACAAATCCCTCTGACACAAATGGAAGAAATTCCTCCCTCACAAAGTCAGCTGTATTAGGCTTTTTAGCCCCACAAGAAGCAGGCAATTTAGCAGATCGGTTATCTACTACAGGGGTTTCTAACCTTGCTTTCACAAAGGCATTTGGTTTGGTGTCCTTTTCTTTCTTAGCTTTTAGGAACCAACAGTTAGTTGTAACATGACCAGATTTCTTGCAATAACTGCAAACTAGACCACTTTTGTCACTTTCAGCTTTCACACTTTGATCAGACCTGTTACTGGATTTCGGAGCACCATCACCAGATTTGTCTTTGTCTTTGGGTGAGGAATCTTGGGTATCACCATTCCCTTTTTTCTGAAATTGTAACCATCTATTGTTATTGCTAGACTGAAATTTGGACTTATGTGTGAGAACATATTCATCTGCAAATTTGGCAGCTGATTGCAAATTCAGTGCTTGCTTCTCATTAAGGTAGGTCTAAATATCATCTTTAACACAGTTCTTGAATTCTTCAACTAACACCATCTCTTTTAGTGAGTTGAAATCATCCTTGACCTCCATAGAAGTACACCAGCACTCAAAGCAAACCTGCTTCTCACTAGCAAATTCAACATAAGTCTGATTTTCAGATTTCTTCAGACCTCTGAATTTCTGTCGGTAAGCCTCTGGAACCAACTCATAAGCTCTCAAAATAACCTTTTTGACAACCTCATAATCAGAGGAATCATCTGCAGACAAAGCCGAATAGGCTTGTTGAGCTTTACCCTTGAGGACAGTTTGCGACATTAGACTCCAGTGTTCCTTTGGCCACTGGCAACTCTTTGCTACCTTTTCAAAACACTGGAAATAGTTGTCTACATCCTTTTCCGAAAATGGAGGCACCAGTTTTACCTCCAGACTGGCACAAAATTTATTTTTAGTTTCAATTTTAATTTTTAGTTGCTCCATTTGGAGTCTTTCTTCTCTATCCAACTTCTCTAATTCAAAATCTCTCTGTCTCTGTCTCTCTCTTTCTGCTCTTTCCTCTCTCTCTCTCTCAAATTCTCTTTGTTTTTCTTTTTCCTCCCTTTCTTTTTTCTCTTCTCTTGCTAATTTTTCCAACTCAAACTGCCTTTGTTTTTCTTTTTCCTCCCTTTCAATCTCTAGCATTTTTAATTTAAGTTCCATTTCTACATTTGGATTTTCCCCTGGAAACTGTTCCAGATCTCCGGGTGCAAACACATTTTCATCAATGTAATATTCAACTATCTCTCTAGCCAGTCTTTCTTTTCGCATGGCTGGTTTTACCTCTGTCAGCTCTAAATGTCTGCAAATTTCTAGCAGTTCTGTCCTTTTAAAAGACTTCAAAACCTCAACGGTTGGTGATGCCAAGAAATCATCCATTGCTGTTGATCTGTCAATATATTTATACAGGAAAAAGAGAAAAATGCTCTAACACAGGCAAAAATTCACAAAAGAAACTTCACAGGTCTTGAACAGAAATGACAGGTCTGGTCACATGTATCCTTCCTCTTGCAATTTCTCCTACTACTTTACTGTCTCAATTCTCCCCTTTATATACTCTTTTGCAGACCCCTCCCACCTTTAAGACTTTTTTTTTCTTTTCTCAGGGACTTTTTTCAGACATGCCTGAAACATGCCCAAACCCAGCTCCAGTCTGAGCTTAACAAAAAAAAGGTAAATACTGCCATCCAGTGGCCTATATTCACATTACATGCTATGGACCTGGAGTCTGAAATAAATGAATGAATGAATCAATCAATTAATTCATGTGCCTTAATAAGAAACCTTTCGTGAAAAAAAAACTTACTGTGGATTTCCCGTGTTAACTATATGCCACATCTTACAAAGCAAGAAATGAAGACTTGACATAAGTTCTGATAGGCCATGGTCCCATCACAAATGTGCACTTTCTTGCCTTCAGTTGACGCGTTTTATCTCTCGTCTTAACAAAGTCATTTAGCTACACCTGAGAAGGGAGAGTTAAAGTGTCTTTTATCAAGGAAAATGACTGAAACAGATCAAGACTAATTAGCAGTTAAAAGACGTTTATCGCCCTACTTGTTCTCTGTCCAACGGGCGCCACTGAAGAAATGTTTGAAACATAAATGTCAGTTGTTAAGTCGTATTCAGAAGGTTAATCAAAAGTATTTGGATACAAAATAGAAAAACAAGTTTATGAATATGGCATCCATCTTTGAAAATTAGAGGCACCTCGCCAGACACTGAGGAGCACATCAAAGAAACACAGAAATCTGGTGACTCCGAGGCACCATCTGCTTTCGAATTGATGCAAAAATTTTCCAGCGAGCGCGCTCGTATACAAACAATTCTCTGACCAGCAGTTCGAACTCCCTGGGCACACCCTTGGCTATCTATCCCAGAATGGAACACAGGCACTGTCACTGACCGACCCACTTAGGGCAGCCATGAGTGACTATGGTAGCTCTAGAGCGCCACATCTGGTTACAGCCTGTACATGACAGATTGAGGGTGAGTGCAAGTACTGTTTGATGCCGTCTACTAAGCCAAACATGCGTGCACACGGCTCCTACAAAAAAAAAAATTTTTGCCCATCAACAGGAGTACGCACTCTTCGCTTCTGCCTGGGGGCACCTGCCTCTGTGCCATATTTTTGGCTCTTTATTTCCCTGTTTCTGTCTGAGAATGGAAAACAGGGACTGTCGCTGACCGACCTCGCTAAAGGCAGCCATGCGTTAAAGAGCAAAAACTGGGTTTTCTGTAGGGGCTGTCCGCACGCATGTGTTGCTCACATAGACTGCGTCAAACGGTACTTGCGCTCACCTTCAATCGTCTCGGACCCCTCATCTCATGATCAGTTTTGCTTGCTGTCTGGAATCTGTCACGTACAGGCTGTAACCAGATGTGGCGCTCTTGAGCTGCCATCGTCACTCGTAGCTGCCCTAAGCGGGTCGGTCAGTGACAGTGCCTGTGCTCCATTTATGGAGAGACATCACACTGATTTTTGAACGGTAACAGTGCAAATGATGCTCCACCTCTCGGCGGCTGAGATCTGCCCATAACATGCCAAAGGCTCTTTTTCTCAATCCTCTGTCACAAGCCCTTCCATTTTCTTGATGCAGTAGCATTTTTCATTTTTCTTGTTGGTTTTATGTAGGCTGTTAACCACACCAAATAGAACAAGTCAAGCATCACTGTACACATCACGAACAGCTCAATGTTTGTTATTACTGAAGTGCTTGGCGTGTGCACGTGGTGCGCGTCAGGATTACAATACCACACACTTTTCTTTATTTCCTCTCGTGCCTCACTGGAAAAGCAATAAAAATCAATCGATTCTTCAATTTGCCGCAAATACAGTACATACATCACCGGTGCGTTTTTAATGGTAAAGTACATATACTAGAAATTATATTAATCGCCAATGAAGGCCCTTCTCGAAACTTTGAGGAAATGACCGTGCCCCAGCTACAAGCTTATTAATACAGCTTTTACGCTCGGTATCGTACAGCCAAGTGTCCGTAACTACGCACAGTAAGGTAACTTATAGCAGCCCCGCAAGACCAGAGGCGACTAGGCCACCGAAACGATCCCATAACGCATGGGATCTGGCGCGTGACTCCAACATCGGGGCATTTTTTTTTTTATTGACTATTGCTTGAATACTTTGAATTTTTTTGTGAATTATCAATTAATTTTATGTGATTTTCTTAAGTTAAAGGAGCCAGAAATGATGTCACCGCCATTTCTGGAGAGGAGAGGAAATTGCTTCAAATTGAAAGTACTTTAACAAGGATGTGACGCTTTATCAATTAAGTGTTTACCACCAACATTACTTCAGAGGACCATTTATTCAATCCATGAGGTAGAATCACTTTGTGAAACTATGATTTCTTGCCCTTCAAGCCATGTACTTCATGAAACACAATTAATAATCTCACTATCAGATGCATTCAGGCACGTTTTGGGACAGAGAACAAACATACTATGCAGCATGTGAATGCATAGCGTACTTATTTTTACGTCTTTCGAGTTTGTAGTAGATAGTACTTGGTTGAAAATGCTCTGTCTGTCAGTGAGTGTAGAATGAAACTTCCTTTAAGCAGAAACCACCATGTGACCAACCTGGTGACTCCGCTTGTTCTGCAGAAACCTGTGGGTTTTGTGTGATGCTGTGAAACCCCCCACCAAAGCCACATCCTCCACATCTATACAGCCAAAACGTACTGGAGGTGTCCAATTATTTAAGCTTTGCTCTGAACATTAAATACATGATTACAAGTGCGTCCAGTTTTATCCAAAAATCTTATTTAGCTCAGGTGTCGGTTCAGCTCACCTGATTCTTCCGCTCAGCAACGTCACTGACTCCCCGTGTTACTGAGGTGACTTTTTGTTAATGTTTCGACTGTGTAGAAGATTCTACTGCTGGAGGTGTCCAATTATTTAAGGCTTTGCTCTGAAAATTAAATACATGACTACAAGTGCGTCCAGTTTTATCCAAAAATCCTGCGGTAGTGTGCAGTGATGATAACACACTCAACAAAAGGAAGATAAATCAGAAGCCAAGTACTATTCAAGTATTTACTTCATGTATTACTGGATCACAAGGAAAAAAAAAGTAAACAAGTAATGATATATTGTTAAAACAAGAATAACTGGAAGGGCACTCCTTATATCACATACCTCCACCATGCTACTTGTTTGACCAATCACGGTCAAAATCAATAGGATCTATCCTAGATGTAATTACAACCCATCCACAAAATTTCTGAGATAACCGTTCATTACTTCTTGAGTTGTCTTGTACACAAACAGACAGACAGACAAACCAACGCCGGCAATTACTCAACCTTCTTTGCGGAGATAAAAATGTATTTTAGAAGAAAAGTAAACATCTAGTGTGGCCTCCATTTGCTTTCATTATGGCATTTAATCTCAGGGATAATTTTCACATTTGTTTTAATTTTTTTCACTTGCTAAACCATTCCATATGATATGATTTAAAGTTCATTCCAAAGAGATTATTTCAATATTACGACAGATTTTCTCAATCGGATTAAGGTCTGGACTTCGAGCAGGCCAAGTCATAACTCTCATGCCACCAGATGCACAATTTAGAAGTGTGTTTAAGGTCATCATCTTGTTGAAAATAATAATTTCCAGATTGCAATGCGTGCCTCACAAGGATGCTGCAATACTTCTTTTGATCCATGATTCTGGCAATTTTTATGAGATCAGCAGCTCCTTTTGAGCTGACTGAACCCCAAACCATAATATCACCAGCTCCAAGTTTTACTGAAGGGATTAAACAGTCATTTTTGAAATGTTCTCCAACCTTACGGCGCACATAAGTTCTGCTTTTGGGTGAGAAAATTTTTAATTTTGATCGTTTGGTCCAAAGGATTTGCTCTCAGTGCATTGATGTCCAACCCTTGAATTTCTTGGTAAACTCAAAAGTCTGTTTTTGATGTTGCCAGGTCTTGGCAGAAAGCTTTTGGCAGAGTTGTTGTAAAACCTCACAAAATAATACCAAGGAAGGACATTGCTGAGGGCTGAAGGTTTCATGTGTTCTTCATGGCTGGCGTTAATTCAAGAAACTTCATAGCTGGTGTGAATCACAATAAAATGGATATTTTTCTCCGTCCAAAGACGAGGCATAAAAACACAACGGTTCCAATTAATCTGACTCCATAATACATTTAAAATACCAATTTTAGTTATATCCTCGTTAAATATCTGACACCAAATTAGAATTAGAATTTATAGTTAAAGGGACAGCATGCATGAATCTCAGAGCAGCTACGCCATCAGACTGGGTCTGTGAAAACCATTTACTCAGACTCTAGGGAAAACATGAAGTTGATTATACCTTGATGTTGCCGACACTCACCTGTAGTGCTAATTCCCAATGAGACTGCGCGCGAGTATTAAAATGTAGTTGTGATGTTAGGCTGCAGTGCAGCTATACTCAGCAACAAAAGTTTCTGTGACACCAATATTGTTAATTATTTTTCATAACGCAATTATGAAATTGTCATACATGGTGATATCAGACTGAAACAGTACACGTAAACACAACATTGAAATGGAAATCATGAAAATGCGAGAAAATGACTTTGCACGTGAAAATGTGCGTAAATCATGCTTGTGGATGGCAATAAAAGAGGAGAATTTTTGGAATGTTCACATTGTGCCTAATGAACGACGGAAGCATCACTTATCAAAAACACAGCCATTTCGGATCAGGAACTCTACCCTCTAAATGCCAAGACTGTCTGAAAATGATCGGTGGAGGGCCATTGGGATGATTGAATCCGGAACCTCGCAGAGGGAAGTTGCTCATCGCCTGAATGTCCACCGAAACACCATTTGGAACTTATGGCAGCGTCATCAGCGGACAAGACATGTCAGAGACCGTCCTCGCAGCGGCCTTCCACGAGTAACCACTCCCAGACAGGACAACTGGATTCGAACAACCCATCTCCGAAATCGATTCCAACCTGCAACCATAACTGCAAGAACGATACCTGGTTTGAGGCGACTGTCTGCACAGACAATCCGTCGCCGTCTCCGTCATTTTGGCATTGTCCCACGTCGGCCAGCAAGACGTCCAATACTCACAGTACAACACCGACGACTGCGTCTACAGTGGGCACAACAACATCGACGGTGGATCCAACGTCAGTGGGATCTTGTACTCTTCACTGATGAATCAAGATTCATGCTTAACCGATGTGATGGTCGTTTACGTGTATACCGTCGACGTGGAGAACGTTATGCCAACAACTGTGTTCAGGAATTTGATCGTTTTGGAGGTGGTAGTGTCATGATTTGGGGAGGGATCACGGCTAGAAACAGAACAGATTTGCTTGTTATTGATGGAAATCTGACAGGTCAAAGATATCGCGATGAAGTGCTACGGCCATTGGTGGTACCGTTTTTGATGCAACATGGTCCCGGAATAACGCTGCAACATGATAACGCCAGACCACACGTTGCAAGGATTGTACAGCAGTATCTGATGCAACAACATGTCAATGTCCTGCCATGGCCAGCCAGATCCCCAGACATGTCCCCAATCGAGCATCTTTGGGACGAGATGGATCAACGTTTGCGGCGGTTGGATAACCCGCCAGCTACACTCCAGGAATTGCGACAACGTCTACGTCAGATTTGGAATGACATCCCACAGCAATTTCTGGCACATCTGATTCGGTCCATGCACCGGAGATGCGTTGCTTGCATCATGGCACGAGGAAGTCACACCCGGTATTGAAGTGTGAAGGTCACAATTGGTTAGACGTCAGACAAGTGCTTCATGACGCATGAAAATGACATTTTTTGTTTTGAGTGACGTTGGCACTGAAAAGTCAGTGTTTCTCCTGTTAAATAAACATATTGATTGCATTGAGATCTTTGCGTGTCATTTATAACATACACATAAAGGGTGTCACAGAAACTTTTGTTGCTGAGTATATGTTGCTACACAGTCATCGCAATGGACATAACCACAGCGGTTCGTAAGCATGTTTTTGGTGGAAAAATTACATTTTGGAATATTGGATTTTTCGAGTTCGACAATCGACCAGTGTGGACTTCATCGGAAAACAGGAAGTAAACACAGGTATGTGCACTGAGTAAATTAGCACAATTTTTATACATTTCTAGTTCAGCTACTGTAGTGAAATTCATTGCGGTCACTTGGAAGGATTAGGTGAACATGGCTATGGACTTGAAATGACATCACGATCGTGTTAAGACGCTAAAAGCACGTTAAAAGCCTGCCCCATTGGAGCCGCTTAGGTGCGAACTTTAGCAGGAGCATAACTCGGTGTAGGCAAAACCAAATTTCTTCGTTTGTCTCGCTATTGACAGTACTCCTTCACCACAAACAACAAAGATACGTGTTGAAATTGACCGGAGTTCCCCTTTAAGCTGAATTATTATACAGGTAAGTTGTGTTATAAGTACAGAAGTGATTTCTTAGCAGTATATTGAACATATGAACATATTGTGAAGTTCCCAGAGGGTTAGATTATTTAAAACAGACAATACATACACACCCCCACTTCCAGCTCAGAGACACAGAGACCATACACACCCCCCACTCCCAGCTCAGAGGCACAGAGACCATACACACCCCCACTTCCAGCTCAGAGACACAGAGACCATACACACCCCCCACTCCCAGCTCAGAGACACAGAGACCATACACACCTTCACTCCCAGCTCAGAGACACAGACACCATACACACCCCCACTCCCAGCTCAGAGACACAGAGACCATACACACCCCCACTCCCAGCTCAGAGACACAGAGACCATACACACCCCCACTCCCAGCTCAGAGACACAGAGACCATACACACCCCCACTCCCAGCTCAGAGACACAGAGACCATACACACCCCCACTCCCAGCTCAGAGACACAGAGACCATAGACACCCCCACTCCCAGCTCAGAGACACAGAGACCATACACACCCCCACTCCCAGCTCAGAGACTCAGAGACCATACACACCCCCACTCCCAGCTCAGAGACACAGAGACCATACACACCCCCACTCCCAGCTCAGAGGCACAGAGACCATACACACCCCCACTCCCACCTCAGAGACCATACACACCCCCACTCCCAGCTCAGAGACACAGAGACCATACACACCCCCACTCCCAGCTCAGAGACACGGAGACCATTCACACCCCCACTCCCAGCTCAGAGACCATACACACCCCCACTCCCAGCTCAGAGACTCAGAGACCATACACACCCCCACTCCCAGCTCAGAGACACAGAGACCATACACACCCCCACTCCCAGCTCAGAGGCACAGAGACCATACACACCCCCACTCCCAGCTCAGAGGCACAGAGACCATACACACCCCAACTCCCAGCTCAGAGACACAAAGACCACACACACCCCCACTCCCAGCTCAGAGACACAGAGACCATACACACCCCCACTCCCAGCTCAGAGACACAGAGACCATACACACCCCCACTCCCAGCTCAGAGACACAGAGACCATACACACCCCCACTCCCAGCTCAGAGACACAGAGACCATACACACCCCCCCCCCCAGCTCAGAGACACAGAGACCATACACACCCCCACTCCCAGCTCAGAGACACAGAGACCATACACACCCCCACTCCCAGCTCAGAGACACAGAGACCATACACACCCCCACTCCCAGCTCAGAGACACAGAGACCATACACACCCCCCACTCCCAGCTCAGAGACACAGAGACCATACACACCCCCACTCCCAGCTCAGAGCCACAGAGACCATACACACCCCCACTCCCAGCTCAGAGACACAGAGACCATACACACCCCACTCCCAGCTCAGAGACACAGAGACCATTCACACCCCACTCCCAGCTCAGAGACACAGAGACCATACACACCCCCACTCCCAGCTCAGAGACACGCAGTCCATACCCACCCCCCCTCCCAGCTCAGAGGCCCAGAGACCCTACCCACCCCCACTCCCAGCTCAGAGACACAGAGACCATACACACCCCCACTCCCAGCTCAGAGACCATACACACCCCCACTCCCAGCTCAGAGACCATACACACCCCCACTCCCAGCTCAGAGACACAGAGACCATACACACCCCCACTCCCAGCTCAGAGGCACAGAGACCATGGAAACCCCCACTCCCAGCTCAGAGACACAGAGACCATACACACCCCCACTCCCAGCTCAGAGACTCAGAGACCATACACACCCCCACTCCCAGCTCAGAGACACAGAGATCATACACACCCCCGCTCCCAGCTCAGAGGCACAGAGACCATTCACACCCCCACTCCCAGCTCAGAGACACAGAGACCATACACACCCCCACTCCCAGCTCAGAGGCACAGAGACCATACACACCCCCACTCCCAGCTCAGAGGCACAGAGACCATACACACCCCCACTCCCAGCTCAGAGACACAGAAACCATACACACCCCCACTCCCAGCTCAGAGACACAGAAACCATACACACCCCCACTCCCAGCTCAGAGACACAGAGACCATACACACCCCCACTCCCAGCTCAGAGACACAGAGACCATACACACCCCCACTCCCAGCTCAGAGACACAGAGACCATACACACCCCCCACTCCCAGCTCAGAGACACAGAGACCATACACACCCCCACTCCCAGCTCAGAGACACAGAGACCATACACACCCGCACTCCCAGCTCAGAGACACAGAGACCATACACACCCCCACTCCCAGCTCAGAGACACAGAGACCATACACCCCCACTCCCAGCTCAGAGACACAGAGACCATACACACCCCCACTCCCAGCTCAGAGACACAGAGACCATACGCACCCCCACTCCCAGCTCAGAGGCACAGAGACCATACACACCCCCACTCCCAGCTCAGAGACACAGAGACCATACACACCCCCACTCCCAGCTCAGTGGCACAGAGACCATACACACGCCCACTCCCAGCTCAGAGACCATACACACCCCCACTCCCAGCTCAGAGACACAGAGACCATACACACCCCCACTCCCAGCTCAGAGACACAGAGACCATACACACCCCCACTCCCAGCTCAGAGGCACAGAGACCATACACACCCCCACTCCCAGCTCAGAGGCACAGAGACCATACACACCCCCACTCCCAGCTCAGAGACACAGAGACCATACACACCCCCACTCCCAGCTCAGAGACACAGAGACCATACACACCCCCACTCCCAGCTCAGAGACACAGAGACCATACACACCCCCACTCCCAGCTCAGAGACACAGAGACCATACACACCCCCACTCCCAGCTCAGAGACACAGAGACCATACACACCCCCACTCCCAGCTCAGAGACACAGAGACCATACACACCCCCACTCCCAGCTCAGAGACACAGAGACCATACACACCACCACTCCCAGCTAAGAGACACAGAGACCATACACACCCCCACTCCCAGCTCAGAGACACAGAGACCATACACACCCCCACTCCCAGCTCAGAGACACAGAGACCATACACACCCCCCACTCCCAGCTCAGAGACACAGAGACCATACACACCCCCACTCCCAGCTCAGAGACACAGAGACCATACACACCCCCACTCCCAGCTCAGAGACACAGAGACCATACACACCCCCACTCCCAGCTCAGAGACACAGAGACCATACACACCCCCACTCCCAGCTCAGAAACACAGAGACCATACACACCCCCCTCTCCCAGCTCAGAGACACAGAGACCAAACACACCCCCACTCCCACCCCAGACGCACAGAGACCATACACATCCCCCCTCCCAGCTCAGAGACACAGAGCCCATACACACCCCCACTCCCAGCTCAGAGGCACAGAGACCATACACACCCCCACTCCCAGCTCAGAGACACAGAGACCATACACACCCCCACTCCCAGCTCAGAGACCATACACACCTCCACTCCCAGCTCAGAGACACAGAGACCATACACACCCCCACTCCCAGCTCAGAGACACAGAGACCATACACACCCCCACTCCCAGCTCAGAGGCACAGAGACCATACACACGCCCACTCCCAGCTCAGAGACCATACACACCCCCACTCCCAGCTCAGAGACACAGAGACCATACACACCCCCACTCCCAGCTCAGAGACACAGAGACCATACACACCCCCACTCCCAGCTCAGAGACCATACACACCTCCACTTCCAGCTCAGAGACACAGAGACCATACACACCCCCACTCCCAGCTCAGGGGCACAGAGACCATACACACCCCCACTCCCAGCTCAGAGACACAGAGACCATATACACCCCCACTCCCAGCTCAGAGACACAGAGACCATACACACCCCCACTCCCAGCTCAGAGACACAGAGACCATACACACCCCCACTCCCAGCTCAGAGACACAGACACCATACACACCCCCACTCCCAGCTCAGAGACACAGAGACCATACACACCCCCACTCCCAGCTCAGAGACACAGAGACCATACACACCCCCACTCCCAGCTCAGAGACACAGAGACCATACACACCCCCACTCCCAGCTCAGAGACACAGAGACCATACACATCCCCACTCCCAGCTCAGAGACACAGAGACCATACACACCCCCACTCCCAGCTCAGAGACACAGAGACCATACACACCCCCACTCCCAGCTCAGAGACACAGAGACCATACACACCCCCACTCCCAGCTCAGAGACTCAGAGACCATACACACCCACACTCCCAGCTCAGAGACACAGAGATCATACACACCCCCACTCCCAGCTCAGAGGCACAGAGACCATACACACCCCCACTCCCAGCTCAGAGACCATACACACCCCCACTCCCAGCTCAGAGACACAGAGATCATACACACCCCCACTCCCAGCTCAGAGGCACAGAGACCATACACACCCCCACTCCCAGCTCAGAGACCATACACACCCCCACTCCCAGCTCAGAGACACAGAGACCATACACACCCCCACTCCCAGCTCAGAGGCACAGAGACCATACACACCCCCACTCCCAGCTCAGAGGCACAGAGACCATACACACCCCCACTCCCAGCTCAGAGACACAGAGACCATACACACCCCCCACTCCCAGCTCAGAGACAGAGAGACCATACACACCCCCACTCCCAGCTCAGAGACACAGAGACCATACACACCCCCACTCCCAGCTCAGAGACACAGAGACCATACACACCCCCCACTCCCAGCTCAGAGACACAGAGACCATACACACCCTCACTCCCAGCTCAGAGACAAAGAGACCATTCACACCCCCACTCCCAGCTCACAGACACAGAGACCATACACACGCCACTCCAAGCTCGGAGACACCGTGGCCATCCACACCCCCACTCCCAGCTCAGAGACACTGAGACCATACACACCCCCACTCCCAGCTCAGAGACACAGAGAACATTCACACCCCACTCCCAGCTCAGAGAAACAGAGACCATAAACACCCCCACTCCCAGCTCAGAGACACAGAGACCATACACACCCCCACTCCCAGCTCAGAGGCACAGAGACCATACACACCCCCACTCCCAGCTCAGAGACACAGAGACCATACACACCTCCACTCCCAGCTCAGAGACACAGAGACCATACACACCCCCACTCCCAGCTCAGAGACACAGAGACCATACACACCCCCACTCCCAGCTCAGAGACACAGAGACCATACACACCCCCACTCCCAGCTCAGAGACACAGAGACCATACACACCCCCACTCCCAGCTCAGAGACACAGAGACCGGACACACCCCCACTCCCAGCTCAGAGACACAGAGACCATACACACCCCCACTCCCAGCTCAGAGACACAGAGACCATACACACCCCCACTCCCAGCTCAGAGACACAGAGACCATACACACCCCCACTCCCAGCTCAGAGACACAGAGACCATACACACCCCCACTCCCAGCTCAGAGACTCAGAGACCATACACACCCCCACTCCCAGCTCAGAGACACAGAGATCATACACACCCCCACTCCCAGCTCAGAGGCACAGAGACCATACACACCCCCACTCCCAGCTCAGAGACACAGAGACCATACACACCCCCACTCCCAGCTCAGAGACACAGAGACCATACACACCCCCACTCCCAGCTCAGAGACACAGAGACCATTCACACCCCCACTCCCAGCTCAGAGACACAGAGACCACTCACACCCCCACTCCCACCTGAGAGACACAGAGACCATACACACCCCCACTCCCACCTCACACCCACAGAGACCACACACACCCCCACTCCCAGCTCAGAGGCACAGAGACCATACACACCCCCACTCCCAGCTCAGAGACACAGAGACCATACACACCCCCACTCCCAGCTCAGAGACACAGAGACCATACACACCCCCACTCCCAGCTCAGAGACACAGAGACCATACACATCCCCACTCCCAGCTCAGAGACACAGAGACCATACACACCCCCCACTCCCAGCTCAGAGACACAGAGACCATACACACCCCCACTCCCAGCTCAGAGACACAGAGACCATACACACCCCCACTCCCAGCTCAGAGACACAGAGACCATACACACCCTCACTCCCAGCTCAGAGACACAGAGACCATTCACACCCCCACTCCCAGCTCAGAGACACAGAGACCATACACACCCCACTCCCAGCTCAGAGACACAGAGACCATACACACCCCCACTTCCAGCTCAGAGACACAGAGACCATACACACCCCCACTCCCAGCTCAGAGGCACAGAGACCATACACACCCCCACTCCCGGCTCAGAGACACAGAGACCATACACACCCCCACTCCCAGCTCAGAGGCACAGAGACCATACACACCCCCACTCCCAGCTCAGAGACCATACACACCCCCACTCCCAGCTCAGAGACACAGAGACCATACACACCCCCACTCCCAGCTCAGAGGCACAGAGACCATACACACCCCCACTCCCAGCTCAGAGGCACAGAGACCATACACACCCCCACTCCCAGCTCAGAGACACAGAAACCATACACACCCCCACTCCCAGCTCAGAGACACAGAGACCATACACACCCCCACTCCCAGCTCAGAGACACAGAGACCATACACACCCCCACTCCAAGCTCAGAGACACAGAGACCATACACACCCCCCACTCCCAGCTCAGAGACACAGAGACCATACACACCCCCACTCCCAGCTCAGAGACACAGAGACCATACACACCCCCACTCCCAGCTCAGAGACACAGAGACCATACACACCCCCACTCCCCCCTCAGAGACACAGAAACCAAACACACCCCCACCCCCACCCCAGAGACCATACACACCCCCACTCCCAGCTCAGAGACACAGAGACCATACACACCCCCACTCCCAGCTCAGAGGCACAGAGACCATACACACCCCCACTCCCAGCTCAGAGACACAGAGACCATACACACCCCCACTCCCAGCTCAGAGACACAGAGACCATACACACCCCCACTCCCAGCTCAGAGACACAGAGACCATACACACCCCCACTCCCAGCTCAGAGACACAGACACCATACACACCCCCACTCCCAGCTCAGAGACACAGAGACCATACACACCCCCACTCCCAGCTCAGAGACACAGAGACCATACACACCCCCACTCCCAGCTAAGAGACACAGAGACCATACACACCCCCACTCCCAGCACAGAGACACAGAGACCATACACACCCCCACTCCCAGCTCAGTGACACAGAGACCATACACACCCCCACTCCCAGCTCAGAGACACAGAGACCATACACACCCCCACTCCCAGCTCAGAGACACAGAGACCATACACACCCCCACTCCCAGCTCAGAGACTCAGAGACCATACACACCCCCACTCCCAGCTCAGAGACACAGAGATCATACACACCCCCACTCCCAGCTCAGAGGCACAGAGACCATACACACCCCCACTCCCAGCTCAGAGACACAGAGACCATACACACCCCCACTCCCAGCTCAGAGGCACAGAGACCATACACACCCCCACTCCCAGCTCAGAGGCACAGAGACCATACACACCCCCACTCCCAGCTCTGAGACACAGAAACCATACACACCCCCACTCCCAGCTCAGAGACACAGAAACCATACACACCCCCACTCCCAGCTCAGAGACACAGAGACCATACACACCCCCACTCCCAGCTCAGAGACACAGAGACCATACACACCCCCACTCCCAGCTCAGAGACACAGAGACCATACACACCCCCCACTCCCAGCTCAGAGACACAGAGACCATACACACCCCCACTCCCAGCTCAGAGACACAGAGACCATACACACCCCCACTCCCAGCTCAGAGACACAGAGACCATACACACCCCCACTCCCAGCTCAGAGACACAGAGACCATACACACCCCACTCCCAGCTCAGAGACACAGAGAGCATACACACCCCCACTCCCAGCTCAGAGACACAGAGACCATACACACCCCCACTCCCAGCTCAGAGGCACAGAGACCATACACACCCCCACACCCACCTCAGACACACAGAGACCATACACACCCCCACTCCCAGCTCAGAGGCACAGAGACCATACACACGCCCACTCCCAGCTCAGAGACCATACACACCCCCACTCCCAGCTCAGAGACACAGAGACCATACACACCCCCACTCCCAGCTCAGAGGCACAGAGACCATACACACCCCCACTCCCAGCTCAGAGACACAGAGACCATACACACCCCCACTCCCAGCTCAGAGGCACAGAGACCATACACACCCCCACTCCCAGCTCAGAGACACAGAGACCATACACACCCCCACTCCCAGCTCAGAGACACAGAGACCATACACACCCCCCACTCCCAGCTCAGAGACACAGAGACCATACACACCCCCACTCCCAGCTCAGAGACACAGAGACCATACACACCCCCACTCCCAGCTCAGAGACACAGAGACCATACACACCCCCACTCCCAGCTCAGAGACACAGAGACCATACACACCCCCACTCCCAGCTCAGAGACACAGAGACCATACACACCCCCACTCCCAGCTCAGAGACACAGAGACCATACACACCCCCCACTCCCAGCTCAGAGACACAGAGACCATACACACCCCCACTCCCAGCTCAGAGGCACAGAGACCATACACACCCCCACTCCCAGCTCAGAGACACAGAGACCATACACACCCCCACTCCCAGCTCAGAGACACAGAGACCATACACACCCCCACTCCCAGCTCAGAGACACAGAGACCATACACACCCCCACTCCCAGCTCAGAAACACAGAGACCATACATACCCCCCACTCCCAGCTCAGAGACACAGAGACCATACACACCCCCACTCCCAGCTCAGAGGCACAGAGACCATACACACCCCACTCCCAGCTCAGAGACACAGAGACCATACACACCCCCACTCCCAGCTCAGAGACACAGAGACCATACACACCCCCACTCCCAGCTCAGAGGCACAGAGACCATACACACCCCCACTCCCAGCTCAGAGACACAGAGACCATACACACCCCCACTCACAGCTCAGAGGCACAGAGACCATACACACGCCCACTCCCAGCTCAGAGACCATACACACCCCCACTCCCACCTCAGAGACACAGAGACCATACACACCCCCACTCCCAGCTCAGAGACACAGAGACCATTCACACCCCCACTCCCAGCTCAGAGACACAGAGACCATACACACCCCCACTCCCAGCTCAGAGGCACAGAGACCATACACACCCCCCACTCCCAGCTCAGAAACACAGAGACCATACACACCCCCACTCCCAGCTCAGAGGCACAGAGACCATACACACCCCCACTCCCAGCTCAGAGACACAGAGACCATACACACCCCACTCCCAGCTCAGAGACACAGAGACCATTCACACCCCACTCCCAGCTCAGAGACACAGAGACCATACACACCCCCACCCCCAGCTAAGAGACACAGAGACCATACACACCCCCACTCCCAGCTCAGAGGCACAGAGACCATACACACCCCCACTCCCAGCTCAGAGACACAGAGACCATACACACCCCCACTCCCAGCTCAGAGACACAGAGACTATACACACCCCCACTACCAGCTCAGAGACACAGAGACCATACACACCCCCACTCCCAGCTCAGAGACCATACAAACCCCCACTCCCAGCTCAGAGACACAGAGACCATACACACCCCCACTCCCAGCTCAGAGGCACAGAGACCATACACACCCCCACTCCCAGCTCAGAGACACAGAGACCATATACACCCCCACTCCCAGCTCAGAGACACAGAGACCATACACACCCCCACTCACAGCTCAGAGACACAGAGACCATACACACCCCCACTCCCAGCTCAGAGACACAGACACCATACACACCCCCACTCCCAGCTCAGAGACACAGAGACCATACACACCCCCACTCCCAGCTCAGAGACACAGAGACCATACACACCCCCACTCCCAGCTCAGAGACACAGAGACCATACACACCCCCACTCCCAGCTCAGAGACACAGAGACCATACACACCCCCACTCCCAGCTCAGAGACACAGAGACCATACACACCCCCACTCCCAGCTCAGAGACACAGAGACCATACACACCCCCACTCCCAGCTCAGAGACACAGAGACCATACACACCCCCACTCCCAGCTCAGAGACTCAGAGACCATACACACCCCCACTCCCAGCTCAGAGACACAGAGATCATACACACCCCCACTCCCAGCTCAGAGGCACAGAGACCATACACACCCCCACTCCCAGCTCAAAGACCATACACACCCCCACTCCCAGCTCAGAGACACAGAGATCATACACACCCCCACTCCCAGCTCAGAGGCACAGAGACCATACACACCCCCACTCCCAGCTCAGAGACCATACACACCCCCACTCCCAGCTGAGAGACACAGAGACCATACACACCCCCACTCCCAGCTCAGAGGCACAGAGACCATACACACCCCCACTCCCAGCTCAGAGGCACAGAGACCATACACAGCCCCACTCCCAGCTCAGAGACACAGAGACCATACACACCCCCCACTCCCAGCTCAGAGACAGAGAGACCATACACACCCCCACTCCCAGCTCAGAGACACAGAGACCATACACACCCCCACTCCCACCTCACAGACACAGAGAACACACACACCCCCCACTCCCAGCTCAGAGACACAGAGACCATACACACCCTCACTCCCAGCTCAGAGACACAGAGACCATTCACACCCCCACTCCCAGCTCAGAGACACAGAGACCATACACACCCCACTCCCAGCTCAGAGACACAGAGACCATACACACCCCACTCCCAGCTCAGAGACACTGAGACCATACACACCCCCACTCCCACCTCAGAGACACACAGACCAGTCACACCCCACTCCCAGCTCAGAGAAACAGAGACCATAAACACCCCCACTCCCAGCTCAGAGACACAGAGACCATACACACCCCCACTCCCAGCTCAGAGGCACAGAGACCATACACACACCCACTCCCAGCTCAGAGACACAGAGACCATACACACCCCCACTCCCAGCTCAGAGACACAGAGACCATACACACCCCCACTCCCAGCTCAGAGACACAGAGACCATACACACCCCCACTCCCAGCTCAGAGACACAGACACCATACACACCCCCACTCCCAGCTCAGAGACACAGAGACCATACACACCCCCACTCCCAGCTCAGAGACACAGAGACCATACACACCCCCACTCCCAGCTCAGAGCCACAGAGACCATACACACCCCCACTCCCAGCTCAGAGACACAGAGACCATACACACCCCCACTCCCAGCTCAGAGACACAGAGACCATACACACCCCCACTCCCAGCTCAGAGACACAGAGACCATACACACCCCCACTCCCAGCTCAGAGACTCAGAGACCATACACACCCCCACTCCCAGCTCAGAGACACAGAGATCATACACACCCCCACTCCCAGCTCAGAGGCACAGAGACCATACACACCCCCACTCCCAGCTCAGAGACCATACACACCCCCACTCCCAGCTCAGAGACACAGAGACCATACACACCCCCACTCCCAGCTCAGAGACACAGAGACCATTCACACCCCCACTCCCAGCTCAGAGACACAGAGACCACTCACACCCCCACTCCCAGCTGAGAGACACAGAGACCATACACACCCCCACTCCCAGCTCAGAGGCACAGAGACCATACACACCCCCACTCCCAGCTCAGAGGCACAGAGACCATACACAGCCCCACTCCCAGCTCAGAGACACAGAGACCATACACACCCCCACTCCCAGCTCAAAGACACAGAGACCATACACACCCCCACTCCCAGCTCAGAGACACAGAGACCATACACACCCCCACTCCCAGCTCAGAGACACAGAGACCATACACACCCCCCACTCCCAGCTCAGAGACACAGAGACCATACACACCCCCACTCCCAGCTCAGAGACACAGAGACCATACACACCCCCACTCCCAGCTCAGAGACACAGAGACCATACACACCCTCACCCCCAGCTCAGAGACACAGAGACCATTCACACCCCCACTCCCAGCTCAGAGACACAGAGACCATACACACCCCACTCCCAGCTCAGAGACACAGAGACCATACACACCCCCACTCCCAGCTCAGAGACACAGAGACCATACACACCACCACTCCCAGCTCAGAGGCACAGAGACCATACACACCCCCACTCCCAGCTCAGAGACACAGAGACCATACACACCCCCACTCCCAGCTCAGAGGCACAGAGACCATACACACCCCCACTCCCAGCTCAGAGACCATACACACCCCCACTCCCAGCTCAGAGACACAGAGACCATACACACCCCCACTCCCAGCTCAGAGGCACAGAGACCATACACACCCCCACTCCCAGCTCAGAGACACAGAAACCATACACACCCCCACTCCCAGCTCAGAGACACAGAGACCATACACACCCCCACTCCCAGCTCAGAGACACAGAGACCATACATACCCCCACTCCAAGCTCAGAGACACAGAGACCATACACACCCCCCACTCCCAGCTCAGTGACACAGAGACCATACACACCCCCACTCCCAGCTCAGAGACACAGAGACCATACACACCCCCACTCCCAGCTCAGAGACACAGAGACTATACACACCCCCACTCCCAGCTCAGAGACACAGAAACCATACACACCCCCACTCCCAGCTCAGAGACACAGAGACCATACACACCCCCACTCCCAGCTCAGAGACACAGAGACCATACACACACCCCCCACTCCCAGATCAGAGACACAGAGACCATACACACCCCCACTCCCAGCTCAGAGGCACAGAGACCATACACACCCCCACTCCCAGCCCACAAACACAGAGACCATACACACCCCCACTCCCAGCTCAGAGACACAGAGACCATTCACACCCCACTCCCAGCCCAGAGACACAGAGACCATACACACCCCCACTCCCAGTTAAGAGACACAGAGACCATACACACCCCCACTCCCAGCTCAGAGGCACAGAGACCATACACACTCCCACTCCCAGCTCAGAGACACAGAGACCATACACACCCCCACTCCCAGCTCAGAGACACAGAGACCATACACACCCCCACTTCCAGCTCAGAGACCATACACACCCCCACTCCCAGCTCAGAGACACAGAGACCATACACACCCCCACTCCCAGCTCAGAGGCACAGAGACCATACACACCCCCACTCCCAGCTCAGAGACACAGAGACCATACACACCCCCACTCCAAGCTCAGAGACACAGAGACCATACACACCCCCACTCCCAGCTCAAATACACAGAGACCATACACTCCCCCACTCCCAGCTCAGAGACACAGACACCATACACACCCCCACTCCCAGCTCAGAGACACAGAGACCATACACACCCCCACTCCCAGCTCAGAGACACAGAGACCATACACACCCCCACTCCCAGCTCAGAGACACAGAGACCATACACACCCCCACTCCCAGCTCAGAGACACAGAGACCATACACACCCCCACTCCCAGCTCAGAGACACAGAGACCATACACACCCCCACTCCCAGCTCAGAGACACAGAGACCATACACACCCCCACTCCCAGCTCAGAGACACAGAGACCATACACACCCCCACTCCCAGCTCAGGGACACAGAGACCATACACACCCCCACTCCCAGCTCAGAGACACAGAGACCATACACACCCCCACTCCCAGCTCAGAGACACAGAGACCATACACACCACCACTCCCAGCTCAGAGACACAGAGACCATACACACCCCCACTCCCAGCTCAGAGACACAGAGACCATACACACCCCCACTCCCAGCTCAGAGACACAGAGACCATACACATCCCCTTTCCCAGCTCAGAGACACAGAGACCATACACACCCCCACTCCCAGCTCAGAGACACAGAGACCAAACAACCCCCACTCCCAGCTCAGAGACACAGACACCATACACACCCCACTCCCAGCTCAGAGACACAGACACCATACACACCCCCACTCCCAGCTCAGAGACCATACACACCCCCACTCCCAGCTCAGAGACACAGAGACCATACACACCCCCACTCCCAGCTCAGAGACACAGAGACCATACACACCCCCACTCCCAGCTCAGAGACACAGAGACCATACACACCCCCACTCCCAGCTCAGAGGCACAGAGACCATACACACCCCCACTCCCAGCTCAGAGACCATACACACCCCCACTCCCAGCTCAGAGACACAGAGACCATACACACCCCCAATCCCAGCTCAGAGACACAGAGACCATTCACACCCCCACTCCCAGCTCAGAGACACAGAGACCATACAAACCCCCACTCCCAGCTCAGAGGCACAGAGACCATACACACCCCCACTCCCAGCTCAGAGGCACAGAGACCATACACACCCCCACTCCCAGCTCAGAGACACAGAGACCATACACACCCCCACTCCCAGCTCAGAGACACAGAGACCATACACACCCCCACTCCCAGCTCAGAGACACAGAGACCATACACACCCCCACTCCCAGCTCAGAGACACAGAGACCATACACACCCCCCACTCCCAGCTCAGAGACACAGAGACCATACACACCCCCACTCCCAGCTCAGAGACACAGAGACCATACACACCCCCACTCCCAGCTCAGAGACACAGAGACCATACACACCCCCACTCCCAGCTCAGAGACACAGAGACCATACACACCCCCACTCCCAGCTCAGAGAGACAGAGACCATACACACCCCCACTCCCAGCTCAGAGACACAGAGGCCATACACATCCCCACTCCCAGCACAGAGACACAGAGACCATTCACACCCCACTCCCAGCTCAGAGGCACAGAGACCATTCACACCCCCACTCCCAGCTCAGAGACACAGAGACCATACACAACCCCACTCCCAGCTCAGAGACACAGAGACCATTCACACCCCACTCCCAGCTCAGAGGCACAGAGACCATACACACCCCCACTCCCAGCACAAAGACACAGAGAGCATACACCCCCCCACTCCCAGCTCAGAGACACAGAGACCATACACACCCCCACTCCCAGCTCAGAGACACAGAGACCATACACACCCCCACTCCCAGCTCAGAGACACAGAGACCATACACACCCCCACTCCCAGCTCAGAGACACAGAGACCATACACACCCCACTCCCAGCTCAGAGACACAGACACCATTCACACCCCCACTCCCAGCTCAGAGACACAGAGACCATACACAACCCCACTCCCAGCTCAGAGACACAGAGACCATTCACACCCCACTCCCAGCTCAGAGGCACAGAGACCATACACACCCCCACTCCCAGCTCAGAGACACAGAGACCATACACACCCCCACCTCCAGCTCAAAAACACAGAGACCATACACATCCCCACTCCCAGCTCAGAGACACAGAGACCATACACACCCCCACTCCCAGCTCAAAGACACAGAGACCATACACACCCCCACTCCAAGCTCAGAGACACAGAGACCATACACACCCCACTCCCAGCTCAGAGACACAGACACCATACACACCCCCACTCCCAGCTCAGAGACCATACACACCCCCACTCCCAGCTCAGAGACAGAGACCATACACACCCCCACTCCCAGCTCAGAGACACAGAGACCATACACACCCCCACTCCCAGCTCAGAGACACAGAGACCATACACACCCCCACTCCCAGCTCAGAGACACAGAGACCATACACACCCCCACTCCCAGCTCAGAGACCATACACACCCCCACTCCCAGCTCAGAGACACAGAGACCATACACACCCCCACTCCCAGCTCAGAGACACAGAGACCATACACACCCCCACTCCCAGCTCAGAGACACAGAGACCATACACACCCCCACTCCCAGCTCAGAGACCATACACACCCCCACTCCCAGCTCAGAGACACAGAGACCATACACACCCCCACTCCCAGCTCAGAGACACAGAGACCATACACACCCCCACTCCCAGATCAGAGACACAGAGACCATACACATCCCCACTCCCAGCTCAGAGACACAGAGACCATACACACCCCCACTCCCAGCTCAGAGGCACAGAGACCATACACACCCCCACTCCCAGCTCAGAGACACAGAGACCATACACATCCCCACTCCCAGCTCAGAGACACAGAGACCATTCACACCCCACTCCCAGCTCAGAGGCACAGAGAACATACACACCCCCTCTCCCAGCTCAAAGGCACAGAAACCATACAAACCCCCACTCCCAGCTCAGAGGCACAGAGACCATACACACCCCCACTCCCAGCTCAGAGGCAAAGAGACCATACACACCCCCACTCCCAGCTCAGAGACACAGAGACCATACACACCCCCACTCCCAGCTCAGAGACCATACACACCCCCACTCCCAGCTCAGAGACACAGAGACCATACACACCCCCACTCCCAGCTCAGAGGCACAGAGACCATACACACCCCACTCCCAGCTCAGAGACACAGAGACCATACACACCCCACTCCCAGCTCAGAGACACAGAGACCATACACACCCCCACTCCCAGCACACAGACACAGACACCACACACACCCCCACTCCCAGCTCAGAGACACAGAGACCATACACACCCCCACTCCCAGCTCAGAGACCATACACACCCCCACTCCCAGCTCAGAGACACAGAGACCATACACACCCCCACTCCCAGCTCAGAGACACAGAGACCATTCACACCCCCACTCCCAGCTCAGAGACACAGAGACCATTCACACCCCCACTCCCAGCTCAGAGACACAGAGACCATACACACCCCCACTCCCAGCTCAGAGGCACAGAGACCATACACACCCCCACTCCCAGCTCAGAGGCACAGAGACCATACACACCCCCACTCCCAGCTCAGAGACACAGAGACCATACACACCCCCACTCCCAGCTCAGAGACACAGAGACCATACACACCCCCACTCCCAGCTCAGAGACACAGAGACCATACACACCCCCACTCTCAGCTCAGAGACACAGAGACCATACACACCCCCCACTCCCAGCTCAGAGACACAGAGACCATACACACCCCCACTCCCAGCTCAGAGACACAGAGACCATACACACCCCCACTCCCAGCTCAGAGACACAGAGACCATACACACCCCCACTCCCAGCTCAGAGACACAGAGACCATAGACACCCTCACTCCCAGCTCAGAGACACAGAGACCATTCACACCCCCACTCCCAGCTCAGAGACACAGAGACCATACACACCCCACCCCCAGCTCAGAGACACAGAGACCATACACACCCCCACTCCCAGCTCAGAGGCACAGAGACCATACACACCCCCACTCCCAGCTCAGAGACACAGAGACCATACACACCCCCACTCCCAGCTCAGAGACACAGAGACCAAACAACCCCCACTCCCAGCTCAGAGACACAGACACCAAACACACCCCACTCCCAGCTCAGAGACACAGACACCATACACACCCCCACTCCCAGCTCAGAGACCATACACAGCCCCACTCCCAGCTCAGAGACACAGAGACCATACACACCCCCACTCCCAGCTCAGAGACACAGAGACCATACACACCCCCACTCCCAGCTCAGAGACACAGAGACCATACACACCCCCACTCGCAGCTCAGAGGCACAGAGACCATACACACCCCCACTCCCAGCTCAGAGACCATACACACCCCCACTCCCAGCTCAGAGACACAGAGACCATACACACCCCCACTCCCAGCTCAGAGGCACAGAGACCATACACACCCCCACTCCCAGCTCAGAGACACAGAGACCATACACACCCCCACTCCCAGCTCAGAGACACAGAGACCATTCACACCCCCACTCCCAGCTCAGAGGCACAGAGACCATACACACCCCCACTCCCAGCTCAGAGACACAGAGACCATACACACCCCCACTCCCAGCTCAGAGACACAGAGACCATTCACACCCCACTCCCAGCTCAGAGGCACAGAGACCATTCACACCCCCACTCCCAGCTCAGAGACACAGAGACCATACACACCCCCACTCCCAGCTCACAGACACAGAAACCATTCACACCCCACTCCCAGCTCAGAGGCACAGAGACCATACACACCCCCACTCCCAGCTCAGAGACACAGAGACCATTCACACCCCACTCCCAGCTCAGAGGCACAGAGACCATACACACCCCCACTCCCAGCTCAGAGACACAGAGACCATACACACCCCCACTCCCAGCTCAGAGACACAGAGACCATACACACCCCCACTCCCAGCTCAGAGGCACAGAGACCATACACACCCCCACTCCCAGCTCAGAGACACAGAGACCATACACACCCCCACTCCCAGCTCAGAGACACAGAGACCAAACAACCCCCACTCCCAGCTCAGAGACACAGACACCATACACACCCCCACTCCCAGCTCAGAGACACAGACACCATACACACCCCCACTCCCAGCTCAGAGACCATACACACCCCCACTCCCAGCTCAGAGACACAGAGACCATACACACCCCCACTCCCAGCTCAGAGACACAGAGACCATACACACCCCCACTCCCAGCTCAGAGACACAGAGACCATACACACCCCCACTCCCAGCTTAGAGACACAGAGACCATACACACCCCCACTCCCAGCTCAGAGACACAGAGACCATACACACCCCCACTCCCAGCTCAGAGACACAGAGACCATTCACATCCCCACTCCCAGCTCAGAGACACAGAGACCATACACACCCCCACTCCCAGCTCAGAGGCACAGAGACCATACACACCCCCACTCCCAGCTCAGAGACACAGAGACCATACACATCCCCACTCCCAGCTCAGAGACACAGAGACCATACACACCCCCACTCCCAGCTCAGAGACACAGAGACCATACACACCCCCACTCCCAGCTCAGAGACACAGAGACCATACACACCCCCACTCCCAGCTCAGAGACACAGAGACCATACACACCCCCACTCCCAGCTCAGAGACACAGAGACCATTCACACCCCACTCCCAGCTCAGAGGCACAGAGACCATACACACCCCCACTCCCAGCTCAGAGGCAAAGAGACCATACACACCCCCACTCCCAGCTCAGAGGCACAGAAACCATACAAACCCCCACTCCCAGCTCAGAGGCACAGAAACCATACACACCCCCACTTCCAGCTCAAAGACACAGAGACCATACACACCCCCACTCCCAGCACAGAGACACAGAGACCAAACAACCCCCACTCCCAGCTCAGAGACACAGACACCATACACACCCCCACTCCCAGCTCAGAGACACAGACACCATACACACCCCCACTCCCAGCTCAGAGACCATACACACCCCCACTCCCAGCTCAGAGACACAGAGACCATACACACCCCCACTCCCAGCTCAGAGACACAGAGACCATACACACCCCCACTCCCAGCTCAGAGACACAGAGACCATACACACCCCCACTCCCAGCTTAGAGACACAGAGACCATACACACCCCCACTCCCAGCTCAGAGACACAGAGACCATACACACCCCCACTCCCAGCTCAGAGACACAGAGACCATTCACATCCCCACTCCCAGCTCAGAGACACAGAGACCATACACACCCCCACTCCCAGCTCAGAGGCACAGAGACCATACACACCCCCACTCCCAGCTCAGAGACACAGAGACCATACACATCCCCACTCCCAGCTCAGAGACACAGAGACCATACACACCCCCACTCCCAGCTCAGAGACACAGAGACCATACACACCCCCACTCCCAGCTCAGAGACACAGAGACCATACACACCCCCACTCCCAGCTCAGAGACACAGAGACCATACACACCCCCACTCCCAGCTCAGAGTCACAGAGACCATTCACACCCCACTCCCAGCTCAGAGGCACAGAGACCATACACACCCCCACTCCCAGCTCAGAGGCACAGAGACCATACACACCCCCACTACCAGCTCAGAGACACAGAGACCATACACACCCCCACTCCCAGCTCAGAGGCGCAGAGACCATACACACCCCCACTCCCAGCTCAGAGACACAGAGACCATACACACCCCCACTCCCAGCTCAGAGACACAGACACCATACACACCCCCACTCCCAGCTCAGAGACACAGAGACCATACACACCCCCACTCCCAGCTCAGAGACACAGAGACCATACACACCCCCACTCCCAGCTCAGAGACACAGAGACCATACACACCCCCACTCCCAGCTCAGAGACACAGAGACCATACACACCCCCACTCCCAGCTCAGAGGCACAGAGACCATACACACCCCCACTCCCAGCTAAGAGACCATACACACCCCCACTCCCAGCTCAGAGACACAGAGACCATACACACCCCCACTCCCAGCTCAGAGACATAGAGACCATACACACCCCCACTCCCAGCTCAGAGGCACAGAGACCATACACACCCCCACTCCCAGCTCAGAGACACAGAGACCATACACACCCCCACTCCCAGCTCAGAGACACAGAGACCAAACACACCCCACCCCCAGCTCAGAGACACAGAGACCATACACACCCCCACTCCCAGCTCAGAGGCACAGAGACCATTCACACCCCCACTCCCAGCTCAGAGGCACAGAGACCATACACACCCCCACTCCCAGCTCAGAGACACAGAGACCATACACACCCCCACTCCCACCTCAGAGACACAGAGACCATACACACCCCCACTCCCAGCTCAGAGACACAGAGACCATACACACCCCACTCCCAGCTCAGAGACACAGAGACCATACACATCCCCACTCCCAGCTCAGAGACACAGAGACCATACACACCCCCACTCCCAGCTCAGAGACACAGAGACCATACACACCCCCACTCCCAGCTCAGAGACACAGAGACCATACACATCCCCACTCCCAGCTCAGAGACACAGAGACCATTCACACCCCACTCCCAGCTCAGAGGCACAGAGACCATACACACCCCCACTCCCAGCTCAGAGACACAGAGACCATACACACCCCCACTCCCAGCTCAGAGACACAGAGACCATACACACCCCCACTCCCAGCTCAGAGACACAGAGATCATTCACACCCCACTCCCAGCTCAGAGGCACAGAGACCATACACACCCCCACTCCCAGCTCAGAGACACAGAGACCATACACACCCCCACTCTTAGCTCAGAGACACAGAGACCAAACAACCCCCACTCCCAGCTCAGAGACACAGACACCATACACACCCCACTCCCAGCTCAGAGACACAGACACCATACACACCCCCACTCCCAGCTCAGAGACCATACACACCCCCACTCCCAGCTCAGAGACACAGAGACCATACACACCCCCACTCCCAGCTCAGAGACACAGAGACCATACACACCCCCACTCCCAGCTCAGAGACACAGAGACCATACACACCCCCACTCCCAGCTCAGAGGCACAGAGACCATACACACCCCCACTCCCAGCTCAGAGACCATACACACCCCCACTCCCAGCTCAGAGACACAGAGACCATACACACCCCCACTCCCAGCTCAGAGGCACAGAGACCATACACACCCCCACTCCCAGTTCAGAGACCATACACACCCCCACTCCCAGCTCAGAGACACAGAGACCATACACACCCCCACTCCCAGCTCAGAGACCATACACACCCCCACTCCCAGCTCAGAGACACAGAGACCATACACACCCCCACTCCCAGCTCAGAGACACAGACACCATACACACCCCCACTCCCAGCTCAGAGACACAGACACCATACACACCCCCACTCCCAGCTCAGAGACCATACACACCCCCACTCCCAGCTCAGAGACACAGAGACCATTCACACCCCCACTCCCAGCTCAGAGACACAGAGACCATTCACACCCCCACTCCCAGCTCAGAGACACAGACACCATACACACCCCCACTCCCAGCTCAGAGACCATACACACCCCCACTCCCAGCTCAGAGACACAGAGACCATTCACACCCCCACTCCCAGCTCAGAGACACAGACACCATACACACCCCCACTCCCAGCTCAGAGACACAGACACCATACACACCCCCACTCCCAGCTCAGAGACCATACACACCCCCACTCCCAGCTCAGAGACACAGAGACCATACACACCCCCACTCCCAGCTCAGAGGCACAGAGACCATACACACCCACACTCCCAGCTCAGAGACACAGAGACCATACACACCCCCACTCCCAGCTTAGAGACACAGAGACCATACACACCCCCACTCCCAGCTCAGAGACACAGAGACCATACACACCCCCACTCCCAGATCAGAGACACAGAGACCATTCACACCCCACTCCCAGCTCAGAGACACAGAGACCATACACACCCCCACTCCCAGCTCAGAGGCACAGAGACCATACACACCCCTACTCCCAGCTCAGAGACACAGAGACCATACACATCCCCACTCCCAGCTCAGAGACACAGAGACCATACACACCCCCACTCCCAGCTCAGAGACACAGAGACCATACACACCCCCACTCCCAGCTCAGAGACACAGAGACCATACACACCCCCACTCCCAGCTCAGAGACACAGAGACCATACACACCCCCACTCCCAGCTCAGAGACACAGAGACCATTCACACCCTACTCCCAGCTCAGAGGCACAGAGACCATACACACCCCCACTCCCAGCTCAGAGGCACAGAGACCATACACACCCCCACTACCAGCTCAGAGACACAGAGACCATACACACCCCCACTCCCAGCTCAGAGGCGCAGAGACCATACACACCCCCACTCCCAGCTCAGAGACACAGAGACCATACACACCCCCACTCCCAGCTCAGAGACACAGACACCATACACACCCCCACTCCCAGCTCAGAGACACAGAGACCATACACACCCCCACTCCCAGCTCAGAGACACAGAGACCATACACACCCCCACTCCCAGCTCAGAGACACAGAGACCATACACACCCCCACTCCCAGCTCAGAGACACAGAGACCATACACACCCCCACTCCCAGCTCAGAGGCACAGAGACCATACACACCCCCACTCCCAGCTCAGAGACCATACACACCCCCACTCCCAGCTCAGAGACACAGAGACCATACACACCCCCACTCCCAGCTCAGAGACACAGAGACCATTCACACCCCCACTCCCAGCTCAGAGACACAGAGACCATTCACACCCCCACTCCCAGCTGAGAGACACAGAGACCATACACACCCCCACTCCCAGCTCAGAGGCACAGAGACCATACACACCCCCGCTCCCAGCTCAGAGGCACAGAGACCATACACACCCCCACTCCCAGCTCAGAGACACAGAGACCATACACACCCCCACTCCCAGCTCAGAGACACAGAGACCATACACACCCCCACTCCCAGCTCAGAGACACAGAGACCATACACACCCCCACTCCCAGCTCAGAGACACAGAGACCATACACACCCCCCACTCCCAGCTCAGAGACACAGAGACCATACACACCCCCACTCCCAGCTCAGAGACACAGAGACCATACACACCCCCACTCCCAGCTCAGAGACACAGAGACCATACACACCCCCACTCCCAGCTCAGAGACACAGAGACCATACACACCCTCACTCCCAGCTCAGAGACACAGAGACCATACACACCCCACTCCCAGCTCAGAGACACAGAGACCATACACACCCCCACTCCCAGCTCAGAGACACAGAGACCATACACACCCCCACTCCCCGCTCAGAGACACAGAGACCATTCACACCCCACTCCCAGCTCAGAGAAACAGAGACCATAAACACCCCCACTCCCAGCTCAGAGACATAGAGACCATACACACCCCCACTCCCAGCTCAGAGGCACAGAGACCATACACACCCCCACTCCCAGCTCAGAGACACAGAGACCATACACACCCCCACTCCCAGCTCAGAGACACAGAGACCATACACACCCCCACTCCCAGCTCAGAGACACAGAGACCATACACACCCCCACTCCCAGCTCAGAGGCACAGAGACCATTCACACCCCCACTCCCAGCTCAGAGGCACAGAGACCATACACACCCCCACTCCCAGCTCAGAGACACAGAGACCATACACACCCCCACTCCCAGCTCAGAGACACAGAGACCATACACACCCCCACTCCCAGCTCAGAGACACAGAGACCATACACACCTCCACTCCCAGCTCAGAGACACAGAGACCATACACATCCCCACTCCCAGCTCAGAGACACAGAGACCATACACACCCCCACTCCCAGCTCAGAGACACAGAGACCATACACACCCCCACTCCCAGCTCAGAGACACAGAGACCATACACATCCCCACTCCCAGCTCAGAGACACAGACACCATTCACACCCCACTCCCACCTCAGAGGCACAGAGACCATTCACACCCCCACTCCCAGCTCAGAGACACAGAGACCATACACACCCCCACTCCCAGCTCAGAGACACAGAGATCATTCACACCCCACTCCCAGCTCAGAGGCACAGAGACCATACACACCCCCACTCCCAGCTCAGAGACACAGAGACCATACACACCCCCACTCTTAGCTCAGAGACACAGAGACCAAACAACCCCCACTCCCAGCTCAGAGACACAGAGACCATACACACCCCACTCCCAGCTCAGAGACACAGACACCATACACACCCCCACTCCCAGCTCAGAGACCATACACACCCCCACTCCCAGCTCAGAGACACAGAGACCATACACACCCCCACTCCCAGCTCAGAGACACAGAGACCATACACACCCCCACTCCCAGCTCAGAGACACAGAGACCATACACACCCCCACCCCCAGCCCAGAGCCACACAGACCATACACACCCCCACTCCCAGCTCAGAGACCATACACACCCCCACTCCCAGCTCAGAGACACAGAGACCATACACACCCCCACTCCCAGCTCAGAGGCACAGAGACCATACACACCCCCACTCCCAGCTCAGAGACCATACACACCCCCACTCCCAGCTCAGAGACACAGAGACCATTCACACCCCCACTCCCAGCTCAGAGACACAGAGACCATTCACACCCCCACTCCCAGCTCAGAGACACAGAGACCATACACACCCCCACTCCCAGCTCAGAGACACAGAGACCATACACACCCCCACTCCCAGCACAGAGGCACAGAGACCACATAAACCCCCACTCCCAGCTCAGAGGCACAGAGACCATACAAACCCCCACTTCCAACTCAGGAACACAGAGACCATACACACCCCCACTCCCAGCTCAGAGACACAGAGACCATACACACCCCCACTCCCAGCTCAGAGACACAGTGACCATACACACCCCCACTCCCAGCTCAGCGACACAGAGACCATACACACCCCCCACTCCCAGCTCAGAGACACAGAGACCATACACACCCCCACTCCCAGCTCAGAGACACAGAGACCATACACACCCCCACTCCCAGCTCAGAGACACAGAGACCATACACATCCCCACTCCCAGCTCAGAGGCACAGAGACCATTCACACCCCCACTCCCAGCTCAGAGACACAGAGACCATACACACCCCCACTCCCAGCTCAGAGACACAGAGACCATTCACACCCCACTCCCAGCTCAGAGGCACAGAGACCATACACACCCCCACTCCCAGCTCAGAGACACAGAGACCATACACACCCCCACTCCCAGCTCAGAGACACAGAGACCAAACAACCCCCACTCCCAGCTCAGAGACACAGACACCATACACACCCCCACTCCCAGCTCAGAGACACAGACACCATACACACCCCACTCCCAGCTCAGAGACACAGACACCATACACACCCCCACTCCCAGCTCACAGACCATACACACCCCCACTCCCAGCTCAGAGACACACAGACCACACACACCCCCACTCCCAGCTCAGAGACACAGAGACCATACACACCCCCACTCCCAGCTCAGAGGCACAGAGACCATACACACCCCCACTCCCAGCTCAGAGGCACAGAGACCATACACACCCCCACTCCCAGCTCAGAGCCACAGGGACCACACACACACCCACTCCCAGCTCAGAGACACAGAGACCATACACACCCCCACTCCCAGCTCAGAGACACAGAGACCATTCACACCCCACTCCCAGCTCAGAGGCACAGAGACCATACACACCCCCACTCCCAGCTCAGAGACACAGAGACCATACACACCCCCACTCCCAGCTCAGAGACACAGAGACCATACACACCCCCACTCCCAGCTCAGAGACCATACACACCCCCACTCCCAGCTCAGAGACACAGAGACCATACACACCCCCACTCCCAGCTCAGAGACCATACACACCCCCACTCCCAGCTCAGAGACACAGAGACCATACACACCCCCACTCCCAGCTCAGAGACCATACACACCCCCACTCCCAGCTCAGAGACACAGAGACCATACACACCCCCACTCCCAGCTCAGAGACACAGAGACCATACACACCCCCACTCCCAGCTCAGAGACACAGAGACCATACACACCCCCCACTCCCAGCTCAGAGACACAGAGACCATACACACCCCCACTCCCAGCTCAGAGACACAGAGACCATTCACACCCCCACTCCCAGCTCAGAGACACAGACACCATACACACCCCCACTCCCAGCTCAGAGACACAGAGACCATACACACCCCCACTCCCAGCTCAGAGGCACAGAGACCATACACACCCCCACTCCCAGCTCAGAGACACAGAGACCATACACACCCCCACTCCCAGCTCAGAGGTCGGGTTTATTGCCTCCTCCTGTCCTGCATTCACAGATACAGTTTGCTCACACTTTGCAGCCCCCAGTTCTGGTCTCCTGTCTCTTATGGGCATAAACAACCCCAACCTCCCTTAACACAAACCCCAGCAAACAACAAGCTGCTTGTCATCAGGAACTCTACAATTTGTTATACTGCATGGTGTTGAAGTCTTTTGATGCTCAGAAGGACCGCCAGTCTTGCTGCAGTGTCACAGATGCACTCATCAGCCCCTGCGGTGCTCCAACCCCTTTTTCCCCTCTTCCACTGTCATGTTGTCAAGCAGTTTTTTTATATTTTGTAATTGTCATTCTCAGATCACATCCACCAGAGGCACTTCACTTCCGTTTTGCACCTCTATTGCCCCTACTTTCCAGCGAACTGGTCTCCTTGAAATGCTTGATGGTGTTTCTTACAGTGCCATGGAAGCATAATATCTTCAGCATCATATAAGGCCACAGTGCGGCTATGAGCATTCAGACCTCCTTCCCTCGTGCCATCCTGTTTAACACTGACACTGCCCAAGGTTCATGTCTCCTTTCATACTGGAACAGCTGACCATCAGAGGTAATTTTGCAGAATAATGTTGCCCCAACCAGCTTCAACCACCATTCAATTGTTATAAAAAATTGATGTTTTCAATGTTTTTGCTCATCACCCATGTAATTTTACCTCACTATACTTCTGGAAATTTTTTTTTGTTCTCATTGCCTGCAATATAGTATTTTTCAAAACATTCATTCATTCATTCATTTATTTTCTATACCCGCTTATTCCTCACTAGGGTCGCGGGGCGAGCTGGAGCCAATCCCAGCTGACTACGGGCAAAGGCAGGGACCCACCCTGAACAGGTTGGAAATCCATCGCAGGGCCCACACACCATTTTTTTCAATACATTTTCACCAAAAATTATATAGAAGTGATATATGAGGACTTTGTTCAGACAAAAGTGGCGGTGAATAAGCATCACAGCACACTGTATTCAGCCAGGCTGCCTGTTCAGCTCCGATTCTGCCGCTCAGCAACGTCACTGACTCCCAGTCTTACTGAGGTGACTTTTTGTTAATGTTTCGACTGTGTAGAAGATTCTACTGCTGCTGTGACATTCAGTGCCAGTATCTGAAAGCAGCTGAGTTTTGTGACAGTTCAAGAATTGCAAAAAATGCCCTTCTCTTCTCTCCTCCCATCTCGGTCATATTCGAAATGCACTGAATACACAACACCTCCTCTAGAGTGAGCACCATTATTCACTGGGCAGTAACACAATTTTGTCGTTTAGTTCCCGTTGGCCGAATTAAACTCCATATTTCAATCCAGTTGAACATCCATTTTACACACTGAAGAAGATACTGGAGCCAAATGACAAACACTTATTTGTACATCTCCTTGAGTTTGTAGTGGATAGTACTTGGTTTGCAAATGCTCTGTCTGTCAGTGAGTGTAGAATGAAACTTCCCTTAAGCAGAAACCACCATGTGACCAACCTGGTGACTCCGCTTGTTCTGCAGAAACCTGTGGGTTTTGTGTGATGCTGTGAAACCCCCCACCAAAGCCACATCCTCCACATCTATACAGCCAAAACTTACTGGAGGTGTAAAATTATTTAAGGCTTTGCTCTGAACATTAAATACATGATTACAAGTGCGTCCAGTTTTATCCAAAAATCTTATTTAGCTCAGGTGTCGGTTCAGCTCACCTGATTCTTCCGCTCAGCAACGTAACTGACTCCCCGTGTTACTGAGGTGACTTTTTGTTAATGTTTCGACTGTGTAGAAGATTCTACTGCTGCTGTGACATTCAGTGTCAGTATCTGAAAACAGCAGAGCTTTGTGACAGTTCAAGAATTACAAAAAATGTCCTTTGTTACGTAGACGATGTTAACACGCAAAAGCATCTTATGAATCAACGTGGCCTTTAAATAGCACTTTCTCACAGCAAGTCAAAGCGCTTTACTGTCATACGGGGGAATCTCACCCCACGTCAGCAATGTGTAGCACCCAGCTGGGTTATGCATGGCAGCCATTTTGTGCCAAAACCCTCACCAAACATCATTTTCGGTTCTATTTTCAGTGATTCTAACATGGGCAGAAAAAATGCATAATATATCTTTTAGTCCTCTCGGTCAGCCTGATATTTCCTCTAGGCTTGTCAGCTAATGCTATTATTTAGAAACAGGGAGACTTACAAGATATTACTAGCATTTTTTCTCAAGAAGCACATGCGTCACTTCCCATAACAAATATATCCCCATGCATTTTTCATATCACACTATCGGTCCGTCTGCAGAAAAGTTCCAGAGATCAACAAAATTATACACTTATTCTGCAATAAATGGGGATGAACTCTACCATGTTTGGTGATTATGACATGTTCCTGGACCGTGTGGCACTATATCAGTGATACAGTACTGTTAGCTTCATTGCAAGGCCTGTGTTTGAACTTCAATTTCCAGCTGGTCTTTTCCATAAATAATTTTTGAGCGAGTTTCCCAACCTCACTCGCTTGCTCAGGAGCCCATGGAGACAGTACTTGCTAAGGTTCCTTCTCCCCAAAGCCAACATCCCACAACCAATATATCCCCATGCATTTTTAATAAGAGACATTTGGACCTTCTTTGGAAAAGTGTTAGAGATCTTCAAAATTATGCTCTTATTTTGCATTAAAAGTGGATGAATTCTGCCGCGTTTGGTGAACGTAACATGTTCCTGGACCCTGTTGCACTACTTCAGTATGCCATTACTTTAATCTACTCTGCAGCTTTCTATCAAGGCCTGTGTTTGGTTCCCAACTTAGCTTTTACAGGCGAGTTTTACACAGCTGTATATTACAATGCAAGCCACTAATTTTTGTCATCCTGTCACTTTTCTCGACCCCAAAACATGATTGAATCTTTGGGCTTATAGGCCTCAAACAGGGGACTTTCCCATACTGGCATGCCTAGAATTGTGCATCCAAACTGAGACAATTTTAATGAATTTCAGGGGTGATTTTATTACACTTCCCATTAATGTAGCTCCACAACTTTGTCATTTTTGTACTTGGCACAATATATAGATTTTAAATGATGTCTGATTTTTCTCAACAGCTTGCTGTTTTTTGACAGAAATTCAAAAAGCAATTAAAAAAGACCTCGGACTATTTATCACAAATGCAAATATGGCTTTTGGACCCCAGATTGGAAAGAACTAGAGCTTTGAAATTTTGCTCACTTAATGACCTCTTCTGCTTCATGTGCCTTAACACTTTTGGAGGCCCTGCCGCCTTTCAGAAGCCTCAAACTCATCACCCAACCTCCGGTGCTTTAACACTGCCTCACCTTTATATGGATTTCAGTCACATCTTAGCCTCAAACCCATCAGCCAACTCCAGTGCTTTAACACTGCCTCACCTTTATATGGATTTCAGTCGCATCTTAGCCTCAAACCCATCAGCCAACCTCTAATGCTTTAACACTGCCTCACCTTTATATGGATTTCAGTCGCATCTTAGCCTCAAACTCATCACCCAACTCCAGTGCTTTAACACTGCCTCACCTATATATGGATTTCAGTCGCATCTTAGCCTCAAACTCATCAGTACAGGTTATTTGCTCCATGAGCCTTCAGTACAGGTGTTTTGCTCCATGAGCCTTCAGTACAGGTGTTTTGCTCCATGAGCCTTCAGTACAGGTGTTTTGCTCCGTGAGTCTTCAGTACAGGTGTTTTGCTCCATGAGCCTTCAGTACAGGTCATTTGCTCCATGAGCCTTCAGTACAGGTGTTTTGCTCCGTGAGTCTTCAGTACAGGTGTTTTGCTCCATGAGCCTTCAGTACAGGTGTTTTGCTCCATGAGCCTTCAGTACAGGTGTTTTGCTCCGTGAGCCTTCAGTACAGGTATTTTGCTCCATGAGCACATGTGTTGCACCATTTTTGGAGGACTTTGGACTGTTTGATATCCTCAAACCCATCATTCCGATTCCAATATCATCATCACTCCATATTCCATTCGTTTTTCATATCTGAATTTTGATGCATCTTAGAAATGTGCTAGGAACATGCATTTTGCGTGCGTGCATGGTTTATGGTCTGCAACAACATATCAAAAATACCAGCATGTGTAACATTTCCTAATGATCAAATAACCTGCACCCCAATATTATCAGACCAATTTTAATATACAGCACCCTCCATAATTATTGGCACCCCTGGTTAAGATGTGTTAAAAGCCTTAAAATAAATCCAATTTTTATTGCAGAAGCATACTCTTGCACTGAAAATTGTAGAAAAATGTAACCTTCAACTCAAGTGAATTTTAAGGGGAAAAAAATCCCTGACTAAGAAATAATTATTTTTCATAAAATCACATGTTCCACAATTATTGGCACCCCTAACAATTCCTAGGAAATAAATGTAATTGAAGTATTTCTGTCATTTTTACAGTAGTTTACAAAGTTGATCAGAGTATCTAAGAACATTTAATTAGTAATCCATCACTTCCTGTTTCCCTGGGGTATAAACATGACGTGACACAGAGGCCATTTCTCTTATCCACTCTTCACCATGGGAAAGACAAAGGAACAGACTATTCAAGTAAGGCTGATGTGTGTCGACCTTCACTAGTCAGGGAATGGCTACAAGAAAAAAGCCACTTGCCTGCACCCGTCAGAGGAATCATTAAGAAGTTTAAAACAACTGGAACAGTGGTAAACAAGCCTGGACGAGGATACAAGGTTATTTTGCCACCACACACAGTGAGAAGGATGGTTAGAGAAACAAAAAGTTCTCCAAAGCTCACTGTTAAAGAATTGCAACAAATGGTAGCATCTTAGGGTCACAAAGTCTCCAAGACAACCATCAGGTGCTATCTACATGTCAACAAGCTGTTTGGGATGCATGCACGGAAAAAACCTTTTCTCACTCACAATGATAAACACAAACGTCTGGAGTTCGCTAAGTGATACTGGGACTTCAACTAGTGTGCTTTGGTCAGATGAGACCAAGATAGAGTGTTTGTTGCCAACAAGCTCTAATTGGGTCTGGTGGAACACAAAAGATGAGTATACAGAAAAGCACCTCATGCCCACTGTGAAGTATGGGGGAGGATCGGTGATGCTGTGGGCCTGTTTCTCTTCCAGAGGCCCTGGGAACCTTGGTAGGGTGCATGGCATCATGAATGCTTTGAAATACCTGGACATTTTAGATCAAAATTGGGTGGCCTCTGCCCGAAAGCCGAAGATGGGTGGTCACTGGGTCTTTCAGCAAGATAATGAACCTAAACATGTGGCCAAATCTACACAGAAATGGTTCATCAGACACAGAATCAAGCTCCTCCCATGGCCATCTCAGTCCCCAGACCTCAACCCCATTGAAAACCTGTGGAGTGAGCTGAAGAGGAGAGTGCAGAGGAGAGGACCCAGGTCGCTGGATGATTTAGAGAGATTGTGCAAAGAGGAATGGTTGAAGATCCCTCTTTCTGTATTCTCCCATCTTGTGAAACATTATAGGAGAAGATTAGGTGCTGTTTTGTTGGCAAAAGGGGGTTGTACAAAGTATATATTAACATCAGGGGTGCTAATAATTGTGGCAAACAGGATTTGAAGTGAAAGAATTATTTCTTAATGAGGGATTTTTTTTCCCACTGAATAAATGCACTTGAATTAAAGGTTGGACTTCCACCCCCATTCCCCTGAAAAAATTCCTTTGCATTTCCTGCGTGTCGTTTTATAAACCTGATGTGTATTATTATGTCTGATGGCAGCGCGACGCACGTTGCAGCGGCCTGGAGCACTTTCTCTCCAAACCAATCTCGTTGTTATTCCGTAACAATGACAATAAACTCATTCATTCATTCAATCATTTGTTTTCACTGTGGTCCAATTTTATTTAGAAAAAAACTGAATTTATTAGAAGCTAAAGAACAGATCTTAACCAGGGGTGCCAATAATTATGGAGGACGCTGTATTTCAATTTTTTTCAAGTGTTTTTTGGGCACAGCTTAGGAAGGTGCTAGCAACCTTGGATTTGCATGCTAAGACAAGTGGACCTTAGAAATAACGTTTAACGTTGTTTTGTTGAAGATTTTATTTCAGCATTATTCATTTTATTCACTAATATTTATTATATATATTTTATCATTATTCATTCATTTCTCATACTCATAATCAATAACCATATAATGTAGGCAGCAAAAAGACACACACATATAACACACACACACACACATACAGACAAGTGGTTCACATACTGCAGTGCAGACACACACATAACACAACACAAATACACATACAAGCAGTTCACACACAGACAGACACACAAATACAAGCAGCTCAGTTCACACATGCATGAGCAGCTCACACACACATAAGCAGCAGCTTCTGTAGCTTTCTGTAGTTCTGTAGTAAGCAGCTTCTTTTTAGTTGATTCAAAAGAACATAATCAAAGGACATATTTGATTTCTGTAGCTTTGATCAATATTTGTTCAGCAAAATCATTAGTTGCTGCTGAAAACTTAATCAATTGCATTATTTGTAATAATTTGATATGCATCGAGTTCATCCACTGGTATCTTTTTCTTTTTCATGTGACTGTACGTTTCCACTGTGATGGCATGCGTCTTTGCTATGCATTCCTTGAAGGATGAAATAACAGAGGATCGGGTTGCCTGTCCAATTGTAGGGCGAGAATGAGAGCTATAAGAGCAAGTGTCAGAGCCGGAAAAGGGCAGTTCTTCAGGGAGTTCTTCAGTTCGTCTTGGGGGCAGTTCCTCTTGCGCAGGAGGAACTCGGCTTTACATTTGTCAATATGACACAATAAAGCCTAATTTTCTTTTTCAGAATCTGTCTCTCTCCAATTGCTTGAGGTTTGGGGAACTTCAATATGTTGAAGAAAATCCACAACAGTTTCCGATAAGAAATGGGCCTTGTGAGACAATGCCTCCCTTGGACTTCTGCCGAAATCTGCAAAAAGGCTGATTTGCCTGCAGAGTTCTTTTTTTTTTTTTTTACACGAAGCCAAAGGCTCAGAATTTTGAAACCCTTAAGCCTGATCCCATTTCTCTTTTTTACCCCTACCCCTCCCCCTTGCCCCTCGCCCTGTGAAATGGAGCTATAAAGGGTAGGGGTAGAAAGTCAACCCCTCCGAATTGGGACACCCCTTTAACAATCACATACGTCATCAGTAGTCGCCACTGGCTCTTACGTTGGCAGACGCGACAAGCTGTTTTCGGAAATGTTGTGAAATCATGCCGTCTACTGCTGTGGTGATCTCTCGCGTGGGCTATTGGCATCCTTTTACGGTTGTCTGCAGCTAAACGGAGCAATGCAAGAAAACGAAGACGTCTTCGACGCCTGGGAATGCTGGTGGATTATTTTATGGTATGTAGGACGTAATTGAGAACGTTTGTGTGCAAATCACTGTGTTGCTATAGCATGTTAACGTTGGTAACGGTGGTAGGTTTTGTACAAAGGCTTGGTAACCTAACGTTAGTATTTATAACATTTGCATTCTATTGTTTGTGATACACATGTAATGCGCTCACTTTATTGATCAGTGTGCAGATCTGATAAGATAAAATACAGAATAAATACGTAGCATGACTATATTGTAGATGCTATGCGTTAAGTTTTTGGGGTGGGGAAAAGCCAAATGTCCCGTAGATGAAACTATAGTCAAATCCTTCTAAAGACTAATGACATGAACACATTTCTTTTTCCTGGCTGGTCACCCTTCATCATATTGCAGACTGAACCACAACGTGCCCATCCTGCAGTTGTGGTTTAACGTGGAGGCAGAGTCGCAGCAGGACTTTCGCCTCAGCAGAAGAGCCATGAATAAGTCTGCAGAGGCTGCTGCAGAGTGAACAGGACCATAGCTGGGGGAGTCAGCTAGAAGTGCTCATCTATGTTTTCTGGCTGGCTCATGGACTGTCTTACCGAGTTGTATCTCGTGTTTTTCATGTGCCAAAATCCACAGTCCACCGCATCATCCACACAACAGCAAATGCTTTATGGATCAACCTGAAGCGTGTCATCTCTTTCCACCAGATAGGACAGCTTCATGCAGTTGGACAAGGATTTTCCCACCTATCAGGGACCCCTGCATTCAACAATGTTGTGGGTGCAATAGATGGAAGCCATATTAGGATAAAACCACCAGCACAGCACCGAATGGACTATTTAAATTACAAGGGATTCTATTCAGTAAACATGCAGGCAATATGTGATTCCACTGGAAGATTCCTAGACATCTTTGTTGGTTACCCGGGGTCAGTTCACGACACACGAGTCATGAAGAACAGCAGCTTTTACAGAGCAAGGCGGTACCCTCCCACAGGCTACATTCTTCTAGGAGACGGTGGCTATCCATGTTTGGACACACCAATCTGCCTGATGACACCGTACAAGGAGCCAGTTAATGGACCAATACAGGGACGCTTCAATTATTATCATTCCAAGGGCCGCAGCATAATCGAAAGGGCTTTTGGAATGATGAAGACTAGGTGGAGGTATACACTTTTCAAAGCCTTGGAGGTAAAACCAACATTTGCACCTCAGGTGATTGCGTCCTGTGCCTTTCTTCACAATGTGTGTCTGGACAATGGGGACATGCTGGAGCCAGATGACGGTGCTGCACAGGATATGCTAGACCCCCAACCTCCCCGGGAGCCCCTGGCAGCTAATGAGAGGCCTAGCAATGCAACAAGGGACAGACTGGCGGCCCTGGTCTCAGGCAATGTGCAGGCCCCATGAAGACGCTGACTGATCCGGAAATGGACAATGTATATAGTTTATACCTCAGGGATGTGTGCACTTTATTTTTTCTATTTTAATGCTACTATTTGTTTCAGGTGTTATTAATGTTTAGCTGGTGTGATGCTTACCTCAGGGATGTGTGAACTTTATTTTTTTCAAGTAAATCTATTTCAGTGCTACTATTTGTTTCAGGTGTTTTTACCTGGTGTGATATTCATGCTCACAAACTTGTAATAGAAAACAATTATTGCACTTTATTAGGTCACTGACATCACATTCAGATGCATTTCAATTTACCTTGTCTTAAAAACAACACCCACAGTCAGCTGTGCTTTTGTGGTAGACATTAGAATAGTGCAACAACGTGGAGCTAATCCAAAAGTGAAAGAACTGACATAATGTAAACAAATTATCACACACACAGGACAGCACAGCACATCATTTCAACAGTAAATTGGTCCTGAGAACGACTGTACCTCTGAGGTAAAAATCAGAACAGTGCAACAATAGTCATTACAGGAACTGGCATGATAAAACAGGCGACATATTGCACCAAAAAACACTTAAATTTTATGGATCAGTCTCTCAAACAGGCTTAAGAGACGTTCTGTTTCCTCCTCACTTTCCTCCTGTCCTTTCTGCTCTTTGGCACTTTCCTGTGACAGAAAATCCACAATGTGCTTTACCTTCCTCTTATTTTTTCTGGGGGGGGGGGGTTGGCGTAGCCTCAGCAGCAGCAACAGAGGTCGGGGCATCAGAGGTACTGGCTGCCTCAGAAGAAGCTGTGGCCGGGGTTGAAGTATTGGGCTCGACGATCTCCTTAAAGAGCAAAGCAAATGAGAAGGTATTATATTCCTGAAGTAGGTGATATGGCCATGTGTATGTATGTACAATATTGAAAATATATTTCTTAAGACGCTGGGTTATAATCATCATTCTCATATCAAAAGATCAATAATCAATAACAATACATGATGTGGCTGTATCTTTACCATAAGAAGTGAGACAGGATCATCATCAGGACCCTATGATGCGACCACAACAGGAGGGTCCATGGATGGCCTGGCTCCCAACACCTGATGCATATCTTCAAAGAATTGCCACGTAGATGCTGTTGTTTCACCGGCATCTGTTCCAGATCCTGTTTTGGGAGTTCTCAGCTCCTGCAATAAAAAAAATAATGTTATCATTGCAGCGCTAACTGAAAGATTGCAGATTATATCAGAACTACAGTGCTACTCGCTTACCATTCCTTTCCCAATTCTCAAAAATACTTGAAAAACTTTTTGCTGCAAGGTTGGACAATTTTATTGAACAAAATAATTTATTAATGGACAGTCAGTGTGGGTTCAGATCAGCCAGATCAACCTCAATGGCTTTCATGGAGTTGGTTGAGGAATTAACGAGTTGTATCGAAAATAAAAAACATGCCGTGGGAATATTTATTGATCTTAAAAAAGCATTTGATACAATAGACCATGAAATTCTACTTGAAAAAATGGAGTGGTATGGTATCAGAGGTTTAGCTTTTGACTGGTTGAAAAGTTATATTGTAAATAGGCAACAATTTGTGCAGATGGGCCAACGCAAATCAAAGTGCCTCAATATTACTTGTGGGGTCCCACAGGGCTCAGTACTGGGTCCAAAATTGTTTATTTTATATATCAATGACATTTGCAAAGAATCAGATTTGCTAAAATTTGTTATTTTTGCTGATGATACAAATATATTTTGTTCTGGAATGGATTTAAATCAGTTATTAGAGGTGGTCACAAAAGAAATGGGTAAAATTAAATACTGGTTTGATAAAAACAAATTGTCCTTAAACTTGAACGAAACAAAATACATGTTGTTTGGTAAGCATAAAATAAATACAGAGGTACAAGTCAAAATTAATAAGGAAATGATAGAAAGGGTTTATGAATATAAGTTTCTGGGTGTTGTATTAGACCATAAGCTCGGTTGGAAATCTCATGTTAAATATCTTTGCGCCAAGATCTGTAAAAGTGTTGGGATATTATGGAAAACTAGACATATGCTAAACCAAAAAACACTGTACATGCTGTATAACACACTCATTCTACCATATCTCAGCTACTGTGTGGAAGTCTGGGGTCATACTGTACTTACAGGAGCAACTTACAAAAAATATGCACACCGCAAAAAAGGGCAGTAAGGCAATAATGAATCATGTGGGTTACCGAGAACACACAAATGTACTGTTTTTAAAATCAAACATTCTGAAATTCATGGATCTAATAAAATTTAAAACTCTACAAATCATATTTAAAGCAAGACACAATCTACTACCAAGAAACATTCAAAAATTATTCAGTGACAGAGGGGCGAGATATGAGCTGAGAGGGAAATTAAATCTGAAACAAGCTTGTGTTCCGCATGACACAAAAAAGCATGTGCATATCAGTTTGTGGGGTGATCCTGTGGACCAGCCTTGATGATGACATTAGGCAAAGCAATAATATTACACAGTTTAAAAGCAAATATAAGAAATTAATCATGGACAAATACAGAGACGAGGCGGAGAAAAAAAGAGAAGAAAAAATCATGATTTTATGATGTGGGGAAGGTTGCAATTGCAATGATAAAGATATCTTGGTGAGCATTACTTCAGGTATAAAATAACGATCTTTAAGTATACTGTTACTGTAATGATGGGGTAGGACTTGATAAGCATTCTTGCTTCTTCCTGCTCCTTCTCGAACGTATTACAAATTTTCAGTCTTCTGATGAATACCAAGTGACGTATTGTATTATTTTGTGTTACCTTATATTTTTTCTTCAAATTCTCCCACTTTATGGAGATTTGTTGAGTAGTCATTTTTCCTACCAGGCCAAGCTCTTTGATCAACGACCTGTATCATAACAAACATGAGGAGTGATGTAAAAACAATGAAAAGCAAGATTTAAAAACAAATAAAAATGTGTGCAGTCAAGCAACTTCCAACAAACTACTCACTCCCACTGTTGTTTTGCAGCCGCTTTGGATTTGAGGAAAATATGCTCATTTTCAGCTCTGAACCGGATGAGCTGTCTGGTTTCTTCTGGAGTCCCTGCGTAGATAGCAGACAGAAATAACTGTTGTTAAGATCTCATATGAACCTGTGCTATTGCTTGGGTTACCCTATAATATCCGTGCTCGCAATTCGTTCACAACTTCATGCATACACTGCACAGGCTAATGTTAACGATCCGATTAATTCGATTTGTGCACGACATTCCTGCATATCCCATAACTATGTTAATACTAGCAGCGAGTTTGCCGAAGTTTTTATTGATAACGTTATCCCTGTAGTGTCAATTAGCAGGGCTGCCCACAGAGCACCGCTAATACCGATTTTTTTTCGTGCGCATTTTATCAAGACAATGACCATTACACATTGAAACAACTTTCAACTACACAATACAATATTTTTCGTAAATTTCGAAAAATCGTAGTGCATTCTGGGAAATCTGTCGTACCCCTCCGTTTGGAGTGTGCCTCTTAAAAATCTCTGTTTGGAGGGGTATATAGCCCTCCCCCTTCCCCCTACCCCTCCGTCCAAACGAGAATTTGGACACCCCTACCCCTACACGTGAACGCGCAAAACGGAGGCGTAGGGGGAAGGGGGAGGGCCAAGGGGTGAACTGGGATTCAGCCTTATTCTGCTGGCCCAGGTGGTGCAGAATTGAGAGGTTTTGTCATTTCAAAATATTTCTGCACCGCAAAATCAACTGACTAATAGCAAAGTTTTGCGTCTTGCAGCTCCACTGATTGCACATGCAATCACTAATATTTTTAACTTGTCATTATCGACCGGGTCTATTCCCAGTGTTTGGAAAGCGGCTCATGTTTTTCCTTTATTTAAAGGGGCTGATCCCAGTTCAGTTAACTGCTATCAGCCCATCTCAAAATTGCCATGCCTGGCTAAGATTCTAGAATCTCTTGTAAAACGTAAAACAACTACCTTGCAACTTCTTAACTTTCAACAACATTTTAATGTCACAACAATCTGGTGTCAGGTCTGGACATAGCACCATTACAGCAGCTTCATTGGTTATAAATGATTTAATAACAGCTGTGGACAGTAAACAAAAATGTGTGGCCCTATTTATTGATTTAGCAAAAGTGTTTGACACAGTGACCATATTATCTTATTAAATAAGCTGTCCTCCATTGGTCTTGGTTACAGAGCCTGCTCATGGTTCCAGGACTTCCTCTCACACAGAACACAAGCTGTTATTTCTGGGGATGCACAGTCTCAATTTTTAAAGGTGACAAAGGGTGTACCCCAAGGTCCCATTCTTGAGCCAATTTTATTCACAATTTATATAAATGGCATTGCTCGTAATGCAGCAAATTGCAAGGTTCATTTTTATGCTGATGACACAGTGCTTTATTCCTCTGCTCCAACATGCTTACAGGCCCTACAGCAGATTTACAATCTGCTTTTAACGTTATACAGCAATACTCTAGCTGATCTTAAACTGGTAATAATACTAATTAAACAAAGTTCCTGATCTTTTCTGCACAAAATGCAATTATGCCATGTGACTCCACTTTCTCAGTGACTGGTGCTCAAATTGAGCAGGTTCAGTCTTACAAATAATTAAGTATCTGGTTGGATCATGACTTCTCTTTTAAGACACATGTCATACCTGTCCAAAAAACTGAGAATGAGACTTGGGTTTCTTTACAGAAACAGGTCCTGTTTTTCTTTGGACCTGACCTGCTGCAGGAGGAGGATGAATCTCCCCAGAGTGTACTGGAGGAGATGGTCTGGCGTAGGCATCAGGGGTGCGAAAGGCCCCAGGTTCAGATACCGGACGAGCCCCCAATTAATGTTATGTCCCTGGTCCAGGGGAGCACAGATGCTACATAAAGAAATGTTTGATTTTCTCTGGCTGGGGAGGTGTTCTGTGGGATCATGTGTCATGCATACAGTGTGCTGCCCGCCCTCTCCGCCCTTAGAGAGTGTGTGTGAGAGAGAGTGTGTTTTTTGGGGTGTGCATGGGCGTGGCTCCTGTTTTCCCTCCAGTCCAAGTGGTGGTTCTGGATTGGCTAGACTGGATCGAATTGAGCAGCATGGATTGGTGGAGCAGAGTAGGAAAATGCTTCCTGATTGGAGGAGCCGGGACCTTACAAGATTTAAACCACCAACTGACAGCACCTGGGGGCCCTCCCTTTCACTCTGCTACTCCCAACTAAGGAGCCAGAATTTGTAAAAATGTGAATTTGTGATTTTCCTGCGAAAATTCTCTGTTTTTGTAATTTGAGGAGTGATGTGATATCTTTAACTTTGCAAAATGGCTTTCAGTTTTTTTGTTTATGCACTAGTAAATACTGAGCACCAGTTTTGGTAGGCGGGAGTGGCCTCTCTTGTTTAAGTTGGGAGTTTAGATTAGCCCGCTGTATTTCATTTGCAACATTTTGTATGGTTACAGGTCATCTTTTTTGGGCTAAGAGCTTGTTTTGTTTATTGTTTTAAGGTTACTCTGCACCGAGTTAATGAACTGCTGAAGGTGTCAGATTCTCTGTGCTGCTGGCCCTGCTTGGGAGAGGGAGAGAGGGAGGGTCACCTCAGTGCTCCGTACTGCCCAAGACCAGGGACAGAAGAGAAATTAGGACCGAATAGGGAAAAATTAACATTAACAATTAACATCGGTTTAAATTGTTTGCAGTCGCAGCTGCAGTAAAGTGAAGCAGTTAATTTGATATTGATTTTTGCCTTGTACTAAATTTCAAAGCATCCATGAAAAAAAAATCAGATTTTACTGAAACCTTTATTTTATTTAATTTTTTTTTTTTGGAAGTTTTTGCTCGCTCTTAATTTGATGCTTGCAACATGTCTCAAAAAAGGAGGGACACTGGCAAGACGACACATTACAGGACAATAGCGAGCCAGTCCTGAATTGTGCAACAGATGAAAGCACTGGAACGCTAAAGACACTAATAAATGGATGCACAGGTGATATTATCGTATATAGATATGCCCAATTCTGAAATAGTTGGGACAAAGTGTAAATTGTGAATAAAATCAAAACACAATGACTTTCAAATCACACCAGCCAGTATTTTATTCACAATAGAACAGAGATAACATAGCAAATGTTGAAAATGATAACAATTTTATCCACAAAATGAGCTCATTTCAAATTCGATGGCTGCTACAGGTGTCAAAAAATGTTGGGACAGGGGCTTGTTTACCATGGTGTAGCATTCCCTCTTCTTTTTAACACAGAGTGGAGGCGCCTGGGCATTGAGGAGACAAGTTTCTTGAGTTCAGCCATTGGAATTTGATCCCACTCTTGTGTAATACAGGCTTCCAGCTGCTGGGGAGTTTTGAGTCTCCTCTGACTGACTTTTTTTTAAATTATGCGCCAAATGTTCTCAATCAGTGAAAGATCAGGACTGCAGGCAGGCCAGTTCAGCACAGGGACTCTTCTACTACGAAGCCATGCTGTTGTTATACCTGCAGTATGTGGTTTTGTATTGTCCTGCTGAAATACACAAGCCCTTCCCTGGAATAGATGTCGTCTGGAGGGGAGCATATGTTGCTCTAAAACCTTGAGATACCTTTCAGCATTCGTGTTGCTTTTTAAAACAGGCAAGTGTCCCACACCATATGTACTAACGCATCCCTATCGGGTCGGTTACAATCAGACCGCTCAATGGCACGTCACTGTCATGAAAATTATTTCTCTGCCCCAAAACCTGAAAACACTGTTAATGCAAAGCACACACATTTGTGTTACTGACCTCCAAATTTCAGGTGCAAATCTTTTGTAGCTTTGCAGAAATCAACATTTAAACATATGCCTGTCAGGGCGTATACTGTATGTCACGGACACCACCATAAATTATCACATCATCTTGTTTCACTAGATTTCTAACATGTTGTGCTCTGTTTGATAAAAAAGAACATTGTTCAAGAACATTTCAACCAGGAGAGACTCAAGTGAAAATCAAGAAAATGTTTATCATCCTTTGAGCATAAAGGGGTAACATGCTTATAATCAGAACAAGTCTTTGGCGCTTGGACTCTTTGGGAAGACTGGAAGATCAGGAGCACTGCCCGGAGCAGCCCCAGGAAATCCCCCGAAGAGTCCAGACACTGGTGGTGGTGGTGGCTGAAGACTGGTGAAGCTGGAGTGGCGGAACGGGAGATCTGATGAGTAGGGTGGCGTTGGGGCGGAGGAGGGTCAGCGAGCGGCAGCATGGGCGAACTAGGGCGGAGAAAATAACATATTTAAATAGACGGCAACAGAATGATTGGCTAGCGATGCGACTGAGGTGTGCCCTGGTTGGATAGAAGCGATCAGCTGCAATGCCAGCTGACTGCTCATTGACAGCCCCGGATATTGTCTGCGGAGAATCAGGAGTGAACATGCATGAAAAAAATAGACAGGGTTGACCAGCGCTAAAGAGAGAGAGTATTCCTGCCTGAACTTTCGCAAAGCTTCATTCTTATACACATGATATATTAACGGATGTATATAGACATGGGAATTAACTGACATCAGGTATCCTTTGTTATTCCCTTCTATAAGGAATGGTATAAGATTGAACTACATTTATGACCAAAAGGTGTCTTATCATCTAGCTTGACACAATGGGAAAAGATAACCCCTTGGCATAAATGCTGTTGGCTCTATATGGAGATAAGAACACGTCACAGACGCTACAAGTTTTTGGCAGATCGACTGTCATCCAGCTTGAATGGTTGTGATGAAAACACATGCATTATGCGCATACAGAGCTCACTATACCATAAATGCCAATCCTTTGGTAATCAAAATGAGACACGATCTTGTTGTATAAGGTATTTTAAACAACACTGGGTACTAATACAGTGATACATGTTAAAATTGGTGAAATTGTATAACAAAATGCACAATTTCCATAAATGCACGCCATTTTGGATATTTCACTCCAATTTTGATTCTTTTTTTTTGCACATATAAAACAACAATATATAGTTACAAATAAATGTTCAAACTAAAGCAGATTTACCACACAAAAATAAGCTTAACACCTGGTGACTCGCCATAACGCAAAAATGCCCGATTGCAAGGCACCCGCACCAGATCCACACATCACCCAAAAATGTCTGGCATCAAGTATCAATACACCACTGTGGCGTTCACAAAAAGTCTAACCCAAAACTACTTGTAATATGCTATTTACATATTAAATAGTCATGTTCTAAGACTATTACATCCAGTAAAACTGGAATGCACCCTGAGATGTATTGATGCTGGCTTTTGAACTGAACGCTGATAACAGAAGGAGTGGTCTTTCTCCTCTTTAGCCTGGAGGACAAAACGGCCATGATTTCCGACAAGAATGTCAAATTTGGACTCGTCTGACCACAGGACACTTTGCCACTTTGCTACAGTCCATTTTAAATGAGCCTTGGCCCACAGAACACGGTGGCACTTCTGGATCATGCTCAACAATGGCTTCCTTTTTGCATGATGTGCTTGTGTCACAGCTTTTTTGAGACCTGTTCCAGCCATAAAATTTGAAATAAGCTCATTTTGTGGATAAAAATGTAAAATGTCTCAGTTTCAACATTTGTAATGTTATCTATGTTCTATTGTAAATAACAAATTGGCTCATATGATCTGAAAGTCATTGCATTTTGATTTTATTGACAATTTACCCTTCATCCCAACTATTTCGTAATTGGGGTAGTAAAAGGTGGATCAAAAAACAAAAGACCTAGTGGCTCACAAACAATGAATGGCCAAGGCTTGCAACTTCCCACAAAACTTCATGATTCAATAATGCAAAAAACACAGAGCCATTTAACAGGCAACAGAACAACAGCTTTGCTTAAGCAGAAGAGGCTAAATGTGGCAACAGTAGTCTCCTTATGACGTAACAGCAGCCTCCACGACCATATTACTCAACCATATTTCCATAAACTAATTAACCACGTCTTTAAGAAAGACAGTCAGTGTTGAAAGTGTGACGGTTTGAAGTTCTGAGAGATGAAATGAAATATGTTTCCACCGCAGCAGAAGACAGTAGAGTTCACCTTACTGGAGGAAACAGTCAGGCCTTTAGACGTTTACAGAAAGAAAGCAGTCAGGTCTACTGGTGTTTGGGAAACTGAGTGAACATAAGTCAGGTCATTGCAGAACTCCAGTGAAGAGAGACACTGAGAATCCTTAGCCACATAATCAGTGCTTCCCATCTCTGGTTAGAAATGCAGTGTGAAATAAAGTTGGGACACAGGATGGCATCTGACTGTATGCTGATACCAAGAGTCCAACTTTCTCCCTTTGTTTCCTTTCGGGGGCTGCAAACCCCCTCCTGTCCTGTGAGGTGAAGAGTCCAAGGACTACTGCAGCCCACTTCCTCGCGCCCATGCCTGGTGACACTCACAGTTTTATTTTGACCTGTACTGCGTTATTTATACTCATTGGTATGATTATATCTACCTGCAATAGGCTTATACTGAACTATAACCTCATTTAATGGTTATTCTCCTTCATGGGACTTTACTACGTCATTATTTATAGTGGTAACTTATGTTGGCCAATCAGCTGCCTTACTGCTCCTCTGCAAAACATCTTTGTGACGGCTGTTCCCTAAAAAGCACTGGATTAATACTAATTGACTGAAATTGACAGCTGGCCATTTTTCTGTGTGTGGTCAGGTTCCAGTAAAGATCTTAAACAACAGCTTATCTGCATCTGCTGAAAGGGTGTGGTTGTGAGTTTCCTGTCTGTGGTTTAGGGGGCTCAACAGAAGTTACGGTATCAGGGCGTGTGAGGAACTATAAAAGGTGACAACAAAAGAAGGTGACAGTAGACGCAGTGGACCAAACCAGCAGTCGTCTGGAGATCACTGAGCATCATTGGTGTGAAAATGAAATGTTCCATCGTCCTCTGTTTCCTGCTGATCTGTGCAGGTGAGCCACAGCACTCTGTAACCTGGTTAAAGGGTTAAACTAATGATCTCTTCTGTAACCTGATTAAAGGGTTAAACTGGAGACCTCTTGTGTAACTTGTTTAAAGGGTTAAACTAATGATCTCTTCTGTAACCTGATTAAAGGGTTAAACTAACGATCGCTTCTGTAACATGATTAAAGGGTTAAACTAACGATCGCTTCTGTAACATGGTTTAATGGTTAAACTGGAGATCTCCTCTGTAACATAGTTAAAGGGTTAAAATAACAACCTCTTCTGGAACATGCTTAAAGGGTTAAACTAGCGATCTCTGCTGTAACATGGTTAACGGGTTAAATTGGAGATCTCCTCTGTAACATAGTTAATGGGTTAAAATAACAACCTCTTCTGGAACATGCTTAAAGGGTTAAACTAGCGATCTCTGCTGTAACATGGTTAACGGGTTAAACTGGACATCTCTTCAGTAACATGCTTAAAGGGTTAAACTAGCGATCCCTGCCATAACATGATTAAAGGGTTAAACTGGAGATCTCCTCTGTAACATAGTTAAAGGGTTAAACTAACAACCTCTTCTGGAACATGCTTAAAGGGTTAAAATAGCGATCTCTGCTATAACATGATTAAAGGGTTAAACTAACAACCTCTTCTGCAACATGCTTAAAGGGTTAAACTGGATATCTCTTCTGTAACATGGTTAAAGGGGTAAACGGGACATCTCTTCTGGAACATGCTTAAAGGGTTAAACTAGCAATCTCTGCTGTAACATGATTAAACAGTTAAACTAGTGATCTCTGGTGTAACAGGCTTAATGGGTTAAACTAGAGATCTCCTCTGTAACAGGCTTAAAGGGTTAAACTGGAGATCTCTTCTGTAACATGGTTAAAGGGTTAAACTGGAGATTAAACAGGTGATCTCTTCTGTAATTAAACAGTTAAACAGTACTTCCTCTGTAGTTCGAGGCACTAAATCCACTATCAGAGAGTGAAGTCCCTCCCCAGAACAGTGTTCCTGTGAAGTCAGCTGCTATAATTCAGGGGCACTTCAAACACAGGGAAGAAAGTTACACCCTGGTTTTCAGGGACCTTCTGCTCAGCAGGCTAACGGAGGTCAGCACATCATGCCAACATTAGATTGACTTCCTCAAGTATTGTACCAACCAGAGAAGGTGAATAAGCAAATTAATTTTTTGTTAATTTTTATTAACCCTATACAGGACTTCCTAAAAAAAACCTACATCAACGGTCTTTTGGGGTCCATTAGACCCCAAGGTAATTTTCATCATTTTTGCTTGTAATAAACACTTCATACAGCATAAAGTACCTCTTTATTGTCAAAGGAAAGTTTATTTCTGAATATAAAACACAGTGTTTAATAATACATTTGCTAAAGTCTTGTGACGGTGCGTTCAGGAACCACACGCAAGAGAAGGAAATCCAAAAAAAAGTATATCTTTAATGACATCCGGGTCAAAGCCAAAAAAAAAAAAAAAACCATGGAACTGCCGAGCCACAATGAGAAATCCAAAAACAGAGTGGACTAGACAGGGGTCAGAACCAGGAAGACAGATGAGCAACGATACATAGACGGAGGGCAAAAAGTCGTAGTTGGTGAACAAAGCAGTGGGTCATACTCAGGGCATCCAAACAGGATGGAGAGGGAATTAGTATTAATTAGTAGCGGTGGAACTTTCCAGATTTAGAGTGCTCGATAGTAATTAGTAATATATACACATGGATTAATTGGGTTAGTAGACTATGATACAAAATACAAATGTTAGTTTTGTTAGTAATCAGAAGAGTTAGGCGAAGGAAGTAAACGAGGATTGATGGAATATATTAAACACCAGAAACCTTTAATCACCCGAAGCAGATGAGCTCACAGACCAGGGAGACGGACTGAACCAACTAGATCACAAGACAGGGGAGACCAGTGCAATGGAGCTGAAAATGGACTGAACTAAAATCTGAGAGTTACAATAATAAAAAATGAATAAATAAGACAAAATCATGAACAATGTGTGATGATACGGTCAGGAACCAGTCGCGAGAACCAAGCAATGCAGTTTATCGGATTTTATAGATCAAGGGGGAAATCCCCCGCAGGGCAGAAGGCAAAGGTACAAAGTCCACCCTCCAAAAATCACAATCCAGTTGGGCAAAAATAGAGCACATAAAAACCAGGGCAGCAATCACAGTACTCGTGGTCGGGCAAAAATAGGTTTGGTACACAGGCACAGGTATGTCAGAGAAGCAAAGCCAAAATTCAGTGGACGTAATCCAAACCATAACCAGGGCAGCAATCACAGAATTCGTAGTCGGGCAGAAATGGGTCAAAAACACAGATGCAACTATAATCCAAAATCACAAAGCCAAAAATGGAAAACAGGGACGGTCCAGTGAGAAGAGACTCACTGAGAGTACAAGGCGAGAAAAAGCATGGCGCAAGCAAACAGAGAAATGATCTGACAAGGAAGTGCTGTGAAAAGACTCCTAGTATACATTCTCAGGAAGTCACATGCTACACAGAACCCAGGTGTAGGAAATGATACTAATTACAAAGGAAGGAACATGAGGGAGAACCTAATCACATAAAATAGGCAAAAGCCAATTCACGGACAGGGATCACGAGACAATCCTACAGACCAGTGATTCCCAAAGTGTGGGCCGCGGCCCCCTGGTGGGCCGTGGTGGTACTGCAGGTGGGCCGTGAGAGGTCATTAAAAATATGATTCATTTTTGCAAATATGATTTTTTGTGATTTTTATTGTAAAATATTTAGAAGTAATAACCTATTGAGTGTTATTGACCTCACAATATTTTAGGAACCTTATATAGTTTATGATCGGAACGTAGCTTTCTGGTCATCATGACCAGGGGTCATAATCATAGGAGCACGTACTGTGTTCGATAATTAATTCTGTCTTGTGTGTACACCACAGATTAAAAATTTGGGCTTCCTTTATCCCCCTGCTTTCATTTCAATCCTGAATCTTTATAATAATAATAATAATGATAATAAATAAAAAACAACAACAACAATTATTGTTGTTTTTTATTTATTTTATTTATTTTATTTAATTAACAACAGCAATTATTGTTGTTAAGTGTTCTGAGAATGCATAATTTCGTCTATGTACTGTTTATAGGACAAAGGTGGGCCGCGGACATTTTTTAGATTTTCAAGTGGGCCCTGATTTGGAAAAGTTTGAGAACCCCTGCTTTAGACAAACATATGGCTCCGGTCAAGGAGTTCTAATGTGCATAGATAATGAGAGAAAGGACATTGCAAACAGGTGTGGAGGATCCACAGAAACGCAGCAGAGAAGATTAGGGAGAGACAAGGGGCAGAGACTAGAACAGGGCGAGTGCTGAGAGCTTGTTAATCAATTACTAAGTGCAGCTTTACGATCCCTAGTGCTCGTTAGTGAGTTAGTATTATATACAATGTTAGTTTGTGTTAGTACCTCTAGCAAAAATAACAAACTGTTAGTATGGGTAAGTAATATAGAAAAAGCAAGGCGAAGGAAGTAAACGAGATTGGAAGGAATGGTTGAAATCCAGAAACCATTAAATCACCCAAAGAGTGGCACGCAGTACTGGGGCTGTGAGCTGTGACAAGACAAGAGACCAGACAGGGGGAGACAAAGTGCAATGCATGGGAGAAACAAAAACATGGACCGGAATGTAACTATGGTAAAATACAAAACATGAAAAAACTAAACTAGACAATACATGAACAAATCTAAGTAACGAAATCACAATACATAATCAAAGGCATGGTGAGTCAATCCAGGAAACAGGCAGAGCATCAAAGACATGGCAAACAGAGCAGAATCCCAACATCGTCACAGAGATCATTAATCTTATTGAGTCTATTTGAATATTTGTCAAGACATGCTAATTGCTATATTTTAAGCCACATATTGATTCTTGTGAAAATATCGCTTTAATTTTCTCCTGCACATAAATGCATGTTTGCTCTAAAAATGTTCATCGCTCTCTCTCAAATGTGCTGTCCTTACTGCTGTCTTCTGTTGTTTAGCGGTATGTGCACAGTCAGGCTCTCTGGGGACAGAATATGATCAACTGAACCAAGATGAGGTGAGCATCTATAAATTATTTATATATCTATCTATCTATGATACTTTGCTATTGAGAAATAATTCAGGTTCAAGGTTACATTTTAGCTGTTAAAACCATGCACCATGCTTCAGTTTTATAAAAGCTCCAGCAAACTGAATAATTCCTCTTTGTGAAACAGTATTTATCTAACTCAAATATTTTCCTTTGTGAAACTGTGCCCTGGATAATTGCTGGAGCACTTCAGCTGAATAAAGGCCTGTCTGTGTCTGGCTGATATTCTGACCAATCACATCTCATGGTTACAAACTGCATCACGACCAATCATGTCCATATGAGGGACGGACAGCATCTGAGAAGGTTTTTTTGTTAACGATATCCTGGGCAAACTCATTACTCTTGTGTTACCCATGACCAAACTCCCCTGCTCGCTCTAGTGAGTCGAGATACGGTTCAGCCACAGTTAATTTATGCTCCAGCATTTTCTTGCAGTCTGTTCTGGGTCATTGAACGTGTACTAGAGTGTCAGTGTTTTGTTTGCACTATAGCTGGTAAGATCTCTAGTTAGAGAATTGTTGAGGTATTAGCTGCAAAAGAGGAAAGTGGATAGCAAGGGAATCGTTCACTCTGTTTTCCTCTTTCTGGGCACCGTCTGGTGCTAATTCTTTTTATCTCGGTTTCTGAGATTTCTCGTTCTGTCGAGCTCGAGTTGCTTCCGGGTTGTTGCCTGGTTTGGATCTGGGTCCTTGGGAAGCGCGAGTCTTGCTCTCTGTTTTCTGTCTGTATTTGTCTCTTATTTTGGTATTCTTCCCTTCGTTCCGGCCACAGGATTTGGCATCTCAAGAAACCAACCATCACACTTCGTGTGCGGAGATGAATAATTATAAATGTATCACCTGCATGGAAATTATGAGGAGAGTCAGGCAGACCATGAATTACAAGGATACAGTGGTAAGAGCGTCTAGATGTTCCACGCTTTCTAGGACATCATGTCCCAAAAACCAAACGTATACATCGCACATGTACGTCCAATACCTGAAGCCTGCATATGAGGGAGGCATGGCCATTCAGTCATACCAAACAAATATGTGTCGTGTGGAAGTTTCAAAGCAAATCAGGTGCAATATGATTAAAAGTTTCTCGACTCGTGACTGTTTTAGTGCAGTTGAGAAAAAGGTAAATGCCTGTGTAAAATGTGACTGTAACATGTGAAGAGCTTCATTGTAATGTGATTTATTACATGAAACCGTCCTTACAGGAGGAGTCAGACTCCATAATCACCCCTGTTTAATGTCAGAGATCAGGGAAACACATCTTTAAATACTTCACCTCTTTAGATGTCAGAGGGATTTGAAAAACACCAACCTATGATGTGACAACATATGTGGAACTGGATATTAACCCTTCAGCCCAAAGGCTGTAGTTTCCCACACATAATATGGGCAAATATTGCATTTCTGAAAGGACACTTTGTCAAAGAGAAAATTTATTAAAACATACAAGCATACATTGAGTTTGGCGGTATGGCTCTGTTCGAGAGATCCCTGCCCGTCCAGCGTGGAACCGAAGGCAGGGAGCAGCTATTAACCCCCCGTCCATAGAACAGAGCCAAAAGCAACAATGACCTCAAACAGAAGAGACATTGTTATGTGTGACATGAAAGAACAGGATTACAGAAGCTACAAATGACAGGAGGAGCTGGGGAGGAGGAGGGGTGTTAGGGGTACATGCTGCAGAGCCTCTGCTCAGAATGCGAGCTTAAGTAAACTAGCATATCAATCGAGCAATCATGTGACGGCAAATCAGATGACATCCAAGAACACTCGGGTGATTCAAGCTCAAGAAGCGCTACTATAGTTATCAAGCTTGACTCCATGCCTATCAGAATTACGCCAAGCTCCATTTCTGATGGGACATTTTGTCAAAGAGAAAATTTATTAAAACATACAAGCATACATTGAGTTTGGCGGTATGGCTCTGTTCGAGAGATCCCTGCCCGTTCAGCTTGGAATCGAAGGCAGGGAGCAGCTATTAACCCCCAAAACAGAACCAGACTGATGCACGCCAACGATGGAATATGGTGCTTCCATAGGTTTAAAGGCAGCCTGGCGGCTTTCAGAATTTCCCTTGAAGCCAAGTGCAAGAGAAATACTCCATGTAAAGTGTACTGTGTGTCGTGACAGCCCGCGGCTGGCACAATTCCTCTTGAAGCAAAATACAAGAAAAATATCCTGTGTGGAGTGTACTATGTGTCGTGACCGCCCGACGGCTGATACAATTTCTCTTGAAGCCAAACACAAGAGAAATATTCTATGTGGAGTGTACTATGTGTCGTGACAGCCTGACGGCTGGCACAATTTCTCTTGAAGCCAAACACAAGAGAAATATTCTACGTGGAGTGTACTTTGTGTCGTGACAGCCCGGTGGCTGGCACAATTTCTCTTGAAGCCAAACACAATAGAAATATCCTAGGTGAGTGTACAAAAACAGCCCAGTGGTTGGCACAATTCTTGAATCCATGTACAATGAAATAATCTATGTGAAGTGTAGTATGTGTCGTGACAGCCCGACGGCTGGCACAATTTCTCTTGAAGCCAAACAGAAGAGAAATATTCTATGTGGAGTGTACTTTGTGTCGTGACAGCCCGGTGGCTGGCACAATTTCTCTTGAAGCCAAACACAAGAGAAATATCCTAGGTGAGTGTACAAAGACAGCCCAGTGGTTGGCACAATTCTTGAAGCCGTGTACAATGTAATAATCTATGTGAAGTGTAGTATGTGTCGTGACAGCCCGGCGGCTGGCACAATTTCTCTTGAAGCCAAACACAAGAGAAATATTCTAAATGTAGTGATAGTCCTCTCAAAGTAGATTCATGAGAATTATACAATATGATTTGAAGTAAATAACATGAAGGCAGATACCTATAATAATTGAAGTGTATGTTGTGGTGAATGAGGTGACATGCGTGCTGAGGAGTGACGCTTCGTGCCCTGACTATGTGTATAGAAGTATACTAAACGAACACATGAAACAGATAAGTGCAAGGGATTTTGTTCAACATTCAAAACATGGTGACCACTTACAGTCTTAGGCATCCATTAGAGCTTCCACAACGTCCTTAATTCCTGGGTGAAGGTAATGTTCTTGGCTGCGTGTCCAATGTCCTGAGGCCTTAATACCTTCATTAGGCCATGAAGAAGGCAATGCGCTGCTTGAATATAGACATGAAGCAGAGCTGACTAGTGAACTAGAAATAGGTTCCCCAGCCTCCGAGATGATCAAAGGAACTCAATTGGTCACAATGCACTTTTAGAAAAACCCTGGTCTGAACCCCTCAAAAGCAAGCCAGTGGCAACAGTGGCAAGGAAAAACTCCCTATGAGCTAATATATAGGAAGAAACCTTAGGAGGAACCAGGCTTAAGAGGCAAGGTCCATCCTCCTCTGACCGTCCCAGGGTCCGAGTTCATGGCTGCCATAATGCGAAAGGAAAGTTGACAATCAGCCCAGGATTTGTAGTTTGCTGAAGCCATGGCCCAGCCATGATGGTGGAGCAGCGCTTGGGCAGAGGCCAGGTGGCATTGATGGCAAAGATCAGCAGCAGCATACTCAGGGCAGGGTCCACCGTGGACATGCAGAAAACGAAATGCAGGCAATTAATGGAGAACACAGTGGGAAGCAATGCGAGGAATGTACCATGAATAAATGCGGCCAACTCCATATAGTTGATATAAAAGGGAGAATAAAAATATATACACATACATGCATGTACACACGCTTCATGAATGAAAACGGTAAAAACCTTGTTGAATCTGACAGCTGGGAGAGCTACTAGAATCCCCCAAAAATAATGGTGTTGCAAAAAACGATCAGAGGCCAAAACTGAGCCCTGCAGCAGTGACCTTGGGTCAATCCAGCAACTGGCTGTTATAGGCTGTAGAACATACTGAGCAGGCAAAGAAAATCAGTTTGAATGTAATGAGTAGCAGACCACAAGCACTAGCTGGATGCTGACATGGGGTAAATATTAGTGAAGCATGGCGACATGCCGCATCATGGCATTGCTGAGCATGTGCAAGATAAGCCACAGCTTGAGTGTGTGAGCTCGATGTTGGCAAGCACTCCAAAGTTTTCTTGATTGCCATTTTCTGCTTTGCAAAATATTTATTAATTTTTAATTTTATTATTTATTTATTTTTTAAAACCAACTTGGGTGCTAGTGTATGGTTATACAAACACTAGAGGCACTTCTAGAGTGCAAACCTTCACTTAAGCAGCACAGTCTTTATCTTGCTGAGTGGAGTAAGTACAATCATTGAGTGTCAAAAATTCAAGGTGGCTGCCTTATTGTGCTAGTGATGGTGATCAAAATCAGCAGGGTCTATCCCTGATGTAATTGTGACCCACCCACAGAATTTTCAGAAATATCTGCTCATTACATATGCGATAAGCTGTTCAAACAAAACAAACAAATGCACGGATCACATGACCTCCTGCCAATTCGCATTGCGGACGTAGATGCCACCAATGATAGCAGTTTCCCCCAATTTGGGAAGATAACAAAGACTTGTCAATTACTGACAAGGAGAAGCAATACCAGATTGATTTCAGAAACTAAAGCTGACTGGGATGGCTGTTCCCACTGATTCCGCAGCCTTTTTTTTTTTTTTTTTTTTAAATTAAGATTTACTGAGCAGGCCAAATTTAGCATTTCCCATCAGTTTGGTGGTGCGAGGTGAATGCCATGCAATTTCCAAACAGTTACCACAACTTAACACATACAGTAGCAGCACCTGCTAGGAGCAGATGAATAATGCCAACAGGGAAGTAATTGCAGCATAACTATTGGATCCAAGCAGCATATCGGCAATCGATTTTAACTTAAATGAGGATTACAATTTGGACCAGTCATTTGAACAGCATTAGAGCAATCATGAGAATAACGCTTTCGTTTTGGCCGCGGATACATGAATTACTGAATTTACTACGATTCCTGTGCCAAACATACCGTTGTTGAAGCATTAATGAAGAGCCAATTGCTTTAGATGTACATCAAGACTTTTTTTTTTTTCAATAAATAATGAGTCAAAGACAATCTGAGCCATAGGACATTTCTTGATAGACACTCCACCTATGCCATCATGGGCGCTGAGAATGGGAATAACTGGCAAACTGTAGCATTTCGGGCCGTAAGTTGCTATAAACAGGCTTGGTACAAGGCAAAAGTTAAGTCGCAATCCAATAGACCTCAGAACCAGTTCGAGCGAAACTGATTACTAGTGCACAGTCAATCCATGTAATCACACAACTGAGAACCTGGGAAAAAGAGTTAACAATTCGAGATAAACCCAAGGGTTTAAAATTTAAATCACTGGACCAGTGGCATCCAACCCAGAAGTTGCTGCAAAAATTAAATTGCAGTTTCAAATATTCCTGGCCAAGTGAATTGGGTGCAGCTGGAGAGGTGATTATTTGTAGACTCCGTAAGGCGTAAACCATAAATGCGATTCAAAAGCCGAGCTCGTTCATTGCTGCAGAAAGATGACGTTCCACATGCATTTACCAAGGCATACCAATCATATCCCGACTGTATAAAAGAACAGCAGCATCCCGAGTAAAAAGGAAAGCTAGCGCTCGCGTAACTTCGCAAAATGAGACGTGATATAGCAGCTTTCTGCGCTGCGAGTACCAACACTGCAAAGACTGAAATTAGCATTCCGGCACGCTTGTCTAGAAGACATGCAGATTTGAGCACCACGCTCCCGATTAAGACAAGACTGCAGTGCATTACTGCGTTATCTAAGCATCCAAAGATTTTTTCGACACCCGGAAAAGATCAGCTTCTGACAGAGTACCGGTTCGCTAAACAAGAACAGGAATCGAGCGTTTGTGGCTGCATCCTGATGACCATGCGCTGCTTTAAATTTACGGTTGATAAATGACAGGCCGATGTGAAACGTTCCTTCGGCAAAAACAAACGCAATTTTTTCGAAGCCAGCCACATAAATTATGATTTTACGCTGGTTATCCTGCATAACCTAGCAGTTCCAATGGTAGGTATGTTATTAAATTTTCAAAATAGTTCTATGCTGAAATGATTTATTCATCATGAAAGTGCTGTAAAGGACCCCTTTTTTATGGTGATAAATGTTTCAGGAAGGGAATGCATGTGACTGATTTAATTTGAAAGTGATGCCTTTATTTTGAAGGTCAGGGTTTGCTTACCACACCGTTAAAACCGGAAGTAGGAAGCGTAGTTGAAAAAGTTTGCGCGTCGCGGTACACATGAAGAAGGAATGTCCGTTACTCTATGCTTTTAGCATCCAGCTAGTGAGGGAACAAGGTATGTGTTTAATATAATTTGGGTATGATGGGTGCTGGCGTTGTGTGTATTTTTCTATTTATGTGTTATGAAATTGGTGCTCTGGTAATGTTATGTGTGCTGGTGTATCTATGCGTTTATCCAAACCGATCTCTGATGGCCTTCAGCTTGTGGGGCTCGCTGTTAATTAGGAAAGTGTTATTAGTTAGATCTCAATGTGTTGTGTCAACTGGGTTCAGAGGCACTCAAATGCTCTAATTCATGAATTATTGAAATACTTGACGCTTTTATTGTGTGATGGTAGTGCGGATTCTCATTTAGGTTTATATTAACCTTTTATTATGAATGTTATCAATTTTGTAATTATCCCTTCTTTTTGCCTTTTGTCTAGCTCTTACGGTGTGTTTGTTTCGTACTGATACCCCCTTTTTTAAAGAAAGAAAAATAAAAAAGTGAAGACAAACCATCAGTTTAAGGAGTTCTCCATTGCTCTAGCTGGGTTGGCTACAGTAAGAGCTTTTACCTCATTGATCCTGTGGTTCTACTCCATGGTGGATGTTCACGCTGTCCGGTCCGCCTGATGTCTCAATTCAACTTACCGGAGATCGAAGGTGGGAGCTGCTTGGGCGAGCCATAATTCACGTTGTGTCTTCATGGGGCAGTGTTCATCTCCACAGGCAGAGGGCGCAAGATCCAATGCAATTCAAGGATGGTAACAATAACCAGCGAAATTACTAGGAGCCAGAACTGTGAGTAATCCATTTAGTAAATCAAGTCAAGAAACTGCATTGAGTTAAAGGGGATTAACTCGCTCTGAATGAACTTCATAAGTATGTATCAGTGACTGTGTTAAGACATTGCAACACCCATAGCGAATGGGGATATATCTACCAAGGACAAGGAATTAAATGGACAAAAATAATAACAATTACAAAGTGAGATTTGAGTGTTCTCTTTTCAGTTGCCTTATTGATTGTGCTGGTATCCAACAACATTTAAATGCATTTTTATGGTTTCTGGTTTAAAGCACAACAGGTTTTATAATTATTTCACCTATGGTTTCTGTGTTCTCGCCTAAATCTTGAGAAATTGGAGTCATTTTGTTTGGTCTTATTGCCTGTCGTTGGGTTGTTTTTTTTTTTTTGTTTGTTTTTTCTTTTTTTTTTTGACTAACCAATTCTTCCTTATTGACTGGCTTTTTCAAAAATGCTTGAAGCAGACAACTTAACCCAAGATAAAAAACAGACAGAAAAACAGATTGACACGTTGCTAGGCAAAATAAGAGTTGAAAGACTTGCTTCCCAATGTGTTAGGAGCCGCAGAAAACAAACGCTTAAGGGATACAATAAAGAACAAAGAAAGGACCTTGGAAGAACTTAAGGACAACTCTAAAATTCAGCGACGCTCCGAACGACCACGGAACCCCACAGAGAAAATGTTTGTTTATCAGGAAGAGGAAACAAGGAAAAGAGAGAAAAGGTTCCACCGTGTATATGATCAATGGGAAGCTGCAGCACGGAATACTAGGCAACAGCTTAAAACAAACCTCGAGGAAAGCGAATTAGGATCACTAATGGACGAACTTGAAAAGGAAAAGGAAAGCGTTGTGTCTATATATGCTGAAATTCGCAATCATACCACTCCCTCAACTGAAGTAAGGCGCAGAATGGAGGCATGTGAAGCTGTAACAAAGGACATAATCAAAATTATTAATGAAAGAATTACAGGTGTTGATGGAGATTTTGATGAAGTGCAGGTAAAGGGACGTCTTCGAGAGCTATTACGCCATGATTATGCTCATTCCATATATGGATCTACGATTTCCTCTACCAGTTGCAAATCCACAGCTTCAAGCCTGGCAGCGAAACGTGCAGATGCTGCAGCTGAATTGGCATCAAAGGAAGCAGAATACCAATTGCTGCAAGAGGAAGAAAAGCAAAGAAAGGTGATTCAACACCTAGAGGAGCAGCAAAGGAGGGAGCTAGAGGAACAGAAAGCCAAGCTGGAGCAACTGAAGGCTCAAAAGGAACTGAGGGCGGCACAAGCAAGGTTAACCATATATGATCAGGAAGTGGCTCGTGAGGCAATCTTTCTGTCTGTCAATAATGATATTCATGGAGAGAGCCTGGCTCGTTCATCACATGCAGCCTCATCCTCACACATCGACATGTTTCATATAACTCAGGCTCTTCAAGAAAGCATTCAAAGCATTTCACTTAACAGACTCCCTATGCCAGAGCCATCAGTTTTCAGTGGTGATCCAATTCACTTCATCGAGTGGAAAGCTTCGTTCCTGTCTCTCATTGATCGAAAGGGAATAACTTCAGCAGAGAAACTATTTTATCTCAAGAGGTATGTGGATGGCCGAGCTCGCAAGTCCCTGGAAGGCTTCTTCTACCGAAGCGATGATGATGCCTATAAGGAGGCATGGAACAAACTGAATAGCAGATATGGGCAGCCGTTTGTCATACAGAGAGCCTTCAGACAGGAACTCCCTAAATGGCCAAAAATACAACCAAGAGAGGCTGAAGGTTTGCGAGACTTCTCTGATTTTTTGAATGCTTGTCGAGAGGCCATGCCACATGTTAAGGGTCTTTAGATTCTAAATGATTGTGAGGAGAATCAGAAGCTAGTTCAAAAACTCCCCGATTGGCTAGCCTCACGATGGAACAGGAAAGTAACTGAAACCCTGCAGGGCAATCAAGACTTCCCCAGTTTTCGGGAATTTTCTAGCTTCATGGCTATGGAAGCTGAGGTGGCCTGCAATCCTATAACTTCTTTCAATGCTCTCCATTCATTTGAATCCACTGTAAATAAATGAATAAATGTCAACAGAGACAGAGCAAACGTTTTTTGTACGCAAGTGGAAACAAATTCGGAGAACAAAGATTCAAATAAGGGTTACACTAGACCTCCATGTCTGTTTTGCCATGATTCCAAACATCTGCTTCATGCCTGTCCCAAATTCATGTCTAAGTCCTTGGTTGAGCGAACAACATTTGCTAAGGAGAAAAGGCTCTGTTATGGATGTTTGAAACCCGGTCATAATAAAAGGAACTGCCGTCACTGTCACACCTGTGACAACTGCAAGGGCAACCACTCTACATGCCTTCATGACGAGGAGTTTGTCAATAACACAAATTTGGTTCTCTTAACGGAGTTTAATGAAGGTGACACAATTGAGACAACCTCTGCAATGTCTTTGAATGTAGCCAGAGATGGACTCTCTGTTAGTACCTCCATGATAGTGCCAATGTGGGTGTCCTCAAAGAAAAATCCAAGTGTGGAGCAACTAGTATATGCCCTACTTGACACTCAGAGCGACACTACATTTATTGATGAAGCGGGAAAGAGTCTCTGGGCTCCGTATAAGGGGTTATAACTCCACCACTCACATTGATCTTCCTCCTGTTTATACAAAAGATTATATACCGGTAAATCGTGACCACATCCCTTCCTGTGAAACTGCTTGGCAATGGAGTCATCTAATTGACATAGCGGAGGAGATGCCACCTCTACAGGACTGTGAGATAGGGTTTTTAATTGGGGATAATTGTCCTAAGGCTCTTACTCCAAGGCAATTCATGGCCGGAGGAGATGATGAACCATATGGTGTTCGGACTGACTTAGGTTGGAGTGTGGTAGGGGGCATGCCATTATGTCTTGAGTCCTTTAATGTTTCTGGTCTGTGCAACAGGGTTGCTGTGAAGGAGCTCCCCTTAATAACCCCAGTCGATGCAATTCAGATCCTGGAAACTGACTTTAAAGAAACCAGCTCGAATGCTACCCAAACTGTGTCCCAAGATGATCTTTTGTTTCTAAAAATGCTACATGATGGAATAAGAAAAAATGGCCTTAGCCACTATGAGATGCCCTTGCCCTTCAAAAAACGACCTTATCTGCCTGACAACAAACAGCTTGCCATTGTCAGACTTAACCACCTCAAGAGGAAACTGATGAGAGATGTAAAGTACAAGGAGCATTACATTAACTTTATGGATGAAATAATTAACAAAGGAGATGCAGAAAGAGTTGAAGAGGATGCAAAGGAAGGGGAAAAATGGTATATTCCACATCATGGAGTATACCATGCTAAGAAGACGGATAAACTTCGTGTGGTGTTTGATGCTTCTGCCAAATATAATGGCACCAGCCTAAATGATCATCTTCTCTCAGACCCTGATTTCACAAATGACCTAACAGGTGTTCTCCTAAGATTTTGGCTTCATCATGTCGCACTGATGTGTGACATTGAAAGGATGTTTCATCAGTTTCATGTACATAAAGCTGATCGAGACTACCTACGCTTCCTATGGTGGGAGAAGGGGGACTTCAGTTGACCACCACAGGAGTTTAGAATGAGAGTTCATCTGTTTGGCGCAGTATCATCCCCTGGTTGTGCCAGCTATGGGCTTAAATATTTGGCTGAGGAAAACCAGCTTCAGTACCCACTTGGTTCCAAGTTCATGTTGAGAAACTTTTACGTGGATGACGGAGTCACGAGTGTACCATGCAGCCAGGAAGCCAGTCAGCTTGCATATGAGGCCAAGGAAATCTGTGCCATTGGTGGTTTGCATCTACATAAGTTCATCTCAAACGACAGAAATGTTTTAGCAGGCATACCCCTTTCTGAGCGTGCTAGTGATATCCAAAACCTTGATCTTGCATTTGATGATCTGCCAGTTGAAAGAGCTCTTGGTATTCAGTGGAACGTAGGAAGTGATTGTCTCTGTTTTAACATCAACCTGAAGGACCGGCCAGCTACTCGCCGTGGTATACTATCTGCAGTGGCTTCGTTGTATGATCCCCTTGGCTTTGTGGCTCCATTTCTACTGAGTGGCAAAAGAGTGCTCCAAGAAATGTGTAGGCAGGGTGTAAGCTGGGATGACCCTTTACCAGAGGTTCTCCACCTAAGGTGGGAGCAGTGGAAAAATGATCTAAAAAACCTGGAAAGAGTTTCTATTGCCCGATGCTACTCACCTGTTTCCTTTGGAAGGGTTATCGAGAGAGAGTTGCATCATTTTTCTGATGCTAGCACAGCAGGTTATGGTCAGTGTTCTTATATAAGGATGAAGAATGAGAGGGGAGATGTACATTGTTCTTTTGTTCTTGGAAAGTCCCGTGTTGCCCCAACGAAGGTCACCACAATACCCAGGTTGGAGTTGACAGCTGCAGTCATCTCGGTCAAGGTCAGCAGCATCCTGAAGGAGGAACTTGGATTCACAGATTGCGAGGAATTTTTCTGGACCGACTCTAAGGTGGTTCTGGGGTACGTTAACAATAAAGCAAGACGTTTCCACACATTTGTAGCCAATCGAGTGCAGAGGATACATCATAGCACAAAACCTCACCAATGGAGATACATCCCCACTGATGAAAATCCTGCCGACCTTGCCTCTAGAGGTCTCACTGTTGCTGAGTTGCTGTCATCCATTTGGTTCACAGGACCCAGGTTTCTCTGGGAGCGAGATACTTTGCCCTTCATCGATGTGGTCCCAGAGTTAGCCTTGGGAGACCCTGAGGTTAGAGTGGTTCAGGTGCTCCACACAAAGGCCGCAGAGTCAGTTAAACTTATAGACCGCTTGTCCAGTCATTCTTCTTGGTCTCTGGCTATCAGAGCTGTTGCACGACTACTTCGACGAATTTGCAGGGATAAATCCAACCACATCACCACGGTTGCGGAACGACAGGAGGCTGAACGCGTCATAATCAAGGATCTTCAAGGTTATGCTTATGAAGAGGAGCTTCGAACCTTGCGCAGAAAGCCTCAACTCTCTCCCCAAAGCAAGCTGTACAATCTCGATCCCATCTTGGACCAGGATGGCCTGCTGAGAGTGGGTGGACGGCTAACAAATTCATCTCTTCCCAGCAATTTCAAGCATCCTGCTATCATCCCTAAAGACCATCACATTACCCAAATGTTTATAGCTCACTGTCATGAAAGTGTGAGACATCAAGGGAAGGGGCTCACAGTAAACAAAATTAGAGCTAATGGCTACTGGATCCCTGGAATTAACCGAGCAGTAGCATCTTTCATTCACAAATGTGTGATCTGCAGGAAGCTAAGGCAACCCACAGAGGAGCAGAAGATGGCTGATCTTCCTGCTCAGCGGGTGGATCCTTCTCCACCATTTACTCATTGTGGAATAGACTGCTTTGGCCCCTTCCTTGTCAAACAGGGAAGGAGGACACTCAAAAGGTATGGGCTGCTTTTTACCTGCCTTTCCTCTCGGGCCATTCATATTGAAATGCTTGACGACTTATCTACTGATGCCTTTATTAATGGTCTACGTTGCTTTATTGCCATACGCGAAGCCGTTCGGCAGATCACTTGTGATCAAGGAAGTAATTTTGTCGGCGCAAGGAACGAAATGAAGGAGGTTCTTAAGGAAGTGGATGAGGATCGACTTGTCAGCTTCCTCTCAAAGCAACAGTGTGACTTCAGCTTCATTTCTCCTCATTCTAGCCATGCTGGCGGTGCATGGGAACGACAAATCAGGACCGTGAGAAGTGTTTTAACTTCTACTCTACTACTTTCCCCTGGAAGACTAGATGACTCGTCCTTGCGGACTTTCCTCTATGAGGCAATGGCAATAGTTAATGGTCGGCCACTTACTGTTGAAAATCTTAATGATCCACAGAGCCTAGAGCCCCTAACTCCTAATCATCTACTTACCAGCAAATCAGCTGCAGTGCTCCCTCCTCCAGGAAAATTTGTGAAGCAGGATATGTATGCCAGAAAAAGGTGGCGTCATGTCCAATACCTAGCGGAGCAATTCTGGAGTCGATGGAGAAAGGAGTATCTGTCTAATATTGCTCTCCGACAAAGATGGCATTCTCCAAGGAGAAATCTTCAGATTGGGGACATTGTGATGGAGAAGGATGATGGTTTGCCTAGGAATGAGTGGCGTTTGGGAAGAGTGATGGAGACTACTGTTGATCAGGATGGACATGTGAGGAAGGTCAAGATTTGCCTAGGCGACAGGAGGCTTGGGAAGAAAGGCGAACGTCTCCATAAGCAGTCTAGTGTTGTTCGCCCCATACAGAAACTTGTTTTGCTGTTGGAGAACGATTAAATGTGCACTTCTCGCAAAGTTCTTGCCTTGACAAATTATGAGAATGCACAATGTAATTGGTTGTTTTTTTGTTACTTTTGAGGGTTTGAGTTAGAATAATTTGTGCTGATCTGCTCTTCCATATAATCACAAATGATTGGTGGGAGTGTAAAGGACCCCTTTTTTATGGTGATAAATGTTTCAGGAAGGGAATGTATGTGACTGATTTAATTTGAAAGTGATGCCTTTATTTTGAAGGTCAGGGTTTGCTTACCACGCCGTTAAAACCGGAAGTAGGAAGCGTAGTTGAAAAAGCTTGCACGTCGCGGTACACATGAAGAAGGAATGTCCGTTACTCACTCTATACTTTTAGCATCCAGCTAGTGAGGGAACAAGGTATGTGTTTAATATAATTTGGGTATGATGGGTGCTGGCGTTGTGTGTATTTTTCTATTTATGTGTTATGAAATTGGTGCTCTGGTAATGATATGTGTGCTGGTGTATCTATGTGTTTATCCAAACCGATCTCTGATGGCCTTCAGCTTGTGGGGCTCGCTGTTAATTAGGGAAGTGTTATTAGTTAGATCTCAATGTGTTGTGTCAAATGGGTTCAGAGGCACTCAAATGCTCTCTAATTCATGAATTATTGATGCTTTTATTGTGTGATAGTGCAGATTCTCATTTAGGTTTTTATTTACCTTTTATTATGAATGTTGTCAATTTTGTAATTATCTCTTCTTTTTGCCCCTTTTCTAGCTCTTACGGTGTGTTTGTTTCGTACTGATACCCCCTCTTTGAAAGAGAGAAAAATAAAAAAGTGAAGACAAACCATCAGTTTAAGGAGTCCTCCATTGCTCTAGCTGGTTTGGCTACAAGTGCTTGAAATAAACGTTCAAATGACACCAAGATTAATGTGATAGGTTGAGAACTGACAAAGTTATTAAACTTGGAAATTGGCTAAATGAGGGGTGTAAAATGTCCTTAGTTTCTATAGAAAAAGAGAGAAATCTGTGACCGAAAACATGGTCTGCATAAAATGCTATAACTTTCTTAATTCTTTAGATATTCCTATGAAACTTTCAGATAATGTTCACTGGAATATTATCTGCCTATTCCAAAATGATGACTGAAAACAGAATTGAATTTCGCTGTGCAACCCTCAATAGGGGCGCCATTTCTGGAATTTTTACTACAGACAGTTTTTTTGCTGACGGTAGAAACAGACTGCTGGCGCTCCAAATCTCATAATTTTTTGTCTGTTGGATCTTGAGTACTTAATCTAATAGTCTGTGCAGTTTTTATTTGAATTCCTACTTAGCTTCAATAAAATTGAAGGGTGTTTTTGCCACCTCAAACTTTCAAGCGCTCAGGCGGCCATGTGGGAAATCGGAAATTGAAAACAAGGTAACAAGGGGAATTCGGGGTCATTTTTATCTACGTTTTCTACGGGATTTCCGGTGTAATGTGAATAAAGGCCACTAGATGGCAGCATTTACCTTTCTTTTGTTAAGCTCAGACTGGAGCTAGGTTCAGACATGTCCTGGACATGTCTGGGGTATGTCCCCGAAAATTAAAAAAAGAGGTCAAAATGTGGGTGGGGTCTGCAAAAGAGTATATAAAGAAAAGAATTGAGACAGTGAGGTGGTAGGAGAAATTGCAAGAAGAAGGATACATGTGATCAGACCTGTCATTCTGCTCAAGACCTGTGAAGTTTCTGTTGTGGATTTTTCTCACCCAGGACATCACCAAGCCACCCCAACAAAAGGGACTGTAAATATTTCTGTTTTTTTTTTTAATTCAATCTTGGTCTTTAGGTTAATTAGTTTAGTCGTGATTGTCTTTGTTCATTAAATGGGTTTAAGTTTTAAATTGTGTCTGTCATCCCTTGCTGTTGCTGTTGTGTTATAAATGTAATAACAAATTGGGGCCATAACACCGGGAATTTCCCTCCTTTTGCCGATAAAAGGCGGTTTTGATGGGTATACCTCTGCCACTACGGGAAATTACGCAACGCGCTATGGGAACCAATATTTCGGCGGCCGATGAACTGATAGTAACATACCTACTTCCAAGGTGACGACATGCGAGCGTGACATCAAACCACGGCAAATCACGAAATGCAGTAACCAAAATAAGCGTGTTATAAAAGTAGCAGTGATAGCGAAAACCACGAACCTTGTCACAGGTTGCTCCGTTTGCGGTGGCACTAATGTTAAGCGTACATACTGCAGAGCCTCTGCTCAGAATGCGAGCTTAAGTAAACTAGCATATCAATCGAGCAATCATGTGACGGAAAATCAGATGACATCCAAGAGCACTCAGGTGATTCAAGCTCAAGAAGGGCTACTATAGTTACGAAGCTTGACTCCGTGCCTATCAGAATTACGCTAAGCTCCATTTGTGATCTTCGCATAAGTCTGTGAAGTTGTGAAAAATAGACCACATATAGGAGTCCTGGAGACAATAACAATGGCTTCAGATAATGTTTTTTTTTTTGTTATGAACTGGGTGAAGGATTGAAGATGAGCCAATAGGGTGCGTTTATAACCATGAGGAGGATGAAGGGAAACGGAAGAGGACTGAGAACTGCTGTACCTAATAATTTGCTAGAGTTAGTCTCTGGAGTAAGACAATTCAGCCTCAGCAGAGACAAGACCAGCAACTTGAATTTAGGGAACAGTTTGACAGAAGGGAGTGGCTACAACTGATTAAAGTGAGGGAACAGGAGGCACAATCAGCCCATTCACAGGAACCAGCCACAAACCCACACAGATTGCTGGAACAGGGCAAGAACCAATGAGGCAAATATAAGGGTTTTATCGGGTTTTATATTTTCACTTTGGCTCGAGAGCGTCAGATAATATATGTATCCTGTATAAACTTGCTGGATGGTCCTCATTTGCTTTGCGCAGGATGCAGCACTGGTGTATTTTAACATACGAGGCCATTCTTGGTAAATTACCTTCTTACATCTGCTCCAAGTTTGTGCCGATATATGACTCCTTTAGATTGTAGATTATCAGTTAAAATGTTTGACTTAGACTAAAATCTAGAATATATAATCAACCTTTGTCTTAATTGTTTATAATTATATTTTAATAGATCATATACAAGAGCTTTCTGTTGGGGTCTACAGCTTGTATTGTATTCGAAAACGTAACACTTGTATTGTTCATGGTTGATGGTCTGATTGTTTTGTAATAGTGTTTAATGTCATGTTATTGTTATATTGCCCTGGTTTTTTATTGTCTGAAAATGAAACCTGCTGTGTGCTGCCTTCTTGGCCGGGTCACGATTGCAAAAGAGATTTTTTCTCAGTTGTCAATCTGGTTAAATAAAGGTAATAATAATATGGACCATTCTCTATCCGAATTGACCAGTGACCTGAGTTGTGTATGTTTTGCTTTTTTTCAGGCTTCGATTGGAAGAAAGCTGCACAGGGTGTGTTGCAAGCTTCCTTATTGTATGAAAAAAACCTGCAAAAAACTGGTCAGAAAGTTCAGCTGCAAACTGGTCAACGAGCTCTTATCTAGAGATGGCCCCAAAAGGGCTTGTATCAAACTCCACCTCTGCAGGTGAGGACTGACTTCATACTCACTTCTTCGCTTTTATTTTGATGCACCTGACCCTGATCATGTGTTTATTGCACCCAATGGCTGGTTTTGTTTTCATTTTGGTATGTGATCAGGCCCCTAAGCTGGATATGTTCTGGTATCCATGTTTAACTCCACTTTAATAAAGGCTTTTAACCATTTTTGTCCCCGCCGCCGTGGTAGCGAGCGAAGTGGGGGACAGAGTATTCAGCTCTGTCCATTACGTCCCGTTTGTCCTGAACACGATATCTCAAGAACGGTTCGACCGATTCCATTCATCTTTGGTGTCAAGGTGCAGTAGGGGGTTCCTCACAGCCCACTCGATTTACGTGACCTTGGCATTATTCTCAAGGTCATTACAACCATTTTATCACTTATAAATACACCCCAATTCCAAAATAGTTGGGACAAAGTATAAATTGTGCATAAAATCAAAATGCAATGACTTTCAGATCACATGATCCAATATGTTATTTACAATAGAACATAGATTACATTTCAAATGTTGAAACTGAGACATTTTACATTTTTATCCACAAAATGAGCTTATTTCAAATTTTCTGCCTGCAACAGGTCTCAAAAAAGTTGTGACACAGGCAAAAAAGGGCTGAAAAAGCAATTAATATGTAAGAGAATCAGCTGAAAGAACATTAAGCAAGTAATTGAGTTAACTGGTATCAGGTGTGTAACATGATTGGCTATAAAAGGGATGTCTTAGAGAGGCTGAGTCTCTCAGAAGTAAAGATGGCCAGTGGCTCTCCAACCTGTGAAGGCATGCGTAAAAAAATTGTGGAATACTTTAATAAAATGTTGCTCAATGTCAAATTGCAAAGGCTTTGAAGGTCTCATTATGGACAGTGTATGACATCATCAAATGATTCAGAGAAACTGGAAAAATCTCTGTGCTTAAGGGACAAAGCCAAAGACCTTTACTGGATGCCCATGATCTTCGGGCCCTCAGGCGCCACTGCATCACTCACCGGGATGATTCTGTCATTGACATTACTAAATGGGCCCAGGAATACTTCAAGAAACCACTGTCTGTAAACACAGTCCGCCGTGCCATCCACAGATGCCACCTAAAACTCTATCATGCAAAAACTCTATCAAAGGAGACCCAAAACCCTCCAGCAGCTGGAAGCCTGTATTAAACAAGAGTGGGATCAAATTCCAATGGCTAAACTCAAGAAACTTGTCTCCTCAATGCGCCTCCACTCCGTGTTAAAAAGAAGAGGGGATGCTACACCATGGTAAATAGGCCCCTGTCTCAACTTTTTTGAGAACTGTAGCAGCCATCAAATTTGAAATGAGCTCATTTTGTGGATAAAATTGTACAATTTCTCAGTTTCAATATTTGCGATGTTATCCCTGTTCTATTGTGAATAAAATGCTGGCTGGTGCAATTTAAGTCATTGCGTTTTGATTTTATTCATAATTTACACTTTGTCCCAACTATTTTGGAATTGGGGTTGCACCTAGTCAACATGATATCTCAAGAATGGTTAGACCGATTCAATTCATCTTTGGGGTCAAGGTGTATTAGGGCCGGGGACATAGAATTCAGCTCCATCAGTCCATCCGTCCGACCGTCCGTCCGTTAGTCCCGTTTGTTGTGAACGCGATATCTCAAGACGCTTTGACCAATTTTATTCATATTAGGCTTCAATGTGTATTTGTTTAATACGCCAACCCCAGTAGATTTCCATCACCTGGCGGGGGACATGGCCACGTTTAGTGGCAACACTTGTCTTTACCTGGAGGAACTTCGCTTTTCTTTTTTTTTTTTTTTTATTTCGGCATGATTGTAAATCATTTCATGACATTTTCAACACGACACGACATGTATCATGACCGAAAGGGTCGCGGGGGAAGCGAAATCGCTTATCAGAGTCCTGCCCCCAGCTTCCAGAAAAAACAGTTTGGTTATGATTAAAATATCATAAGATTATAAATCACAGCAGAGTTAATGTCCATGTACGCTACGTTTTAAACGTCAGAAAGTAAGATCATGATATTTATGAATATCATAAGAATTATAATTGCAGATTAAGTGAGTGATCATATAACAGATTCAAATTCCACTCTTGATCCAAAGCGACATTATCCCGAAACCCCATCCTTGATCATTTGATTTGTTCCAGCTGATTTGGCGTAGATGAGAGGAAGCAGATACCGGATCTATGCTTGGATCTCTTGATCAGTCCTCATTTCCATCACCTGGGTTCACCCTTCCCATATCGGATGTAATGACTTCTCGCAGTTTGTCCAGTCCATCGTTGCCTTCCTTAGCGTCAAGCCCAATTTTATTGAGCTTTCTGACAAAGGTGGCCATGCCGTTCCAGATTTTCTTTATCCTTTGGTCAATCAAATGCAGTCCAAACCCCAATGATAGCAGACCCAATATCATGAATCCAGTTATATAGACATCCTCTACATCCTCGATGTCCAGGACTGTCAATTCGGACAGTTAGTCTGAAGCGTCCAGTGACAGGATACAAATTAACAAGATTGAACATGTTTATAGTTACACAGATATGCACATTTCAACAAATATTTGAAGACCTTCAGCTCTCCAGCCATCCTTATATTATCATCAAGTACATTCCATGCCCTGACTCCAGCCACAGATAGGGAATGCTCCCTACGTGTCGTTCTGACCTTGCTTGATTGTAATAACATCCTACTTCTGGTGTGCTGCATGCAGTCACGCTGAAGAAATAGGTTTTGTACATTTTTGGGAAAGCAATTTTTATATCCCAAGTAGACAAGTTGCAAGGAGTTGAATTTTACTATATCCTGTAATTTAAGAAGCTTTGCCTTAATAAACAAATCATTTGTATGAGTTCCATACGGAAGGCAATAAATAATTCTAAGGGCCTTTTTTTGAAGTTTAAATAAAGGTTCTATTGTGTTTTTGTAAGTGTGACCCCACACTTCAGCGCAGTAATGTAGATGGGGTGCTATGAGGGCTGAATATATTATTTTAAGAGACTTAAGGTTTAATAATTTCTGCAGTTTCCAAAGAATACATACACTTTTAGCTAACTTTCTTTGAACAGAATTTACATGCGGTTTCCAGCTTAAGAGATTATCTATCATAACACCCAAAACTTTATATTCGTTTACTCTTTCAATGCTGATACCATTAACTTTTAAGTCTATGTCGTCCTTTAGACCTTTTTTCCCCAAATACCATAAATTTGGTCTTTGTAAGATTTAGTGATAGTTTGTTTACATTAAACCACGTGTGAAGTTTAGACATTTCATTATTAGCCAATTTGACTAATTGGTTGAGATCAGCACCAGAGCAGAAAATAGTCGTGTCGTCAGCAAATAAAATTAATCTTAGGATATCGGATACCTTAACAATGTCATTTATGTAGATTATGAAGAGCTTAGGACCTATGACCGAGCCCTGAGGAATTCCACAGGTAATGTCCAGGCAATTTGATTTATTATTGCCCATCTGTACAAATTGCATTCTATTTGTTAAATAATTTTTAATCCATTTTAATGCGGTCCCTCTTATTCCATATTTATACAGTTTCTCAATCAATATATCGTGATTTATAGTGTCAAAAGCCTTCTTCAGGTCAATAAATATACCTATAGAATATAGCTTTGAATCTAGTGAATCTTTGATTATCTCAATAAGTTCTGTTAGGGCTAGTGCTGTCGAATGCTTTTTCCTGAACCTATACTGACTGTCATGTAGAAATGTATTTTTATCAATGTAATTGTCCAATCTATCATTGAAGAGTTTTTCTAAGATTTTTGAACATTGAGGTAAAATCGAGACAGGTCGATAGTTTGAGAAATCATATTTATCCCCGCTTTTGTAGAGAGGGATAACCTTCGCCATCTTCATTTTATCTGGAAACACTCCGCAAGAGAAGGATAGATTACATATATGCGTAAGTGGAGTTACAATTGCGTTGGTTAGTGTTTTCAGTAATTTCATATCTAATTGGTTTACGTCAACAGATGTCTTAGCTGTACAGTTATTCAGAATTGATCTAATTTCGGATTCAGTAACAGGAGTTAATGTCAATGTGTCTTGTACTTCCTCATCCTTATCAAGGTAGTCCCATCTCAGGTGTGAGGGTTCGATGCCCTTTGCTAGTTCTGGCCCAACATTCACAAAGTAATTATTAAAATGTTCCACGACTAGATCCATGCTCTCTACCTGTTTACCATGAATATTAAAGAAGGCAGGGTACTCCCTCTTCGGAGCCCTCCCGGAGACATTCTTTATTATATTCCAAAGATTTCTGGTGTAATGTTTATTTCCTACTAAAAGCTTTTCATAATACTCTTTTTTATGCTTCCTCAACAAGCGTGTCATTTTGTTTCTGTAACTTTTATACCTTATTTCTGGTTTCTCAGTTCTTTCTCTCAGAAACTGCTTGTATAAAGTATTTTTTTTCTTACAGGCATTGGCCAGTGCTTTTGAAACCCAAGGTCTTCTCTCTTTGTTTTTCTTCAGATTATTGACTGTTTTGACTAAACAGTGGGTATCATACAGAGAATTTACAGTCAACAGGAACGCCTCATACGCTCTATTCGGGTCGTTTTCTGCTAATACATTATCCCATTTTTGATTTAACAGATCTATTTCCAGATCCTTTAACCTTTTTTCACTTTTAATTCTGATTTCTGTGTATTCCCGGATTTTCGATCTGGCCTGATCTTTTATGTCTAGCTTGCAATCACAAATAGCAAAGACTGGCAGATGATCAGTAATGTCATTTATCATGACGCCACAAAATATATCAGAATCCAGTACATTAGTATAGATATTATCTATCAAAGTGGCACCATGCCTAGTAATCCTGCTTGGTTTTGTAATTAATGGTTGCATACCCATGGCATACGTGGTGTTAATGTAATCCTCTATTATAGAGCTGTTATTTGGATTTATCAAGTCAACGTTAAAGTCCCCACACATTAAAACATTTTTATGGCTTGTATTAGTGAGAAGTTCACCCATACATTTGCTGAAAACATCAATTTGCGAATCCGGTGCCCTGTACACACAACAAATAACAGTATTTTTACCTTTCAATCTGGGAATCTCAATTGTAATGCATTCCATAACATTTTCCACAACATATGATTTACATTCTATTACCTGGAAGTTTATGGCCTCATCAATAAATAGGCCAACACCCCCACCTGCTTTATTCAGTCTATTCTTACACACAAAGTTATATCCCTCCATGTAGAAGTCCCTGCCCTTTTCCTCTTTAATCCAAGTTTCCGATAAGGCGATGATGTTAAACGGGTTAGCAAATGACTGAAGGTATTCCTTTATTTGATCGAAGTTGGAATATAGACTCCTATTAAAGTAGATAATGGACAAACTCCCATCCATTTTAATGCTTTTGTTGAATATGTCCACAGAAAAGTATCCGCATATGTTAGACTCTTCGTAGAAAAAATGGTTATCCGGATCGATTTCTTCATTTGGGTCTATTTCGGAAGAATGGTGACTTCCTGACAAAAATCCATTTCCCGAAAGATTTATTTCTGTTGGTTGATGTCTACTCATGAATGTCTGTCAAGGACCTCAGTGGTCGAACTTCTCCAAATCCCGCATGGTCTTGATCAGCACCGGTCTGGTGGTTTCCGGTGAAGATCCATTTGGTTTTATAAAAATTCTACAGTTTGTCGACCAGATGCTGTGTATCTTACCCTCTTTCCTTAGTTGACGAGCTTTCCATGCGAGTGTTGCATTATGCTTGGTGAGGTTTTCATTCATGAATACATTGGATCCTTTGAGATTTTTCCCTTGCTTCAACAGAGAGATCTTGTGCTCGTTACTTGTAAGTCGAAGAAACACGGCTCGTGTTGTTGCATTTTGGTCTCGGCTTACATTCCTTTTCGGTAGCAGATAACATGAATCCACATTACTTTGGTCCAAAGAAATATTTCTGGACTGAAGGAATTCCATCACCTGCAGTTCCACGGATTTGTTATCGTCCTCGTCTGACTCATCAGCACCCTCTGCTGCCCTGGCATAACTCCTGGGTTTGATTCTGAGCCCGGTCAGGATTACATCATTACGTTTCTCTTGTAGTTCCCGCTCCACCAGATTGCTTCCTAAAGATTTGATCTCCATGTCTTTCTTAGCAATCTCTTTTCTGAGATCACGGTTTTCCTCCATCAGCCGTTCCATTTGCTCCCTCATACTGTCCCTCCACTCCCTCACTTCCCTTCTCAGATCAGCGAGAGCCTCCATGACTGCTGCGGGATCCAGTGAGCCTGATCTCCCAGTTTCCCTGCTTCCTCCTGACTTACCCATTTTCTTAGTTTCGAGAAAAGGGATTATAGTGATTACAGAGATTGTGAGAAAGCTTATCACTCAACTTTTCTCCCGACTCTGCTGTTGTATTCCAGTATTTCGCGCAGTCGCTGTTCAGAACTGTTACTCCTTCAGTGACCATGAGACACTTGGCTGTCTTGGCTTGGCTTGGCTTTCTCCTCACTGCCAATTATTTTGACTTCATTTGCTTTTCAAAGGCAGTTTTTGCTATGGATTTGAGCTTCATATTTGACTCTCAGTGAGCACCTGTCAATCCTTAACCCAAGCAGCGCTTCTCCCAGGTATTGAATCCTCAGTTCTACAGTATTGGAGAGGTGGCGCTGTCATGGCCACACCTGGTTAGCAGGTACAGAGGAGAGTTAGGGAAGGTGATGAGAGTTTTTTACCAGGAAGCTCAGCACAAAGCCCTCTGCCTCTGAAAAATGGCACTAAATAAGACCTTATAAGTAGAAATGCTGGCAGAAATTGAAGTAGCAAATTGTGTACCATATAGATCTGACAGAATCTCCAGAGCAGGTGGTGTCGCTATTTATGTTGCTTCAAAACTTGCGTCTGTAATGTTTACGCCTACGGTTGAACCATTGTATTTTGAATGCCTTTTTGTGAAAATCATTTTTCATCAGAGCAAGCACATCACTATCGGCCGTGTACATCGCCCGCCCTCTGCCCCTGTGGAGGCATCTGCTTCCTTAATTTCAACCATTAATTCTCTCCCATGTAAAAGTGAGATGATCATTTTGGGTGACTTCAACAAAAACTGGCTTGATAATTCTTCTATTAAAGATAGATTTAAATTTTCAAAATTAATTCTAACATAACTTATCAGGGAACCCACACGACTTACTCAAAAAAGTGAATCTCTATTGGACAGGATTCTTGTACTATGTCAGGTGTCTTATCTGATTGTTTCAGTGACCACTCTGTTGTTTTCTGTATATGGAAAATTAAAACTCCCAAATTACCACCAAAAATAATTAAGATAAGCCAGAATAAGAAAATGAATATAGATTTATTTGTTAATGATTTAATCTCCACTAATTGGGTAAAGTACCAATTAATACCTAATGTTCAGAATGCTTGGGACTTCTTACTTTCTGAATTTACTCAAGTTTTAGATAAACATGCTTCATGGAAATTCACAAGGGTAAAGGGAAGGCACCTTCCATGGGTCAGTGCTGAGCTCATCAGTCTCTTCAGTCACCTTCCATGGGTCAGTGCTGAGCTCATCAGTCTCTTCAGGCAAAGAGATCAGGCCTGGGAAATACTGACTGGGAAATATATCGAAAATTAAGAAATATCTCCAAAACCATGACTCGCAATGCTAAATCAGGCTATTATAAAGAATGTTAATCAAATAATTTTAAGAATCCTAAACAATTCTGGAAAAATATACAAAACATAATTAATACTTCTAATGAAGCTTCTATTAATCAAATAAGAGATGGTGATATAATAACTCATGATCCTCAATCGACAGCCCAAGTGTTTGGCCAACAGTTTGCAGCTGTCTGTTCTGACTTATTACCTCCCTCTTACACAATCAATTGCAACAAAAACTTTCCTCAACACAACAGCTTTTCATTAAAAATAATAACACCCTCTGAGGTTTTAGCTGTTATGAAACAGATAAAGTCCAGTAGTGGTGCAGGGCTGGACGGAATGGAAGCAAAATGCCTTAAATTAGCCTCACGTATACTAATGCATCCACTTACTGATTTATTTAACTCGTCCATTTCTATGTGTGAGCTTCAGCCATTTTTTGGAAATGTTCCCGTATAACTCCACTCCATAAAGCAGGTGACACTCTTGAGCCAAATAATTACAGACCAATTTCTATAATATGCTCCATTGCTGAAGTGTTCAAAAAATTAATACTCAATCAATTATCCCATTATCCTAATAATAACAATATTCTCTCACCATTCCAATCTGGTATCAGACAAAATCATTCAACCACTACTGCCCTTATGAAAATAACAAATGATGTGTAAACTTCACTTGATCATGGGTCATGGCGCTATTTTTATTGATTTGAGTAAAGCTTTTTATTTAGTTGACCCTTACTTGCTTGCTGTTAGGCAAACTTCACTCAATTGGTCTTTCCAGAAATGCACTATTATGGTTCAGTTCTTACTTAATTAACAGAAACAGTGTGTAGTTATTCAAGGTCAAAAATCCAATTTATTTCCTTAGCAAACAGGAGTACCTCAGGGCTCAATGCTGGGTCCACCTCTCTTTTCCATTTTTATTAATGATCTCCCCCTCATATTCTCACACTCTTCCATTCAGCTATATGCAGATGATACGGTCATAAAAACCTCCAAACCAGATATATCATACATCCAAACTGCACTTCAAGTGGACTTTGATAATCTCCAAAATTGGCTTTTCGCAAATAAATTAGTGCTTAACAGAACCAAATCCTACACCATGATTTTTGGCACAAAACATTCATTAAAAATAAATCTATAAACCTAAATATAACATGTAATGATGGTACACCACTGCAGACAGTGGATAAATTCAAATACTTAGGATTATGGCTTGATTCTACACTTTCATTCAAAGATCACATTAATTATATTCACCATAAAATTGAGATTGGAACCACTGGTTTATTTCCTTCAAGAAATTGCTTTTTTTAACTGTCAGAAAGAGACTTGCCTCACAACTCATCCTACCTTTATTCGATTATGCTGATGTTGTATATCAGAATGCTTCTAAAACAAACCTTCCACCACTCCATACCACAATAATTACAATAATCTTTGTAGATTCATTCTTGGCTGCTCCTACAATACGCATCACTGCAGCATGTATAACTCACTTAAATGGCCCACAGTCAGTAGAAGGAGACACATTCACTGGCTTTTTTTCATTTATAAAAGCTTTCACTACAATTATCCTTCTTACCTGCAGCAATTTTTAGTTCATTATTCATCAATCTATACCTTAAGACACTCAGAGCAAAATTTTCTTTTCATTCCAACAGTCAGAAAATCATTTATGTTTAATTCCCCGTCTGATTGGAACAATCTACCACCAAATATTCGGTCCATAGCATCAATGAATTTGTTTAAAAAATATTTTTGTTCACATTTTGAGCTTAATTGTATATGTTACAGTTAATGTTATCCTTTATTTCATCATTGTACTGTATACCTGTGTATTTTATATGTGTCATATATTCTTTTGTTTGGCAAATATTCACATATATTACTATTATTATTATTATTATTTATGTATTTTTCAAAGTGTGGTGCTGAATGATGCCAGTAAATTTTTGTGTGTGTGTGTGTATGTATGTGTGTGTGTGTAAGTATTCTGTCTTAGTTTTATTGTATTAGTGATACAGTTATCTGTTTTGTTCAATGTCTATTCATCTGTTTATTGTGTGGGACCCCCTCGAAAATGAGATGATACATCTCAAGGGGTTATTCCTAATAAAAAAAATGTGAAAATATATTATATCTTGGAGGGCAGTGGTACGCTCAGAATGAAGTCATTTTTGCGTTTCCTCTTTTCTAGACCATGTGCATTGTGGGAATGAGTGCAGACAGAGGAGGAATCAGCTGAAGAGTTCAGAGCTCACGCTCCCTCTCTCTCTCTCTCTCTCTCTCTCTGAGAACTGTCCTGTTCTGGGGTGCGTTTCCCAAAAGTGTAGTTGCTATCCTGGTTCGCAACTTATTTTGTCCATTCACAGTCAATCGGTCCAACTGTGTAAGTTGTCATCTGTGATTTTGGGAAACGTATCCCTGTTCTGTTTTGGGATTAGGCTGAACCAAACATCTCTTGCTAACTAATGTTAAATGAGATCTCTTTGAGAAACTATTTCACTGTCGCTCAATAAAGCTTGATTTAAAAGGCAGCCCATGTCTGGTCATTCGGCCTCTCAGGTGTGTGTAATGCACTTTCTCTGTCGCACTTCATCCTCTCAGACATAATTATATTACCAGCACATTCACCACTGCTGAGTTAGCTAGTTTGGGCTCTGTGCTCTGTTGCTTGGCTCTGTTGCTGAGTTCAGTTGCTTCGGACTTCTGTTGGAGATTTAGAAGAGGGAATTGTTTTTGAGGGAAAGAAGGAGATTCATAATTGTTTCAAGGGTTTTTGCTGATATTAACTCGTGTGTAAAAGTGCAAATATTTGGAAAGATAAGACAATTTGCTCCCAGTGTATAACCTTTGCTGTTGTGTAGGGCAGGGAGACAATTTCCCACCATGTTTTTCCCCTTATAAGAACTCAATAGCAAATAACTGAATTAAGTCCCTAATCTGGTCCAATAAAAGCGACGGGGTTTTTTTTGGGTAGGTTTACATTTTTCAGAGTGCAATCTGAAATAAAAATATGTAACACGTGGGAAGGGCCGGGGCAAGGTACCCTGACCCACAGCCAGACACCGAATGTCTGCTATATTAAAAAAAAAAAAAAAACTTGGTTCTGACAACTGGAGAGGAGTCAACACCACTGATAAACCCACCACACTGGAGAACAGGAGTAAAACCAGGCACTCAATTCATTCACAATATTCAATGGGAGAATTAAGGGAAACGCCCTGAAAAGGCCAGTACACTCCAAAAAGAAGCCACAGCACCCACAGTGATCTAAGGGATCCAAACAGATTATGCTCAAGCACTGATTAAGCCCTGCCCTTCACACCTTACTGAGATGATTACAAGCAGAGGGCAATGAAAGATTAATATTTACAGCAGCCAGCAGCTACCAGAACCTTCTCTGCACCAACAGTAATGCCAAATACAATAACTCAAACCAAATACAAACAAATGTAAACAGATGACAACAATCCAGGGGTAAAAACGAATGCCTACAAGGTAAGCACACAACCAAAATCATAAAGTGAAACCATTTTATATAGACATAAAATGAATAAGATTAAAAAGCTAAAATGCATCTACAATGACAATGGTGACAGTGAAGCACTCGATTCCCTCCAAAATAGATAAATGGGAACGCGATTAACAAACGAACACTTGCTGAATACACATTCCCATGGCTTTACCCTTCGTTCTTACGCACCCCGTCAGAAACACACATTAACGGCCCGTCAGAAACACACATTAACGGCCCGTAGCCGCAGTTCTACTATTACTTTCCAATGGCCCGATGAAACGCAGTCAATGCAATACAACAAATTTGTTTTAAGTTACTATTTGCTTGACAAGTGAAAGTTCTCTCATCCTATTGGCAAGCTAGTCAAAATTACCTCAAATCAAGAGCAAATTTTTTGTCTTGCTAAGAGAAATGGTGATAGAAATAAGTGTTTTAAGTCTTAAAATAAGTAAATTCATCTTACCTAGTATTTTCATCTTTCATTTTTCCCAGTGAACTTGAAGCTTTCGCGATAAGCGGGAATTATGACATACAGCACTGTGATTAACCACTTTTTTTTGTTCAATTTCACCAGCCACACTCAGGCCTGATTACTGCCAGACCTGTTGAATCAACAAATCACATAAATAGAACCTGTGTGACCAAGTAAAGTCGGCTAAAAGATCTCAAAAAGGTAACACACTGTCAGCCGCGCTGGAAAAGCAGGGGAAACCATGTGCACTTTGTCATGTTCACAGAACTCTGCCAATCAAACCCTTCTTGTCTAAAGTGCCCTTTGACCTAGAAGAGACCCTCCTGGGTCATGGGTGCAGACTTAATTATGGTCTGTATGGTGCCTACTTCATTTGCCACCGCTGGAGTGGCGCCCGGCCTTGGAGTTAATGGACAATCTCTGGGGTAAAGGTAGGCGTTGAATGTCTTGCAAAAAACCCAAAAACGGCTGACACAACACAGTGCCATAAACTGAACTTTTCAGAGACTCCATCAGCAAAATAATTCTCATTACCTCCCGTAATGTTGCAAATCCAATGTGTATTTTTTGTCACTTGACTTAAGCTGACTGGTTACAAGTCCGATGCGCAACAAAGCTCCAGAGTGATTAACTGCAGTCAGATCTTATTTATGAAAACGCATAATTTAATCGTAAACACAAAGGGTTATATCCAAAATTTTATATGGAGTCAGATGAATTGCATTCGCTACGATATTAGGACTGCAGCACCGCTAGACATGTTTCTGGACAGTTAAAAGCAGACGTGAAGTACGTCATCACGTTTGACCTGAGGCGGTGGCTGGGCTCACCCTTAGGGATAGGGTGAGGAGCTCGGACATCCAGGAGAGGCTCAGAGGAGAGCCGCTGCTCCTCCGTGTCGAGAGGAGTCAGTTGAGGCGGTTCGGGCATCTAGTCTGTTCGCCTCCTGGACGCCTCCCTTTAGAGGTTTTCCAGGCATGTCCAGCTGGGAGGAGCCCTGAGGCAGACCCAGGACCTGCTGGAGGGATTATATCTCCTAGCTGACCTGGGAACAGCTTGGGGTCCCCCAGGTAGAGGTGGAGAAGTGGCTGGGGAGGGGGGTGCCTGGGCCTCTCTGTTCAGTCTGTTACCCCTGCGACCCGGCCCCGGATAAGAGGCAGAATATGGATGGATGGATCTTTGTCAAAAATTAAAATTTGTTTGATTTTCTGAAACATTTAAGCGTGACAAATATGCAAAACTAAATAAATAAAAAAATCAGGAAGGGGGCCAATACTTTTTCACAGCGCTGCAGTTGGGATGACAGAGATGCGGTGTGGGGAAGAGGATGGGGATGATTAAGGGCCACTGAGTTTTTTCTCTTGTTCTGAGCTTCCCAGGACACTAACAAGCTGTGCTGAGAGCCTGTGGTCACACAAGATATTGAAATGACTTCAGACCTTGATTGACGTTTTTGATTTAATGGTTTGGTTTGGTAAGATTTTGTTCATCCCTGTGAATACCCTATTTTGGGGGTGATAAACTTGTTTGAGTAAATGTTTTGATTCACTTGGGTCAAAATCAAGTGTTCCTTGACTTTTTTGTTGAGTATAATATGGAAGGTCATAAGCTCTTTAGGAAGGATAGATCCAATTGCAGGGGAGGGGTGTAGCTCTCTGTGTGAATGAAAACATTATTATGCAGGAAATTCCTGAAATCGGATATCTCTTGTCCTGTGAAGACACATGGGTCGCCTCGCTGGAAAACACGACACAGGTCTATACATAAGAGTTTTCTATCAACCACCAGCTTAAGCCGGGAAAATGCAAAGCTTTTTGAGAAGGTTGAGCAAGCTGGTAGAGGAGGAGGGACTATTATTATGGGAAACTTTTATTACCCATCTATTGATTGGGAAATGGTGAAAAGACAGAACAAAGGGAGGAGGCGTTTCTAGATGTTATTAATTACAATTTTTTGGTGAAATATGTTTATTAACCTACAAGAGAGAAAGCAATTTTAGATTTAGTGCTCTGTAACAATCCAGATAGAAATGGCAATATAGAGGTACTGGAGCCTCTTGGGACTACAGATCATTCTACTGGTAGTTTTGATTTTTCGTGGCAAGTTAAAAAGTTATCCTCGAAAGAAAAAAAACAGGAATGTGCCCTAAATGCAAAACATGTGGAAGTTATTGATACCCAAACCCTGACTAGGCGTTGGGCCAATGAACGATTCCATTCAGTTAACATAACATGAGTGGCGAGAACACGCCGTTCAGCCCAACTACACTCGCCAGTATCTTTATACTATTGTGAATATATCCCTTCAGATACTCAATGACTCAATGGTATCTAGCTTTAAGTCAAGCCTGCTCCTGAAAACCCCCAAGGTCTCTGCCTCAATAATATGGTCAGGCAAGCTATTCCACATCAAAATTACTCTTTGGCTGAACAAATATTTCCGAATATCCGTGCTAAATTTACACTTTGTAAAAGGCTGTAGCGCTGTTTGTTGGTGATCACTCGGCTAGAGTTGAGAGAGGAAGTCGTGTGGGATTGAAGCTAAGAATTTACTGAGCTGAGAATTTACCTGAGAATTAACGTTTGTGTTGACGGGGTTTTCTTAAAATAATTAGTGTGTTAAGACTCAAACAATAATAGAGATTAGATGATTTGCTCCTGAGGTATAACCTTTGTCGCAGTAGGGACAGGGAGAATCTTCACCCCGTATCTTTCCCCTTTTCCCCCTGTAACAACTCGGTGAGCAAACGGCCAAATTAAATCACTAATCTGGTCAAATAAAGGTGACGGGTTTTTTGGGGGGGGTTTCAGTCTCCCGGGGGAAAAGCAAAGTATGGTAAAGTAAAATAAATTTAAACGCTAAATTTAGAGAATAAATTAAATGCTAAATAATTGTCGAACTAGGTGAATTGTGCGATATACAAAGTAAAACAGTTTTCAGGGACTGCGGTACTTGCCTGTTTTTTTCTGTAGCTGATTTAGCAAACGAACCCTTGCAAGCTCTCAGCGCCAAGAATATAATCAAATTACCTGGATATCCAACTATAGCCCGGACTGGTTCATACTTGGTTGCTGCCTTTCATACAGTCTTCTAGCCAATAAATATTGACGTTCACCAGGGTTTTTGGTCCCCTTCGTTCTCTATCCTGACTGCATTACCGCATAAACGCATTGCCAAGCTGAATATTAACGCGAACCGGGTTTTGTCTTTCTCGCTTTTTATTATTACCGAAGGGCTCTTCTGATTAAACACTTTGTAAATACCCTATCTTTGTATTTTCCTCCGGTTACTGAGCCTTGATCAGCTGAGTAAAGTTTAACTGCTTGTTCGAGTGCTTAGGACAGCTTGTTGGGGGAGGTACCGTGTTTATTTCGCTCTCATAGTAAACTACTTGTTTATCTCGGTCCGTTTTAATGAAAGGGAACAGGGGCTTTACTCTTTTCTCGGTTACCCTTGGTTGTATTTGCGGCTAGCTAGCTAGATAAGTACTGTTTGAATTCTTGGCTGGGGATCTGAGATTTAGTATTTAGTTAGTGGTGCAACAGTCACTTGAGTTCGTTAGGTTAGGTTGGAATTTAAAAAGTAAGTTTTTACCGGAGTGCTCCGTCTCTTCCAGTTTTTCCTGGGCACTGAAGCCAGTCTGTTTTATCTGGGCTCTCAGCTAAGCCCTGTGATATTTTTAGATTAGTATATCAATAGTACTGGGACTATATAACCTCAAGCCAGCTATTAGGAGTGCTTATTACATATAGAGTTTGGCTTAGTTTGGTATTTCATTTCCGTTAACTGAAACTAAGCCCCTTTTAAAAGAGGCTTATAATCAATTTACATTGTTTACCCAGGGTTTCTATTGTGACTGCTGCTTAGGGCTTCCTAGGTTAATAAATAAATTAATAAATTGTGGTTCATCGGCTTCTATCTCGGCATTAGTAATTTTCTTTTATCAAGGGTGAGCAAAGTCATTAGGTGGGGGGTTCAAAATGTGGCCAAAACTATGTGACGGTTGCAGGATCATCGCACTTTTGGAAAGAGATTTCCAGGGTGGGTTTGTCTGCCACCGGTGCCAGCTAATTGAGAATCTGGAGAGCAAGATCCTTGATCTTCTGGGCCAGTTGGCGGCGCGACATAATTCGCAATCAGTAGAGTTCCTAGAGGAACTAAGTAGTATGTGGTTGAGAGAAATGGTGTGTACGCCAAAGCAGGGTGATACTGGGATCCCAGAACAGGCAGGGAGAGAAAGTTGGGTGACTGTAGGTCGGCAGCGCAGGAAAGGGCGTGCACGCCATATAGCGACAGCTTCTCCAGTGGTTGAGGTGTCCAACTGATTCCAGCCCTTGCAGGAACTCGACTTGGCCCCTGACCCTGAGAGTGAGGGGACTGATGAGCAGCAGGGCACCCTGTTGGCCTCTACCCCTCAGAAAAGAGAGTTATTGATAGTGGGGGACTCAATACTTAGAGGAATAGATACCTTAGTCTGTTTGCGCGACAAGAAATCTCGTACGGTGTGTTGCCTGCCTGGTGCCCAGGTAGGAGACCTCCTGGAGCGTGCGGACAAGTTCCTGGCCAGAGCGGGGAGGGACCCAGTCGTCATGGTCCATGTTGGGACAAATGACATAGGTAAGGGTAGGTTTGAGGTTCTGCAAGGTGTAATGTGAATATAGGCCACTAGATGGCAGTATTTACCTTTTTTTTGTTAAGCTCAGACTGGAGTCATGTTTAGACATGTCCTGGACATGTCTGGGGCAAGTCTCAGAAAATTAAAAAAAAGAGGTCTAAATGTGGGTGGGGTCTGCAAAAGAGTATATAAGGAAAAGAATTGAGACAGTAAAGTAGTAGGAGAAATTGCAAGAAGAAGGATACATGACCAGACCTTTAATTCTGTTCAAGACCTGTGCAGTCTGTTGTGGATTGTTTTTCACCCACCAGCACATCACCAGGAAACCCCACCAAAACAAGGGACTGTAATTATTTCTTTTTTTCTTGATAATCAATCTTGGTCTTAGCTGTTATTTAGTTGTTATTGTCTTTGTCTGTTTAATTAAATGTGTTTGAGTTTTAGAGCTGTGTCTGTCATCCCTTGCTGTTGCTGTTGCTGTTATGTTGTAAATGTAATCAGAAATTGGGGCCATAACAAATTGGGGGCTCAAGGTCCGGGATAGACCATTTTGTGAGTAATTTATTGAAAATCTAACATTTCAAATTGTGAAATTGTTTTTGTGAATTTTCCTAGATATATATTGACAACAGCAATGGATGATTTCTTGGCATCACCAACCGTAGGGGTTTTGAAGTCTTTTAAAAAGACGGAACTGCTAGAAATTTGCAGACAGTTAGAGCTGACAGAGGTAAAACCAGCCATGCGAAAAGCAAGACTGGCTAGAGAGATAGTTGAATATTACATTGATGAAAATGTGTTTGCACCAGGAGATCTGGAACAGTTTCCAGTGGAAAATCCAAATATAGAAATGGAACTTAAATTAAAAATGCTATAGATTGAAAGGGAGGAAAAAGAAAAACAAAGGCAGTTTGAGTTGGAAAAATTAGCAAGAGAAGAGAAAAAAGAAAGGGAGGAAAAAGAGAAAGAAAGGGAGGAAAGAGAAAAAGAAAGGGAGGAAAGAGAGAAAGAAAGGGAAGAAAGAGAGAAAGAAAGAGAATTTGAGTTAGAAAAATTTGCAAGACAGAGAGAATTTGAATTAGAGAAATTCGATAGAGAAGAAAGACTCCAAATGGAGCAACTAAAAATTAAAATTGCAACTGAAAATAAATTTCGGGCTAGCCAGGAGGTAAAACTGGTGCCTCCATTTTCGGAAAAGGATGTTGACAACTATTTCCAGTGTTTTGAAAAGGTAGCAAAGAGTTGCCAGTAGCCAAAGGAACACTGGCCTCTGATGTTGCAAACTGTCCTCAAGGGTAAAGCTCAACAAGCCTATTCGGCTTTGTCTGCAGATGATTCCTCTGATTATGAGGTTGTCAAAAAGGTTATTTTGAGAGCTTATGAGTTGGTTCCAGAGGCTTACCGACAGAAATTCAGAGGTCTGAAGAAATCTGAAAATCAGACTTATGTTGAATTTGCTAATGAAAAGCAGGTTTGCTTTGAGCGCTGGTGTACTTCTATGGAGGTCAAGGATGATTTCAACTCACTAAAAGAGATGGTGTTAGTTGAAGAATTCAAGAACTGTGTTAAGGATGATGTTAAGACCTACCTTAATGAGAAGCAAGCACTGAACTTGCAATCAGCTGCCAAATTTGCAGATGAATATGTTCTCACTCATAAGTCCAAATTTCAGTCTAGCAGTAACAATAAATGGTCCCAATTTCAGAAAAAGGGTTACGGTGATACCCAAGATTCCTCACCCAAAGACAAAGACAAATCTGGTGATGGTGCTCAGAAATCCAGTAACAGGTCTGATCAAAGTGTGAAAGCTGACAGTGACAAAAGTGGTCTAGTTTGCAGTTATTGCAAGAAATCTGGTCATGTTACAACTAACTGTTGGTTCCTTAAAGCTAAGAAAGAAAAAGAAAAGGATACCAAACCAAATGCCTTTGTGAAAACAAGGTTAGAAACCCCTGTAGTAGATAACCGATCTGCTAAATTGCCTGCTTCATGTGGGGCTAAAAAGCCTGATACAGCTGACTTCGTGAGGGAGGAATTTCTTCCATTTGTGTCAGAGGGATTTGTGGCTCTGAATGAGCATACTACTCCTGTCCCCATATATATCCTAAGGGATACCGGAGCTTCTCAGTCACTTTTGTTGATGGACTCCTTGGAGTTACGTGATGAGACCGCTTCAGGGGATTTCATACTTGTACAAGGTATTGAAGGGAGGACTGTATCTGTACCCCTGCGCTCTATATTCTTGAAGTCAGATTTAGTTACAGGACAGGTAAAGGTGGGACTTATGTCAAGTCTACCTATAAAGGGTGTTTCTCTGTTGCTAGGCAATGACCTGGCTGGGGGCAAAGTAGTTCCCCCTGTACATCTTACTTCACAGCCGAGCACTGAAAATGGGGATGAGGACCCATCTCTGTATCCTTCTTGCGCAGTGACTCGTGCTATGGCCAAGAAGGCTAAAGAAGATTATGTTGTGGTGCCGTCCAGTACATTGAATAGTCAGGACTCAGGTGGTTCGCCTCATGACTCTGATTGGCCTACTATGGTTTCTCCGTTTGAGGACTTATCAGATACTTTTATCAGTTCTCTATTCAGCCAGCCGGATGGGTCTGGTGATTCTGATGTGTCTGGAGACTTGTCTCTGTCCAGAAAGCGGTTGATTGAGGAGCAAACTAATGATCCTGAAATTTGTGTACTAAAGAGGAGAGCCCTTCCTGATAAAGAAATAGACGCAGTTCCAGTTGGGTATTATCTCAAGGATGGTGTGTTGATGCGGAAGTGGCGCCCTCCTGATATCCCTGCCAATGCAGATTGGGCAGTGGTCAGGCAAATTGTTGTTCCGAAGGTCTATAGGAATGAGATCTTAACAATGGCTCATAGTTTACCTTTAGGAGGTCATCTTGGTGTTAACAAGACTGTTGATAAGATCATGAAACACTTCTTTTGGCCTGGGCTTCGGAAAGACGTTTCCAACTTTTGCAAAACCTGTCACACTTGTCAGGTAGTTGGAAAACACCAGTTAGACCCACCTGTAGCTCCATTGCAGCCTATCCCAGCATTTGGGGAGCCATTCTCTAAGGTCATTGTTGACTGTGTTGGTCCATTACCCAAGACTAGATCTGGAAATCAGTACTTGTTGACAATCATGTGTGCATCTACCAGATTCCCTGAAGCCATACCTCTACGCAACATCAAGGCAACTGCAATCTCAAAGGCTTTGATAAAGTTCTTCACGTTGTTTGGCCTTCCCAGGGAAATTCAGTCAGACCAGGGTAGCAATTTCACTTCTGGATTGTTTCAGCAGGTTGTGTATGAACTAGGTGCAAAACAGATTCTTTCTAGTGCCTATCATCCAGAAAGTCAGGGTGCCTTAGAGCGGTTTCATTCCACTCTCAAGACAATGATGAGGACTTATTGTTATGACCATGAGAAAGACTGGGATGAAGGGGTTCATTTGCTGTTGTTTGCAGCTAGAGAAGCAGTGCAGGAGTCTACTGGATTCAGTCCATTTGAGCTAGTGTTTGGTCATGAAGTGAGAGGACCTTTGCTATTATTGAGTGAACAATGGCAAGAGGAAGAGCCGCAAATCAGTCTGTTAGACTATGTTAGCAAGTTCAAGGAAAGATTGCGTGCAGCTTGTGACCTTGCCAAAGAGAACTTGAAATCAAGTCAGGGAAAAATGAAAACTTGGTATGATCATAAGGCTAGAAGCCGTGAGTTTAAACCAGGGGAAAAGGTCCTTGTGTTGTTTCCCTTGCAGTCCAATCCATTGCAGGCTAGATTTCATGGTCCTTATGAAATTCTGACAAAACTCAGTGATCTCAATTACATTGTGAAGACTCCAGATAGGAGAAAACCAAAACAATTGTGTCACATTAACATGCTGAAGCCTTATCATGACAGAAATACTAGGGTTGCTGCCGTCACTTCAGATTCTCCTATGGTCAAAACGTGTGAAGATGAGGGGGAGTTTCAAGATGATGAACCTAGAATTAAAGCTGAAGTTCTTTCATGTAAATTGTCAAACACTGAAGTGTTGCAAAATCTTGATGTAAAACTCCAGCACTTAGAACCCTCACAGAGAGATCAGTTTGAAAGGTTGATCAAGAAATATGAGGATTTGTTTCCTGATGTTCCAAAGAGAGTTACTATAGCCTCTCATGATGTAGATGTTGGTGATGCCAAACCAATAAAACAGCATCCATACCGGATGAATCCTGAAAAGAGAAAGATTGCTGAGAAAGAGGTTGAGTACATGTTAAACCATGATATTATCAGACCCTCCAACTCCGATTGGAGTTCACCCTGTGTGCTAGTTCCAAAACCTGATGGAAGTACTAGATTCTGTACAGATTATCGCAAAGTCAATGCTGTAACTAGAACTGATGTGTTTCCAATACCTAGGATTGATGATTGTATTGATAGTGTAGGGCAAGCAAAGTTTCTGACCAAGATTGATTTATTGAAGGGTTATTGGTGTGTGCCTTTAACTGAGAGGGCCAAGAGCATCTCTGCTTTTGCCACACCATCTGGATTGTACCAGTATGAAGTCCTACCCTTTGGGATGAAAAATGCCCCAGCCACATTCCAAAGGATGATACAGTCTACAATCGCCGGATTGCCACACACGGGTGCATACATCGATGACCTGATCACATGGAGTGACTCCTGGGAAGAACATCTAAAAGATGTAGAGACGTTGTTCCAGCGCCTGACCCAGGCTAACCTGACTGTTAACCTGAGCAAGAGTGACTTTGGTTGTGCTACTGTCACCTATCTTGGCTACGTCATAGGCCAGGGTAAGGTGGCACCCATAAATGCTAAAGTCCAAGCCATCATGGATTTTCCAGTTCCTGACAACAAAAAAGCTTTGCGCCGCTTCCTTGGAATGATCGGGTACTACCGCAAGTTCTGCAAGAACTTTGCTGAGATTGCTCTCAGTCTAACTAACCAACTGAAGAAAGGCGTAAAGTTCACCTGGGATGATGCATGCCAGAGAGCCTTCGATCACCTGAAGTCTCTGCTGTGTCACTTCCCCGTGCTCAAATCTCCTGACTTCAACAAACCGTTCTCCATCGCGGTCGATGCTAGCGACCAAGCTTGTGGATCTGTGCTCCTACAGAGAAGTGACTCTGATGACATTGAGCATCCCGTGGCATACTTCTCCAGGAAGTTCAATCGCCACCAAAGGAACTATTCCACAATAGAGAAGGAACTGTTGGCTCTGGTCCTTTCTTTACAACACTTTGAGGTTTATGTTTGTACAGGACAAAAGCCAATGATTGTGTACACTGACCACAATCCGTTAATGTTTTTGAGTAAGATGAAAAACAAGAATCGGAGATTGTTGAATTGGAGTTTGATTTTACAGGAGTTTGACTTGGAAATTAAGCATGTGAAGGGTACAGACAATGTAATTGCTGATTGCTTATCCCGTGTTTGAATGTGTATATATATATCATGTGTTTGAATATTGTATGATATGTATATATAGACAAGTGTTCACTTAACCATTTTGTATTGAAAAGAAAAATTTTGCCTTTATGAGTCAAAATTTTTCCCTTTTGGAATGGAGGTGTAATGTGAATATAGGCCACTAGATGGCAGTATTTACCTTTTTTTTGTTAAGCTCAGACTGGAGTCATGTTTAGACATGTCCTGGACATGTCTGGGGCAAGTCTCAGAAAATTAAAAAAAAGAGGTCTAAATGTGGGTGGGGTCTGCAAAAGAGTATATAAGGAAAAGAATTGAGACAGTAAAGTAGTAGGAGAAATTGCAAGAAGAAGGATACATGACCAGACCTTTAATTCTGTTCAAGACCTGTGCAGTCTGTTGTGGATTGTTTTTCACCCACCAGCACATCACCAGGAAACCCCACCAAAACAAGGGACTGTAATTATTTCTTTTTTTCTTGATAATCAATCTTGGTCTTAGCTGTTATTTAGTTGTTATTGTCTTTGTCTGTTTAATTAAATGTGTTTGAGTTTTAGAGCTGTGTCTGTCATCCCTTGCTGTTGCTGTTGCTGTTATGTTGTAAATGTAATCAGAAATTAGGGCCATAACAAAGGCAAATTTGTGGAATTAGCTGAGAAGCTAAGGAGCAGATCCTCAATGATAGTGTTCTCTGGGATTCTACCAGTGCCACGTGCAAGCAGAGGAAAGCAGAATTTTATCTGGAGGTTTAACACGTGGCTACGAACCTGGTGTAGGAAAGAGGGGTACAGGTTTATGGGGCACTGGAACTTTTTCTGGGACAGGGGTGACCTGTTCAAGCCTGACGGGCTGCACCTGAACCGGAGGGGTACCTTTGCACTGGGCCAGCGAATGTTGAGGGTAGTACAGGATTATTTAAACTAGGGACTTGGGGGACAGGGAGGTTAGTGAGTTTTACACACAGGGAAATGCAGACTGCCCCGATGGAAGCTGACGGCGTTACATGCACTCTCTATGATTTACTTTTAAAGCAACAAAGCGTAGTGGGGGGCTTGAGGCAGCGGCCACATGGGAAATCAAGGGGAAAGAGCATTAGTAATAACCTGAAATGTTTTTATTTAAATGCAAGAAGCATAAAAAATACATTTCCAGAACTTGAGGCTGGAGTGATCAGTGAGGGCTATGACATAGTTGGGATTACAGAGACATGGCTATGTGAAGAGGATGGGGATGAATATAATATAGAAGGTTATGAACTCTTTTTACGAAGGATAAATGTAATAGGTGAGGAGGGGGCGTAGCACTCTATGTGAACGAAAACATTAATGTACAGGAAATTGCCGAAATTGAACATTCCTTGTCCTGTGAAGATATCTGGGTCAGGCTCATTGGCAAACAAAAGACAGGTTTAAACATAGGAGTATGCTATTGACCACCAGCTTTGGACAGTACAATCAATGAAATGCTTTTTAGGAGGATTACGCAAGCTTGTAGAGGTGGTGGGACTATTATTATGGGAGACTTAAATTATCCTGGTATCAATTGGGAAATGGTGAAAGGACAGGGTAGGGGGGAGGAAGAATTTCTAGATGTTATAAATGATAATTTCTTGGTGCAGTATGTTAATAAACCTACCAGAGAGAAGGCAATTTTAGACTTAGTGCTCTGTAATGACCCAGGTAGAATTAGCAATGTTGAGGTACTGAAGCCACTTGGGACAAGTGATCACTCTGCTGTTCATTTTGATGTTTCATGGGAAGTTAAAAAGGTGTTTTCTAAAACAAAAATTTTCAATTTTAGACGAGCAAACTTTGACAGGATGCGCTCATATCTAGCTGAAATAAAATGGGAGACAGTCCTGGACTGTAAGTCTGTAAATGAGATGTGGGAGATATTTAAGGGGGTTTTACTTGAATCACAATGCAGATTCATTCTGAAGGTGTTCAAAAGAAAGCTGAAAAAGCAGAATCCTCAGTGGATGACCAAAAGTATTCGTAGGATGTTGATGGAAAAGAGGAATCTTTATAAGATGTACCTAAAGGATAACAATGAGAACACTAAGGCTGAATACTGTAAAATGCAGTATGTGGTCAAAAAAGAGCTGAGGAATGCTAGAAGACTGTATGACAGACAAATAGCAGAGGGGGAAAAAACTAACCCTAAGCGCCTCTTTCAGTACTGTAGCAGAAAAAGGAAAGTTAAAGAGCAGGTTAAGTGCATAAAGAATAAAAACGGATCGCTGCTATTTGATAACAAGGATATTACGGATGCCTTAAACAGTTACTTTGTTGAGAATTTTACCTCAGAGGGGGTCTTTATTTGGCCAGAGGGCATGTTAAATGCTCAAGATTATTTAGCGGAAATTGAGGTTCGGGATAACAAAGTATTAGACAAGTGGCATAAAGTAAAGGCAGATAAGGCGGCAGGTCCTGATGGCTTATATCCTAGAGTGCTAAGGGAAGTTGGCGAGATCATCTTTAAGCCGCTATCCGCCATCCTCAGACGGTCTTTAGAAACTGGAGAAATACCAAATGATTGGAAACAGGGCAATATAATACCAATATATAAGGAAGGGGACCGTACCGAGCCAGGATCAATATCCTACAAAGGAACCACTTTTATATTTATAACACAATTGGACTGTAATACTCCATTTTAAGGCTTTTCCATGACAACTGCAACATTTTAGCACATATTCCTATCATGTTTGGTCTTTTTATTCTCGGGGAAATCTAAGGAATTGAATGAAACATGTTTCATTTCCCTTGAGATTATGTTTCACTCTCTTTTTGGAAAACTACTGAAAAGCTGGTTAGAATTTGCGCGGGCAATTGCCCTGGTGATAACACCTTCGCAAGTCTGATTCGGCCTCTACCTTGTACAGAGGCGTGGCCTTGGTTCTTTAAAAGTACGAGATCCTAACCGGGCGGGTCTCTTCTTTCTCTCTCTTCTTTGTCAACATTTTACGCGCATAGGTGGGTTGGGGAAAGTTACATGATGCCTTGCTCTGCGAAGCGAGCCGGCATTTGTATTCTCCCCGGCCACGTGGGACGGTTTTAGGCCATGTACACACGTAGCCGGGTATTTTTAAAAAGGAATATTTCCCCCTCTCCGTTTATTAAAAAAAATTTGTCCACACGACCCCGTCTCCTAAAAAAATTCCTTCCACACATAACCGAACATCTGCGTTTTCAATAAGCCTCCAAATCTGTAGACGGCATTATTTCCCCAAATCCTACCCAATCACATCAGAATAGCCCTCTGTTGGCATCACTTCCGCCTTAACATAAAACATGGCGCCAAGCTCATTTGTATGGACAGACTCGGAGACAGAATTGCTTTTAAACGCAATTTTGGAGTACAAACTTCAAAAGACGCAAGAAAACATTGATTGGGAATCTTGTCAAAGCAAGTACGTGGATATATTGGCCCTGTTTTTGGAGCAGTATCCCGCAGAGAGTTCTAACGACTTCCCTCATGAAAGGGGCGAGCTAACGCGGAGTATCCTGATCACTAAAATCAAGGCTGTGAGGGGTAAATATCGGTTGGCTGTTGACAACGCAGGAGCGGCATTGGCAGAGTCGTTCTTCTCTATTTCGAGTTATGCGAACAGATATGGGGTGGTTCCCCCGCGACCACAACCATGTCGTCTGGCATAGAGAAAAATGATTTGAATGACAGCCTCCCTGTTCCCTCCCTACTGAATCCTCCTCGTCCACCGTGGAGCCATCTGATACCACTTCAGATACAGAGCAGGACAGCAGTGTGGCACCCCTAGTGAAGGAAAGAAGACACTTGTTGCAGGTACAGTATTTGCTGTTTTGTCTCTTTCGCAGTTCTAAAAAGACCTTCCAGTAACTGCTAGCCATATTGTTGACAGCCTGTTGTTGCTACCGATCCTTTGCGGGCTAATTTCAATTATATGCTAGCCCGCAGATTTCCCTCTTTGTAAACTATATTTAGCCTAATTAAAGTGTTTCAATCGACTCTATAAAACAAACACACCTCACCCTCATTCATAGGCTACATACCTTTAACAGTGACCATAACAAAAGAAATAACCTTTCAAACATCACCTTCACTAACTCGCGTTATCTAACGTCAATGTTAGATGAATGGGTCAAGCCAGGCTACAGGCTTCACTGTGCGGTCGCTAATCTTAAACTGATGTCTGTTGTGTCTGGAAGTTTTGTTCCTAACACTATTCTCTTTTGTGTGATCATCAGCTGTATTTCCCTTCATGATTTCGGAAAGTGGGTATCAAAAGGTTGCTGTTACTCAGACAGCCGCATTAACAGACATGTTCTATGGACCCGTTCAGCATGTAAACAAAAACAATGACAAAACAATGCTTGAACATTCTATTTTGGCCCCCAACTACTTCCTGTTACATCAACATAACATGTGGAATGTTAAACAGGAAGTCCTTTGGGGCCAGCAATGGAACTAGAACCTGAACTGGTCAACCATTGAAATTGATTTCTATGTATATCAACAATATGGCTGTGTAGAACCCTGTGACATGCATCGAATGAGCCCAATAGTTGCACTGAAATAACCTATTCCTATACTAACCTATTCTAATATGAACTTTTTTTATTTTTTTCTTTAAAGGAAAGACTGGATGGACATCGGCACAGCCGAATGAGAAGAAAGCTGCCTGCGGAGACCCAATGGCTTAATGCAGTGGAGGAGGACCTGCGTCTTAAGAAGAGATTAGTGGACTTTTTGGAGACGTCAGAGAAGCAAGCATCTGACAACTTCGCTAGATTTTCAGACACTCTTAAGATGTTAACTACCACCGTGTCAGAAGGTTTTAGTGTCCTTAGACAAGTCATGCAGCCTCCTCCCCCTCAGCCATCACACTAGATGCCATACGAAGCAAGAGGGCACATGTCACACACACCATATACACAATCGGCACATCCCATTCAAGCTTTTCAGTTATCACCTCCTGTCAGAGGAACACAGCGGAATGCAGGTAGCACAGAAGATGCAGCTCATTCCAGCACAACTGCTGACACAGGGCTCACAGGGTTTTCTTACACTCAAGCTCTTTTCAGGGATGAGTATTGATCATATTTTATATTTTCTTGCGTTAAATGTTTATCACATGTTCTTGTGATAAACATGAAGTGTTTACAGTTGGTTCCAGGAGCTCAATTTAAGTTATTTTTTTGCATGTAAGATGCAAAGTTATTTTCTGTAGCATGCTTTTAAAATGCATTGTTCTTTGTAAAATCCTTTTTCATAGCAAATTTACTTTAAAAATTCTTACTTTTACTTGAGTATTAGGCGACAGTTAAACATCTGTTTATTCATGCTGTTTCTAAGTATACCAAGTATGACACAAGGCAATATTGATTTTCAACATTTTTATTTCTGCAGCAATACTGATGGCAGCGGCTCTCATACATACAATATGTTAAGTAATATCAGCCTCAGATAGGAATTAAACGGGTCATAAAAAGAAAAGATTGTGAGGTATGAAGGGAAACATCCTTCAACAGAATAGAGTTATTATAACTTGATGTTTACTTTATTTGCAATATTTTAAGCTCGTATTTGCTTAAGTGTATTTGCACATTTCCTAATGTTCAGTGACAAGTGCAATGTTTGTTTTGAGAAGTGCAATTTTTTTTTCAAAACTATGATTTCTATTTTCAAGAAATGTGTGCACAACCGTGCAAAACGTGAACATTTGAGGTCATGTTATAACCAAGAACAATAATAAAAAATGATGCCACTTGGCAGTTAAACAGCTTTGGAGAGTTTTGTTTTTATTTTTTAACATTGTCCCCTTTATGGATCCAGGTACTGGGTTAGGACTCTCCTGACCCTTTTCCCTTCAGTTGTCAAACTGTGTCCTCTGACGACAACTGGTTCGGAGTCTGGCTGGTTGTCCCTGTTATGGCGAATGGCTTCAGTTGTCCTCTATTGTGTCTTTAGAGGCTTCGCAGTAATTATGCAGCACAAAACATGCATAAATGACAAAGGGCAGGTCGTGTAGATTTATATCCATGGCTCTCCTCAAAGCTCCAAAACGGGCCTTTAGCCTCCCAAAGGCACATTCTATTACCATCCGTGCCCTGCACAAAGATAGTCCCAAATACTGCTCCTGAACAGTGCTTCCTCCATTAGTATATTCCTTCATTAGATATGGCAGTAATGGGTAAAGACCGTTGGACGTTCATAGCTAGCGTTTATCGTCGTTCTCCACATCTAGGGGGGGACATGATACTTTTTTTTAAATTAAGTGAAAAATACATAAATTACGAATTGGACGTTTCCCGCGTGTAAAACTTGCACATTAGTGAGATTTTTGAATAAAAAAACAGGCATCAGCTGATCATTCGTAAGTCAAAACTATTTAGTGGAAGTGGAAAAAGTAACAAGTTTTACACGGTTTTATCCGTGCTTACTTCTATTTTAGGAGTGCAGTCAATGGTGAGTATATTTATTACTTTCTGAATGTTGACATATTGAAATTTCGACAAAGATTCTGAAAATTTGCGAGAAATACGGCGTGTTATTGGGATAGTGCAGCAAGTAAAACAGCTATGTGAATAAGCTTAATAAAATAAATTCATGCAATCAAGCACGTGCGCGCTTTTCTTTGTTTGAATTCATCGGTAACATGTTGAAAAACAACGTGAAAATTATAATGCCGATTAAGCTTGTTTGTTTTAGCACAAAATAAAATCCCAAAGGCGATCATTGAACAATGATCAGTGCATTGTCTATATAACATTATGATTCTGATGTTCAGTGGCGGTCCTACAGGAGGGGCGAAGACATGTCTCTTTTAGTCCTGGCTAGATCTCAATCAATTTCCTTTATTGATGTATTTTCCAATTATTGTAAGTGGCAACTGAAGACACGGTTTCTCTCTACATGCGATCTAACAGCGATCAAATCGCGGGTTAAATTCAGTACAGTGGCGGAGCAGAGAATTGGGTTGCACAAAACAGCCGTTGGAAACTATTATAAATCCTGACCTGTTCTCAGTCATCTTCATGATTAACAAAAGGTTCATTCCAACAGCGCTCCGCATTTAACAGGTGCTGCTTTTTCTCCCCAATTAGGTAAGACGACAATTATTCATCTGGACGTGTACTTGCTGTATTTAAATGTACGTTATTCAAAATTGCATAGCCTACCGGTCGACTCTCGCCAATTGCTTGAGCCGCACGCTTTTTATGACCTAGTGCCGAGTGCCACTGTTTTTTTTTAATCAACCCACGAAATACCGAGAGTGAGAGTCCGCGTTTCATTGGAACACGGACCAGTTCAATCACGCGAAGCATTGGCCAATTAATAAGCAAATTATTTTCCTGCACTGAATTTAGCCAATGATTTCATCGCTGCTAGATCGCATACGGTGAAAAACCATGTCTTCAGTTGCCAATTACGATAATTGGAAAAGACGTCAATAAAGGAAAATGATTGAGATCTACTAAAAGGGACGTGTCTTTGCCCCTCCTGTAGGACCGCCACTGCTGATGTTGTATGCTGAGGAGCATGGCCACAAAATATACTAGGGAATAGGGATTAAATCCAACAAATTGTGGCTACTAATTTTATTGTTTTTAAAAGCACAGGGGTTCTTGAACTTTTATTTATGTACAGCTATTTTCTTTTTCTTTTACTGTATAACTGCAGCTGTGGAAATTGTGCGTCCATGCACCAGTTTGTCAAGTCTTTCTCACTGCAAAATTATGTTCAGTAAAATATTCTGGAAATTGATTAACAATAAATTTTGGGTCGGGAATGGGGAGGGAAATGCTTATATAACTATTTGATTAAAACTATAAGGTCATTTGCATTTTGCAAGTCTTTGATCCTGTTTTTATCAAGAATTACTCAACAATTGACATGCTTTTGGAGGATGTCCATTGTGTTATATTGTAAATATGCCTTATTTAGCACATACAGAAACCAGCTGTCATAATATAATACAGATTTACAATACCACTTTATGTTTTCATAGTTGCATAATGAATACTTTATTTGAGTTGTGTCATTTATTTTTAAACTATTTTTTCATCACAGAGATCTTGGCAGCATAAAACATGTCTCTGGCAAGGGTGAATATTCTTCTAGAAGACTTGATTTCCCTCCCCAATTCTGGCTTGGACAAGACATGAGTTAATGTTTTGTATTATGGGAAGAAAATAATGAACTTTCAAATTATATAAAAGCATATTCTTGCTTCAATATCCCAAAGATTTCTAGAGCCAGCACAAATTTTGGATAAGTGGTTAAAAGTTACTTCAATACACAAGCATGGTACAACTGAACATAAAATAGATCATCAAAAAATACACCAATCAGTTTGATCTTAATACACTACTTGTTACTTATATGCATTTGCATCTCCTTTGAAATGCATTACCAGGTTGGAAGTATATTGGAGTTTTGAACTAGAACTCAGTGCATGCATGCCTGTTCAATGGAATTGTTTTTTAAAAGCACTTCTTGTTTAACTGTAAAATTTAAATTATCAAGGTCAAAAGTTAAAGACATCCCCAATGAATAACAAAAATACATATTCCAATGTTGAAGTGGACAAAGTAGATGGTTTTAACTTCAACTCTGTGCATACCTATTTTATGGTAGTTTCCTTTAAAAAGCACTTCTTGTTTAACTGTAAAATTTAAATTCTCAAGGTCAAAAGTTAACACACATCTCCTACGGATTGTACAGATACACTTTCCAATGTTGAAGTGGATATAGTGGATGTTTTGAAGTAAAACGATATGGGTATCTGTTTTGTGGAGGCATTTCCTTTTAAACAATTTCTTGTTTAACTGCCAAAATTTTAAACGCCTATTACTCATTAACGTGCGTTTTGAAACTGGGAAATGATATATATCATTGATAAGGCATATAAAAGCAATAGTTTCATGCAAAAAACATCCTCCCCCCAGAATTGGAGAATGAAAATTGCTTTCCAGAGCAGATAGCAAGCTTGGTCCTATAGTCTAGTATGCGGGATCGCCCAAAATGTAAACTGGAATGGGTGTTTCATTGTCAACAATTTTTTTTTTGGACAAGGAGGGATTTTTCCATTTTTGAGAAAGTCATTGATGGTCGAGTTGGAAAAAACACGGGCGTCATGGACGCTTCCCGGCCACTTGACTACCACATCCATAAAGCAGTATTTATAGTCACATGTTGCCTGGTTATTTAAGGTAAAATTACCCTTTCTGTTCACATAATCAGTGGAGTTTGCTGAAGGTGGCTTTATCCCTACATGGGTCCCATCCACTGCACCCATGCACTGAGGGAGGCCATGTGTCTGTTCAAATTTTTCCACTAGTGAATGCACTGCACTTTCAGTTGTTGGCAGTTGTATGAACTGGGGTCCCAAGTGCACTTTTATAGCTCTACACACCTGCCTGACAATGTTTGAGACAACCTGTTGTGACAAACCAAAAGCATTAGCTGTTTTCCGTAATCTGCCCTCGTCAGATTAATAGTAAAGCGTGCACGCAACTTTTTTGATGACACTGACGGATGATCGCATGACTGCCCTTCGATATAAGGACGTAATAACTCCGACAGCGACAGGAGAGAAGACCGGGATATACAGAAATTGTCACGCCATTCCTCTGGGAGTACGACTTCCATTTCAAAGTTTTCCCACCAGCTGGCAGTGCGTCCCGGTCTGATCCTAAAGCGGCGTTGACGATTCCGGCGAGGAACATGCCTACGTGGAGTGGTAATGATGGGGTAAATCACCGACCGCAATGTTGTCCGTCGCCTGTGCTCTTGGAGCAGTAGTTGGGCTTCTAAAATTAAACATGTATAAAGCGCCTGCACAATAATTAACGCTATCACAGCTTTCAAGGCACTACTCCGATCCATTACTCTTTGTCCATGCTTCTGCTCTGGCTTCTGCAGTAAACAAAGGTCGCACGTTTGACGTCAGAGCAGATTTGTTGTCATTTTGGCGCAGGTTGTGACGTTCGAAAACCCAAAACTCCGGTTATCTCTGTCTACACGCAAATGCATAAACGGAGTTTTCAAAAATCTTCACTTTGCCCGGAGTTTTTTTAAACTTTCGTTTTTGATGCGTTGTCATGTAGATGACAGGTCAAAACGTAGGAAAATATCTTCTATTTAGTAGATACCCGGTTACGTGTGGACAAGGTCTTAGTTCCATGTGGCCATTCATCTTTTCCAGGTATGAATATATATTTTCTCTGTAAATTATATGTAACTGGTAATTGGCTTAACATTGATTTGTTTGATCCAAGTTGTGCCTACCTGGTAATTAAATTATTGTTATTCCTTTTTCAGCTTGCGTGATTTTCCTTGATTTGTAACACTCGTATATTCTAGCTTTGTTGCGACCGGGATTTAAGGGGAAACTCCTACCAAGACATGTGTAGGTAACAATACTTCTAAGTTAGATTTGAGATTACGTCCTACCCCTTAAAGGTTTGTGTAATTCTGGCCCTTGGGATCTAGCTGTTCAACGGTACCCTTGGGCGTATATTTTATTTATAAGCCGGTACCAGGTTACTCTCTATAAGGGGCCCTTATAGGTTAACATAAATCTGGGTTCGTGATACGTTCATGCTCAGTGCTATTTTGTTTAGGTCTCGATGCTGCTATCATGGTAATCTCTTTTATCCAATTCATTTGTCGTCGAATTGATTCCAGGACAGTTGCGTTTAATTAACCCTGGGTATGAATTTACTGAGCAATGATGGCTTGCGCTGCCATATCTGATGGCAGATTTGTCTCGAAATTTGCGCATGCTGTTCCAAAACTATCAATTATAATTCTAATTTGGAGTCAGATACTTAACGAGAATACCACTAAATTTGGTATGCTAACTGTTTAATGGAGTCAGATTAATTGTAACCGTTACGTTTTCATGCCCCGTCTTTTGACGGGGAAGATTATTCATTTCATTGTGATTCACGCTAATCAGGAGAATACTCTAATTAAAATTAGACAAAAAGAACATGTGGTTCCTTCACCCGCAGCAATGTCCGTCATTTGCAGATGATACTAAATTGGGGGGTTTGGCAAATAGTCTAGGGTCCACTAAAGTGATTCAGGACGATTTGGATAGAATCCAGAATTGGGCAGAAATGTGGCAAATGAAATTTAATCCCAATTTAGTTTCATCTGCAAATTTGACTAATTTGCTCTCAATATTCCTATCAAGGTCATTAATGTAGATGAGGAACAGCAGGGGTCCCAACACCGATCCCTGGGGGACGCCACTCCCCACCATACCTAGCTCAGATGAGATACCACTGACCACCACTTTTTGTGCGCTGTCCAGAAACCAATTTTTTAATCCACTTCAGAATACCTCCTGTAACTCCAATGGAGCTCATTTTAAAAATTAGTCTCTTATGCCGTATTGTATCAAATGCTTTCTGAAAATCCAAGTATATGATGTCATAAGCCCTGCTCTGGTCATAAGTCTTGGTGCCCTCTTCAAAAAATTAAAGAAGGTTTGTCAGGCATGACCTTCCCTTTGGGGAACCATGTTGGCTATCCCTCAAGATACTGTTACGTTCAAGAAATAAGTTCAGCTCATATTTTATGATAGATTCCAGTATTTTGCACGCAATGCAAGGTGAACTGACTGGCCTGTAATTTCTTGTCTCAGTACGGTCCCCTCTCTTATATATTGGTATTCATATTGAAGATGGCGGATAGCGGCTTAAAGATGATCTCACCAACTTCCCTGAGCACTCTAGGATATAAGCCATCAGGACCGCCGCCTTTTCTGCCTTTAGTTTATGCAACTTGTCTAATACTTCGTTATCCCGAACCTCAATTTCCGTTTAATAATCTTCTGCATTGGATATGCCCTCTGGCCGAATAAAAACCCGCTCTGAAGTTAAATTCTCACCAAAGTAACTGTTTATGGTATCTGCAATATTCTTGTTATCATATAGGAGCGATCCATTTTTATTCTTTATGCACTTAACCTGCTCTTTAACTTTCCTTTTTCTGCTACAGTACTGAAAGAAGTGCTTAGGGTTAGTTTTTGCCCCCTCTGCAATTTGTCTTTCTTACAGTCTTCTAGCATTCTAGTTAAACAATCCCTACCAGAATTATTGTGAAATTCTGCAGTTTACAGAAAATGAAGTTAAATTTGTTTGCACATGTAATTCTCACACATTTTTTATTAATTGTCAACTTTGTATAAGTGACTTTTCCTAGCAAAGAGAGTGGGCAGCTATGTTTGGGGTCCTTAATATAACTACGTTTCGGAGGCATCGCCCAAAAGCATGCTTACAAAAGTCCCGGATTGAGTTCAATCCAGTGGCGGACGATGGACAGAGAACAAGGAGGGTGATAAACATGTCTTTAAACTGCATATTAGTCTTGATCTGTTTTTAGTCAATTTTTCTGGTAAAAGACACTTGAACTGTCCCCTCTCAGGTATAGCTTATTGTCTGTGTTAAGACGAGAAATCAAACGCATCCGCTGAACGCATCAAGGAGGAATGTACAAATGAAATTATCTTTGCAATATTAAACAGTAGGGAGTGTGACATAACACAGTTTTGGGAAGATTCAATGACTGGAGGAATTACATTTGTTATGAATAGACATTAATCTATAATTTTCAAAAACCACCTAGGTTAACATTTTACCTACGCTATTGGGTTTCAGTGTTTAAAAGCATGTGAGAGTTAAACAGTATTACAGACTATGAATATAAAATTTTGCAATTAATCCACGGTTTGCTTGCGTGCTGATACGAACTGATCACATTACACCCAATCCAGCAGAGCGAAACCTCGCTTCACTTGACACTTCAGAGGAAACGACGTCTCATTTCTCTAAAAACATATTTCCTTGATTCGTCTCCTCACTTGGTTTCCTTGTGTCTCTCCAGGCATCCTCGCTGGGAGAGATGAAGACATAAGGACAAAACGCAAGCGAGGGGAACGCGGATGCAATTTAAAATAAATGAGATGCACACAGAGTCAGATTCTGAGTGTAAGAGAAATGACAGACTGATGCTCTGCTGAGTCATGAAGATGCCATCAGCTCCTGTGGTCGAGAAAGATGGGTGGAAATATCTGAGTATTGACGTGTGTACGCCTAATCAGATTACCCTGCGACCACACTGAGGGCTTATCTTCATTTTTCACCAAGCCGAAATAACTCAGGCTCAATAAAACTTTGTGTAATTTAGGCACTGAGTGCATGCCCATCAATATGAAAAATTAAATAAAGGCACAGTAGACCTCAGACGTACAGGTGTAAATCTATTGGAATAATTACAGAAAATTATCATCGCTGGACCCAAAGAAGAATCACAGACTTGTGTTGAGTTGTGATGTGGCTGGAATTTCCTCTATTGAGAGAAAATGATCATAATTATTAGTGATGTGCTAAAAATAATAAAGAAGTCATATAGAAAACTTACCTTTTTAGTCAAGCCAATGATTAGTTCATGATTAGTAATGGATAAACATTTATTTGGCTCTGGTGGGAATGACTACAACCTAGTTTATGATGGGCTCACAAGATATTGAAGCCAGAGTTACTTCAATCCATGTGGAACCAGTGGCACTGAGCAGGCATTAACGGTGCCAGTGGGGCTTGCTACAGCCTTAGTCACTGGGGAGGTCCATATGGTACTGTTGTAGTGTTAAGCAAATCCATGTGGAACTGGTGGCACTGAGCATGCATTAACGGTGCCAGTGAGGCTTGCTACTGTAATGCGAATAGAAGCCACTAGATGGCAGTATTGACCTTTCTTATGTTAAGCCCAGACTGGAGCTAGGTTTGGGCATGTCTTGGGCATGTCTGAGAGGGGAAAGTCCCAGAAAATAAAAAAAAGAGGTCTAAATGTGGGAGGGGTCTGCAAAAGAGTATATAAGGAGGAAAATTGAGACAGTAAAGTAGTAGGAGAAATTGCAAGGAGAAGGATACATGTGACCAGACCTGTCATTTCTGTTCATTTTTGTCTGTGTTGGAGCACTGTCTTCACTGCAACATCACCAAGCAACCCAACCAAAGAGCCTGTAAATATTTTTTTTTCTGTATATAATGAATCTTGGTCAGTGGAGTGGATAGTAGATTAGTTAAAAGTGTTTGTTTAATTAAATGTGTTTCAGTCAGGAAAACTCACGTTTGAATTAAGTGAAGAATTCGTTCATCATTATGGGCATTGCATTGTATTTTGGCGGCGGTTCTGCTCTGGAGGAATGTCGTACCTCGGCACAGCGAACATACAAACATAGTCATGAACAGAAATCAAAATCCCCCCGATGTGAGCAGAACCAAACAGGTGGAGGCTGGGGTGGAGGTGGCAAGCAAAGGGCCAAGCGGCATGTTGCACAGCGTGAAGGGTCATTGCGAACAGCAGCGGAAGTAAGTGAGACTGACGTCTTTCAAATAGATGGCTGTATGACCTCGTGATGTGTCTCCTCCAATCGTGTGCCTGCTGATGCTGACGTGCTAGTAGCTTACAGGCTGCTGTCAGCTGATGTAGCTCTTCTCCAGTTTCCTGCTTGAACTAGTTACACTCATTTAAGTTTTAAAATTTTGTCTGTCATCCTTTGCTGTCGTAAATGTCATACATGTTATAACAAATTGGGGCCATAACACTACAGCCTTAGTCACCGGGGAGGTCCATATGGTACAGGTGTTTAGAAAATCTAAAGTGATTTTCCAGCCTGGAGTAAGTGTAGGGCCTCTGTGGTGCAGGAAGTGGATGGAGGGGTGTTGACTGTTTCCTGACCAGTCTGCTTATAACTTCTCACTTAGCACATGACACAGGGCTGTATTTTTATTAATACGCAGTAGTTTTATCCAGTGCCTCACCCCACTTTTTTCTGTGTCTTTCCGAGGATCTTTCCCTCCACAACCCTGAGTCCTGGACCATCCGAGCCCTGTCCCTCACCATGAGCGCTGGCTGCTGCTTTCCTGCTGTCCTGATGCGGTCCTGATCCAGTTCTGCACCATCCTCGGGATGCCACTTCCTGGTGCTAAAGACGCCGCTGTTTAGATGGACTTAGAGTGAAATGGCAAAGGAGTTTCATTTATTTTACTTTATTTTGTTATTAATTAGCTGCCCGCGGAGGATGGGCTTCCCCACTATAGCCGGGTTCCTCCTGAGATTCTTCCCACTGGGGAGTTTTTTCTCACCACTGTTTGAGGATTTTTCTTCTTACTGGGAGTTTTTTGCCTCATTTGCTGTAGTGGGGAATAGGCTGGGCACTGCCCTCTCATTTATTTAAACTCTCACTGTAAAGCGTCTTTGTGACAGTCTGTCTGTGAAAAGCGCTATACAAATAAATTGAATTGAATTGAATATAGGGCAGTGACTCATCAGTGTTTCAATACCAGTTTTTAACTCTGAAAATGTTTATTCTCTACTCCCATGTCGGTCATAATTGAAATGCACTGAATACACAACACTCCCTCTACAGTGAGCACCATTATTCACTGGGCAGTAACACAATTTTTGCCGTTGCGTTCTTGTTGGCCGAATTAATCACCATATTTGAATCCAATTGAACAGCCATTTTACGCACTGAAGAGGATACTGAGGCAAATGAGAAGCGCTGTGTGTGTGTGTGTCTGTTTGTTTGTTTCCATGAAATGTTGGGACAAATGTCTGGATAAACACCAACAAAGTCAGGACCTGTTGAAATGTCAGGAAAAAATCATGGTTCTCATTTTTCTAACCATATAACAGTGATCTGCTGTACTCAAACACGCCTCCTGTTCAATAATCTCGCTTGTCCTAAATTTTCATGATTTCAGGGCATTATCCATGTAAGTGTGTGTCGATTTTTGCTCGAGTGTGTGAACGCCAACTAGTGGCCATATTTAAAAGTTTTACACACTTTGCGGACACGTGACTTTAAGTCCTAGTATGTGCCGTTCTCGGCCGGAGCAGCCCCTTCTTAATTATCATAGCACTACCCCGCAGAAAATGCTACGCAGGTGTTCGTTCTGCGTGCAACAAGTTGGGGATTACGAGCTCTTTAAGGTAAATATGCAAGCTCTTTCTCTCCAATATTTCACAATTCGACTGAAATGTTTGTAAGTCTGTATAAATGGTCAGCAGGCCTGTAATGTCAGTTTGTGCTGCCTGAGTAGCTGGCTGCTAACTGAGCCACGTGATTCAGCAACCGTCTATCAGCTCGAGGGAGGTGATTAAATTGCTTGTTAGATGGCTAACACTAGGGGCATGTAGTTAGCTAGCTAGCTAATTAGCAAATGTGCTGCTCAGTTTTTCATTAGTTTGGCAAAGAACAACCAGTTGAAAATGGCCTGTTTGTGAAGTAGAATGGGGCGACTAAAATTAGACAAATTCGTCGAAATTATGAGTTTGGTATTGCATTGGTAGTTTGCAAGTGGTTATGCTCAGCGGTACTATCCGACCATCGCAGTTTATACAGCTCGTTGGTCGGAGTCTAATTGCCTACACGGCAGTGAGCTATTTGAGGTTCCGTTCGCGGGACTCCCTAAAAACACGGCATTTCGCCCAGCACCAGCGATCTGGGATCAGTCGCAAATTACGATTCTGACTCTGCTGGCATATAACTCCTGATCCCAGATCAGTGGTCGCTTGGCGAAATACCGGCTGTCCCCGCCGTTCGCAGCGTAGAAGCGACGTCGTTTTGAGGAAAAAACGGTGCAACATTCAGCGAGTTCAGCCAACAGTTTGCCTGTCGTACAATTCTGCCTGTCTGAAATTCTGTACCAGCGAGATGTCGGGAAGAAGGTAACGAGGTCTTCATCCAGAGATAGATGCGACTCATATTTTATCCTCCATTGATAAACCCATCTTTGAGGAGAGATTCATTAATCCCTACAAAGGTATGCAATTTTTTTCTTGTAATTTAACATTTCGTTATACAAAAGTGCAACTCTCTTACGTGTTGGGATCAGAAGAGCATTTTAGAGTAGTGCTCTGTAACTTAGTTGACTGTGTTTTGCCATAGCAAACAAGGAATCTGATTAATGAGTTCTTCTGCCATGGAAATTATTTGTAAAAGTCAGTGATTCTTGGCATTAAAAAATATTTGACAGTAAAATGTGGTCATTTCTCTGTGCAAGTAGGGAAGTTAACATAATGATTTTCCGTATGTAAATAGTAAGTGCATTTCAGGGACTTGATTTATTCTAAATCAGGTTTTTTGTCGTTTTACCAGGAAGAGGTGTTTTTGCACGTGTGCCCATTGAAAAGGGATGTTTTCTTCTCGAATATCGAGGAGAGCTAATCTCTCAGCAAGAGTGCAATGCAAGGCAGAATAAATACCCAGACAGAGAGAAATCCTACTTGTTTGATTTCCAGTGGAACGGAGGTTACTGGTGGTAAAAATGAAAATCTTAAGAAACCATGGACATTGCATCCTCTGGGCCAAAAAGATGAGGGTCCATCCAGCTTGTTATCAGCACACAGTTCAAAAACTAGCATCCAAGATAAAAGGGGGAGCATCGGTGCACATGGTAGGGGTTAACTCACATCTATGAAGAAAGATAGATATATGTATATACAGTCCTGCTCACCATTATTGGGACCCCTTCATTTTTGCATAAATTTTACAATATCTTCAGAAATAAATGGAAATGTATCAAATTTACATCATCAGGATCTTTTAATTGGAGGTCCAAAATACTTTAACAAAAGAAATCGTTTTTACAACTTACATTTTGTAATTTCAAAGAGGAAACAGAAAAAAAAGCATGTGCAGCAATAATGGCACCCCTCTTCAGTATTTGGTTGCACACCCTTTGGCAGTGATGACAGCCTCCAATCGTTTCTTGTAGTCATCTATAAGCTTCTTGCACTTCGCAGCTGGTAATTTCTCCCACTCTTCCTTTGCTAATTGTTCGAGCTCTTGAACTTTTGCAGGCTTCCTTTCCCCACTGGCAGATTCCAGCTCATACCAAAGATTTTCAATCGGATTGAGATCAGGACTCATTGCTGGCCATTTTAAAACAGTCCATTTTTTCCTTTTCAACCATTCCTGCGTGCTTTTGGATGTGTGCTTTGGGTCTTTGTCTTGTTGGAGGACCCAAGATCTTCGACTCAAACCAAGTTTTCTTACACTGGGTAGGACATTTCGCTCCAAAATCTCTTGATAATTCTCCGATTTCATGATTCCTGTGATACGGTCAAGGCCTCCAGTACCAGATGCAGCAAAGCAGCCCCACAGCATAATGGAACCTCCACCATGCTTAACTGTTGGTAGGGTGTTCTTTTCCTTATAGGCTTCATTGCGCCGTCTGTAAACAAACTGTTGGTGTGCATTGCCAAACAGCTCTATTTTTGTTTCGTCTGTCCACAGAACATTTTCCCAGAAGGATTGTGGTTTGTCCAGGTACTCTTTGGCGAAGATTAGTAGTTCCTTTTTATGTTTTTTCCTCAGCAAAGGTGTCTTCCTTGGCCTTCGGCCATAAAGCCCGGTTGGGTTTAGCGTGCGTCGTATGGTACTTGCTGAGACCATAACCCCAGACTGTTCCAGGTTGGCCTTCAGGTCTTTGGATGTTAGACGTGGTGTTTTTTCCACCATTCGCACCAACCTTCGAAGACTTCTCTCATCAATTTTTCTCTTCCCCCCACGTCCAGGGAGGTTCTTGACAGTTCCATAATTGGCAAACTTCTTAATAACATTCCGCACAGTTGAAACAGGGATACCAAGGTCTTTGGAGATGGCCTTATATCCTTTGGAGGTCTTGTGTTTCCTGATTATCGCACTCCTGATGTACTCAGACAGCTCCTTTGTCTTCACCATCGTGACAAACGAACAGGAGACAACAGGTGGCTTTTTAAAACAAAAGTCATCATTCATTGGATAATTCATGTCACATGAGCACAGACAATTTATCATAGGTGTGATTCTCATTTATGATTTACCTCAGGTGAGTCACAATACTGATTTACTGCCAGGGTGCCAATATCAGTGACATGCAGGCTCAAAGTTTTTCTATTTTTTTGTCTAATTTTTTATTGTTTTAAATTGCTGTTTATCATTTGCTCTTTTGTATCAAACACAAGTTCTCTATAGTAAAAAAAATGTCTCACTTGATTAATTTTTTCAGAAGATATTCCACATTATGTACTTAAAATTCATGGGTGCCAATAATGGTGAGCAGGACTGTATGTATACTCTTCCAAAAAAGAAACTATACATTGTTTTTAGCATCAATTTATTATACATGAAATGTTTTGACAAATGTGGAAAACATATTGAAAAGAAAGTGTAATCAATAATTCAATATTTCTATAGTTTCTTTTTTGGAAGAGTATATATATATATATATATGTAACCCCTTTTTGACGGGTGTTAATCACCCAGCACAGTACAGGCTACTTAAAGTTACCCTAAATTACAATAAATAATGGCTCAACAGGATCCAGAGTTCTCAGCGGTGGAATGGTGAGCTGGCTGAGATTCCTTATACCACAAGCGTAATTGAATAACTGTGTAGTTGTAGTAAATAGGAATATGAATAATTATAAATGATTACAAATTTAGTAGAGCGGTGCCTCCACTGTGGAAAAACTACACTTACCCTCAAGCCAGTGCAGGATGCATCTCCCCAGAATTCAAATACATTATGTACAATCTATTATAATGAATGCTCTAGCTATGTAACTGTAGTGTATTCAATTACAACACACTCATTAAGCTACCTAAATAGCACTCTTCAAGACAATACCGTTAGTCAGGTGAAAAATGAGCTGCCAACGCCCAAGATAGAATTAAATAGTAATGATTATATTTATTAATAAGCAATAATAATAGCAATAGGAAATATTATTGATATGTAAATATATGGTAGTAATAAAGACAAATAAAAGATTGTCGATATCAAATAATAATAAATAAAATAAAAAAACCACCTGACGGAGACAGGGGTGAAAACAATTCATTGCTAATATTCAGCGAGGTTATAAGAAACTTCAAGAGCAAAAAAAACCAAGCTTAACCGTCGAATCACAACAGACTCTGTCGCTGTCTCCTCTCAAAACGGGCCCCCGTACAAAGCTATAAACCAACGGTCTCCGGTAATCAGCAGGAGCAGCCCGATGCGTGTCCTCACTCTGCTCAATCTAGACTTGGCCTCCCCGAAAACTCCTCTCGTGAGGTGATGGAATCTTCAGGTCGCTCGCATGTTCGCGGGCATCAAACATATACTAATTTTTGAATGAATCGGGGGGAAAAAGAGCGCGTCTAGGGTAGAAAAATCAAAATCACAATACCAGGTGCTCTTAGGCGAGGGGCAAAGAATGTAACAAAAATACGAAAAAAGAGTCTAAGGCACACTGGTAGTGAAAAAAGTAAAAAGCCTTTATTAAATGGCTAATGCATCGGCAAAATTAAAAAGCGCACCTACGCGTTACGGCCATACAAGGCCTTCATCAGGGTGACTAAACCATTTGTGAATCAAAAGCACCATTCAAATAGAAAAGGAAAGGAAATGACATCATGAAAAAACAGGTAGGATACGTCTTAGGTGAATTTTTTTCTGATTTTTTTCTGATTTGTTATTTTTTCTGATTGGTTATTTCTCCTTGCCCTTAATACGTGCGATATTGTGTCCTTTATTGTTGTTTATCAGGTTTTATATATCCTGTTCTACCTGTTTTTTCATGATGTCATTTCCTTTCCTTTTCTATTTGAATGGTGCTTTTGATTCACAAATGGTTTAGTCACCCTGATGAAGGCCTTGTATGGCCGTAACGCGTAGGTGCGCTTTTTAATTTTGCCGATGCATTAGCCATTTAATAAAGGCTTTTTACTTTTTTCACTACCAGTGTGCCTTAGACTCTTTTTTCGTATTTTTGTTACATTCTTTGCCCCTCGCCTAAGAGCACCTGGTATTGTGATTTTGATTTTTCTACCCTAGACGCGCTCTTTTTCCCCCCGATTCATTCATTGTTATAGGACTCTAGGGGTGAGTCCTGGGGAGCTGCTCCGTCCGCACGCTTGGACGTTTGGGGTAATTTGTTTGCGGTCTCATCATGGCTACAACGAGTACATTCTTTTTTACGAATGAACAAGGCAAGAACATCGTAGTTCAAGATTCTTTACTGGATGACGAGACTTTGGACTCTCCGCCAGATTTACGCAGATCCTATCAGGATCTTAAGAAACTTTTAGAAAAACAAACGAAATTGGAATTACATGCAATTACTTTATCGGACTATTGGAGGAAAGAAATGATTCCTAGAGGCCTGCGGATCAAAAAGTTTCCTTCGTTTGGCCATGACAATCCAGATTTCAAACATAAATGGGAAGCGATTTTAAATAAATGTTCACTTGATTTGATTTTATTGTTGATTGAGGAATCTAAACGTCAAAAGGATTCCCTCCACGCAGATATTGAAAACATTAAGGTTGACATTGCCCGATTGGCATCGGAGGACCAAAGACTTCCTTTTGAGTCTAAATTGAAAGAGGACATTGACAAACTGCACAATTCTTTGAAACGCAAGAAAGTAGAGAAGTTTCAGAGGGATACCGAGGATTACAAAGGCGGCGCATCAGTCTATACGTGGACCAACAGCAGTGCGATGCGTGGATCTCGTTTCCCACATACACGCTCCCGGTCCGTGTCCTTCAACCTCCCTAGCAGTGACGAAGAGGAATCCTGCAATCGACAGGACATCTCGTCCACTGGTTTTTTAGACAATTTACAGAGAGGAAAAGGAGGAAAACGCGGAGGGGGAAGAAACGAAAGGCGTCCAGCTTATTCTCTGCGCTCTCAAGCCCAGCAAACACCACAGATGCGCTCGAATCGGACACGGTAATGAATATCTCGGACACGCCCCTTTCCAAGGAGTGCGTGTCAGCGCTGTCAAAAGGTTTGTCTTTTGCGCCTACTTATAGCGCCAGCCAGTTCCATACTAAAGTTGATTTGTATAAGTTTTACAGAAACTTACACCTGAAGGTGTGGTACAAGCAAAATTCTTTGACTACTCTAGAAAGATCAGCATCTCATGAGCAAAATGCCACTCCCCGTTCTAAGTTCAAACCCAAGTCTACCTTTTACCCCATCATGAATAATGCCTGCCTTAACGCGTTCACAAAAAAAGTTTCTCATGATGTAGACAGAATGTTTGAAAATAGAAAAAAAACTTCACAGAAGCAACCTATCTACATCTGAAAATGAAGCCATAAAGTGGCTATCTGATAATGACAATTTGATTGTACGCTGTGCTGATAAAGGGGGAGCTGTTGTGGTATGGGGCAGAGAGAAATATGAGATCGAGGCTTATAGACAACTTGAGGATACTGACTACTATCTACCTTTGTCTACCAATCCCTTGGAATCCATGAAACATGAATTGGGAACGTTTTTAGATAAGTCCTTGGAACGAAAATGGATTTCAAAGCAGGAACGTGACTTTCTCTATCCAACTTATCCCAGATGGGCAGTTTTTTACATGTTGCCTAAAGTGCACAAAGATTCTATCAACCCCCCCGGAAGGCCCATTATCAGTAACAATCATACCATTTCAGAGCCAGCTTCTAAGTATGTGGACTATTTTATTAAACCTCTTGTGTTCCAACTGCCTTCATTTCTCCAAGACACTACCCACACTCTCAATAAACTGTCTGAGCTCACTGATGTTGCCTCTTGCTATATGGTAACTATGGATGTGGAATCGCTGTACACTAATATTCCACACCAAGAGGGCTTACATGCGCTACAGCATTATCTCCAGCTCAGACCGGGCGATGCTGTGCCCCCTACTGACTTTCTTTTGCAATTGACTGAGTGGACATTAAAAAATAATGTGTTTCTTTTCCAGGACAAGCTTTATCGCCAACAGAAAGGCACTGCTATGGGTGCATGTTTTGCTCCTAACTATGCCAATTTGTATTTGGGTTTGTGGGAAGAAATGTATATACTCTGTTCTGACAACCCTTTTTATGGGATGATAAAATGGTATGGGAGATATATAGATGACATTTTGATGTTTTTTTCAGGTTCTGAAGAGGAGCTTCTACAATTTCATGCATATGTCAATTCCCTTAACCAGAATCTAAGGTTGAGCATAGAATACAGCAGAACTCATATAAATTTCCTGGATTTAAGAATTTCATTAACTGAAAATGGTCAACTCCACACAACTATTTTTAGAAAGAGCACAGACCGCAATACTATTCTTAGGGCAGACAGTTTTCATCCCCCTGGTTTGATTAAAAGCATACCTTTTGGACAATTTCAAAGGCTTCGTCGTATATGTGATGAAGAGTATGATTTTGACGAAAAGGCTTCACAGATGCACACTCGTTTTCAGCAAAGGGGATATAAGTCTAGTCTGTTAAATCGGTCTCTTACAAATGCTAAATCGTTGGAGAGAGAGAGTCTTTTAAAACAGTCACGTAAGCTCAAAAAATCAAAACAAGTTTATTTTGTTACACAATATAGTCGAGAGGCAGCTGAAATTAGGGACATTATAAAACGCAATTGGAGTATTATTGAGAGTGACTCCACTTTAAACGCTGTTTTTGAAGAGCCCCCAGCCTTTTCTTTCAGACGGGCTCCCTCCCTGAAAGATAAATTGGTACATAGTGATTTGGCACCCAAAACCAAAACCAAACCTACTTGGCTTTCCAAACCTTTCGGCAACTACCCTTGCGGGAACTGCAATCAATGCAAATACATGGTTAAATCTAAAACCTTTACGGATCCTAGTGTTCCCCGTACTTACTCGTTGGACTCATTTGCGAATTGCAATACCACTTTTGTCGTGTACAGGTTGGAATGTATATGTGGGTGTTTTTATATAGGCCGTACTAAACGGAGACTGAGGGATAGGTTATCCGAACATGTTTATGCCATCAGAACAGCGAACGACAAATATCCCATGGCTAAACATTATAGGTTGGCCGGCCATGAAGATCCAAATTCTTTGAAAGCTATGGTTATTGATGTGGTCCATAGATCTCGAAGGGGGGGTGATCACCTTAAACGTCTCCTACAACGGGAGACGTTTTGGATTTTCCAGCTCAAGGCCATGGAATTTCCAGGTTTAAATGAAGAAATAGACTATTCTCCATTTTTATGATATATGTTTGTGCTTCTTGGTTGGATACGTCTTAGGTGAATTTTTTTCTGATTTGCTAAAATTTTTTTCTGATTTGTTATTTTTTCTGATTGGTTATTTCTCCTTGCCCTTAATACGTGCGATATTGTGTCCTTTATTGTTGTTTATCAGGTTTTATATATCCTGTTCTACCTGTTTTTTCATGATGTCATTTCCTTTCCTTTTCTATTTGAATGGTGCTTTTGATTCACAAATGGTTTAGTCACCCTGATGAAGGCCTTGTATGGCCGTAACGCGTAGGTGCGCTTTTTAATTTTGCCGATGCATTAGCCATTTAATAAAGGCTTTTTACTTTTTTCACTACCAGTGTGCCTTAGACTCTTTTTTCGTATTTTTGTTACATATACTAATTTTTATTGGTGGATTATAAAATTCAAATAAAAACACAGAAGAAATACATCTGATTAGCCAATGCAGTGTGTCACATCAGAACAGTGAAAATATTCCCAAACACAAAGCATTATGGTAAATGGAGGTATGTAAAATACACAGTACACAGTATTATTTTAGAGGACCTTATATATATATCTATAAAGATAGATTTTGGAGCGGAAGAGGAAGATCTTGTTTCAGCGAGACGATGCCAACACCAGATCCTGCATAACCGACAACATGAATAGTGAAAGAGTCCCGGTGTTAAACTGGCCTGCCGTCAGTCCAGACTACTTACCAATTTAACATATTTACCATATAAACAAAATATATGACTAACGAGGCCAAGAAGTGTTAAGTAGCTGAGATCCAACGCTGGGAGAACATTTTGCTCGGAAAACTGCAACAGTTGGCCGCCTCAGTTCCCAAACACTTGTCCGTCTGTCTGTCCATCTGAAAAACTTTAACCTGCAATACTTCATCAGTGTTCTTCGAACACGGCTTGTTGAAACATGTTGCTGGTACCAAATTCAAAATCGGTATATTCTTTAAAAAAAAAAAAACTTTGCCTAGGTTTCACAGTGGTGCAAAAGTGTTGGCTCCCCTCCTGATTTCTTTATTTTTTGCATATTTGTCACACTTAAATGTTTCAGATCATCAAACAAATTTTTACATTGGACAAAGACATCAAGTAAATACAAAGTGCCATTTTCAAATGATTTTATTAAGCTACCCAAACCTACCGGGCCCTTTGTGAAAAAGTAATTGCCCCCTAGTTCCAAATAACTGGTTGTGCCAACCTCGGTGACAACAACTGCCATCAAACGCTTACAATAACTGGCAAGGAGTCTTTCACATCCCTGTAGAAAATTTTTAGCCCACTCCTCCTTGCAGAATTGTTTTAATTCAGCCGCATTGTAGGGTTTTTGAGCATGAACGGCCTGTTTAAGGTCATGCCACTGCATCTCAAGCGGATTTAAGTCCGGACTTTGACTAGGCCACTCCAAATCCTTAATTTTAGTTTTTAGAACCATTCAGAGGTGGACTTGGTAGTGTGTTTCAGATCATTGTCCCGCTGCATAACCCAAGTGCACTTGAGCTTGAGGTTGCAAACTGATCATCAGTTATTGTCCCTCGGGATTTTCTGATAGAGTAGAATTTGTGGTTCCATCAATTGCAGCAAGTCGTCCAGGTCCTAAAGCAGCAAAGCAGCCCCAAACTATCACACTACCACCACCATGTTTGACTTTTGGCATGATGTTCTTTTTATGAAATGCAGTCTTGGTTTTACGGCCGATGTAACGGGACGCATACCTTCCAAAGAGTTCAACTTATGTCTTGTCAGTCCACAGAATATTTTCCCAAAAGTTTTGGGGATCATCACGTTCTTGGCAAATGTGAGACAAGCCTTTTTCATTTTTAGTCAGCTGTGGTTATCGCCTTGGAACTCTCCCATGGATGCCATTTTTTCCCAGTCTCCTCCTTATTGTTGAATCCTGAACACTGACTTTAACTGAGGCAAGTGAGGCCTGCAGTTCTATAGATGTTGTTCTGGGCTCTTTTGTGACCTGGATGAGTCGTCAATGCGCTCTTGGAGTAATGGGAGGCCAGCCGCTCCCAGGAAGGTTCACCACTGTTCCATGTTTTTTCAATTTGTGAAAAAAAAAAAATCTCTCCGTCATTTTTAGGAGTCCCAAAGCCTTAGAAATGGCTTTGCAACCCTTTCTAGACTGACGTCAGTTTCTTTGTTTCTCATCTGTTCTTGAATTTCTTTAGTTCCTTTAACATGACGTGTTGCTTTTTAAGATCTCTTGGCCTACTTTGTCAAACAGGTTCTATTTAGGTGATTTCTTGATTCAACAGGTCTGGCAGTAATCAGGCCTGGGCGTGGCTAGTGAAATTGGACTCAAAAATATGGTTAATCAGTTAATTCATGTTTTAAGAGGGGGGAGGGGGGCAATTTTTCACATCGGGCCAGGTAGTTTTGGATAGCTTTTTCCCCAGGATAAATGAAAGCATTACTTAAAAACTGTATTTTGTATTTATTCAAATCCTACTCAGTTTGGAGATGACCTCTCGTGCGTCTCACGGCACACACGAGGTAACCTACACACTGGGTTGGATTTTTACTCCACCACTTGGCAGAAAGGTTGTTCAGAATGTGTACTGGAGCTTCGGCTAAGCAGGATTTCATGGCACAACCGTTATTGTTACTTTCTACATGATTTCCGTGTTGACTGTGAGCAGTGCGGATTAACGTTGGCCATCGGGGGCGAAGAGGAACAGCGGGGGCACAGCAGATTTTTAGCGGGACAAAGTAGGTGGCTGCGGGGGTGAAGAGAATCATTGGGGGCAGAGCAAAGGGAGTTGGGAGGGGGTGAATTGAATGTCAGAGCAGAGCGACTCCAGTTCCCATTCTACTTTTGTTTTTAGAATGGGTACTTTTTGATGGTTCAAATGGAGGAACTTACAAAGTTTTTAAAAAATCCGTTTTGATTGTCACTTTTCAATTTAGCACACTTCTTGTGGCTTGCTTGTCATCTAGGTATTGTTTTGCCTCAGAGGCATTTTATTTGCTATGGCTGCATTCCATTGCGAAACAACTTACCGTTGCATTTCTGTCAGGTTTATTTGAATTTGCGGCAATTTTTTGGCCTCCAAATTGTAAAAATAAACAAAAATGAGTTCTAATCCCAATGACAAGTGTCTTGCTTTATTGAAATCATTTCTCCAGTCTGATACTCAGGCCCTGAGTTATAAAACCTTCAATTGGGGACATTCTTAGATAGGCAAGGATTGCCTTGATTTATCTGCAATAGGGTTATGGCATCATCAACCAAATTACATTGAAATTAATTGATGCAAGATGCACTGGAGTGATAGTTCAAATAGGAGGCATATTAAACCATTTAAATGAAGTAATTCCCTGCTGAACCCTGTATATCTTACAGTCAACTTCAAAAGTGCAAAATGGCATATATGATTAGAATTTATGGAAAATGCCATCAGACCTCTAATCTCTCATTGGAGCAATAATTTTAATGCATATTTCACTGAGAACAGTACTAGAAAGGTTTGTACCTGGAGTACCCATATTTCTATTTTGTCCCAATTTCTCTGCTTGGATGGGAAAAATTAGTGTGTGTGTACACTAGTCCCAAATAATGATGTAAACCTGACAATGTCCCCATATGTAGGCAAATTTCATTTATTTAAAAAATGGCATTTTGGAAAAATATAATAGGTAGCCATTGTTATGTCCTCTTCTACCTCTGGGTGGCGATAGTTTCCCGTTTCTTGTTTTCCCTGTTTAATTGTTTTGCAGGTGTTCCCTGTTGGTGAGAGGGGTCCGATAGGTTCACCTGGTGTTCCCCTTTCTATTTCTGAGCTGCGACCAGGAGCGAAGGGGAGGGGTTGCCTTCACGCCAGCAACTTATGCCGTGTTGTTGTTGTTTATCCTTGATTAATATTATTCGTTTTTTTTTTTAAACTTTCACTATTCCTTATCTTTAATTGTAAATTCTTTAGTTACAATAAACCCCTAGACTTTGAGCTTTGGTGTCTTTGTTCGCTTTATATTGCGCTGGTTTGCTTATGTTAAACTGGGTTGTAACATAATGGGGGCTCGTCCTGTTGTTCCTAGTTCGCCTTAGTGAGGGTATATGGCAAGTTGTCTTGACGCGTCTGTTGTGGTGAGTATTGTTTTCTGGGTGTTCCCGTGTGTCATAATCAGGTAGCCGCCGAGTGGACATAGAGTCCACTACTTTATCATTTTACTTTGTTGTTTTTGTGGTAATCCTCAGTCGGTCCGTTTCGGAGGGTGCAGTTGGCTGCGTTTCCGGTCTGCTGCATCCTCTCGAGTTCGACGGGTAATGTATGCCGGGTGGGGGACGCCACGAAGACTAGTTAGGTTTTGAGTTAGTTTTTGGATAGGTAATTAGGGGTTGTGGTGCAACGGCGAGTCATCCAGTTTACATGCTCTTTGTGCGACGCTTGGAGACTTTGTGTACTGTGTACTTTGTGTGCTTTGGCACTTAGTGTACTGCGATTGCAGTGTTGTGTAGGTTGATTTGTTAGTGATTAGGCTTTGGGCTGCTGTGGTTTCCGGGTTTTTGACCCTTTCGATCGTCTAATCGCTTATCTTCCTGTTGTGAATTCTGCTGGCGTGTGGCTTGGTAACACCCGAACTTTTGCGTGGCTATTTTCTAGGGTGTTTTTGTGGCCACTTTGTTTGATCTTTGTGTATTGCAGCCATTTGCTTGATTTGTTTATTTTTTTTGTTTGATCTAGTCTAGTCGGTCATGTCTGAGGTGGCGAAGGATTTTGTTGAAAATCCATCTGTGGATGGCCTTTCATCGCCTCACCAAAGAACAATTGATAGAGGTAGCGACTTTGTTGCAAATTGAATTGAGCAGTAGCGAAAAGCGATTGAAGAACACTGTCAAGTCTATCGTCCTACCTTATTTGGTGGAAAAGGCAATCCTGCCACCTGTTGATTTAAAAGAGGCTATTCAGTTAAAAGAGCTTTCTATTCGTGAGAAAGAGTTAGACAACAGGAGAGAGGAGTTGCGCATTAGAGCCTCCGAAAATGAACTGGAGTTGCGACGGCTTGAAGCAAACGCGGTGGTGGAAAACTTGGATCTTTTCCATTCTACCAGTTTTGATATCAGTAAGCATATAAAACCGGTCCCACCCTTTGCCGAGAAAGATGTGGAGAATTACTTTCCGCATTTTGAGAAGGTGGCTATTACGCTCAAATGGCCGAAAGCTTTCTGGCCTTTACTTATTCAGTCCACCTTGATTGGCCGTGCCCAAGAGATTTATGCATCGCTGTCCTTGGAACAGAGTTCAAACTATGATGAGGTGAAAGGGGCTATTTTGCGAGGTTACCAGCTCGTCCCTGAAGCATACAGGCAACGTTTTAGGCGTTACAAAAAGGCTGACCGGCAAACCTATCTTGAGTTTGCTCGAGAAAAAGAAACGCTGTTTGACCGTTGGTGCGCTTCTAAAGGAGTAGATAGTTTAGAAAAATTGCGCGAGTTGATCTTGCTGGAGGAGTTTAAAAACTGCTCGCCCAATGCTGTTTCTGTCTACCTTAATGAGCGCCAGGTTGGTACGTTGCGTGAGGCTGCTGTAATGGCCGACGAATATGCTTTGACTCATCATATTCCTTCCAAAGACAGGCACAGGTCTGACGGGTCTTCGCCCCGTGCTGGCACTGCCCAGTCATCGAGTGCCTCCGATCAGATTTCTTGTTATTACTGTAAACGACCAGGACATGTTCTGGCAGATTGTGGGGTTTTGAAAAAGAAAAATGCTGCAAAAAGTGTTGGTTTGATAAAAACAATTTTAAAGTCTCCTATTTCTCCACCTCGTCCTGACCTTGCTTGTGATGTGCAGACAGGGTATGAGCCCTTTCTAAGTGACGGGTTTGCGTCTCTGCCCGGTGATCCAGAACAGATACCTGTTCGTATTTTGCGAGACACCGGTGCAGCGCAGTCGTTTATCTTGGAAGACATTTTGCCATTGTCTGATGCCACTGAGACTGGCTCAAGTGTCTTGGTCCATGGCTTTGAAATGGGATGCACTGTTGTACCACTTCATGACGTTGACTTGAAATCCAATGTCATTAATGGCACTGTTGCTGTGGGTGTTCGTCCATGTTTACCTGTTCCGGGTGTATCTTTCATTCTGGGGAATGACATTGCCGGTAAGTCTGTGTGGGGTGAAGTGCTGCCGCATGCAGTTGCTGTGCCAGGACAGCCAGCAAGGCATGAGTGTGTGCTCAGGCACCCCCACGTTTTTCCTGCATGTGCGGTTACGCGTGCAATGTCTAAAAAAACCTCTTCTACTCCAGAGAAAACCGAGAATGTCTCTACTGGTGATATTGATTTAACTGATTCGTTCTTGTGTAAGTTTGAAGAATTGACTAAAGTAGATGGAAAAGTGTCTGAGTCAAAGACTACTAAAACTCCTCTACGTCTGTCTCGCACGGAGCTGATTACTGCCCAAAAAGCAGATATGTCTCTTGTGTCTCGTGCCTCCTCAGAGATCGATCTTGATAAAGAGCCACAATGCTTTTATTTTCAGGACGGTATTTTGATGAGGAAATGGAGACCTTACAATGTACCTGACCAGTGGAATTCTGCCCATCAGATTGTGGTCCCGTCTGTATACCGAGATGAAATTTTATGTGTTGCTCATGATGGCATTGCAGGGCATTTGGGTATTGCAAAAACGCTCAACCGGATCAGTCAGTATTTTTATTGGCCCGGTGTGAAAAGGGATGTTGTTCGTTTTTGTAAAACCTGTCAACTTGTTGGTAAACCGAATCAAACGATTCCTCCCGCTACATTGTACCCGATTCCCCCTATTGGCCAGCCTTTTGATCACGTAATTGTTGACATTGTTGGTCCACTCGTGAAGTCTAAGAGTGGTTATCAGTATTTGCTCACCATGTTGTGTTCAGCTACACGTTTTTTAGAGGCTGTTCCTTTACGTAAGGTTACAGCTAATTGCGTTTTGAAGGAGCTGCTAAAATTCTTCTCTCTCTTTGGTCTTCCTAAGATCATTCACAGGCCTACCAAAGAAAACGTAGCCTCAGCACACAAAAACTTTGAAATGCCTACATTAATCGCGGAAATAGCAACAGAAAAATAATACCCCGCTACCGAAACTGCAAAAACCGCAACATAAACTGTTGACTCGTAGCATAAGACTATGAAACTGCAACATCTTCTTTCGCATCCGCCTTTGCCATTTACTGCGCTTGCGCGTACCGGCCCAGGCTGCTCTCAGAGATAGCGGAATCAGGCGTGTCTCCCTCGGTTGGTAAGTAAAACTTCCAAATATGACGATATTGTTAATGCAGATGTTTAACAATGAATTGTAAGACGTAGCTGTTACATCCACATTCTCGTAAATTCGCTTATTTTAGCATGTCACCCTGCCGAAAATGAACGATGCACTGTCGATTTCGCTATAGTCTTATAGTTGCCAACTTGACGACTTTCTCAAGACGTATACATACGTCTTGAGTGGACAAACAATCCCGATTTGGAAAGTCGCCAGATTAAGCGAGAAAGTCGTCCGTTGTGTTTCCAGTGGAAAATCCAAATATAGAAATGGAACTTAAAATAAAAATGCTAGAGATTGAAAGGGAGGAAAGAGGAAAAGAAAGGGAGGAAAGAGAAAAAGAAAGGGAGGAAAAAGAAAAGCAAAGAGAATTTGAGAGGGAAGAAAAAGAAAAACAAAGGCAGTTTGAATTAGAAAAATTAGCAAGAAAAGAGAAAGATTGCTGAGAAAGAGGTTGAGTACATGTTAAAACATGATATTATCAGACCCTCCAACTCCGATTGGAGTTCACCCTGTGTGCTAGTTCCAAAACCTGATGGAAGTACTAGATTCTGTACAGATTATCGCAAAGTCAATGCTGTAACTAGAACTGATGTGTTTCAAATACCTAGGATTGATGATTGTATTGATAGTGTAGGGCAAGCAAAGTTTCTGACCAAGATTGATTTATTGAAGGGTTATTGGTGTGTGCCTTTAACTGAGAGGGCCAAGAGCATCTCTGCTTTTGCCACACCATCTGGATTGTACCAGTATGAAGTCCTACCCTTTGGCATGAAAAATGCCCCAGCCACGTTCCAAAGGATGATACAGTCTACAATCGCCGGATTGCCACACACGGGTGCGTACATCGATGACCTGATCACATGGAGTGACTCCTGGGAAGAACATCTAAAAGATGTAGAGACGTTGTTCCAGCACCTGACCCAGGCTAACCTGACTGTTAACCTGAGCAAGAGTGACTTTGGTTGTGCTACTGTCACCTATCTTGGCTACGTCATAGGCCAGGGTAAGGTGGCACCCATAAATGCTAAAGTCCAAGCCAACATGGACTTTCCAGTTCCTGACAACAAAAAAGCTTTGCGCCGCTTCCTTGGAATGATCGGGTACTACCGTAAGTTCTGCAAGAACTTTGCTGAGATTGCTCTCAGTCTAACTAACCAACTGAAGAAAGGCGTAAAGTTCACCTGGGATGATGCATGCCAGAGAGCCTTCGATCACCTGAAGTCTCTGCTGTGTCACTTCCCCGTGCTCAAATCTCCTGACTTCAACAAACCGTTCTCCATCGCGGTCGATGCTAGCGATCAAGCTTGTGGATCTGTGCTCCTATAGAGAAGTGACTCTGATGACATTGAGCATCCCGTGGCATACTTCTCCAGGAAGTTCAATCGCCACCAAAGGAACTATTCCACAATAGAGAAGGAACTGTTGGCTCTGGTCCTTTCTTTACAACACTTTGAGGTTTATGTTTGTACAGGACAAAAGCCAATGATTGTGTACACTGACCACAATCCGTTAATGTTTTTGAGTAAGATGAAAAACAAGAATCGGAGATTGTTGAATTGGAGTTTGATTTTACTGGAGTTTGACTTGGAAATTAAGCATGTGAAGGGTACAGACAATGTAATTGCTGATTGCTTATCCCGTGTTTGAATGTGTATATATATATCATGTGTTTGAATATTGTATGATATGTATATATAGACAAGTGTTCACTTAACCATTTTGTATTGAAAAGAAAAATTTTGCCTTTATGAGTCAAAATTTTTCCCTTTTGGAATGGAGGTGTAATGTGAATATAGGCCAATAGATGGCAGTATTTACCTTTTTTTTTGTTGAGCTCAGACTGGAGTCATGTTTAGACATGTCCTGGACATGTCTGGGGTAAGTCTCAGAAAATTAAAAAAAAGAGGTCTAAATGTGGGTGGGGTCTGCAAAAGAGTATATAAGGAAAAGAATTGAGACAGTAAAGTAGTAGGAGAAATTGCAAGAAGATGACCAGACCTGCCATTCTGTTCAAGACCTGTGACGTTTCTTTTGTGGATTTCTTTGCCTGTGTTTGAGCATTTTCATCATCCAGGACATCACCAAGCCACCCCCACGAAAAGGGATTGTAAATATTTATGTTTTGTACATAATTCAATCTTGGTCTTTAGGTTAGTTAGTTGTTATTGTCTTTGATAATTAAATGTGTTTGAGTTTTTTAAAACTGTGTCTGTCATCCCTTGCTGTTGCTGTTGTGTTATAAATGTAATAACAAATTGGGGCCATAACACTGGCGTGAAGGCAACCCCTCCCCTTCGCTCCTGGTCGCAGCTCAGAAATAGAAAGGGGAACACCAGGTGAACCTATCGGGCCCCTCTCACCAACAGGGAACACCTGCAAAACAATTAAACAGGGAAAACAAGAAACGTGAAACTATCGCCACCCAGAGGTAGAAGAGGACATTTTTTTTGAAAAAGAAAACCATTTTCGATTTGTTTCTACGACCTTCAGAAAGGCAGGTCCCCATATGTAGGTGGTTGGTCATGTGTCCTGTCTTTGCACAGAAACAAGTGTGTGTGTGTGTGTGTGTGTGTGGGCGCGTGTGTGCATGTGTTTGCGCGAAGGCGTACTTCTGTGTGTGTGTGTGTGTGTGTGTGTGTGTGTGTGTCAATCTGGGCTTTACAGCTGAAAACTGGAAATATTTTAAATGAAATAGGAACACAGAATTGACTGCAGAAGTGTCTCAGCAGAACACTGAAAGCCTTTAGTTCTTGAGAGAGAATGAACGAGGGGAACTGAATATGAAAAAACATCATATGAGCCCCTCAGAACAATAGTGGTCTAACTTCGTATTCTAATTTTCTGAGTTAGACACATTTTTCATGCTGAAGGTAAAGTCTATTCATGCAATAATGGGCCAGAAGATTGTTCGTTCCACCACTTAAATATAGATAGTAGTGCAAGAGTGGTCTATCTCCAAAATTCTTTTATGCGAAACATGCAAAAATAACAAAAATTGTCAATGTTGACAACAAAGTACTTTCTGACCATGTAAGGGATGATTCAAAGGATGTCACGTCAAGACATGTCTAAATAATTACTAGCATGCTGAATTTGACAACGTCGAAACTTTGGAAGCCGTTTTCTCAAAATGATAAAAAATGGAGCTAGACCACTATTGTTCTGAGTGGCTCATATTATCATTCACAATATTGCATGAATCATCCCTTCTTCTCATTGTGCTGTAGTTGTCCAGCCTGAGCAGGAGCTGGTATGAGATGGGAGCTCAGCAGAGGAGAGTTTGCTCTGAGCTGTACCTCGGCGCTCTTGGGTAAAACTGCTGTTATTCTTGTTGATGCTCCAAGTGCTGGAGTCTAATGAGGGAACATTGCGCACTGTGCTATTTTACAATCTCATCTCAAGGATTAGAAAAATGGGTTTCCCACCGCAGCAGTCATTGCATGAGAAGGACATGCAGCTGTTATGTTCCAGCTCGCAAGGGATGGAGGAAGTAACATAAAACCAGGATGTAAAAAAGGTTCACCAAAGTATTTACAGTATTTTCAGTAGGGAGGTTTCGGCTGAAGAAATAAAGACTGAAATAGGGAACAGGGCAACAGGTGCAATCAAATCAAAAACAGCCGTCCTATCGTTACCGGTGAAAGAATTTCTTGAAACTTAATGCAAACGAACTTGGAATACTGCACCTACTTTTTACCAATTATTTAGGGTGGGCCACTTTGGGAACTATATTTATTTTAATGTTAAACCTTTAATTAGTGATGAAAAATGTAGCCAAATTATGCTTTTCTATGGCTTTCAATTCCTCCTGGGTCTCATATTTTCACAGCAATTAAGCCATGTTTGGCGTCAAATTGTTCCTTGGGATGGCAGCAACAATAACAGTAATACATTTTAGAACTAGCACTGTGATAATTGGGAGTTACTCAGTGATTTAGCCCCATATGCCGGTGCTCATCTGAATTTGGCCCACATCTGTCCGAGCACATATGACACAAAACACAAATGCAATTTCTAGGCCCACATACATCTCTCCACACAATCAATATGGTAAGGATTCAAAAGCATTCATGGGTAATTTTCCCATACTGACACAACACCAGCTTTGAATTGTAGCTATAAACATTACACGACACTAGCTGACGGGAAATCCCTCCGCTCTGTCAGAGAATTAGGTTGCCTTTGCCATAGCCATGTTATATTATAATGATGTATACAAAACCATCAATACTTTTTCTGTGTGTTCACCGTATTAATGTTTTCATTCAGTTGCGATGTCATGTGAAGGAAAGAGTATGTTTTTTGGCCCAAGGTACATTTAGCTAACGTTATGTTAAAGCGCGGCACAGTGTGAAACGTGAATGTTATGCTCTGATGACAGGAGTGATAATTTAATGCCCCATCGCTGTTTCTGCACAGAGATGCCTGAACTGCGACTTGTCCCAGAAAACTTGCTTCTCATTGGCTACATTGGTTGGGTTATGTCCCGAAACTCCAGCAGTATTGAGTAGCTGGAGGTTACCTAATAGCCATGACTTCTAATTTCGGAAATCTGTGCACATTATGCTTTTCGATGAAAGTCTGGAAGCATACGTTCGTTTTCAAGATACATAATTTCCATCAAATAGGCTACTGATCGGACACCAATAAAAGCTAAGTAGATAAGTTTTGTTAATTTTACAACTTAAATTTTGCTGAATATTAATGCATCTTATCGATCAGAGACTGTTTTTCCTGGGCGGGGTCTGGAGGCTACCGAACTGTGACCTGCCCGAATCCAGAAATCTCTATGATATTTATTGATAATTTAATGTAGGCATGGGCAATACAAATGAATAAAATGACAACATTTCTTGAGTTGCTGAGAACAAAGTTATGATTATTTTCTAAAGATTTTTTTGCAGGTAAGTACAGAAGACACAGATGACTTGCTTGCCACAAGTCCAACGCCTTCACAGGAAAGGGTCTCGGAGCCACGCGGGCCCAAAAATGGCTGATTTCGGCATTTTTCAACAAAACCCACTGTGAAAACTGGGGGGGAAGCCTGAGGGCATTTTCAAAAATACAGTCTATTCAGAAATAAACCAGGCCGAATTATCCATTAGGGTACCCTAACAGAAATGACTGATGCTGAAGTCATCTACCCCTTCTCTGAAGTACAGCAGCGCCCCCTAGGCCCTTTTTAATGGAAAATGCATTGAATTTCACCCAGTTATGTTTAACAAACATTACATTTTGTAGTGATATTAAAAAAAATGGTATGAATGGGTTGCCAGTGAAGTTTTTTTGGATCAATGGCCTGCAGAAATGTCTAAATTATCGGTGGGAGGGCAAACATTAACGCTACTTACCCATTACTATATAAAATGCAGTGAAGTCGCTGATGTTGGCAGTTGTTCCCCCTTCAATAACTCTTGGTGATTTAAAAAACAAACAAACAAACAAAAAAACTTTGCACTGTTTTTTACTATGTCCATATACCCTCCTCCCATGATAGTTTCAATGAGCTACTGTGAATAATTCAGTGTAAAACACAGTGACATGCAGACGGAGGTTAGTTTGGTGAGGCAGAAACCTCCTCTTTGCTTGATTAGCAATCAGACGATTAACTAGCTTAGTGAGACTATTCGGCAGAATGACGGGCCAGTTTTAAGTTTCCGCAGCGTCATTATTCAGTACATCAAAGCTGAAATGCTCAACAGCAGATTTGTGCATACTTGCTTCCAGTAAGCCGAAGCAATGTCATCAAAAATATTATACAGTTCGACTTATGCAGAGTTCAATGCTTAATCAATAGCCTATATAATGTATTCTCCTTCAAATACGCGCTTTTACACCCAAACAAAAAGTGGGCGTTTATTTTCAGTCTTCTATCTTAATCCGATTAACAAAATGGTTAAACGATATACAGAATTCCCGAGAGTTGAGAATTTTTCCTAATTGATTATTCAGATTTTCGTCCTTGCAGTCTCAAATTGAAGCTTATATGTGAATGAATCTTGTTACCAGTGGGCTTCAAAGGCCTGGCGCCGGTTTATTCCTTGGTATATTTTACTGAAACTTCACAAATAGGGTCACAGGATATTCTGTCAACAAACTATGAAAGGCAGACTAAAAATACGCTCACCTTTCTTGCTACTGTTGAGAAGAAATCAAGGCAAACTCGCGACGAACTTCACCAAATTCTGTCAAACTTATTTCACATCCCCTGGAGGTCTATCCTGGACGAACAGACTCGTAATTTCTCAAATTCGAATTGCTGTATCAAATCAGGGCCGTAGCTGGGATAAGACATCGGCGCGGGCTATCTGAAGTCTACCTCCGAAAAGGTTATTTTTGCCATTTTGAAAATTTGTAAATACAGTGCAAATCGAGGTCGCACATTCATCCAACAAGCGAACAATAGCTCTGTTCAAATCGCATTTTTGGCTGTAATACGCAGAGTTCATGAATGAAATGCGGGTATCCTATTGAAAAGGTTGCTTTTAATTAAACCATGGTGCTCTTTTTGTATGAAAATGGTACGTCATTTTTTTAATAAGTTTTCTGAGGCTTGTTCACCGCCACAGTTCAGCTGTTACGCATTGCATTAGAGTTTATGCAGAGCGTTGCCCATGCCTATTTAATACGTAAAAAATGCATGAAATTGCAATATAATACTTTAAAATGTATTCATCAAAGCTCACCATTATATTAATTATTAAATACTTCCAGAAAGAAGCAAGCAAATTACGTTTTTTTTGTTGACATACCAACTGATAAGTCCGAGGAGCTAGGAACGCAGTGCTAGCTAAGGTGATGCCCGCATTTCTGACATTTTCAGAGTATTGGCCACCATGGCTCTTTAGCTACCATCATTTGTAGACGATGAATAATGACGACACTTCTTAGCCAGCTCAGTCTTTATGCAACAAATATCTGACGGAGAAAACCAGGAACTATGACTGGGGGCCCCTGGAGAGCGGGGTTCGTTTCAACTGAGACGTCATCATAGGAACCAAAGGTCGCCTGCTTATGGATCCCCTAAACAGGAAGAGGAAGTAACAGCAGTGTGCACAGCCATATTACTCAACCATATTTCCATAAACTAATGAATCACATCTTTAAGAAAGACAGTCAGTGTTGAAAGTGTGACTGTTTGAAGTTCTGAGAGATTAATTGAAATATGTTTCCACCGCAGCAGAAGACAGTAGAGTTCACCTTACTGGAGGAAACAGTCAGGCCTTTAGACCTTTACAGGAAGAAAGCGGTCAGGTCTACTGGTGTTTGGGAAACTGAGTGAACATAAGTCAGGTCATTGCAGAACTCCAGTGAAGAGACACACTGAGAATCCTTAGCCACATAATCAGTGCTTCCCATCTCTGGTTAGAAATGCAGTGTGAAATAAAGTTGGGACACAGGATGGCATCTGACTGTATGCTGATACCAAGAGTCCAACTTTCTCCCTTTGTTTCCTTTCGGGGGCTGCAAACCCCCTCCTGTCCTGTGAGGTGAAGAGTCCAAGGACTACTGCAGCCCACTTCCTCGCGCCCATGCCTGGTGACACACACAGTTTTATTTTGACCTGTACTGCATTATTTCTACTCATTGGTATGATTATATCTACCTGCAATAGGCTTCTACTGAACTATAAGCTCATTTAATGGTTATTCTCCTTCATGGGACTTTACTACGTCATTATTTATAGTGATAACTTATGTAGGCCAATCAGCTGCCTTACCGCTCCTCTGTAAAACATCTTTGTGACGGCTCTTCCCTAAAAAGCACTGTATTAATACTAATTGACTGAAATTGACAGCTGGCCATTTTTCTGTGTGTGGTCAGGTTCCAGTAAAGATCTTAAACAACAGCTTATCTGCATCTGCTGAAAGAATGTGGGTGTGAATTTCCTGTTTGTGGTTTAGGAGGTTCAACAGAAGTTACGGTATCAGCAAGTGTGAGGAACTATAAAAGGTGACAACAAAAGAAGGTGACAATGGACGCAGTGGACCAAACCAGCATTCGTCTGGAGATCACCGAGCATCATTGGTGTGAAAATGAAATGTTCCATCGTCCTCTGTTTCCTGCTGATCTGTGCAGGTGAGCCACAGCACTCAGTAACATGGTTAAAGGGTTAAACTAACGATCGCTTCTGTAACATGATTAAAGGGTTAAACTAATGATCGCTTCTGTAACATGGTTAAAGGGTTAAACTGGAGATCTTGTCATTAAACAGGTGATCTCTTCTGTAATTAAACAGTTAAACAGTACTTCCTCTGTAGTTCGAGGCACTAAATCCACTATCAGAGAGTGAAGTCCCTCCCCAGTACAGTGTTCCAGTGAAGTCAGCTGCTATAATTCAGGGGCACTTCAAACACAGGGAAGAAAGTTACACCCTGGTTTTCAGGGACCTTCTGCTCAGCAGGCTAACGGAGGTCAGCACATCATGCCAACATTAGATTGACTTCCTCAAGTATTGTACCAACCAGAGAAGGTGAATAAGCAAATGAATTTTTTGTTAATTTTTATTAACCCTATTCAGGACTTCCTAAAAAAAACCTACATCAACGGTCTTTTGGGGTCCATTAGACCCCAAGGTAATTTTCATCATTTTTGCTAGTAATAAACACTTCATACAGCATAAAGTACCTTTTTATTGTCAAAGGAAAGTTAATTTCTGAATATAAAATACAGTGTTTAATAATACATTAGCTAAAATCTTGTGACGGTGCGTTCAGGAACCACACGCAAGAGAAGGAAATCCAAAAAAAGTATATCTTTAATGATATCCGGGTCAAAGCCAAAAAAAAAAAAAAAAACAGGAACTGCCGAGCCACAATGAGAAATCCAAAAACAGAGTCGACTAGACAGGCAGGGGTCAGAACCAGGAAGACAGATGAGCAACGATACATAGACGGTAGGCAAAAAGTCGTAGTCGGTGAACAAAACAGTGGATCATACATAGGGCATCCAAACAGGATGGAGAGGGAATTAGTATTAATTAGTAGCGGTGGAACTTTCCAGATTTAACTAGAGTGCTCGTTAGTAATTAGTAATATATAGACATGGATTAATCGGGTTAGTAGACTATGATACAAAATACAACTGTTAGTTTTGTTAGTAATCAGAAGAGTAAGGCGAAGGAAGTAAACGAGGATTGATGGAATATATTAAACACCAGAAACCTTTAATCACCCGAAGCAGGTGAGCTCACAGACCAGGGAGACGGACTGAACCAACTAGATCACAAGACAGGAGAAACAAGTGCAATGGAGCTGAAAATGGACTGAACTAAAATCTGAGAGTTACAATAATAAAAAATGAATAAATAAGACAAAATCATGAAAAATGTGTGATGATACGGTCAGGAACCAGTCGCGTGAACCAAGCAATGCAGTCGATCTGATTTCATAGATCAAGGGGGAAATCCCCTGCAGGGCAGAAGGGAAAGGCACAAAGTCCACTATCCAAAAATCACAATCCAGTGGGGCAAAAATAGAGCACATAAAAACCAGGGCAGCAATCACAGTACTCGTGGTCGGGCAAAAATAGGTTTGGTACACAGGCACAGGTATGTCAGAGAAGCAAAGCCAAAATTCAGTGGACGTAATCCAAACCATAACCAGGGCAGCAATCACAGAATTCGTAGTCGGGCAGAAATGGGTCAAAAACACAGATGCAACTATAATCCAAAATCACAAAGCCAAAAATGGAAAACAGGGACGGTCCAGTGAGAAGAGACTCACTGAGAGTACAAGGCGAGAAAAAGCATGGCGCAAGCAAACAGAGAAATGATCTGACAAGGAAGTGCTGTGAAAAGACTCCTAGTATACATTCTCAGGAAGTCACATGCTACACAGAACCCAGGTGTAGGAAATGATACTAATTACAAAGGAAGGAACATGAGGGAGAACCTAATCACATAAAATAGGCAAAAGCCAATTCACGGACAGGGATCACGAGACAATCCTATAGACCAGTGATTCCCAAAGTGTGGGCCGCGGCCCCCTGGTGGGCCGTGGTGGTACTGCAGGTGGGCCGTGAGAGGTCATTAAAAATATGATTCATTTTTGCAAATATGATTTTTTGTGATTTTTATTGTAAAATATTTAGAAGTAATAACCTATTGAGTGTTATTGACCTCACAATATTTTAGGAACCTTATATAGTTTATGATCGGAACGTAGCTTTCTGGTCATCATGACCAGGGGTCATAATCAGAGGAGCACGTACTGTGTTCGATAATTAATTCTGTCTTGTGTGTACACCACAGATTAAAAATTTGGGCTTCCTTTATCCCCCTGCTTTCATTTCAATCCTGAATCTTTATAATAATAATAATAATGATAATAAATAAAAAACAACAACAACAATTATTGTTGTTTTTTATTTATTTTATTTATTTTATTTAATTAACAACAGCAATTATTGTTGTTAAGTGTTCTGAGAATGCATAATTTCGTCTATGTACTGTTTATAGGACGAAGGTGGGCCGCGGACATTTTTTAGATTTTCAAGTGGGCCCTGATTTGGAAAAGTTTGAGAACCCCTGCTATAGACAAACATATGGCTCCGGTCAAGGAGTTCTAATGTGCATAGATAATGAGAGAAAGGACATTGCAAACAGGTGTGGAGGATCCACAGAAACGCAGCAGAGAAGATTAGGGAGAGACAAGGGGCAGAGACTAGAACAGGGCGAGTGCTGAGAGCTTGTTAATCAATTACTAAGTGCAGCTTTACGATCCCTAGTGCTCGTTAGTGAGTTAGTATTATATACAATGTTAGTTTGTGTTAGTACCTCTAGCAAAAATAACAAACTGTTAGTATGGGTAAGTAATATAGAAAAAGCAAGGCGAAGGAAGTAAACGAGATTGGAAGGAATGGTTGAAATCCAGAAACCATTAAATCACCCAAAGAGTGGCACGCAGTACTGGGGCTGTGAGCTGTGACAAGACAAGAGACCAGACAGGGGGAGACAAAGTGCAATGCATGGGAGAAACAAAAACATGGACCGGAATGTAACTATGGTAAAATACAAAACATGAAAAAACTAAACTAGACAATACATGAACAAATCTAAGTAACGAAATCACAATACATAATCAAAGGCATGGTGAGTCAATCCAGGAAACAGGCAGAGCATCAAAGACATGGCAAACAGAGCAGAATCCCAACATCGTCACAGAGATCATTAATCTTATTGAGTCTATTTGAATATTTGTCAAGACATGCTGATTGCTATATTTTAAGCCACATATTGATTCTTGTGAAAATATCGCTTTAATTTTCTCCTGCACATAAATGCATGTTTGCTCTAAAAATGTTCATCGCTCTCTCTCAAATGTGCTGTCCTTACTGCTGTCTTCTGTTGTTTAGCGGTATGTGCACAGTCAGGCTCTCTGGGGACAGAATATGATCAACTGAACCAAGATGAGGTGAGCATCTATAAATTATTTATATATCTATCTATCTATGATACTTTGCTATTGAGAAATAATTCAGGTTCAAGGTTACATTTTAGCTGTTAAAACCATGCACCATGCTTCAGTTTTATAAAAGCTCCAGCAAACTGAATAATTCCTCTTTGTGAAACAGTATTTATCTAACTCAAATATTTTCCTTTGTGAAACTGTGCCCTGGATAATTGCTGGAGCACTTCAGCTGAATAAAGGCCTGTCTGTGTCTGGCTGATATTCTGACCAATCACATCTCATGGTTACAAACTGCATCACGACCAATCATGTCCATATGAGGGACGGACAGCATCTGAGAAGGTTTTTTTGTTAACGATATCCTGGGCAAACTCATTACTCTTGTGTTACCCATGACCAAACTCCCCTGCTCGCTCTAGTGAGTCGAGATACGGTTCAGCCACAGTTAATTTATGCTCCAGCATTTTCTTGCAGTCTGTTCTGGGTCATTGAACGTGTACTAGAGTGTCAGTGTTTTGTTTGCACTATAGCTGGTAAGATCTCTAGTTAGAGAATTGTTGAGGTATTAGCTGCAAAAGAGGAAAGTGGATAGCAAGGGAATCGTTCACTCTGTTTTCCTCTTTCTGGGCACCGTCTGGTGCTAATTCTTTTTATCTCGGTTTCTGAGATTTCTCGTTCTGTCGAGCTCGAGTTGCTTCCGGGTTGTTGCCTGGTTTGGATCTGGGTCCTTGGGAAGCGCGAGTCTTGCTCTCTGTTTTCTGTCTGTATTTGTCTCTTATTTTGGTATTCTTCCCTTCGTTCCGGCCACAGGATTTGGCATCTCAAGAAACCAACCATCACACTTCGTGTGCGGAGATGAATAATTATAAATGTATCACCTGCATGGAAATTATGAGGAGAGTCAGGCAGACCATGAATTACAAGGATACAGTGGTAAGAGCGTCTAGATGTTCCACGCTTTCTAGGACATCATGTCCCAAAAACCAAACGTATACATCGCACATGTACGTCCAATACCTGAAGCCTGCATATGAGGGAGGCATGGCCATTCAGTCATACCAAACAAATATGTGTCGTGTGGAAGTTTCAAAGCAAATCAGGTGCAATATGATTAAAAGTTTCTCGACTCGTGACTGTTTTAGTGCAGTTGAGAAAAAGGTAAATGCCTGTGTAAAATGTGACTGTAACATGTGAAGAGCTTCATTGTAATGTGATTTATTACATGAAACCGTCCTTACAGGATGAGTCAGACTCCATAATAACCCCTGTTTAATGTCAGAGATCAGGGAAACACATCTTTAAATACTTCACCTCTTTAGATGTCAGAGGGATTTGAAAAACACCAACCTATGATGTGACAACATATGTGGAACTGGATATTAACCCTTCAGCCCAAAGGCTGTAGTTTCCCACACATAATATGGGCAAATATTGCATTTCTGAAAGGACACTTTGTCAAAGAGAAAATTTATTAAAACATACAAGCATACATTGAGTTTGGCGGTATGGCTCTGTTCGAGAGATCCCTGCCCGTCCAGCGTGGAACCGAAGGCAGGGAGCAGCTATTAACCCCCCGTCCATAGAACAGAGCCAAAAGCAACAATGACCTCAAACAGAAGAGACATTGTTATGTGTGACATGAAAGAACAGGATTACAGAAGCTACAAATGACAGGAGGAGCAGAGGAGGAGGAGGGATGTTAAGCGTACATGATGCAGAGCCTCTGCTCAGAATGCGAGCTTAAGTAAACTAGCATATCAATCGAGCAATCATGTGACGGCAAATCAGATGACATCCAAGAACACTCGGGTGATTCAAGCTCAAGAAGCGCTACTATAGTTATCAAGCTTGACTCCATGCCTATCAGAATTACGCCAAGCTCCATTTCTGATGGGACATTTTGTCAAAGAGAAAATTTATTAAAACATACAAGCATACATTGAGTTTGGCGGTATGGCTCTGTTCGAGAGATCCCTGCCCGTTCAGCTTGGAATCGAAGGCAGGGAGCAGCTATTAACCCCCAAAACAGAACCAGACTGATGCACGCCAACGATGGAATATGGTGCTTCCATAGGTTTAAAGGCAGCCTGGCGGCTTTCAGAATTTCCCTTGAAGCCAAGTGCAAGAGAAATACTCCATGTAAAGTGTACTGTGTGTCGTGACAGCCCGCGGCTGGCACAATTCCTCTTGAAGCAAAATACAAGAAAAATATCCTGTGTGGAGTGTACTATGTGTCGTGACCGCCCGACGGCTGATACAATTTCTCTTGAAGCCAAACACAAGAGAAATATTCTATGTGGAGTGTACTATGTGTCGTGACAGCCTGACGGCTGGCACAATTTCTCTTGAAGCCAAACACAAGAGAAATATTCTACGTGGAGTGTACTTTGTGTCGTGACAGCCCGGTGGCTGGCACAATTTCTCTTGAAGCCAAACACAATAGAAATATCCTAGGTGAGTGTACAAAAACAGCCCAGTGGTTGGCACAATTCTTGAATCCATGTACAATGAAATAATCTATGTGGAGTGTACTATGTGTCGTGACAGCCTGACGGCTGGCACAATTTCTCTTGAAGCCAAACAGAAGAGAAATATTCTATGTGGAGTGTACTTTGTGTCGTGACAGCCCGGTGGCTGGCACAATTTCTCTTGAAGCCAAACACAAGAGAAATATCCTAGGTGAGTGTACAAAGACAGCCCAGTGGTTGGCACAATTCTTGAAGCCGTGTACAATGTAATAATCTATGTGAAGTGTAGTATGTGTCGTGACAGCCCGGCGGCTGGCACAATTTCTCTTGAAGCCAAACACAAGAGAAATATTCTAAATGTAGTGATAGTCCTCTCAAAGTAGATTCATGAGAATTATACAATATGATTTGAAGTAAATAACATGAAGGCAGATACCTATAATAATTGAAGTGTATGTTGTGGTGAATGAGGTGACATGCGTGCTGAGGAGTGACGCTTCGTGCCCTGACTATGTGTATAGAAATATACTAAACGAACACATGAAACAGATAAGTGCAAGGGATTTTGTTCAACATTCAAAACATGGTGACCACTTACAGTCTTAGGCATCCATTAGAGCTTCCACAACGTCCTTAATTCCTGGGTGAAGGTAATGTTCTTGGCTGCGTGTCCAATGTCCTGAGGCCTTAATACCTTCATTAGGCCATGAAGAAGGCAATGCGCTGCTTGAATATAGACATGAAGCAGAGCTGACTAGTGAACTAGAAATAGGTTCCCCAGCCTCCGAGATGATCAAAGGAACTCAATTGGTCACAATGCACTTTTAGAAAAACCCTGGTCTGAACCCCTCAAAAGCAAGCCAGTGGCAACAGTGGCAAGGAAAAACTCCCTATGAGCTAATATATAGGAAGAAACCTTAGGAGGAACCAGGCTTAAGAGGCAAGGTCCATCCTCCTCTGACCGTCCCAGGGTCCGAGTTCATGGCTGCCATAATGCGAAAGGAAAGTTGACAATCAGCCCAGGATTTGTAGTTTGCTGAAGCCATGGCCCAGCCATGATGGTGGAGCAGCGCTTGGGCAGAGGCCAGGTGGCATTGATGGCAAAGATCAGCAGCAGCATACTCAGGGCAGGGTCCACCGTGGACATGCAGAAAACGAAATGCAGGCAATTAATGGAGAACACAGTGGGAAGCAATGCGAGGAATGTACCATGAATAAATGCGGCCAACTCCATAAAGTTGATATAAAAGGGAGAATAAAAATATATACACATACATGCATGTACACACGCTTCATGAATGAAAACGGTAAAAACCTTGTTGAATCTGACAGCTGGGAGAGCTACTAGAATCCCCCAAAAACAATGGTGTTGCAAAAACCGATCAGAGGCCAAAACTGAGCCCTGCAGCAGTGACCTTGGGTCAATCCAGCAACTGGCTGTTATAGGCTGTAGAACATACTGAGCAGGCAAAGAAAATCAGTTTGAATGTAATGAGTAGCAGACCACAAGCACTAGCTGGATGCTGACATGGGGTAAATATTAGTGAAGCATGGCGACATGCCGCATCATGGCATTGCTGAGCATGTGCAAGATAAGCCACAGCTTGAGTGTGTGAGCTCGATGTTGGCAAGCACACCAAAGTTTTCTTGATTGCCATTTTCTGCTTTGCAAAATATTTATTAATTTTTAATTTTATTATTTATTTATTTTTTAAAACCAACTTGGGTGCTAGTGTATGGTTATACAAACACTAGAGGCACTTCTAGAGTGCAAACCTTCACTTAAGCAGCACAGTCTTTATCTTGCTGAGTGGAGTAAGTACAATCATTGAGTGTCAAAAATTCAAGGTGGCTGCCTTATTGTGCTAGTGATGGTGATCAAAATCAGCAGGGTCTATCCCTGATGTAATTGTGACCCACCCACAGGATTTTCAGAAATATCTGCTCATTACATATGCGATAAGCTGTTCAAACAAAACAAACAAATGCACGGATCACATGACCTCCTGCCAATTCGCATTGCGGACGTAGATGCCACCAATGATAGCAGTTTCCCCCAATTTGGGAAGATAACAAAGACTTGTCAATTACTGACAAGGAGAAGCAATACCAGATTGATTTCAGAAACTAAAGCTGACTGGGATGGCTGTTCCCACTGATTCCGCAGCCTTTTTTTTTTTTTTTTTTTTTAAATTAAGATTTACTGAGCAGGCCAAATTTAGCATTTCCCATCAGTTTGGTGGTGCGAGGTGAATGCCATGCAATTTCCAAACAGTTACCACAACTTAACACATACAGTAGCAGCACCTGCTAGGAGCAGATGAATAATGCCAACAGGGAAGTAATTGCAGCATAACTATTGGATCCAAGCAGCATATCGGCAATCGATTTTAACTTAAATGAGGATTACAATTTGGACCAGTCATTTGAACAGCATTAGAGCAATCATGAGAATAACGCTTTCGTTTTGGCCGCGGATACATGAATTACTGAATTTACTACGATTCCTGTGCCAAACATACCGTTGTTGAAGCATTAATGAAGAGCCAATTGCTTTAGATGTACATCAAGACTTTTTTTTTTTCAATAAATAATGAGTCAAAGACAATCTGAGCCATAGGACATTTCTTGATAGACACTCCACCTATGCCATCATGGGCGCTGAGAATGGGAATAACTGGCAAACTGTAGCATTTCGGGCCGTAAGTTGCTATAAACAGGCTTGGTACAAGGCAAAAGTTAAGTCGCAATCCAATAGACCTCAGAACCAGTTCGAGCGAAACTGATTACTAGTGCACAGTCAATCCATGTAATCACACAACTGAGAACCTGGGAAAAAGAGTTAACAATTCGAGATAAACCCAAGGGTTTAAAATTTAAATCACTGGACCAGTGGCATCCAACCCAGAAGTTGCTGCAAAAATTAAATTGCAGTTTCAAATATTCCTGGCCAAGTGAATTGGGTGCAGCTGGAGAGGTGATTATTTGTAGACTCCGTAAGGCGTAAACCATAAATGCGATTCAAAAGCCGAGCTCGTTCATTGCTGCAGAAAGATGACGTTCCACATGCATTTACCAAGGCATACCAATCATATCCCGACTGTATAAAAGAACAGCAGCATCCCGAGTAAAAAGGAAAGCTAGCGCTCGCGTAACTTCGCAAAATGAGACGTGATATAGCAGCTTTCTGCGCTGCGAGTACCAACACTGCAAAGACTGAAATTAGCATTCCGGCACGCTTGTCTAGAAGACATGCAGATTTGAGCACCAAGCTCCCGATTAAGACAAGACTGCAGTGCATTACTGCGTTTATCTAAGCATCCAAAGATTTTTTCGACACCCGGAAAAGATCAGCTTCTGACAGAGTACCGGTTCGCTAAACAAGAACAGGAATCGAGCGTTTGTGGCTGCATCCTGATGACCATGCGCTGCTTTAAATTTACGGTTGATAAATGACAGGCCGATGTGAAACGTTCCTTCGGCAAAAACAAACGCAATTTTTTCGAAGCCAGCCACATAAATTATGATTTTACGCTGGTTATCCTGCATAACCTAGCAGTTCCAATGGTAGGTATGTTATTAAATTTTCAAAATAGTTCTATGCTGAAATGATTTATTCATCATGAAAGTGCTGTAAAGGACCCCTTTTTTATGGTGATAAATGTTTCAGGAAGGGAATGCATGTGACTGATTTAATTTGAAAGTGATGCCTTTATTTTGAAGGTCAGGGTTTGCTTACCACACCGTTAAAACCGGAAGTAGGAAGCGTAGTTGAAAAAGTTTGCGCGTCGCGGTACACATGAAGAAGGAATGTCCGTTACTCTATGCTTTTAGCATCCAGCTAGTGAGGGAACAAGGTATGTGTTTAATATAATTTGGGTATGATGGGTGCTGGCGTTGTGTGTATTTTTCTATTTATGTGTTATGAAATTGGTGCTCTGGTAATGTTATGTGTGCTGGTGTATCTATGCGTTTATCCAAACCGGTCTCTGATGGCCTTCAGCTTGTGGGGCTCGCTGTTAATTAGGAAAGTGTTATTAGTTAGATCTCAATGTGTTGTGTCAACTGGGTTCAGAGGCACTCAAATGCTCTAATTCATGAATTATTGAAATACTTGACGCTTTTATTGTGTGATGGTAGTGCGGATTCTCATTTAGGTTTATATTAACCTTTTATTATGAATGTTATCAATTTTGTAATTATCCCTTCTTTTTGCCTTTTGTCTAGCTCTTACGGTGTGTTTGTTTCGTACTGATACCCCCTCTTTTAAAGAAAGAAAAATAAAAAAGTGAAGACAAACCATCAGTTTAAGGAGTTCTCCATTGCTCTAGCTGGGTTGGCTACAGTAAGAGCTTTTACCTCATTGATCCTGTGGTTCTACTCCATGGTGGATGTTCACGCTGTCCGGTCCGCCTGATGTCTCAATTCAACTTACCGGAGATCGAAGGTGGGAGCTGCTTGGGCGAGCCATAATTCACGTTGTGTCTTCATGGGGCAGTGTTCATCTCCACAGGCAGAGGGCGCAAGATCCAATGCAATTCAAGGATGGTAACAATAACCAGCGAAATTACTAGGAGCCAGAACTGTGAGTAATCCATTTAGTAAATCAAGTCAAGAAACTGCATTGAGTTAAAGGGGATTAACTCGCTCTGAATGAACTTCATAAGTATGTATCAGTGACTGTGTTAAGACATTGCAACACCCATAGCGAATGGGGATATATCTACCAAGGACAAGGAATTAAATGGACAAAAATAATAACAATTACAAAGTGAGATTTGAGTGTTCTCTTTTCAGTTGCCTTATTGATTGTGCTGGTATCCAACAACATTTAAATGCATTTTTATGGTTTCTGGTTTAAAGCACAACAGGTTTTATAATTATTTCACCTATGGTTTCTGTGTTCTCGCCTAAATCTTGAGAAATTGGAGTCATTTTGTTTGGTCTTATTGCCTGTCGTTGGGTTGTTTTTTTTTTTTGTTTGTTTTTTCTTTTTTTTTTTGACTAACCAATTCTTCCTTATTGACTGGCTTTTTCAAAAATGCTTGAAGCAGACAACTTAACCCAAGATAAAAAACAGACAGAAAAACAGATTGACACGTTGCTAGGCAAAATAAGAGTTGAAAGACTTGCTTCCCAATGTGTTAGGAGCCGCAGAAAACAAACGCTTAAGGGATACAATAAAGAACAAAGAAAGGACCTTGGAAGAACTTAAGGACAACTCTAAAATTCAGCGACGCTCCGAACGACCACGGAACCCCACAGAGAAAATGTTTGTTTATCAGGAAGAGGAAACAAGGAAAAGAGAGAAAAGGTTCCACCGTGTATATGATCAATGGGAAGCTGCAGCACGGAATACTAGGCAACAGCTTAAAACAAACCTCGAGGAAAGCGAATTAGGATCACTAATGGACGAACTTGAAAAGGAAAAGGAAAGCGTTGTGTCTATATATGCTGAAATTCGCAATCATACCACTCCCTCAACTGAAGTAAGGCGCAGAATGGAGGCATGTGAAGCTGTAACAAAGGACATAATCAAAATTATTAATGAAAGAATTACAGGTGTTGATGGAGATTTTGATGAAGTGCAGGTAAAGGGACGTCTTCGAGAGCTATTACGCCATGATTATGCTCATTCCATATATGGATCTACGATTTCCTCTACCAGTTGCAAATCCACAGCTTCAAGCCTGGCAGCGAAACGTGCAGATGCTGCAGCTGAATTGGCATCAAAGGAAGCAGAATACCAATTGCTGCAAGAGGAAGAAAAGCAAAGAAAGGTGATTCAACACCTAGAGGAGCAGCAAAGGAGGGAGCTAGAGGAACAGAAAGCCAAGCTGGAGCAACTGAAGGCTCAAAAGGAACTGAGGGCGGCACAAGCAAGGTTAACCATATATGATCAGGAAGTGGCTCGTGAGGCAATCTTTCTGTCTGTCAATAATGATATTCATGGAGAGAGCCTGGCTCGTTCATCACATGCAGCCTCATCCTCACACATCGACATGTTTCATATAACTCAGGCTCTTCAAGAAAGCATTCAAAGCATTTCACTTAACAGACTCCCTATGCCAGAGCCATCAGTTTTCAGTGGTGATCCAATTCACTTCATCGAGTGGAAAGCTTCGTTCCTGTCTCTCATTGATCGAAAGGGAATAACTTCAGCAGAGAAACTATTTTATCTCAAGAGGTATGTGGATGGCCGAGCTCGCAAGTCCCTGGAAGGCTTCTTCTACCGAAGCGATGATGATGCCTATAAGGAGGCATGGAACAAACTGAATAGCAGATATGGGCAGCCGTTTGTCATACAGAGAGCCTTCAGACAGGAACTCCCTAAATGGCCAAAAATACAACCAAGAGAGGCTGAAGGTTTGCGAGACTTCTCTGATTTTTTGAATGCTTGTCGAGAGGCCATGCCACATGTTAAGGGTCTTCAGATTCTAAATGATTGTGAGGAGAATCAGAAGCTAGTTCAAAAACTCCCCGATTGGCTAGCCTCACGATGGAACAGGAAAGTAACTGAAACCCTGCAGGGCAATCAAGACTTCCCCAGTTTTCGGGAATTTTCTAGCTTCATGGCTATGGAAGCTGAGGTGGCCTGCAATCCTATAACTTCTTTCAATGCTCTCCATTCATTTGAATCCACTGTAAATAAATGAATAAATGTCAACAGAGACAGAGCAAACGTTTTTTGTACGCAAGTGGAAACAAATTCGGAGAACAAAGATTCAAATAAGGGTTACACTAGACCTCCATGTCTGTTTTGCCATGATTCCAAACATCTGCTTCATGCCTGTCCCAAATTCATGTCTAAGTCCTTGGTTGAGCGAACAACATTTGCTAAGGAGAAAAGGCTCTGTTATGGATGTTTGAAACCCGGTCATAATAAAAGGAACTGCCGTCACTGTCACACCTGTGACAACTGCAAGGGCAACCACCCTACATGCCTTCATGACGAGGAGTTTGTCAATAACACAAATTTGGTTCTCTTAACGGAGTTTAATGAAGGTGACACAATTGAGACAACCTCTGCAATGTCTTTGAATGTAGCCAGAGATGGACTCTCTGTTAGTACCTCCATGATAGTGCCAGTGTGGGTGTCCTCAAAGAAAAATCCAAGTGTGGAGCAACTAGTATATGCCCTACTTGACACTCAGAGCGACACTACATTTATTGATGAAGCGGGAAAGAGTCTCTGGGCTCCGTATAAGGGGTTATAACTCCACCACTCACATTGATCTTCCTCCTGTTTATACAAAAGATTATATACCGGTAAATCGTGACCACATCCCTTCCTGTGAAACTGCTTGGCAATGGAGTCATCTAATTGACATAGCGGAGGAGATGCCACCTCTACAGGACTGTGAGATAGGGTTTTTAATTGGGGATAATTGTCCTAAGGCTCTTACTCCAAGGCAATTCATGGCCGGAGGAGATGATGAACCATATGGTGTTCGGACTGACTTAGGTTGGAGTGTGGTAGGGGGCATGCCATTATGTCTTGAGTCCTTTAATGTTTCTGGTCTGTGCAACAGGGTTGCTGTGAAGGAGCTCCCCTTAATAACCCCAGTCGATGCAATTCAGATCCTGGAAACTGACTTTAAAGAAACCAGCTCGAATGCTACCCAAACTGTGTCCCAAGATGATCTTTTGTTTCTAAAAATGCTACATGATGGAATAAGAAAAAATGGCCTTAGCCACTATGAGATGCCCTTGCCCTTCAAAAAACGACCTTATCTGCCTGACAACAAACAGCTTGCCATTGTCAGACTTAACCACCTCAAGAGGAAACTGATGAGAGATGTAAAGTACAAGGAGCATTACATTAACTTTATGGATGAAATAATTAACAAAGGAGATGCAGAAAGAGTTGAAGAGGATGCAAAGGAAGGGGAAAAATGGTATATTCCACATCATGGAGTATACCATGCTAAGAAGACGGATAAACTTCGTGTGGTGTTTGATGCTTCTGCCAAATATAATGGCACCAGCCTAAATGATCATCTTCTCTCAGACCCTGATTTCACAAATGACCTAACAGGTGTTCTCCTAAGATTTTGGCTTCATCATGTCGCACTGATGTGTGACATTGAAAGGATGTTTCATCAGTTTCATGTACATAAAGCTGATCGAGACTACCTACGCTTCCTATGGTGGGAGAAGGGGGACTTCAGTTGACCACCACAGGAGTTTAGAATGAGAGTTCATCTGTTTGGCGCAGTATCATCCCCTGGTTGTGCCAGCTATGGGCTTAAATATTTGGCTGAGGAAAACCAGCTTCAGTACCCACTTGGTTCCAAGTTCATGTTGAGAAACTTTTACGTGGATGACGGAGTCACGAGTGTACCATGCAGCCAGGAAGCCAGTCAGCTTGCATATGAGGCCAAGGAAATCTGTGCCATTGGTGGTTTGCATCTACATAAGTTCATCTCAAACGACAGAAATGTTTTAGCAGGCATACCCCTTTCTGAGCGTGCTAGTGATATCCAAAACCTTGATCTTGCATTTGATGATCTGCCAGTTGAAAGAGCTCTTGGTATTCAGTGGAACGTAGGAAGTGATTGTCTCTGTTTTAACATCAACCTGAAGGACCGGCCAGCTACTCGCCGTGGTATACTATCTGCAGTGGCTTCGTTGTATGATCCCCTTGGCTTTGTGGCTCCATTTCTACTGAGTGGCAAAAGAGTGCTCCAAGAAATGTGTAGGCAGGGTGTAAGCTGGGATGACCCTTTACCAGAGGTTCTCCACCTAAGGTGGGAGCAGTGGAAAAATGATCTAAAAAACCTGGAAAGAGTTTCTATTGCCCGATGCTACTCACCTGTTTCCTTTGGAAGGGTTATCGAGAGAGAGTTGCATCATTTTTCTGATGCTAGCACAGCAGGTTATGGTCAGTGTTCTTATATAAGGATGAAGAATGAGAGGGGAGATGTACATTGTTCTTTTGTTCTTGGAAAGTCCCGTGTTGCCCCAACGAAGGTCACCACAATACCCAGGTTGGAGTTGACAGCTGCAGTCATCTCGGTCAAGGTCAGCAGCATCCTGAAGGAGGAACTTGGATTCACAGATTGCGAGGAATTTTTCTGGACCGACTCTAAGGTGGTTCTGGGGTACGTTAACAATAAAGCAAGACGTTTCCACACATTTGTAGCCAATCGAGTGCAGAGGATACATCATAGCACAAAACCTCACCAATGGAGATACATCCCCACTGATGAAAATCCTGCCGACCTTGCCTCTAGAGGTCTCACTGTTGCTGAGTTGCTGTCATCCATTTGGTTCACAGGACCCAGGTTTCTCTGGGAGCGAGATACTTTGCCCTTCATCGATGTGGTCCCAGAGTTAGCCTTGGGAGACCCTGAGGTTAGAGTGGTTCAGGTGCTCCACACAAAGGCCGCAGAGTCAGTTAAACTTATAGACCGCTTGTCCAGTCATTCTTCTTGGTCTCTGGCTATCAGAGCTGTTGCACGACTACTTCGACGAATTTGCAGGGATAAATCCAACCACATCACCACGGTTGCGGAACGACAGGAGGCTGAACGCGTCATAATCAAGGATCTTCAAGGTTATGCTTATGAAGAGGAGCTTCGAACCTTGCGCAGAAAGCCTCAACTCTCTCCCCAAAGCAAGCTGTACAATCTCGATCCCATCTTGGACCAGGATGGCCTGCTGAGAGTGGGTGGACGGCTAACAAATTCATCTCTTCCCAGCAATTTCAAGCATCCTGCTATCATCCCTAAAGACCATCACATTACCCAAATGTTTATAGCTCACTGTCATGAAAGTGTGAGACATCAAGGGAAGGGGCTCACAGTAAACAAAATTAGAGCTAATGGCTACTGGATCCCTGGAATTAACCGAGCAGTAGCATCTTTCATTCACAAATGTGTGATCTGCAGGAAGCTAAGGCAACCCACAGAGGAGCAGAAGATGGCTGATCTTCCTGCTCAGCGGGTGGATCCTTCTCCACCATTTACTCATTGTGGAATAGACTGCTTTGGCCCCTTCCTTGTCAAACAGGGAAGGAGGACACTCAAAAGGTATGGGCTGCTTTTTACCTGCCTTTCCTCTCGGGCCATTCATATTGAAATGCTTGACGACTTATCTACTGATGCCTTTATTAATGGTCTACGTTGCTTTATTGCCATACGCGAAGCCGTTCGGCAGATCACTTGTGATCAAGGAAGTAACTTTGTCGGCGCAAGGAACGAAATGAAGGAGGTTCTTAAGGAATTGGATGAGGATCGACTTGTCAGCTTCCTCTCAAAGCAACAGTGTGACTTCAGCTTCATTTCTCCTCATTCTAGCCATGCTGGCGGTGCATGGGAACGACAAATCAGGACCGTGAGAAGTGTTTTAACTTCTACTCTACTACTTTCCCCTGGAAGACTAGATGACTCGTCCTTGCGGACATTCCTCTATGAGGCAATGGCAATAGTTAATGGTCGGCCACTTACTGTTGAAAATCTTAATGATCCACAGAGCCTAGAGCCCCTAACTCCTAATCATCTACTTACCAGCAAATCAGCTGCAGTGCTCCCTCCTCCAGGAAAATTTGTGAAGCAGGATATGTATGCCAGAAAAAGGTGGCGTCATGTCCAATACCTAGCGGAGCAATTCTGGAGTCGATGGAGAAAGGAGTATCTGTCTAATATTGCTCTCCGACAAAGATGGCATTCTCCAAGGAGAAATCTTCAGATTGGGGACATTGTGATGGAGAAGGATGATGGTTTGCCTAGGAATGAGTGGCGTTTGGGAAGAGTGATGGAGACTACTGTTGATCAGGATGGACATGTGAGGAAGGTCAAGATTTGCCTAGGCGACAGGAGGCTTGGGAAGAAAGGCGAACGTCTCCATAAGCAGTCTAGTGTTGTTCGCCCCATACAGAAACTTGTTTTGCTGTTGGAGAACGATTAAATGTGCACTTCTCGCAAAGTTCTTGCCTTGACAAATTATGAGAATGCACAATGTAATTGGTTGTTTTTTTGTTACTTTTGAGGGTTTGAGTTAGAATAATTTGTGCTGATCTGCTCTTCCATATAATCACAAATGATTGGTGGGAGTGTAAAGGACCCCTTTTTTATGGTGATAAATGTTTCAGGAAGGGAATGCATGTGACTGATTTAATTTGAAAGTGATGCCTTTATTTTGAAGGTCAGGGTTTGCTTACCACACCGTTAAAACCGGAAGTAGGAAGCGTAGTTGAAAAAGTTTGCGCGTCGCGGTACACATGAAGAAGGAATGTCCGTTACTCTATGCTTTTAGCATCCAGCTAGTGAGGGAACAAGGTATGTGTTTAATATAATTTGGGTATGATGGGTGCTGGCGTTGTGTGTATTTTTCTATTTATGTGTTATGAAATTGGTGCTCTGGTAATGTTATGTGTGCTGGTGTATCTATGCGTTTATCCAAACCGATCTCTGATGGCCTTCAGCTTGTGGGGCTCGCTGTTAATTAGGAAAGTGTTATTAGTTAGATCTCAATGTGTTGTGTCAAATGGGTTCAGAGGCACTCAAATGCTCTCTAATTCATGAATTATTGATGCTTTTATTGTGTGATAGTGCAGATTCTCATTTAGGTTTTTATTTACCTTTTATTATGAATGTTGTCAATTTTGTAATTATCTCTTCTTTTTGCCCCTTTTCTAGCTCTTACGGTGTGTTTGTTTCGTACTGATACCCCCTCTTTGAAAGAAAGAAAAATAAAAAAGTGAAGACAAACCATCAGTTTAAGGAGTCCTCCATTGCTCTAGCTGGTTTGGCTACAAGTGCTTGAAATAAACGTTCAAATGACACCAAGATTAATGTGATAGGTTGAGAACTGACAAAGTTATTAAACTTGGAAATTGGCTAAATGAGGGGTGTAAAATGTCCTTAGTTTCTATAGAAAAAGAGAGAAATCTGTGACCGAAAACATGGTCTGCATAAAATGCTATAACTTTCTTAATTCTTTAGATATTCCTATGAAACTTTCAGATAATGTTCACTGGAATATTATCTGCCTATTCCAAAATGATGACTGAAAACAGAATTGAATTTCGCTGTGCAACCCTCAATAGGGGCGCCATTTCTGGAATTTTTACTACAGACAGTTTTTTTGCTGACGGTAGAAACAGACTGCTGGCGCTCCAAATCTCATAATTTTTTGTCTGTTGGATCTTGAGTACTTAATCTAATAGTCTGTGCAGTTTTTATTTGAATTCCTACTTAGCTTCAATAAAATTGAAGGGTGTTTTTGCCACCTCAAACTTTCAAGCGCTCAGGCGGCCATGTGGGAAATCGGAAATTGAAAACAAGGTAACAAGGGGAATTCGGGGTCATTTTTATCTACGTTTTCTACGGGATTTCCGGTGTAATGTGAATAAAGGCCACTAGATGGCAGCATTTACCTTTCTTTTGTTAAGCTCAGACTGGAGCTAGGTTCAGACATGTCCTGGACATGTCTGGGGCATGTCCCCGAAAATTAAAAAAAGAGGTCTAAATGTGGGTGGGGTCTGCAAAAGAGTATATAAAGAAAAGAATTGAGACAGTGAGGTGGTAGGAGAAATTGCAAGAAGAAGGATACATGTGATCAGACCTTTCATTCTGCTCAAGACCTGTGAAGTTTCTGTTGTGGATTTTTCTCACCCAGGACGTCACCAAGCCACCCCACAAAAAGGGACTGTAAATATTTATGTTTTATAATCAATCTTGGTCTTTAGGTTAGTTAGTTTAGTCGTGATTGTCTTTGTTCAATAAATGGGTTTAAGTTTTAAATTGTGTCTGTCATCCCTTGCTGTTGCTGTTGTGTTATAAATGTAATAACAAATTGGGGCCATAACACCGGGAATTTCCCTCCTTTTGCCGATAAAAGGCGGTTTTGATGGGTATACCTCTGCCACTTCGGGAAATTACGCAACGCGCTATGGGAACCAATATTTCGGCGGCCGATGAACTGATAGTAACATACCTACTTCCAAGGTGACGACATGCGAGCGTGACATCAAACCACGGCAAATCACGAAATGCAGTAACCAAAATAAGCGTGTTATAAAAGTAGCAGTGATAGCGAAAACCACGAACCTTGTCACAGGTTGCTCCGTTTGCGGTGGCACTAATGTTAAGCGTACATACTGCAGAGCCTCTGCTCAGAATGCGAGCTTAAGTAAACTAGCATATCAATCGAGCAATCATGTGACGGAAAATCAGATGACATCCAAGAGCACTCAGGTGATTCAAGCTCAAGAAGGGCTACTATAGTTACGAAGCTTGACTCCGTGCCTATCAGAATTACGCTAAGCTCCATTTGTGATCTTCGCATAAGTCTGTGAAGTTGTGAAAAATAGACCACATATAGGAGTCCTGGAGACAATAACAATGGCTTCAGATAATGTTTTTTTTTTTGTTATGAACTGGGTGAAGGATTGAAGATGAGCCAATAGGGTGCGTTTATAACCATGAGGAGGATGAAGGGAAACGGAAGAGGACTGAGAACTGCTGTACCTAATAATTTGCTAGAGTTAGTCTCTGGAGTAAGACAATTCAGCCTCAGCAGAGACAAGACCAGCAACTTGAATTTAGGGAACAGTTTGACAGAAGGGAGTGGCTACAACTGATTAAAGTGAGGGAACAGGAGACACAATCAGCCCATTCACAGGAACCAGCCACAAACCCACACAGATTGCTGGAACAGGGCAAGAACCAATGAGGCAAATATAAGGGTTTTATAGGGTTTTATATTTTCACTTTGGCTCGAGAGCGTCAGATAATATATGTATCCTGTATAAACTTGCTGGATGGTCCTCACTTGCTTTGCGCAGGATGCAGCACTGGTGTATTTTAACATACGAGGCCATTCTTGGTAAATTACCTTCTTACATCTGCTCCAAGTTTGTGCCGATATATGACTCCTTTAGATAGTAGATTATCAGTTAAAATGTTTGACTTAGACTAAAATCTATAATATATAATCAACCTTTGTCTTAATTGTTTATAATTATATTTTAATAGATCATATACAAGAGCTTTCTGTTGCGGTCTACAGCTTGTATTGTATTCGAAAACTTCACACTTGTATTGTTCGTGGTTGATGGTCTGATTGTTTTGTAATAGTGTGTAATGTCATGTTATTGTTATATTGCCCTGGTTTTTTATCGTCTGAAAAAGAAACCTGTTGTGTGCTGCCTTCTTGGCCGGGTCACGATTGCAGAAGAGATTTTATCTCAGTTGTCTATCTGGTTAAATAAAGGTAATAATAATATGGACCATTCTCTCCTGGCATTGACCAGTGACCTGAGTTGTGTATGTTTTGCTTTTTTTCAGGCTTCGATTGAAAAAAAGCTGCACAGGGTGTGTGAAAAGCTTCCTTTTCTAATGAAAAAAACCTGCAAAACACTGGTCTGCAAGTTTAGCAGCAAAATGGCCAAGGAGCTCTTATCTGAAGATACCCCCGAAAAGGCTTGTATCAAAATCAACCTCTGCAAGTGAGGACTGACTTCATACCCACTTCTTCGCTTTTATTTTGATGCACCTGACCCTGATCATGTGTTTATTGCACCCATGGCTGGTTTTGTTTTTATTTTGGCATGTGATCAGGCCCCTCAGCTGGATATGTTCTGGTATCCATGTTTAACTCCACTTTACTAAAGGCTTTTAACCATTTTTGTCCCCGCCGCCGCGGTAGCGAGCGAAGCAGGGGACAGTATTCAGCTCTGTCCATCACGTCCCGTTTGTCCTGAACGCGATATCTCAGGAACGGTTCGACCGATTCCATTCATCTTTGGTGTCAAGGTGCAGTAGGGGGTTCCTCACAGCCCACTCGATTTACGTGACCTTGGCATTATTCTCAAGGTCATTACAACCATTTTATCACTTATAAATACAACCTCAATTCCGAAATAGTTGGGACAAAGTATAAATTGTGCATAAAATCAAAATTCAATGACTTTCAGATCACATGATCCAATATGTTATTTACAACAGAACATAGATAACATCTCAAATGTTGAAACTGAGACATTTTACATTTTTATCCACAAAATAAGCTTATTTCAAATTTTCTGGCTGCAACAGGTCTCAAAAAAGTTGGGACACAGGCAAAAAAAGGTTGAAAAAGCAATTAATATGTAAGAGAATCAGCTGAAAGAACATTTAGCAAGTAATTAAGTTAACTGGCATCAGGTGTGTAACATGATTGGCTATAAAAGGGATGTCTTAGAGAGGCTGAGTCTCTCAGAAGTAAAGATGGCCAGAGGCTCTCCAACCTGTGAAGGCTTGCATAAAAAAATTGTGGAATACTTTAATAAAATGTTGCTCAATGTCAAATTGCAAAGGCTTTGAAGGTCTCATTATCGACAGTGTATGACATCATCAAATGATTCAGAGAAACTGGAAAAATCTCTGTGCTTCAGGGACAAGGCCGAAGACCTTTACTGGATGCCCGTGATCTTTGGGCCCTCAACGCCACTGCATCACTCACTGGGATGATTCTGTCATTGACATCACTAAATGGGCCCAGGAATACTTCAAGAAACCACTGTCTGTAAACACAGTCCGCCCTGCCATCCACAGATGCCACCTAAAACTCTATCATGCAAAAACTCTATCAAAGGAGACCCAAAACCCTCCAGCAGCTGGAAGCCTGTATTAAACAAGAGTGGGATCAAATTCCAATGGCCAAACTCTAAAAACTTGTCTCCTCAATGCCCAGATGCGTCCACTCCGTGTTAAAAAGAAGAGGGGATGCTACACCATGGTAAACAGGCCCCTGTCTCAACTTTTTTGAGACCTGTAGCAGCGATCAAATTTGAAATGAGCTCATTTTGTGGATAAAATTGTTCACTTTCTGAGTTTCAATATTTGCGATGTTATCCCTGTTCTATTGTGAATAAAATACTGGCTGGTGCAATTTAAGTCATTGCGTTTTGATTTTATTCATAATTTACACTTTGTCCCAACTATTTTGGAATTGGGGTTGCACCTAGTCAACATGATATCTTAAGAATGGTTTGACCGATTCAATTCATCTTTGGGGTCAAGGTGTATTAGGGCCGGGGACAAAGAATTCAGCTCCGTCAGTCCATCCGTCCGACCGTCCGTCCGTTAGTCCCGTTGGTTGTGAACGCTTTGACCAATTTATTCATCTTAGGCTTCAATGCGTATTTGTTTAATACACCAACCCCAGTAGACTTCCGTCACCTGGCGGGGGACATGGCCACGTTTAGTGGCAACACTTGTCTTCACCTGGAGGAACTTCGCTTTTCTTTTTTTTTTTTTTTATTTCGGCATGATTGTAAATCATTTCATGACATTTTCAACACGACATGTATCATGACCGAAAGGGTCGCGGGGGAAGCGAAATCGCTTATCAGAGTCCTGCCCCCAGCTTCCAGAAAAAACAGTTTGGTTATGATTAAAATATCATAAGATTATAAATCACAGCAGAGTTAATGTCCATGTACGCTACGTTTTAAACGTCAGAAAGTAAGATCATGATATTTATGAATATCATAAGAATTATAATTGCAGATTAAGTGAGTGATCATATAACAGATTCAAATTCCACTCTTGATCCAAAGCGACATTATCCCGAAACCCCATCCTTGATCATTTGATTTGTTCCAGCTGATTTGGCGTAGATGAGAGGAAGCAGATACCGGATCTATGCTTGGATCTCTTGATCAGTCCTCATTTCCATCACCTGGGTTCACCCTTCCCATATCGGATGTAATGACTTCTCGCAGTTTGTCCAGTCCATCGTTGCCTTCCTTAGCGTCAAGCCCAATTTTATTGAGCTTTCTGACAAAGGTGGCCATGCCGTTCCAGATTTTCTTTATCCTTTGGTCAATCAAATGCAGTCCAAACCCCAATGATAGCAGACCCAATATCATGAATCCAGTTATATAGACATCCTCTACATCCTCGATGTCCAGGACTGTCAATTCGGACAGTTAGTCTGAAGCGTCCAGTGACAGGATACAAATTAACAAGATTGAACATGTTTATAGTTACACAGATATGCACATTTCAACAAATATTTGAAGACCTTCAGCTCTCCAGCCATCCTTATATTATCATCAAGTACATTCCATGCCCTGACTCCAGCCACAGATAGGGAATGCTCCCTACGTGTCGTTCTGACCTTGCTTGATTGTAATAACATCCTACTTCTGGTGTGCTGCATGCAGTCACGCTGAAGAAATAGGTTTTGTACATTTTTGGGAAAGCAATTTTTATATCCCAAGTAGACAAGTTGCAAGGAGTTGAATTTTACTATATCCTGTAATTTAAGAAGCTTTGCCTTAATAAACAAATCATTTGTATGAGTTCCATACGGAAGGCAATAAATAATTCTAAGGGCCTTTTTTTGAAGTTTAAATAAAGGTTCTATTGTGTTTTTGTAAGTGTGACCCCACACTTCAGCGCAGTAATGTAGATGGGGTGCTATGAGGGCTGAATATATTATTTTAAGAGACTTAAGGTTTAATAATTTCTGCAGTTTCCAAAGAATACATACACTTTTAGCTAACTTTCTTTGAACAGAATTTACATGCGGTTTCCAGCTTAAGAGATTATCTATCATAACACCCAAAACTTTATATTCGTTTACTCTTTCAATGCTGATACCATTAACTTTTAAGTCTATGTCGTCCTTTAGACCTTTTTTCCCCAAATACCATAAATTTGGTCTTTGTAAGATTTAGTGATAGTTTGTTTACATTAAACCACGTGTGAAGTTTAGACATTTCATTATTAGCCAATTTGACTAATTGGTTGAGATCAGCACCAGAGCAGAAAATAGTCGTGTCGTCAGCAAATAAAATTAATCTTAGGATATCGGATACCTTAACAATGTCATTTATGTAGATTATGAAGAGCTTAGGACCTATGACCGAGCCCTGAGGAATTCCACAGGTAATGTCCAGGCAATTTGATTTATTATTGCCCATCTGTACAAATTGCATTCTATTTGTTAAATAATTTTTAATCCATTTTAATGCGGTCCCTCTTATTCCATATTTATACAGTTTCTCAATCAATATATCGTGATTTATAGTGTCAAAAGCCTTCTTCAGGTCAATAAATATACCTATAGAATATAGCTTTGAATCTAGTGAATCTTTGATTATCTCAATAAGTTCTGTTAGGGCTAGTGCTGTCGAATGCTTTTTCCTGAACCTATACTGACTGTCATGTAGAAATGTATTTTTATCAATGTAATTGTCCAATCTATCATTGAAGAGTTTTTCTAAGATTTTTGAACATTGAGGTAAAATTGAGACAGGTCGATAGTTTGAGAAATCATATTTATCCCCGCTTTTGTAGAGAGGGATAACCTTCGCCATCTTCATTTTATCTGGAAACACTCCGCAAGAGAAGGATAGATTACATATATGCGTAAGTGGAGTTACAATTGCGTTGGTTAGTGTTTTCAGTAATTTCATATCTAATTGGTTTACGTCAACAGATGTCTTAGCTGTACAGTTATTCAGAATTGATCTAATTTCGGATTCAGTAACAGGAGTTAATGTCAATGTGTCTTGTACTTCCTCATCCTTATCAAGGTAGTCCCATCTCAGGTGTGAGGGTTCGATGCCCTTTGCTAGTTCTGGCCCAACATTCACAAAGTAATTATTAAAATGTTCCACGACTAGATCCATGCTCTCTACCTGTTTACCATGAATATTAAAGAAGGCAGGGTACTCCCTCTTCGGAGCCCTCCCAGAGACATTCTTTATTATATTCCAAAGATTTCTGGTGTAATGTTTATTTCCTACTAAAAGCTTTTCATAATACTCTTTTTTATGCTTCCTCAACAAGCGTGTCATTTTGTTTCTGTAACTTTTATACCTTATTTCTGGTTTCTCAGTTCTTTCTCTCAGAAACTGCTTGTATAAAGTATTTTTTTTCTTACAGGCATTGGCCAGTGCTTTTGAAACCCAAGGTCTTCTCTCTTTGTTTTTCTTCAGATTATTGACTGTTTTGACTAAACAGTGGGTATCATACAGAGAATTTACAGTCAACAGGAACGCCTCATACGCTCTATTCGGGTCGTTTTCTGCTAATACATTATCCCATTTTTGATTTAACAGATCTATTTCCAGATCCTTTAACCTTTTTTCACTTTTAATTCTGATTTCTGTGTATTCCCGGATTTTCGATCTGGCCTGATCTTTTATGTCTAGCTTGCAATCACAAATAGCAAAGACTGGCAGATGATCAGTAATGTCATTTATCATGACGCCACAAAATATATCAGAATCCAGTACATTAGTATAGATATTATCTATCAAAGTGGCACCATGCCTAGTAATCCTGCTTGGTTTTGTAATTAATGGTTGCATACCCATGGCATACGTGGTGTTAATGTAATCCTCTATTATAGAGCTGTTATTTGGATTTATCAAGTCAACGTTAAAGTCCCCACACATTAAAACATTTTTATGGCTTGTATTAGTGAGAAGTTCACCCATACATTTGCTGAAAACATCAATTTGCGAATCCGGTGCCCTGTACACACAACAAATAACAGTATTTTTACCTTTCAATCTGGGAATCTCAATTGTAATGCATTCCATAACATTTTCCACAACATATGATTTACATTCTATTACCTGGAAGTTTATGGCCTCATCAATAAATAGGCCAACACCCCCACCTGCTTTATTCAGTCTATTCTTACACACAAAGTTATATCCCTCCATGTAGAAGTCCCTGCCCTTTTCCTCTTTAATCCAAGTTTCCGATAAGGCGATGATGTTAAACGGGTTAGCAAATGACTGAAGGTATTCCTTTATTTGATCGAAGTTGGAATATAGACTCCTATTAAAGTAGATAATGGACAAACTCCCATCCATTTTAATGCTTTTGTTGAATATGTCCACAGAAAAGTATCCGCATATGTTAGACTCTTCGTAGAAAAAATGGTTATCCGGATCGATTTCTTCATTTGGGTCTATTTCGGAAGAATGGTGACTTCCTGACAAAAATCCATTTCCCGAAAGATTTATTTCTGTTGGTTGATGTCTACTCATGAATGTCTGTCAAGGACCTCAGTGGTCGAACTTCTCCAAATCCCGCATGGTCTTGATCAGCACCGGTCTGGTGGTTTCCGGTGAAGATCCATTTGGTTTTATAAAAATTCTACAGTTTGTCGACCAGATGCTGTGTATCTTACCCTCTTTCCTTAGTTGACGAGCTTTCCATGCGAGTGTTGCATTATGCTTGGTGAGGTTTTCATTCATGAATACATTGGATCCTTTGAGATTTTTCCCTTGCTTCAACAGAGAGATCTTGTGCTCGTTACTTGTAAGTCGAAGAAACACGGCTCGTGTTGTTGCATTTTGGTCTCGGCTTACATTCCTTTTCGGTAGCAGATAACATGAATCCACATTACTTTGGTCCAAAGAAATATTTCTGGACTGAAGGAATTCCATCACCTGCAGTTCCACGGATTTGTTATCGTCCTCGTCTGACTCATCAGCACCCTCTGCTGCCCTGGCATAACTCCTGGGTTTGATTCTGAGCCCGGTCAGGATTACATCATTACGTTTCTCTTGTAGTTCCCGCTCCACCAGATTGCTTCCTAAAGATTTGATCTCCATGTCTTTCTTAGCAATCTCTTTTCTGAGATCACGGTTTTCCTCCATCAGCCGTTCCATTTGCTCCCTCATACTGTCCCTCCACTCCCTCACTTCCCTTCTCAGATCAGCGAGAGCCTCCATGACTGCTGCGGGATCCAGTGAGCCTGATCTCCCAGTTTCCCTGCTTCCTCCTGACTTACCCATTTTCTTAGTTTCGAGAAAAGGGATTATAGTGATTACAGAGATTGTGAGAAAGCTTATCACTCAACTTTTCTCCCGACTCTGCTGTTGTATTCCTGTATTTCGCGCAGTCGCTGTTCAGAACTGTTACTCCTTCAGTGACCATGAGACACTTGGCTGTCTTGGCTTGGCTTGGCTTTCTCCTCACTGCCAATTATTTTGACTTCATTTGCTTTTCAAAGGCAGTTTTTGCTATGGATTTGAGCTTCATATTTGACTCTCAGTGAGCACCTGTCAATCCTTAACCCAAGCAGCGCTTCTCCCAGGTATTGAATCCTCAGTTCTACAGTATTGGAGAGGTGGCGCTGTCATGGCCACACCTGGTTAGCAGGTACAGAGGAGAGTTAGGGAAGGTGATGAGAGTTTTTTATCAGGAAGCTCAGCACAAAGCCCTCTGTCTCTGAAAAATGGCACTAAATAAGTTCTAATAAGTAGAAATACTAGCAGAAATTGAAGTAGCAAATTATGTACCATATAGATTTGACAGAATCTCTAGAGGAGGTGGTGTAGCTATGTATGTTGCTTCAAAACTTGCGTCTGTAATGTTTACGCCTACGGTTGAACCATTGTATTTTGAATGCCTTTTTGTGAAAATCATTTTTCATTAGAACAAGCACATGACTATCGGCCGTGTACATCACCCGCCCTCTGCCCCTGTGGAAGCATCTGCTTCCTTAATTTCAACCATTAATTCTCTCCCATGTAAAAGTGAGATGATCATTTTGGGTGACTCCAACAAAAACTGGCTAGATCATTCTTCTATTAAAGATAGATTAAAATTTTCTAAATTAATTCTAACATAACTTATCAGGGAACCCACTTGACTTACTCAAAAAAGTGAATCTCTATTGGACAGGATTCTTGTTACCCATCCTGTTAGATGCACTATGTCAGGTGTTTTATCTGATTGTTTCAGTGACCACTCTGTTGTTTTTTGTATATGAAAAATTAAAACTCCCAAATTACCACCAAAAATAATTAAGATAAGCCAGAATAAGAAAATGAATATAGATTTATTTGTTAATGATTTAATCTCCACTAATTGGGTAAAGTACCAATTAATACCTAATGTTCAGAATGCTTGGGACTTCTTACTTTCTGAATTTACTCAAGTTTTAGATAAACATGCTCCATGGAAATTCACAAGGGTAAAGGGGAGGCACCTTCCATGGGTCAGTGCTGAGCTCATCAGTCTCTTCAGTCACCTTCCATGGGTCAGTGCTGAGCTCATCAGTCTCTTCAGGCAAAGAGATCAGGCCTGGGAAATACTGACTGGGAAATATATCGAAAATTAAGAAATATCTCCAAAACCATGACCCGCAATGCTAAATCAGGCTATTATAAAGAATGTTAATCAAATAATTTTAAGAATCCTAAACAATTCTGGAAAAATATACAAAACATAATTAATAGTTCTAATAAAGCTTCTATTAATCAAAAAAGAGATGGTGATATAATAACTCATGATCCTCAATCTACAGCCCAAGTGTTTGGCCAACAGTTTGCCGCTGTCTGTTCTGACTTATTACCTCCCTCTTACACAATGAATTGCAACAAAAACTTTCCCCAACACAACAGCTTTTCATTAAAAATAATAACACCCTCTGAGGTTTTAGCTGTTATGAAACAGATAAAGTCCAGTAGTGGTAGTGATGCATGGCTGGACGGAATGGAAGCAAGATGCCTTAAATTAGCCTCACGTATACTAATGCATCCACTTACTGATTTATTTAACTCGTCCATTTCTATGTGCGAGCTTCAGCCATTTTTTGGAAATGTTCCCGTATAACTCCACTCCATAAAGCAGGTGACACTCTTGAGCCAAATAATTACAGACCAATTTCTATAATATGCTCCATTGCTGAAGTGTTCGAAAAATTATTCAATCAATTATCCCATTATCCTAATAATAACAATATTCTCTCACCATTCCAATCTGGCATTAGACAAAATCATTCAACCACTACTGCTCTTATGAAAATAACAAATGATGTGTAAACTTCACTTGATCATGGGTCATGGCGCTATTTTTATTGATTTGAATAAAGCTTTTTATTTAGTTGACCCTTACTTGCTTGCTGTTAGACGAACTTCACTCAATTGGTCTTTGCAGAAATGCACTATTATGGTTCAGTTCTTACTTAATTAACAGAAACAGTGTGTAGTTATTCAAGGTCAAAAATTCAATTTATTTCCTCAGCAAACAGGAGTACCTCAGGGTTCAAAGCTGGGTCCACCTCTCTTTTCCATTTTTATTAATGATCTCCCCCTCATATGCTCACACTCTTCCATTCAGCTATATGCAGATGATACGGTCATAAACACCTCCAAACCAGACATATCATACATCCAAACTTTACTTCAAGCGGACTTTGATAATCTCCAAAATTGGCTTTTCGCAAATAAATTAGTGCTTAACAGAACCAAATCCTACACCATGATTTTTGGCACAAAACATGCATTAAAAATAAATCTATAAACCTAAATATAACATGTAATGATGGTACACCACTGCAGACAGTGGATAAATTCAAATACTTAGGATTATGGCTTGATTCTACACTTTCATTCAAAGATCACATTAATTATATTCACCATAAAATTGAGATTGGAACCACTGGTTTATTTCCTTCAAGAAATTGCTTTTTTTAACTGTCAGAAAGAGACTTGCCTCACAACTCATCCTACCTTTGTTCGATTATGCTGATGTTGTATATCAGAATGCTTCTAAAACAAACCTTCCACCACTCGATACCGCAATAATTACAATAATCTTTGTAGATTCATTCTTGGCTGCTCCTACAATACTCATCACTGCAGCATGTATAACTCACTTAAATGGCCCACACTTAATACAAGGAGACACATTCACTGGCTTATTTTCATTTATAAATGCTTTCACTACAATTATCCTTCTTACCTACAGCAATTTTTAGTACATTATTCATCAATCTATACCTTAAGACACTCAGAGAAAAATTTTCTTTTCATTCCAACAGTCAGAAAATAATTTATGTTTAATGCCCCGTCTGATTGGAACAATCTACCACCAAATATTTGGTCCATAGCATCAATGAATTTGTTTAAAAAATATTTATGTTCACATTTTGAGCTTAATTGTACATGTTACAGTTAATGTTATCCTTTATTTCATCATTGTACTGTATACCTGTGTATTTTATATGTCATATATTGTTTTGTTGGGCAAATATTCATATATTATTATTATTATTATTATTATTATTATTTATGTATTTTTCAAAGTGTGGTGCTGATTGATGCAAGTAAATTTTTGTGTGTGTGAGTGTGTGTGTTTGTAAGTATTCTGTCTTAGTTTTATTGTATTAGTGATACAGTTATCTGTTTTGTTCAATGTCTATTCATCTGTTTATTGTGTGGGACCCCCTCGAAAATGAGATGATACATCTCAAGGGGTTATTCCTAATAAAAAAAATGTGAAAATATATTATATCTTGGAGGGCAGTGATACGCTCAGAATGAAGTCACTTTTCCGTTTCCTCTTTTCCAGACAACGTGCATTGTGGGAATGAGTGCAGACAGAGGAGGAATCAGCTGAAGAGTTCAGAGCTCACGCTCTCTCTCTCTCTCTCTCTCTCTCTCTCTCTGAGAACTGTCCAGTTCTGGGGTGCGTTTCCCAAAAGTGTAGTTGCTATCTTGGTTCGCAACTTATTCTGTCCATTCACAGTCAATTGGTCCAACTGTGTAAGCTGTCATCTGTGATTTTGGGAAACGTATCCCTGTTCTGTTTTGGCATTAGATTGAACCAAACATCTCTTGGTAGCTTATGTTAAATGACATCTCTTTGAGAAACTGTCGCTCAATAAAGCTTGATTTAAAAGGCAGCCCATGTCTGGTCATTCGGCCTCTCAGGTGTGTGTAATGCACTTTCTCTGTCGCACTTCATCCTCTCAGACATAATTATATTACCAGCACATTCACCACTGCTGAGTTAGCTAGTTTGGGCTCTGTGCTCTGTTGCTTGGCTCAGTTGCTCGGAGTTCAGTTGCTTCGGACTTCTGTTGGAGAGTTGGAAGAGGGAATTGTTTTTGACGGAAGGAAGGAGATTCATAATTGTTTCAAGGCTTTTTGCCGATATTAACTTGTGTGCAAAAGTGCAAATATTAGGAAAGATAAGACAATTTGCTCCCAGTGTATAACCTTTGCTGTTGTGTAGGGCAGGGAGACAATTTCTCACCATGCTTTTCCCCTTAAAACAACTCAATAGCAAATAACTGAATTAAGTCCCTAATCTGGTCCAATAAAAGCGACAGGGTTTTTTTGGGTAGGTTTACATTTTTCAGAGTGCAATCTGAAATAAACATATGTAACACGTGGGAAGGGGCAGGGCAAGGTACCCTGGCCCACAGCCAGACACCGAATGTCTGCTATATTTAAAAAAAAAAAACAAAAAAAAAACTAGGTTCTGACAACTGGAGAGGAGTCAACACCACTGATAAACCCACCACACTGGAGAACAGGAGTAAAACCAGGCACTCAATTCATTCACAATATTCAATGGGAGAATTAAGAGAAACGCCATTAAAAGGCCAGTACACTCCAAAAAGAAGCCACAGCACCCACAGTGATCTAAGGGATCCAAACAGATTATGCTCAAGCACTGATTAAGCTCTGCTCTTCACTCCTTACTGAGATGATTACAAGCAGAGGGCAATGAAAGATAAATATTTACAGCAGCCAGCAGCTACCAGAACCTTCTCTGCACCAACAGTAATGCCAAATACAATAACTCAAACCAAATACAAACAAATGTAAACAGATGACAACAATCCAGGGGAAAAAACGAATGCCCACAAGGTAAGTACACAACCAAAATCATAAAGTGAAACCACTTTATATAGACATAAAATGAATAAGATTAAAAGGCTAAAATGCTTCTACAATGACAATGGTGACAGTGAAGCACTCAATACCCTCCAAAATAGATAAATGGGAACGCCATTAACAAACGAACACTTGCTGAATACACATCCCATGGCTTTAACGTTCGTTCTTACGTACCCCGTCAAAAACACACATTAACGGCCAGTAGCCGCAGCACTACTATTAATTTCCAATGCCCCGAAGAAACGCAGTCAATGCAATACAACAAATTTGTTTTAAGTTACTATTTGCTTGACAAGTGAAAGTTCTCTCATCCTAATAGCAAGCTATTCAAAATTACCTCAAATCAAGAGCAAATGGTGATAGAAATAAGTGTTTTAAGTCTTAAAATAAGTAAATTCATCTTACCTAGTATTTTCATCTTTCATTTTCCCCAGTGAACTTGAAGCTTTCGCGATTAGCGGGACTCATGACATACAGCACTGTGATTAACCACTTTTTTTTGTTCAATTTCACCAGCCACACTCAGGCCTGATTACTGCCAGACCTGTTGAATCAACAAATCACATAAATAGAACCTGTGTGACCAAGTAAAGTCGGCTAAAAGATCTCAAAAAGGTAACACACTGTCAGCCGCGCTGGAAAAGCAGGGGAAACCATGTGCACTTTGTCATGTTCACAGAACTCTGCCAATCAAACCCTTCTTGTCTAAAGTGCCCTTTGACCTAGAAGAGACCCTCCTGGGTCATGGGTGCAGACTTAATTATGGTCTGTATGGTGCCTACTTCATTTGCCACCGCTGGAGTGGCGCCCGGCCTTGGAGTTAATGGACAATCTCTGGGGTAAAGGTAGGCGTTGAATGTCTTGCAAAAAACCCAAAAACGGCTGACACAACACAGTGCCATAAACTGAACTTTTCAGAGACTCCATCAGCAAAATAATTCTCATTACCTCCCGTAATGTTGCAAATCCAATGTGTATTTTTTGTCACTTGACTTAAGCTGACTGGTTACAAGTCCGATGCGCAACAAAGCTCCAGAGTGATTAACTGCAGTCAGATCTTATTTATGAAAACGCATAATTTAATCGTAAACACAAAGGGTTATATCCAAAATTTTATATGGAGTCAGATGAATTGCATTCGCTACGATATTAGGACTGCAGCACCGCTAGACATGTTTCTGGACAGTTAAAAGCAGACGTGAAGTACGTCATCACGTTTGACCTGAGGCGGTGGCTGGGCTCACCCTTAGGGATAGGGTGAGGAGCTCGGACATCCAGGAGAGGCTCAGAGGAGAGCCGCTGCTCCTCCGTGTCGAGAGGAGTCAGTTGAGGTGGTTCGGGCATCTAGTCTGTTCGCCTCCTGGACGCCTCCCTTTAGAGGTTTTCCAGGCATGTCCAGCTGGGAGGAGCCCTGAGGCAGACCCAGGACCCGCTGGAGGGATTATATCTCCTAGCTGACCTGGGAACAGCTTGGGGTCCCCCAGGTAGAGGTGGAGAAGTGGCTGGGGAGGGGGGTGCCTGGGCCTCTCTGTTCAGTCTGTTACCCCTGTGACCCGGCCCCGGATAAGAGGCAGAAAATGTATGGATGGATCTTTGTCAAAAATTAAAATTTGTTTGATTTTCTGAAACATTTAAGCGTGACAAATATGCAAAACTAAATAAATAAAAAAATCAGGAAGGGGGCCAATACTTTTTCACAGCGCTGCAGTTGGGATGACAGAGATGCGGTGTGGGGAAGAGGATGGGGATGATTAAGGGCCACTGAGTTTTTTCTCTTGTTCTGAGCTTCCCAGGACACTAACAAGCTGTGCTGAGAGCCTGTGGTCACACAAGATATTGAAATGACTTCAGACCTTGATTGACGTTTTGATTTAATGGTTTGGTTTGGTATGATTTTGTTCATCCCTGTGAATACCCTGTTTTGGGATTGATAAACTTGTTTGAGTAAATGTTTTGATTCACTTGGGTCAAAATCAAGTGTTCCTTGACTTTTTAGTTGAGTATAATATGGAAGGTCATAAGCTCTTTAGGAAGGATAGATCCAATAGCAGGGGAGGGGTGTAGCTCTCTGTGTGAATGAAAACATTATTATGCAGGAAATTCCTGAAATCGAATATCTCTTGTCCTGTGAAGACACATGGGTCGCCTCGCTGGCAAACACGACACAGGTCTGAACATAGGAGTTTTCTATCAACCACTAGCTTCAGATGGGAAAATGCAAAGCTTTTTGAGAAGGTTGAGCAAGCTGGTAGAGGAGGAGGGACTATTATTATGGGAAACTTTTATTACCCATCTATTGATTGGGAAATGGTGAAAAGACAGAACAAAGGGAGGAGGCATTCCTAGATGTTATTAATTACAATTTTTTGGTGCAATATGTTTATTAACCTACCAGAGAGGTGGCAATTTTAGATTTAGTGCTCTGTAACAATCCAGATAGAAATTGCAATATAGAGGTACTGGAGCCTCTTGGGACTACAGATCATTCTACTGGTAGTTTTGATTTTTCGTGGCAAGTTAAAAAGTTATCCTCGAAAGCAAAAAAACAGGAATGTGCCCTAAATGCAAAACATGTGGAAGTTATTGATACCCAAACCCTGACTAGGCGTTGGGCCAATGAACGATTCCATTCAGTTAACATAACAGGAGTGGTGAGAACACGCCGTTCAGCCCAACTACACTCGCCAGTTTCTTTATACTATTGTGAATATATCCCTTCAGATACTCAATGACTCAATGGTATTTAGCTTTAAGTCAAGCCTGCTCATGAAAACCCCCAAGGTCTCTGCCTCAACAATATGGTCAGGCAAGCTATTCCACATCAAAATTACTCTTTGGGTGAACAAATATTTCCGAATATCCGTGCTAAATTTACATTTTGTAAAAGGCTGTAGCGCTGTTTGTTGGTGATCACTCGGCTAGAGTTGAGAGAGGAAGTCGTGTGGGATTGAAGCTAAGAATTTACTGAGCTGAGAATTTACCTGAGAATTAACGTTTGTGTTGACGGGGTTTTCTTAAAATAATTAGTGTGTTAAGACTCAAACAATAATAGAGATTAGATGATTTGCTCCTGAGGTATAACCTTTGTCGCAGTGGGGACAGGGAGAATCTTCCCCCCATATCTTTCCCCTTTTTCCCCCTGTAACAACTCGGTGAGCAAACAGCCAAATTAAATCACTAATCTGGTCAAATAAAGGTGACGGGGTTTTTTTTTTGGGGGGGGGGGGGTTCAGTTTCCTGGGAGCAAAGTAAGGTAAAGTAAAATAAATTTAACGCTAAATTAAGAGAATAAATTAAATGCTAAATAATTGTCAAACTAAGTGAATTGTGCGATATACAATGTAAAACAGTTTTCAGGGACTGCGGTACTTGCCTGTTTTTTTCTGTAGCTGATTTAGCAAACGAACCCTTGCAAGGTCTCAACGCCAAGAATATAATCAAATTACCTGGATATCCAACTATAGCCCGGCTTGGTTCATACTTGGTTGCTGCCTTTCATACAGTCTTCTAGCCAATAAATATTGACGTTCACCGGGGTTTTTAGTCCCCTTCGTTCTCTATCCTGACTGCATTACCGCATAAACGCATTGCCAAGCTGAATATTAACGCGAACCGGGGTTTTGTCTTTCTCGCATTTTATTATCACCGAAGGGCTCTTCTGATTAAACACTTTGTAAATACCCTATCTTTGTATTTTCCTCTGGTTACTGAGCCTTGATCAGCTGATTAAAGTTTAACTGCTTGTTCGGGTGCTTAGGACAGCTTGTTGGGGGAGGTATCGTGTTTATTTCGCTCTCATAGTAAAGGACTTGTTTACTCGGCCCGTTTTAATAAAAGGGAACCTCGGCTTTACTCTTTTCTCGGTTACCCTTGGTTGTATTTGCGGCTAGCTAGCTAGACAAGTACTGTTTGAATTCTTGGCTGGGGATCTGAGATTTAGTATTTAGTTAGTGGTGCAACAGTCACTTGAGTTCGTTAGGTTAGGTTGGAATTTAAAAAGTAAGTTTTTACCGGAGTGCTCCGTCTCCTCCAGTTTCTCCTGGGCCCTGAAGCCAGTCTGTTTTGTCTGGGTTCTCAGCTAAGCCCTGTGATATTTTTAGTTCAGTATATCAATAGTATTGGGACTATATAAACTCAAGCCGGCTATTAGGAGTGCTTATTACATATCGAGTTTGGCTCAGTTTGGTATTTCATTTCCGTTAACTGAAACTAAGCCCCTTTTAAAAGAGGCTTATAATCAATTTACATTGTTTCCCCGGGGTTTCTATTGTGACTGCTGCTTAGGGCTTCCTAGGTTAATAAATAAATTAATAAATTGTGGTTCATCGGCTTCTATCTCGGCATTAGTAATTTTCTTTTATCAAGGGTGAGCAAAGTCATTAGGTGGGGGGTTCAAAATGTGGCCAAAACTATGTGACGGTTGCAGGATCATCGCACTTTTGGAAAGAGATTTCCAGGGTGGGTTTGTCTGCCACCGGTGCCAGCTAATTGAGAATCTGGAGAGCAAGATCCTTGATCTTCTGGGCCAGTTGGCGGCGCGACATAATTCGCAATCAGTAGAGTTCCTAGAGGAACTAAGTAGTATGTGGTTTAGAGAAATGGTGTGTACGCCAAAGCAGGGTGGTACTGGGATCCCAGAACAGGCAGGGAGAGAAAGTTGGGTGACTGTAGGTCGGCAGCGCAGGAAAGGGCGTGCACGCCATACAGCGACAGCTTCTCCAGTGGTTGAGGTGTCCAACTGATTCCAGCCCTTGCAGGAACTCGACTTGGCCCCTGACCCTGAGAGTGAGGGGACTGATGAGCAGCAGGGCACCCTGTTGGCCTCTACCCCTCAGAAAAGAGAGTTATTGATAGTGGGGGACTCAATACTTAGAGGAATAGATACCTTAGTCTGTTTGCGCGACAAGAAATCTCGTACGGTGTGTTGCCTGCCTGGTGCCCAGGTAGGAGAGCTCATGGAGCGTGCGGACAAGTTCCTGGCCAGAGCGGGGAGGGACCCAGTCGTCATGGTCCATGTTGGGACAAATGACATAGGTAAGGGTAGGTTTGAGGTTCTGCAAGGTGTAATGTGAATATAGGCCACTAGATGGCAGTATTTACCTTTTTTTTGTTAAGCTCAGACTGGAGTCATGTTTAGACATGTCCTGGACATGTCTGGGGCAAGTCTCAGAAAATTTAAAAAAAGAGGTCTAAATGTGGGTGGGGTCTGCAAAAGAGTATATAAGGAAAAGAATTGAGACAGTAAAGTAGTAGGAGAAATTGCAAGAAGAAGGATACATGACCAGACCTTTAATTCTGTTCAAGACCTGTGCAGTCTGTTGTGGATTGTTTTTCACCCACCAGCACATCACCAGGAAACCCCACCAAAACAAGGGACTGTAATTATTTCTTTTTTTCTTGATAATCAATCTTGGTCTTAGCTGTTATTTAGTTGCTATTGTCTTTGTCTGTTTAATTAAATGTGTTTGAGTTTTAGAGCTGTGTCTGTCATCCCTTGCTGTTGCTGTTGCTGTTATGTTGTAAATGTAATCAGAAATTGGGGCCATAACAAATTGGGGGCTCAAGGTCCGGGATAGACCATTTTGTGAGTAATTTATTGAAAATCTAACATTTCAAATTGTGAAATTGTTTTTGTGAATTTTCCTAGATATATATTGACAACAGCAATGGATGATTTCTTGGCATCACCAACCGTAGGGGTTTTGAAGTCTTTTAAAAAGACGGAACTGCTAGAAATTTGCAGACAGTTAGAGCTGACAGAGGTAAAACCAGCCATGCGAAAAGCAAGACTGGCTAGAGAGATAGTTGAATATTACATTGATGAAAATGTGTTTGCACCAGGAGATCTGGAACAGTTTCCAGTGGAAAATCCAAATATAGAAATGGAACTTAAATTAAAAATGCTAGAGATTGAAAGGGAGGAAAAAGAAAAACAAAGGCAGTTTGAGTTGGAAAAATTAGCAAGAGAAGAGAAAAAAGAAAGGGAGGAAAAAGAGAAAGAAAGGGAGGAAAGAGAAAAAGAAAGGGAGGAAAGAGAGAAAGAAAGGGAAGAAAGAGAGAAAGAAAGAGAATTTGAGTTAGAAAAATTTGCAAGACAGAGAGAATTTGAATTAGAGAAATTCGATAGAGAAGAAAGACTCCAAATGGAGCAACTAAAAATTAAAATTGCAACTGAAAATAAATTTCGGGCTAGCCAGGAGGTAAAACTGGTGCCTCCATTTTCGGAAAAGGATGTTGACAACTATTTCCAGTGTTTTGAAAAGGTAGCAAAGAGTTGCCAGTGGCCAAAGGAACACTGGCCTCTGATGTTGCAAACTGTCCTCAAGGGTAAAGCTCAACAAGCCTATTCGGCTTTGTCTGCAGATGATTCCTCTGATTATGAGGTTGTCAAAAAGGTTATTTTGAGAGCTTATGAGTTGGTTCCAGAGGCTTACCGACAGAAATTCAGAGGTCTGAAGAAATCTGAAAATCAGACTTATGTTGAATTTGCTAATGAAAAGCAGGTTTGCTTTGAGCGCTGGTGTACTTCTATGGAGGTCAAGGATGATTTCAACTCACTAAAAGAGATGGTGTTAGTTGAAGAATTCAAGAACTGTGTTAAGGATGATGTTAAGACCTACCTTAATGAGAAGCAAGCACTGAACTTGCAATCAGCTGCCAAATTTGCAGATGAATATGTTCTCACTCATAAGTCCAAATTTCAGTCTAGCAGTAACAATAAATGGTCCCAATTTCAGAAAAAGGGTTACGGTGATACCCAAGATTCCTCACCCAAAGACAAAGACAAATCTGGTGATGGTGCTCAGAAATCCAGTAACAGGTCTGATCAAAGTGTGAAAGCTGACAGTGACAAAAGTGGTCTAGTTTGCAGTTATTGCAAGAAATCTGGTCATGTTACAACTAACTGTTGGTTCCTTAAAGCTAAGAAAGAAAAAGAAAAGGATACCAAACCAAATGCCTTTGTGAAAACAAGGTTAGAAACCCCTGTAGTAGATAACCGATCTGCTAAATTGCCTGCTTCATGTGGGGCTAAAAAGCCTGATACAGCTGACTTCGTGAGGGAGGAATTTCTTCCATTTGTGTCAGAGGGATTTGTGGCTCTGAATGAGCATACTACTCCTGTCCCCATATATATCCTAAGGGATACCGGAGCTTCTCAGTCACTTTTGTTGATGGACTCCTTGGAGTTACGTGATGAGACCGCTTCAGGGGATTTCATACTTGTACAAGGTATTGAAGGGAGGACTGTATCTGTACCCCTGCGCTCTATATTCTTGAAGTCAGATTTAGTTACAGGACAGGTAAAGGTGGGACTTATGTCAAGTCTACCTATAAAGGGTGTTTCTCTGTTGCTAGGCAATGACCTGGCTGGGGGCAAAGTAGTTCCCCATGTACATCTTACTTCACAGCCGAGCACTGAAAATGGGGATGAGGACCCATCTCTGTATCCTTCTTGCGCAGTGACTCGTGCTATGGCCAAGAAGGCTAAAGAAGATTATGTTGTGGTGCCGTCCAGTACATTGAATAGTCAGGACTCAGGTGGTTCGCCTCATGACTCTGATTGGCCTACTATGGTTTCTCCGTTTGAGGACTTATCAGATACTTTTATCAGTTCTCTATTCAGCCAGCCGGATGGGTCTGGTGATTCTGATGTGTCTGGAGACTTGTCTCTGTCCAGAAAGCGGTTGATTGAGGAGCAAACTAATGATCCTGAAATTTGTGTACTAAAGAGGAGAGCCCTTCCTGATAAAGAAATAGACGCAGTTCCAGTTGGGTATTATCTCAAGGATGGTGTGTTGATGCGGAAGTGGCGCCCTCCTGATATCCCTGCCAATGCAGATTGGGCAGTGGTCAGGCAAATTGTTGTTCCGAAGGTCTATAGGAATGAGATCTTAACAATGGCTCATAGTTTACCTTTAGGAGGTCATCTTGGTGTTAACAAGACTGTTGATAAGATCATGAAACACTTCTTTTGGCCTGGGCTTCGGAAAGACGTTTCCAAATTTTGCAAAACCTGTCACACTTGTCAGGTAGTTGGAAAACACCAGTTAGACCCACCTGTAGCTCCATTGCAGCCTATCCCAGCATTTGGGGAGCCATTCTCTAAGGTCATTGTTGACTGTGTTGGTCCATTACCCAAGACTAGATCTGGAAATCAGTACTTGTTGACAATCATGTGTGCATCTACCAGATTCCCTGAAGCCATACCTCTACGCAACATCAAGGCAACTGCAATCTCAAAGGCTTTGATAAAGTTCTTCACGTTGTTTGGCCTTCCCAGGGAAATTCAGTCAGACCAGGGTAGCAATTTCACTTCTGGATTGTTTCAGCAGGTTGTGTATGAACTAGGTGCAAAACAGATTCTTTCTAGTGCCTATCATCCAGAAAGTCAGGGTGCCTTAGAGCGGTTTCATTCCACTCTCAAGACAATGATGAGGACTTATTGTTATGACCATGAGAAAGACTGGGATGAAGGGGTTCATTTGCTGTTGTTTGCAGCTAGAGAAGCAGTGCAGGAGTCTACTGGATTCAGTCCATTTGAGCTAGTGTTTGGTCATGAAGTGAGAGGACCTTTGCTATTATTGAGTGAACAATGGCAAGAGGAAGAGCCGCAAATCAGTCTGTTAGACTATGTTAGCAAGTTCAAGGAAAGATTGCGTGCAGCTTGTGACCTTGCCAAAGAGAACTTGAAATCAAGTCAGGGAAAAATGAAAACTTGGTATGATCATAAGGCTAGAAGCCGTGAGTTTAAACCAGGGGAAAAGGTCCTTGTGTTGTTTCCCTTGCAGTCCAATCCATTGCAGGCTAGATTTCATGGTCCTTATGAAATTCTGACAAAACTCAGTGATCTCAATTACATTGTGAAGACTCCAGATAGGAGAAAACCAAAACAATTGTGTCACATTAACATGCTGAAGCCTTATCATGACAGAAATACTAGGGTTGCTGCCGTCACTTCAGATTCTCCTATGGTCAAAACGTGTGAAGATGAGGGGGAGTTTCAAGATGATGAACCTAGAATTAAAGCTGAAGTTCTTTCATGTAAATTGTCAAACACTGAAGTGTTGCAAAATCTTGATGTAAAACTCCAGCACTTAGAACCCTCACAGAGAGATCAGTTTGAAAGGTTGATCAAGAAATATGAGGATTTGTTTCCTGATGTTCCAAAGAGAGTTACTATAGCCTCTCATGATGTAGATGTTGGTGATGCCAAACCAATAAAACAGCATCCATACCGGATGAATCCTGAAAAGAGAAAGATTGCTGAGAAAGAGGTTGAGTACATGTTAAACCATGATATTATCAGACCCTCCAACTCCGATTGGAGTTCACCCTGTGTGCTAGTTCCAAAACCTGATGGAAGTACTAGATTCTGTACAGATTATCGCAAAGTCAATGCTGTAACTAGAACTGATGTGTTTCCAATACCTAGGATTGATGATTGTATTGATAGTGTAGGGCAAGCAAAGTTTCTGACCAAGATTGATTTATTGAAGGGTTATTGGTGTGTGCCTTTAACTGAGAGGGCCAAGAGCATCTCTGCTTTTGCCACACCATCTGGATTGTACCAGTATGAAGTCCTACCCTTTGGGATGAAAAATGCCCCAGCCACATTCCAAAGGATGATACAGTCTACAATCGCCGGATTGCCACACACGGGTGCATACATCGATGACCTGATCACATGGAGTGACTCCTGGGAAGAACATCTAAAAGATGTAGAGACGTTGTTCCAGCGCCTGACCCAGGCTAACCTGACTGTTAACCTGAGCAAGAGTGACTTTGGTTGTGCTACTGTCACCTATCTTGGCTACGTCATAGGCCAGGGTAAGGTGGCACCCATAAATGCTAAAGTCCAAGCCATCATGGATTTTCCAGTTCCTGACAACAAAAAAGCTTTGCGCCGCTTCCTTGGAATGATCGGGTACTACCGCAAGTTCTGCAAGAACTTTGCTGAGATTGCTCTCAGTCTAACTAACCAACTGAAGAAAGGCGTAAAGTTCACCTGGGATGATGCATGCCAGAGAGCCTTCGATCACCTGAAGTCTCTGCTGTGTCACTTCCCCGTGCTCAAATCTCCTGACTTCAACAAACCGTTCTCCATCGCGGTCGATGCTAGCGACCAAGCTTGTGGATCTGTGCTCCTACAGAGAAGTGACTCTGATGACATTGAGCATCCCGTGGCATACTTCTCCAGGAAGTTCAATCGCCACCAAAGGAACTATTCCACAATAGAGAAGGAACTGTTGGCTCTGGTCCTTTCTTTACAACACTTTGAGGTTTATGTTTGTACAGGACAAAAGCCAATGATTGTGTACACTGACCACAATCCGTTAATGTTTTTGAGTAAGATGAAAAACAAGAATCGGAGATTGTTGAATTGGAGTTTGATTTTACAGGAGTTTGACTTGGAAATTAAGCATGTGAAGGGTACAGACAATGTAATTGCTGATTGCTTATCCCGTGTTTGAATGTGTATATATATATCATGTGTTTGAATATTGTATGATATGTATATATAGACAAGTGTTCACTTAACCATTTTGTATTGAAAAGAAAAATTTTGCCTTTATGAGTCAAAATTTTTCCCTTTTGGAATGGAGGTGTAATGTGAATATAGGCCACTAGATGGCAGTATTTACCTTTTTTTTGTTAAGCTCAGACTGGAGTCATGTTTAGACATGTCCTGGACATGTCTGGGGCAAGTCTCAGAAAATTAAAAAAAAGAGGTCTAAATGTGGGTGGGGTCTGCAAAAGAGTATATAAGGAAAAGAATTGAGACAGTAAAGTAGTAGGAGAAATTGCAAGAAGAAGGATACATGACCAGACCTTTAATTCTGTTCAAGACCTGTGCAGTCTGTTGTGGATTGTTTTTCACCCACCAGCACATCACCAGGAAACCCCACCAAAACAAGGGACTGTAATTATTTCTTTTTTTCTTGATAATCAATCTTGGTCTTAGCTGTTATTTAGTTGTTATTGTCTTTGTCTGTTTAATTAAATGTGTTTGAGTTTTAGAGCTGTGTCTGTCATCCCTTGCTGTTGCTGTTGCTGTTATGTTGTAAATGTAATCAGAAATTGGGGCCATAACAAAGGCAAATTTGTGGAATTAGCTGAGAAGCTAAGGAGCAGATCCTCAATGATAGTGTTCTCTGGGATTCTACCAGTGCCACGTGCAAGCAGAGGAAAGCAGAATTTTATCTGGAGGTTTAACACGTGGCTACGAACCTGGTGTAGGAAAGAGGGGTACAGGTTTATGGGGCACTGGAACTTTTTCTGGGACAGGGGTGACCTGTTCAAGCTTGACGGGCTGCACCTGAACCGGAGGGGTACCTTTGCACTGGGCCAGCGAATGTTGAGGGTAGTACAGGATTATTTAAACTAGGGACTTGGGGGACAGGGAGGTTAGTGAGTTTTACACACAGGGAAATGCAGACTGCCCCGATGGAAGCTGACGGCGTTACATGCACTCTCGATGATTTACTTTTAAAGCAACAAAGCGTAGTGGGGGGCTTGAGGCAGCGGCCACATGGGAAATCAAGGGGAAAGAGCATTATTAATAACCTGAAATGTTTTTATTTAAATGCAAGAAGCATAAAAAATACATTTCCAGAACTTGAGGCTGGAGTGATCAGTGAGGGCTATGACATAGTTGGGATTACAGAGACATGGCTATGTGAAGAGGATGGGGATGAATATAATATAGAAGGTTATGAACTCTTTTTACGAAGGATAAATGTAATAGGTGAGGAGGGGGCGTAGCACTCTATGTGAACGAAAACATTAATGTACAGGAAATTGCCGAAATTGAACATTCCTTGTCCTGTGAAGATATCTGGGTCAGGCTCATTGGCAAACAAAAGACAGGTTTAAACATAGGAGTATGCTATTGACCACCAGCTTTGGACAGTACAATCAATGAAATGCTTTTTAGGAGGATTACGCAAGCTTGTAGAGGTGGTGGGACTATTATTATGGGAGACTTAAATTATCCTGGTATCAATTGGGAAATGGTGAAAGGACAGGGTAGGGGGGAGGAAGAATTTCTAGATGTTATAAATGATAATTTCTTGGTGCAGTATGTTAATAAACCTACCAGAGAGAAGGCAATTTTAGACTTAGTGCTCTGTAATTACCCAGGTAGAATTAGCAATGTTGAGGTACTGAAGCCACTTGGGACAAGTGGTCACTCTGTTGTTCATTTTGATGTTTCATGGGAAGTTAAAAAGGTGTTTTCTAAAACAAAAATTTTCAATTTTAGACGAGCAAACTTTGACAGGATGCGCTCATATCTAGCTGAAATAAAATGGGAGACACTCCTGGACTGTAAGTCTGTAAATGAGATGTGGGAGATATTTAAGGGGGTTTTACTTGAATTACAATGCAGATTCATTCTGAAGGTGTTCAAAAGAAAGCTGAAAAAGCAGAATCCTCAGTGGATGACCAAAAGTATTCGTAGGATGTTGATGGAAAAGAGGAATCTTTATAAGATGTACCTAAAGGATAACAATGAGAACACTAAGGCTGAATACTGTAAAATGCAGTATGTGGTCAAAAAAGAGCTGAGGAATGCTAGAAGACTGTATGACAGACAAATAGCAGAGGGGGAAAAAACTAACCCTAAGCGCCTCTTTCAGTACTGTAGCAGAAAAAGGAAAGTTAAAGAGCAGGTTAAGTGCATAAAGAATAAAAACGGATCGCTGCTATTTGATAACAAGGATATTACGGATGCCTTAAACAGTTAATTTGTTGAGAATTTTACCTCAGAGGGGGTCTTTATTTGGCCAGAGGGCATGTTAAATGCTCAAGATTATTTAGCGGAAATTGAGGTTCGGGATAACAAAGTATTAGACAAGTGGCATCAAGTAAAGGCAGATAAGGTGGCAGGTCCTGATGGCTTATATCCTAGAGTGCTCAGGGAAGTTGGTGAGATCATCTTTAAGCCGCTATCCGCCATCTTCAAACGGTCTTTAGAAACTGGAGAAATACCAAATGATTGGAAACAGGGCAATATAATACCAATATATAAGGAAGGGGACCGTACCGAGCCAGGATCAATATCCTATAAAGGAACCACTTTTATATTTATAACACAATTGGACTGTAATACTCCATTTTAAGGCTTTTCCATGACAACTGCATCATTTTAGCACATATTCCCATCATGTTTGGTCTTTTTATTCTCGGGGAAATCTAAGGAATTGAATGAAACATGTTTCATTACCCTTGAGATTATGTTTCACTCTCTTTTTGGAAAACTCCTGAAAAGCTGGTTAGAATTTGCGCGGGCAATTGCCCTGGTGGTAACACCTTCGCAAGTGCAACTCTGATTCGGCCTCTACCTTGTTCGGAGGCGTGGCCTTGGTTCTTTAAAAGTATGAGATCCTAACTGGGCGGGTCTCCTCTTTCTCTCTCTTCTTTGTCAACATCTGACGCGCATAGGTGAGTTGGGGAAAGTCACATGACGCCTTGCTCTGCGGAGCGAGGGGGCATCTGAATTCTCCACGGCCACGTGGGACGGCTTTAGGCCATGTACACACGTAGCCGGGTATTTTTAAAAAGGATTATTTCCCCCCCTCCGTTTATAAAAAAAAATTTGTCCACATGACCCCGTCTCCTAAAAAAATTCCTTCCACACATAACCGAACATCTGCGTTTTCAATAAGCCTCCAAATCAGGTAGACGGCATTATTTCCCCAAATCCTACCCAATCACATCAGAATAGTCCTCTGTTGGCGTCACTTCCGCCTAAACATAAAACATGGCGCCAAGCTCGTTCGTATGGACAGACTCGGAGACAGAATTGCTTTTAAACGCAATTTTGGAGTACAAACTTCAAAAGACGCAAGAAAACATTGATTGGGAATCTTGTCAAAGCAAGTACGTGGATATATTGGCCCTGTTTTTGGAGCAGTATCCCGCAGAGAGTTCTAACGACTTCCCTCATGAAAGGGGCGAGCTAATGCGGAGTATCCTGACCACAAATATCAAGGCTGTGAGGCGTAAATATCGGTTGGCTGTTGACAACGGACGCAGGAGCGGCTTTGGCTGAGTCGTTCTTCTCTATTTCGAGTTATGCGAACAGATATGCGGTGGTTCCCCCGCGACCACAACCATGTTGTCTGGCATAGAGACAAATGATTTGAATGACAGCCTCCCTGTTCCCTCGCCTACTGAATCCTCCTCGTCCACCGTGGAGCCATCTGATACCACTTCAGATACAGAGCAGGACAGCAGTGTGGCACCCCCAGTGAAGGAAGGAAGACACTTGTTGCAGGTACAGTATTTGCAGTTTTGTCTCTTTCGCAGTTCTAAAAAGACCTTCCAGTTACAGCTAGCCATATTGTTGACATGCCGTTGCTGCTACCGATACTCTTGCGGGCTAATTTCAATTATATGCTAGCCCTCATATTTCCCTCTTTGTCAACTATATTTAGCCTAATTAAAGTGTTTCAATCGACTCTATAAAACAAACACACCTCATCCTCATTCATAGGCTACATACCTTTAACAGTGACCATAACAAAAGAAATAACCTTTCAAACATCACCTTCACTAACTCGCGTTATCTAACGTCAATGTTAGATGAATGGGTCAGGCCAGGCTACAGGCTTGACTGTGCGGTCGCTAATCTTAAACTGATGTCTGTTGTGTCTGGAAGTTTTGTTCCTAGCACTATTCTCTTTTGTGTGATCATCAGCTGTATTTCCCTTCATGATTTCGGAAAGTGGGTATCAAAAGGTTGCTGTTACTCAGACAGCCGCATTAACAGACATGTTCTATGGACCCGTTCAGCATGTAAACAAAAACAATGACAAAACAATGCTTGAACATTCTATTTTTGCCCCCAACTACTTCCTGTTACATCAACATAACATGTGGAATGTTAAACAGGAAGTCCTTTGGGGCCAGCAATGGAACTAGAACCTGAACTGGTCAACCATTGAAATTGATTTCTATGTATATCAACAATATGGCTGCGTAGAACCCTGTGACATGCATCGAATGAGCCCAATAGTTGCACTGAAATAACCTATTCCTATACTAACCTATTCTAATATGAACTTTTTTATTTTTTTCTTTAAAGGAAAGACTGGATGGACATCGGCACAGCCGAATGAGAAGAAAGCTGCCTGCGGAGACCCAATGGCTTAATGCACTGGAGGAGGACCAGCGTGTTAAGAAGAGATTGGTGGACTTTTTGGAGACGTCAGAGAAGCAAGCATCTGACAGCTTCGCTAGATTTTCAGACACTCTTAAGATGTTAACTACCACCGTGTCAGAAGGTTTTAGTGTCCTTAGATAAGTCATGCAGCCTCCCCCCCTCAGCCATCACACTGCATGCCATACGAAGTAAGAGGGCACATGTCACACACACCATATACACAATCGGCACATCCCATTCAAGCTTTTCAGTTATCACCTCCTGTCAGAGGAACACAGCGGAATGCAGGTAGCACAGAAGATGCAGCTCATTCCAGCACAACTGCTGACACAGGGCTCACAGGGTTTCCTTACACTCAAGCTCTTTTCAGTGATGAGTATTGATCATATTTTATATTTTCTTGCGTAAAATGTTTATCACATGTTCTTGTGATAAACATGAAGTGTTTATAGTTGGTTACAGGAACTCAATTTAAGTTATTTTTTTGCATGTAAGATGCAAAGTTATTTTCTGTAGCATGCTTTCAAAATGCATTGTTCTTTCTTAAATCCTTTTTCATTGCAAATTTACTTTAAAACTTCTTACTTTTACCTGAGTATTAGGCAACAGTTAAACATCTGTTTATTCACCCTGTTTCTAAGTATACTTAGTATGACACGAGGCAATATTGATTTTCAACATTTTTATTTCTGCAGCAATACTGACGGCAGCGGCTCTCATACATACAACATGTTAAGTAATATCAGCCACAGATAGGAATTAAACGGGTCATAAAAAGAAAAGATTGTGAGGTATGAAGGGAAACATCCTTCAACAGAATAGAGTTTTATTAACTTAATGTTTACTTTATTTGCAATATTTTAAGCTCGTATTTGCTTCAGTGTATTTGCACATTTCCAAATGTTCAGTGACAAGTGCAATGTTTGTTTTGAGAAACTATGATTTCTATTTTCAAGAAATGTGTGCACAACCGTGCAAAACGTGAACATTTGAGGTGATGTTATAACCAAGAATAATAATAAAAAATGATGCCACTTGGCAGTTAAACAGCTTTGAAGAGTTTTGTTTTTATTTTTTAACATTGTCCCCTTTATGTGTCCAGGCACTGGGTTAGGACTCTCCTGACCCTTTTCCCTTCAGCTGTCAAACTGTCTCCTCTGACGACAACTGGTTCGGTGTCTGGCTGGTTGTCCCTGTTGTCCCATGGCGAATGGCTTCAGTAACATAGTTGTCCTCTATTGTGTCTTTAGAGGCTTCGCAGTAATTATGCAGCACAAAACATGCATAAATGACAAAGGGCAGGTCGTGTAGATTTATATCCATGGCTCTCCTCAAAGCTCCAAAACGGGCCTTTAGCCTCCCAAAGGCACATTCTATTACCATCCGTGCCCTGCACAAAGATAGTCCAAAATACTGCTCCTGAACAGTGCTTCCTCCATTAGCATATTCCTTCATTAGATATGGCAGTAATGGGTATAGACCGTTGGACGTTCATAGCTAGCGTTTATCGTCGTTCTCCACATCTAGGGGGGGACATGATACTTTTTTTTAAATTAAGTGAAAAATACATAAATTACGAATTGGACGTTTCCCGCGTGTAAAACTTGCACATTAGTGAGATTTTTGAATAAAAAAACAGGCATCAGCTGATCATTCGTAAGTCAAAACTATTTAGTGGAAGTGGAAAAAGTAACAAGTTTTACACGGTTTTATCCGTGCTTACTTCTATTTTAGGAGTGCAGTCAATGGTGAGTATATTTATTACTTTCTGAATGTTGACATATTGAAATTTCGACAAAGATTCTGAAAATTTGCGAGAAATACGGCGTGTTATTGGGATAGTGCAGCAAGTAAAACAGCTATGTGAATAAGCTTAATAAAATAAATTCATGCAATCAAGCACGTGCGCGCTTTTCTTTGTTTGAATTCATCGGTAACATGTTGAAAAACAACGTGAAAATTATAATGCCGATTAAGCTTGTTTGTTTTAGCACAAAATAAAATCCCAAAGGCGATCATTGAACAATGATCAGTGCATTGTCTATATAACATTATGATTCTGATGTTCAGTGGCGGTCCTACAGGAGGGGCGAAGACATGTCTCTTTTAGTCCTGGCTAGATCTCAATCAATTTCCTTTATTGATGTATTTTCCAATTATTGTAAGTGGCAACTGAAGACACGGTTTCTCTCTACATGCGATCTAACAGCGATCAAATCGCGGGTTAAATTCAGTACAGTGGCGGAGCAGAGTATTGGGTTGCACAAAACAGCCGTTGGAAACTATTATAAATCCTGACCTGTTCTCAGTCATCTTCATGATTAACAAAAGGTTCATTCCGAGAGCGCTCCGCATTTAACAGGTGCTGCTTTTTCTCCCAAATTAGGTAAGACGACAATCATTCATCTGGACGTGTACTTGCTGTATTTAAATGTACGTTATTCAAAATTGCATAGCCTACCGGTCGACTCTCGCCAATTGCTTGAGCCGCACGCTTTTTATGACCTAGTGCCGAGTGCCACTGTTTTTTTTTAATCAACCCACGAAATACCGAGAGTGAGAGTCCGCGTTTCATTGGAACACGGACCAGTTCAATCACGCGAAGCATTGGCCAATTAATAAGCAAATTATTTTCCTGCACTGAATTTAGCCAATGATTTCATCGCTGCTAGATCGCATACGGTGAAAAACCATGTCTTCAGTTGCCAATTACGATAATTGGAAAAGACGTCAATAAAGGAAAATGATTGAGATCTACTAAAAGGGACGTGTCTTTGCCCCTCCTGTAGGACCGCCACTGCTGATGTTGTATGCTGAGGAGCATGGCCACAAAATATACTAGGGAATAGGGATTAAATCCAACAAATTGTGGCTACTAATTTTATTGTTTTTAAAAGCACAGGGGTTCTTGAACTTTTATTTATGTACAGCTATTTTCTTTTTCTTTTACTGTATAACTGCAGCTGTGGAAATTGTGCGTCCATGCACCAGTTTGTCAAGTCTTTCTCACTGCAAAATTATGTTCAGTAAAATATTCTGGAAATTGATTAACAATAAATTTTGGGTCGGGAATGGGGAGGGAAATGCTTATATAACTATTTGATTAAAACTATAAGGTCATTTGCATTTTGCAAGTCTTTGATCCTGTTTTTATCAAGAATTACTCAACAATTGACATGCTTTTGGAGGATGTCCATTGTGTTATATTGTAAATATGCCTTATTTAGCACATACAGAAACCAGCTGTCATAATATAATACAGATTTACAATACCACTTTATGTTTTCATAGTTGCATAATGAATACTTTATTTGAGTTGTGTCATTTATTTTTAAACTATTTTTTCATCACAGAGATCTTGGCAGCATAAAACATGTCTCTGGCAAGGGTGAATATTCTTCTAGAAGACTTTATTTCCCTCCCCAATTCTGGCTTGGACAAGACATGAGTTAATGTTTTGTATTATGGGAAGAAAATTATGAACTTTCAAATTATATAAAAGCATATTCTTGCTTCAATATCCCAAAGATTTCTAGAGCCAGCACAAATTTTGGATAAGTGGTTAAAAGTTACTTCAATACACAAGCATGGTACAACTGAACATAAAATAGATCATCAAAAAATACACCAATCAGTTTGATCTTAATACACTACTTGTTACTTATATGCATTTGCATCTCCTTTGAAATGCATTACCAGGTTGGAAGTATATTGGAGTTTTGAACTAGAACTCAGTGCATGCATGCCTGTTCAATGGAATTGTTTTTTAAAAGCACTTCTTGTTTAACTGTAAAATTTAAATTATCAAGGTCAAAAGTTAAAGACATCCCCAATGAATAACAAAAATACATATTCCAATGTTGAAGTGGACAAAGTAGATGGTTTTAACTTCAACTCTGTGCATACCTATTTTATGGTAGTTTCCTTTAAAAAGCACTTCTTGTTTAACTGTAAAATTTAAATTCTCAAGGTCAAAAGTTAACACACATCTCCTACGGATTGTACAGATACACTTTCCAATGTTGAAGTGGATATAGTGGATGTTTTGAAGTAAAACGATATGGGTATCTGTTTTGTGGAGGCATTTCCTTTTAAACAATTTCTTGTTTAACTGCCAAAATTTTAAACGCCTATTACTCATTAACGTGCGTTTTGAAACTGGGAAATGATATATATCATTGATAAGGCATATAAAAGCAATAGTTTCATGCAAAAAACATCCTCCCCCCAGAATTGGAGAATGAAAATTGCTTTCCAGAGCAGATAGCAAGCTTGGTCCTATAGTCTAGTATGCGGGATCGCCCAAAATGTAAACTGGAATGGGTGTTTCATTGTCAACAATTTTTTTTTTGGGACAAGGAGGGATTTTTCCATTTTTGAGAAAGTCATTGATGGTCGAGTTGGAAAAAACACGGGCGTCATGGACGCTTCCCGGCCACTTGACTACCACATCCATAAAGCAGTATTTATAGTCACATGTTGCCTGGATATTTAAGGTAAAATTACCCTTTCTGTTCACATAATCAGTGGAGTTTGCTGAAGGTGGCTTTATTCCCACATTGGTCCCATCCACTGCACCCATGCACTGAGGGAGGCCATGTATCTGTTCAAATTTTTCCACTAGTGAATGCACTGCACTTTCAGTTGTTGGCAGTTGTATGAACTGGGGTCCCAAGTGCACTGTTATAGCGCTACACACCTGCCTGACAATGTTTGAGACAACCTGTTGTGACAAACCAAAAGCATTAGCTGTTTTCCGTAATCTGCCCTCGTCAGATTAATAGTAAAGCGTGCACGCAACTTTTTTGATGACACTGACGGATGATCGCATGACTGCCCTTCGATATAAGGACGTAATAACTCCGACAGCGACAGGAGAGAAGACCGGAACATACAGAAATTGTCACGCCATTCCTCTGGGAGTACGACTTCCATTTCAAAGTTTTCCCACCAGCTGGCAGTGCGTCCCGGTCTGATCCAAAAGCGGCGTTGACGATTCCGGCGAGGAACATGCCTACGTGGAGTGGTAATGATGGGGTAAATCACCGACCGCAATGATCCGTCGCCTGTGCTCTTGGAGCAGTAGTTGGGCTTCTAAAATTAAACATGTATAAAGCGCCTGCACAATAATTAACGCTATCACAGCTTTCAAGGCACTGCTCCGATCCATTACTCTTTGTCCATGCTTCTGCTCTGGCTTCTGCAGTAAACAAAGGTCGCACGTTTGACGTCAGAGCAGATTTGTTGTCATTTTGGCGCAGGTTGTGACGTTCGAAAACCCAAAACTCCGGTGATCTCTGTCTACACGCAAATGCATAAACGGAGTTTTCAAAAATCTTCACTTTGCCCGGAGTTTTTTTAAACTTTCGTTTTTGATGCGTTGTCATGTAGATGACAGGTCAAAACGTAGGAAAATATCTTCTATTTAGTAGATACCCGGTTACGTGTGGACAAGGTCTTAGTTCCATGTGGCCATTCATCTTTTCCAGGTATGAATATATATTTTCTCTGTAAATTATATGTAACTGGTAATTGGCTTAACATTGATTGGTTTGATCCAAGTTGTGCCTACCTGGTAATTAAATTATTGTTATTCCTTTTTCAGCTTGCGTGATTTTCCTTGATTTGTAACACTCGTATATTCTAGCTTTGTTGCGACCAGGATTTAAGGGGAAACTCCTACCAAGACATGTGTAGGTAACGATACTTCTAAGTTAGAGTTGAGATTACGTCCTACCCCTTAAAGGTTTGTGTAATTCTGGCCCTTGGGATCTAGCTGTTCAACGGTACCCTTGGGCGTATATTTTATTTATAAGCCGGTACCAGGTTACTCTCTATAAGGGGCCCTTATAGGTTAACATAAATCTGGGTTCGTGATACGTTCATGCTCAGTGCTATTTTGTTTAGGTCTCGATGCTGCTATTATGGTAATCTCTTTTATCCAATTCATTTGTCGTCGAATTGATTCCAGGACAGTTGCGTTTAATTAACCCTGGGTATGAATTTACTGAGCAATGATGGCTTGCGCTGCCATATCTGATGGCAGATTTGTCTCGAAATTTGCGCATGCTGTTCCAAAACTATCAATTATAATTCTAATTTGGAGTCAGATACTTAACGAGGATACCAATAAATTTGGTATGCTAACTGTTTAATGGAGTCAGATTAATTGTAACCGTTATGTTTTCATGCCCCGTCTTTTGACGGGGAAGATTATTCATTTCATTGTGATTCACGCTAATCAGGAGAATACTCTAATTAAAATTAGACAAAAAGAACATGTGGTTCCTTCACCCGCAGCAATGTCCGTCATTTGCAGATGATACTAAATTGGGGGGTTTGGCAAATAGTCTAGGGTCCACTAAAGTGATTCAGGACGATTTGAATAGAATCCAGAATTGGGCAGAAATGTGGCAAATGAAATTTAATCCCAATTTAGTTTCATCTGCAAATTTGACTAATTTGCTCTCAATATTCCTATCAAGGTCATTAATGTAGATGAGGAACAGCAGGGGTCCCAACACCGATCCCTGGGGGACGCCACTCCCCACCATACCTAGCTCAGATGAGATACCACTGACCACCACTTTTTGTGCGCTGTCCAGAAACCAATTTTTTAATCCACTTCAGAATACCTCCTGTAACTCCAATGGAGCTCATTTTAAAAATTAGTCTCTTATGCCGTATTGTATCAAATGCTTTCTGAAAATCCAAGTATATGATGTCATAAGCCCTGCTCTGGTCATAAATCTTGGTGCCCTCTTCAAAAAATTAAAGAAGGTTTGTCAGGCATGACCTTCCCATTGGGGAACCATGTTGGCTATCCCTCAAGATATTATTACGTTCAAGAAATAAGTTCAGCTCATATTTTATGATAGATTCCAGTATTTTGCACGCAATGCAAGGTGAACTGACTGGCCTGTAATTTCTTGTCTCAGTACGGTCCCCTCTCTTATATATTGGTATTCATATTGAAGATGGCGGATAGCGGCTTAAAGATGATCTCACCAACTTCCCTGAGCACTCTAGGATATAAGCCATCAGGACCGCCGCCTTTTCTGCCTTTAGTTTATGCAACTTGTCTCATACTTCGTTATCCCTAACCTCAATTTCCGTTAAATAATCTTCTGCATTGGATATGCCCTCTGGCCGAATAAAAACCCGCTCTGAAGTTAAATTCTCACCAAAGTAACTGTTTATGGTATCTGCAATATTCTTGTTATCATATAGGAGCGATCCATTTTTATTCTTTATGCACTTAACCTGCTCTTTAACTTTCCTTTTTCTGCTACAGGACTGAAAGAAGCGCTTAGGGTTAGTTTTTGCCCCCTCTGCAATTTGTCTTTCTTACAGTCTTCTAGCATTCTAGTTAAACAATCCCTACCAGAATTATTGTGAAATTCTGCAGTTTACAGAAAATGAAGTTAAATTTGTTTGCACATGTAATTCTCACACATTTTTTATTAATTGTCAACTTTGTATAAGTGACTTTTCCTAGCAAAGAGAGTGGGCAGCTATGTTTGGGGTCCTTAATATAACTACGTTTCGGAGGCATCGCCCAAAAGCATGCTTACAAAAGTCCCGGATTGAGTTCAATCCAGTGGCGGACGATGGACAGAGAACAAGGAGGGTGATAAACATGTCTTTAAACTGCATATTAGTCTTGATCTGTTTTTAGTCAATTTTTCTGGTAAAAGACACTTGAACTGTCCCCTCTCAGGTATAGCTTATTGTCTGTGTTAAGACGAGAAATCAAACGCATCCGCTGAACGCATCAAGGAGGAATGTACAAATGAAATTATCTTTGCAATATTTAAGAGTAGGGAGTGTGACATAACACAGTTTTGGGAAGATTCAATGACTGGAGGAATTACATTTGTTATGAATAGACATTAATCTATAATTTTCAAAAACCACCTAGGTTAACATTTTACCTACGCTATTGGGTTTCAGTGTTTAAAAGCATGTGAGAGTTAAACAGTATTACAGACTATGAATATAAAATTTTGCAATTAATCCACGGTTTGCTTGCGTGCTGATACGAACTGATCACATTACACCCAATCCAGCAGAGCGAAACCTCGCTTCACATGACACTTCAGAGGAAACGACGTCTCATTTCTCTAAAAACATATTTCCTTGATTCGTCTCCTCACTTGGTTTCCTTGTGTCTCTCCATGCATCCTCGCTGGGAGAGATGAAGACACAAGGACAAAACGCAAGCGAGGGGAACGCGGATGCAATTTAAAATAAATGAGATGCTCACAGAGTCAGATTCTGAGTGTAAGAGAAATGACAGACTGATGCTCTGCTGAGTCATGAAGATGCCATCAGCTCCTGTGGTCGAGAAAGATGGGTGGAAATATCTGAGTATTGACGTGCGTACGCCTAATCAGATTACCCTGCGACCACACTGAGGGCTTATCTTCATTTTTCACCAAGCCGAAATAACTCAGGCTCAATAAAACTTTGGGTAATTTAGGCACTGAGTGCATGCCCATCAATATGAAAAATTAAATAAAGGCACAGTAGACCTCAGACGTACAGGTGTAAATCTATTGGAATAATTACAGAAAATTATCATCGCTGGACCCAAAGAAGAATCACAGACTTGTGTTGAGTTGTGATGTGGCTGGAATTTCCTCTATTGAGAGAAAATGATCATAATTATTGGTGATGTGCTAAAAATAATAAAGAAGTCATATAGAAAACTTACCTTTTTAGTCAAGCCAATGATTAGTTCATGATTAGTAATGGATAAACATTTATTTGGCTCTGGTGGGAATGACTACAACCTAGTTTATGATGGGCTCACAAGATATTGAAGCCAGAGTTACTTCAATCCATGTGGAACCAGTGGCACTGAGCAGGCATTAATGGTGCCAGTGGGGCTTGCTACAGCCTTAGTCACTGGGGAGGTCCATATGGTACTGTTGTAGTGTTAAGCAAATCCATGTGGAACTGGTGGCACTGAGCATGCATTAACGGTGCCAGTGAGGCTTGCTACTGTAATGCGAATAGAAGCCACTAGATGGCAGTATTGACCTTTCTTATGTTAAGCCCAGACTGGAGCTAGGTTTGGGCATGTCTTGGGCATGTCTGAGAGGGGAAAGTCCCAGAAAATAAAAAAAAGAGGTCTAAATGTGGGAGGGGTCTGCAAAAGAGTATATAAGGAGGAAAATTGAGACAGTAAAGTAGTAGGAGAAATTGCAAGGAGAAGGATACATGTGACCAGACCTGTCATTTCTGTTCATTTTTGTCTGTGTTGGAGCACTGTCTTCACTGCAACATCACCAAGCAACCCAACCAAAGAGCCTGTAAATATTTTTTTTTCTGTATATAATGAATCTTGGTCAGTGGAGTGGATAGTAGATTAGTTAAAAGTGTTTGTTTAATTAAATGTGTTTCAGTCAGGAAAACTCACGTTTGAATTAAGTGAAGAATTCGTTCATCATTATGGGCATTGCATTGTATTTTGGCGGCGGTTCTGCTCTGGAGGAATGTCGTACCTCGGCACAGCGAACATACAAACATAGTCATGAACAGAAATCAAAATCCCCCCGATGTGAGCAGAACCAAACAGGTGGAGGCTGGGGTGGAGGTGGCAAGCAAAGGGCCAAGCGGCATGTTGCACAGCGTGAAGGGTCATTGCGAACAGCAGCGGAAGTAAGTGAGACTGACGTCTTTCAAATAGATGGCTGTATGACCTCGTGATGTGTCTCCTCCAATCGTGTGCCTGCTGATGCTAACGTGCTGGTAGCTTACAGGCTGCTGTCAGCTGATGTAGCTCTTCTCCAGTTTCCTGCTTGAACTAGTTACACTCATTTAAGTTTTAAAATTTTGTCTGTCATCCTTTGCTGTCGTAAATGTCATACATGTTATAACAAATTGGGGCCATAACACTACAGCCTTAGTCACCGGGGAGGTCCATATGGTACAGGTGTTTAGAAAATCTAAAGTGATCTTCCAGCCTGGAGTAAGTGTAGGGCCTCTGTGCTGCAGGAAGTGGATGGAGGGGTGTTGACTGTTTCCTGACCAGTCTGCTTATAACTTCTCACTTAGCACATGACACAGGGCTGTATTTTTATTAATACGCAGTAGTTTTATCCAGTGCCTCACCCCACTTTTTTCTGTGTCTTTCCGAGGATCTTTCCCTCCACAACCTTGAGTCCTGGACCATCCGAGCCCTGTCCCTCACCATGAGCGCTGGCTGCTGCTGTCCTGCTGTCCTGATGCGGTCCTGATCCAGTTCTGCACCATCCTCGGGATGCCACTTCCTGGTGCTACAGACGCCGCTGTTTAGATGGACTTAGAGTGAAATGGCAAAGGAGTTTCATTTATTTTACTTTATTTTGTTATTAACTAGCTGCCCGCGGAGGATGGGCTTCCCCACTATAGCCGGTTCCTCCTGAGATTCTTCCCACTGGGGAGTTTTTTCTCACCACTGTTTGAGGATTTTTCTTCTTACTGGGAGTTTTTTGCCTCATTTGCTGTTGTGGGGAATAGGCTGGGCACTGCCCTCTCATTTATTTAAACTCTCACTGTAAAGCGTCTTTGTGACAGTCTGTCTGTGAAAAGCGCTATACAAATAAATTGAATTGAATATAGTGCAGTGACTCATCAGTGTTTCAATACCAGTTTTTAACTCTGAAAATGTTTATTCTCTACTCCCATGTCGGTCATAATTGAAATGCACTGAATACACAACACTCCCTCTACAGTGAGCACCATTATTCACTGGGCAGTAACACAATTTTTGCCGTTGCGTTCTTGTTGGCCGAATTAATCACCATATTTGAATCCAATAGAACAGCCATTTTACGCACTGAAGAGGATACTGAGGCAAATGAGAAGCGCTGTGTGTGTGTGTGTCTGTTTGTTTGTTTCCATGAAATGTTGGGACAAATGTCTGGATAAACACCAACAAAGTCAGGACCTGTTGAAATGTCAGGAAAAAATCATGGTTCTCATTTTTCTAACCATATAACAGTGATCTGCTGTACTCAAACACGCCTCCTGTTCAATAATCTCGCTTGTCCTAAATTTTCATGATTTCAGGGCATTATCCATGTAAGTGTGTGTCGATTTTTGCTCGAGTGTGTGAACGCCAACTAGTGGCCATATTTAAAAGTTTTACACACTTTGCGGACACGTGACTTTAAGTCCTAGTATGTGCCGTTCTCGGCCGGAGCAGCCCCTTCTTAATTATCATAGCACTACCCCGCAGAAAATGCTACGCAGGTGTTCGTTCTGCGTGCAACAAGTTGGGGATTACGAGCTCTTTAAGGTAAATATGCAAGCTCTTTCTCTCCAATATTTCACAATTCGACTGAAATGTTTGTAAGTCTGTATAAATGGTCAGCAGGCCTGTAATGTCAGTTTGTGCTGCCTGAGTAGCTGGCTGCTAACTGAGCCACGTGATTCAGCAACCGTCTATCAGCTCAAGGGAGGTGATTAAATTGCTTGTTAGATGGCTAACACTAGGGGCATGTAGTTAGCTAGCTAGCTAATTAGCAAATGTGCTGCTCAGTTTTTCATTAGTTTGGCAAAGAACAACCAGTTGAAAATGGCCTGTTTATGAAGTAGAATGGGGCGACTAAAATTAGACAAATTCGTCGAAATTGTGAGTTTGGTATTGCATTGGTAGTTTGCAACTGGTTATGCTCAGCGGTACTATCCGACCATCGCAGTTTATACAGCTCGTTGGTCGGAGTCTAATTGGCTACACGGCAGTGAGCTATTTGAGGTTCCGTTCGCGGGACTCCCTAAAAACACGGCATTTCGCCCAGCACCAGTGATCTGGGATCAGTCGCAAATTACGATTCTGACTCTGCTGGCATATAACTCCTGTTCCCAGATCAGTGGTCGCTTGGCGAAATACCGGCTGTCCCCGCCGTTCGCAGCGTAGAAGCGACGTCGTTTTGAGGAAAAAACGGTGTAACATTCAGAGAGTTCAGCCAGCAGTTTGCCTGTCGTACAATTCTGCCTGTCTGAAATTCTGTACCAGCGAGATGTCGGGAAGAAGGTAACGAGGTCTTCATCCAGAGATAGATGCGACTCATCATATTTTATCCTCCATTGATAAACCCATCTTTGAGGAGAGATTCATTAATCCCTACAAAGGTATGCAATTTTTTTCTTGTAATTTAACATTTCGTTATACAAAAGTACAACTCTCTTACGTGTTGGGATCAGAAGAGCATTTTAGAGTAGTGCTCTGTAACTTAGTTGACTGTGTTTTGCCATAGCAAACAAGGAATCTGTTTAATGAGTTCTTCTGCCATGGAAATTATTTGTAAAAGTCAGTGATTCTTGGCATTAAAAAATATTTGACAGTAAAATGTGGTCATTTCTCTGTGCAAGTAGGGAAGTTAACATAATGATTTTCCGTATGTAAATAGTAAGTGCATTTCAGGGACTTGATTTATTCTAAATCAGGTTTTTTGTCGTTTTACCAGGAAGAGGTGTTTTTGCACGTGTGCCCGTTGAAAAGGGATGTTTTCTTCTCGAATATCGAGGAGAGCTAATCTCTCAGCAAGAGTGCAATGCAAGGCAGAATAAATACTCAGACAGAGAGAAATCCTACTTGTTTGATTTCCAGTGGAACGGAGGTTACTGGTGGTAAAAATGAAAATCTTAAGAAACCATGGACATTGCATCCCCTGGGCCAAAAAGATGAGGGTCCATCCAGCTTGTTATCAGCACACCGTTCAAAAACCAGCATCCAAGATAAAAGGGGGAGCATCGGTGCACATGGTAGGGGTTAACTCACATCTATGAAGAAAGATAGATATATGTATATACAGTCCTGCTCACCATTATTGGGACCCCTTCATTTTTGCATAAATTTTACAATATCTTCAGAAATAAATGGAAATGTATCAAATTTACATCATCAGGATCTTTTAATTGGAGGTCCAAAATACTTTAACAAAAGAAATCGTTTTTACAACTTACATTTTGTAATTTCAAAGAGGAAACAGAAAAAAAAGCATGTGCAGCAATAATGGCACCCCTCTTCAGTATTTGGTTGCACACCCTTTGGCAGTGATGACAGCCTCCAATCGTTTCTTGTAGTCATCTATAAGCTTCTTGCACTTCGCAGCTGGTAATTTCTCCCACTCTTCCTTTGCTAATTGTTCGAGCTCTTGAACTTTTGCAGGCTTCCTTTCCCCACTGGCAGATTCCAGCTCATACCAAAGATTTTCAATCGGATTGAGATCAGGACTCATTGCTGGCCATTTTAAAACAGTCCATTTTTTCCTTTTCAACCATTCCTGCGTGCTTTTGGATGTGTGCTTTGGGTCTTTGTCTTGTTGGAGGACCCAAGATCTTCGACTCAAACCAAGTTTTCTTACACTGGGTAGGACATTTCGCTCCAAAATCTCTTGATAATTCTCCGATTTCATGATTCCTGTGATACGGTCAAGGCCTCCAGTACCAGATGCAGCAAAGCAGCCCCACAGCATAATGGAACCTCCACCATGCTTAACTGTTGGTAGGGTGTTCTTTTCCTTATAGGCTTCATTGCGCCGTCTGTAAACAAACTGTTGGTGTGCATTGCCAAACAGCTCTATTTTTGTTTCGTCTGTCCACAGAACATTTTCCCAGAAGGATTGTGGTTTGTCCAGGTACTCTTTGGCGAAGATTAGTAGTTCCTTTTTATGTTTTTTCCTCAGCAAAGGTGTCTTCCTTGGCCTTCGGCCATAAAGCCCGGTTGGGTTTAGCGTGCGTCGTATGGTACTTGCTGAGACCATAACCCCAGACTGTTCCAGGTTGGCCTTCAGGTCTTTGGATGTTAGACGTGGTGTTTTTTCCACCATTCGCACCAACCTTCGAAGACTTCTCTCATCAATTTTTCTCTTCCCCCCACGTCCAGGGAGGTTCTTGACAGTTCCATAATTGGCAAACTTCTTAATAACATTCCGCACAGTTGAAACAGGGATACCAAGGTCTTTGGAGATGGCCTTATATCCTTTGGAGGTCTTGTGTTTCCTGATTATCGCACTCCTGATGTACTCAGACAGCTCCTTTGTCTTCACCATCGTGACAAACGAACAGGAGACAACAGGTGGCTTTTTAAAACAAAAGTCATCATTCATTGGATAATTCATGTCACATGAGCACAGACAATTTATCATAGGTGTGATTCTCATTTGTGATTTACCTCAGGTGAGTCACAATACTGATTTACTGCCAGGGTGCCAATATCAGTGACATGCAGGCTCAAAGTTTTTCTATTTTTTTGTCTAATTTTTTATTGTTTTAAATTGCTGTTTATCATTTGCTCTTTTGTATCAAACACAAGTTCTCTATAGTAAAAAAAATGTCTCACTTGATTAATTTTTTCAGAAGATATTCCACATTATGTACTTAAAATTCATGGGTGCCAATAATGGTGAGCAGGACTGTATGTATACTCTTCCAAAAAAGAAACTATACATTGTTTTTAGCATCAATTTATTATACATGAAATGTTTTGACAAATGTGGAAAACATATTGAAAAGAAATTGTAATCAATAATTCAATATTTCTATAGTTTCTTTTTTGGAAGAGTATATATATATATATATATATATATATATATATATATATATATGTAACCCCTTTTTGACGGGTGTTAATCACCCAGCACAGTACAGGCTACTTAAAGTTACCCTAAATTACAATAAATAATGGCGCAACAGGATCCAAAGTTCTCAGCGGTGGAATGGTGAGCTGGCTGAGATTCCTTATACCACAAGCGTAATTGAATAACTGTGTAGTTGTAGTAAATAGGAATATGAATAATTATAAATGATTACAAATTTAGTAGAGCGGTGCCTCCACTGTGGAAAAACTACACTTACCCTCAAGCCAGTGCAGGATGCATCTCCCCAGAATTCAAATACATTATGTACAATCTATTATAATGAATGCTCTAGCTATGTAACTGTAGTGTATTCAATTACAACACACTCATTAAGCTACCTAAATAGCACTCTTCAAGACAATACCGTTAGTCAGGTGAAAAATGAGCTGCCAACGCCCAAGATAGAATTAAATAGTAATGATTATATTTATTAATAAGCAATAATAATAGCAATAGGAAATATTATTGATATGTAAATATATGGTAGTAATAAAGACAAATAAAAGATTGTCGATATCAAATAATAATAAATAAAATAAAAAAACCACCTGACGGAGACAGGGGTGAAAACAATTCATTGCTAATATTCAGCGAGGTTATAAGAAACTTCAAGAGCAAAAAAAACCAAGCTTAACCGTCGAATCACAACAGACTCTGTCGCTGTCTCCTCTCAAAACGGGCCCCCGTACAAAGCTATAAACCAACGGTCTCCGGTAATCAGCAGGAGCAGCCCGATGCGTGTCCTCACTCTGCTCAATCTAGACTTGGCCTCCCCGAAAACTCCTCTCGTGAGGTGATGGAATCTTCAGGTCGCTCGCATGTTCGCGGGCATCAAACATATACTAATTTTTGAATGAATCGGGGGGAAAAAGAGCGCGTCTAGGGTAGAAGAATCAAAATCACAGCACCAGGTGCTCTTAGGCGAGGGGCAAAGAATGTAACAAAAATACGAAAAAAGAGTCTAAGGCCTCTGGTAGTGAAAAAAGTAAAAAGCCTTTATTAAATGGCTAATGCATCGGCAAAATTAAAAAGCGCACCTACGCGTTACGGCCATACAAGGCCTTCATCAGGGTGACTAAACCATTTGTGAATCAAAAGCACCATTCAAATAGAAAAGGAAAGGAAATGACATCATGAAAAAACAGGTAGGATACGTCTTAGGTGAATTTTTTTCTGATTTTTTTCTGATTTGTTATTTTTTCTGATTGGTTATTTCTCCTTGCCCTTAATACGTGCGATATTGTGTCCTTTATTGTTGTTTATCAGGTTTTATATATCCTGTTCTACCTGTTTTTTCATGATGTCATTTCCTTTCCTTTTCTATTTGAATGGTGCTTTTGATTCACAAATGGTTTAGTCACCCTGATGAAGGCCTTGTATGGCCGTAACGCGTAGGTGCGCTTTTTAATTTTGCCGATGCATTAGCCATTTAATAAAGGCTTTTTACTTTTTTCACTACCAGTGTGCCTTAGACTCTTTTTTCGTATTTTTGTTACATTCTTTGCCCCTCGCCTAAGAGCACCTGGTATTGTGATTTTGATTTTTCTACCCTAGACGCGCTCTTTTTCCCCCCGATTCATTCATTGTTATAGGACTCTAGGGGTGAGTCCTGGGGAGCTGCTCCGTCCGCACGCTTGGACGTTTGGGGTAATTTGTTTGCGGTCTCATCATGGCTACAACGAGTACATTCTTTTTTACGAATGAACAAGGCAAGAACATCGTAGTTCAAGATTCTTTACTGGATGACGAGACTTTGGACTCTCCGCCAGATTTACGCAGATCCTATCAGGATCTTAAGAAACTTTTAGAAAAACAAACGAAATTGGAATTACATGCAATTACTTTATCGGACTATTGGAGGAAAGAAATGATTCCTAGAGGCCTGCGGATCAAAAAGTTTCCTTCGTTTGGCCATGACAATCCAGATTTCAAACATAAATGGGAAGCGATTTTAAATAAATGTTCACTTGATTTGATTTTATTGTTGATTGAGGAATCTAAACGTCAAAAGGATTCCCTCCACGCAGATATTGAAAACATTAAGGTTGACATTGCCCGATTGGCATCGGAGGACCAAAGACTTCCTTTTGAGTCTAAATTGAAAGAGGACATTGACAAACTGCACAATTCTTTGAAACGCAAGAAAGTAGAGAAGTTTCAGAGGGATACCGAGGATTACAAAGGCGGCGCATCAGTCTATACGTGGACCAACAGCAGTGCGATGCGTGGATCTCGTTTCCCACATACACGCTCCCGGTCCGTGTCCTTCAACCTCCCTAGCAGTGACGAAGAGGAATCCTGCAATCGACAGGACATCTCGTCCACTGGTTTTTTAGACAATTTACAGAGAGGAAAAGGAGGAAAACGCGGAGGGGGAAGAAACGAAAGGCGTCCAGCTTATTCTCTGCGCTCTCAAGCCCAGCAAACACCACAGATGCGCTCGAATCGGACACGGTAATGAATATCTCGGACACGCCCCTTTCCAAGGAGTGCGTGTCAGCGCTGTCAAAAGGTTTGTCTTTTGCGCCTACTTATAGCGCCAGCCAGTTCCATACTAAAGTTGATTTGTATAAGTTTTACAGAAACTTACACCTGAAGGTGTGGTACAAGCAAAATTCTTTGACTACTCTAGAAAGATCAGCATCTCATGAGCAAAATGCCACTCCCCGTTCTAAGTTCAAACCCAAGTCTACCTTTTACCCCATCATGAATAATGCCTGCCTTAACGCGTTCACAAAAAAAGTTTCTCATGATGTAGACAGAATGTTTGAAAATAGAAAAAAAACTTCACAGAAGCAACCTATCTAAATCTGAAAATGAAGCCATAAAGTGGCTATCTGATAATGACAATTTGATTGTACGCTGTGCTGATAAAGGGGGAGCTGTTGTGGTATGGGGCAGAGAGAAATATGAGATCGAGGCTTATAGACAACTTGAGGATACTGACTACTATCTACCTTTGTCTACTAATCCCTTGGAATCCATGAAACATGAATTGGGAACGTTTTTAGATAAGTCCTTGGAACGAAAATGGATTTCAAAGCAGGAACGTGACTTTCTCTATCCAACTTATCCCAGATGGGCAGTTTTTTACATGTTGCCTAAAGTGCACAAAGATTCTATCAACCCCCCCGGAAGGCCCATTATCAGTAACAATGATACCATTTCAGAGCCAGCTTCTAAGTATGTGGACTATTTTATTAAACCTCTTGTGTTCCAACTGCCTTCATTTCTCCAAGACACTACCCACACTCTCAATAAACTGTCTGAGCTCACTGATGTTGCCTCTTGCTATATGGTAACTATGGATGTGGAATCGCTGTACACTAATATTCCACACCAAGAGGGCTTACATGCGCTACAGCATTATCTCCAGCTCAGACCGGGCGATGCTGTGCCCCCTACTGACTTTCTTTTGCAATTGACTGAGTGGACATTAAAAAATAATGTGTTTCTTTTCCAGGACAAGCTTTATCGCCAACAGAAAGGCACTGCTATGGGTGCATGTTTTGCTCCTAACTATGCCAATTTGTATTTGGGTTTGTGGGAAGAAATGTATATACTCTGTTCTGACAACCCTTTTTATGGGATGATAAAATGGTATGGGAGATATATAGATGACATTTTGATGTTTTTTTCAGGTTCTGAAGAGGAGCTTCTACAATTTCATGCATATGTCAATTCCCTTAACCAGAATCTAAGGTTGAGCATAGAATACAGCAGAACTCATATAAATTTCCTGGATTTAAGAATTTCATTAACTGAAAATGGTCAACTCCACACAACTATTTTTAGAAAGAGCACAGACCGCAATACTATTCTTAGGGCAGACAGTTTTCATCCCCCTGGTTTGATTAAAAGCATACCTTTTGGACAATTTCAAAGGCTTCGTCGTATATGTGATGAAGAGTATGATTTTGACGAAAAGGCTTCACAGATGCACACTCGTTTTCAGCAAAGGGGATATAAGTCTAGTCTGTTAAATCGGTCTCTTACAAATGCTAAATCGTTGGAGAGAGAGAGTCTTTTAAAACAGTCACGTAAGCTCAAAAAATCAAAACAAGTTTATTTTGTTACACAATATAGTCGAGAGGCAGCTGAAATTAGGGACATTATAAAACGCAATTGGAGTATTATTGAGAGTGACTCCACTTTAAACGCTGTTTTTGAAGAGCCCCCAGCCTTTTCTTTCAGACGGGCTCCCTCCCTGAAAGATAAATTGGTACATAGTGATTTGGCACCCAAAACCAAAACCAAACCTACTTGGCTTTCCAAACCTTTCGGCAACTACCCTTGCGGGAACTGCAATCAATGCAAATACATGGTTAAATCTAAAACCTTTACGGATCCTAGTGTTCCCCGTACTTACTCGTTGGACTCATTTGCGAATTGCAATACCACTTTTGTCGTGTACAGGTTGGAATGTATATGTGGGTGTTTTTATATAGGCCGTACTAAACGGAGACTGAGGGATAGGTTATCCGAACATGTTTATGCCATCAGAACAGCGAACGACAAATATCCCATGGCTAAACATTATAGGTTGGCCGGCCATGAAGATCCAAATTCTTTGAAAGCTATGGTTATTGATGTGGTCCATAGATCTCGAAGGGGGGGTGATCACCTTAAACGTCTCCTACAACGGGAGACGTTTTGGATTTTCCAGCTCAAGGCCATGGAATTTCCAGGTTTAAATGAAGAAATAGACTATTCTCCATTTTTATGATATATGTTTGTGCTTCTTGGTTGGATACGTCTTAGGTGAATTTTTTTCTGATTTGCTAAAATTTTTTTCTGATTTGTTATTTTTTCTGATTGGTTATTTCTCCTTGCCCTTAATACGTGCGATATTGTGTCCTTTATTGTTGTTTATCAGGTTTTATATATCCTGTTCTACCTGTTTTTTCATGATGTCATTTCCTTTCCTTTTCTATTTGAATGGTGCTTTTGATTCACAAATGGTTTAGTCACCCTGATGAAGGCCTTGTATGGCCGTAACGCGTAGGTGCGCTTTTTAATTTTGCCGATGCATTAGCCATTTAATAAAGGCTTTTTACTTTTTTCACTACCAGTGTGCCTTAGACTCTTTTTTCGTATTTTTGTTACATATACAAATTTTTATTGGTGGATTATAAAATTCAAATAAAAACACAGAAGAAATACATCTGATTAGCCAATGCAGTGTGTCACATCAGAACAGTGAAAATATTCCCAAACACAAAGCATTATGGTAAATGGAGGTATGTAAAATACACAGTACACAGTATTATTTTAGAGGACCTTATATATATATCTATAAAGATAGATTTTGGAGCGGAAGAGGAAGATCTTGTTTCAGCGAGACGATGCCAACACCAGATCCTGCATAACCGGCAACATGAATAGTGAAAGAGTCCCGGTGTTAAACTGGCCTGCCGTCAGTCCAGACTACTTACCAATTTAACATATTTACCATATAAACAAAATATATGACTAACGAGGCCAAGAAGTGTTAAGTAGCTGAGATCCAACGCTGGGAGAACATTTTGCTCTGAAAACTGCAACAGTTGGCCGCCTCAGTTCCCAAACACTTGTCCGTCTGTCTGTCCATCTGAAAAACTTTAACCTGCAATACTTCATCAGTGTTCTTCGAACACGGCTTGTTGAAACATGTTGCTGGTACCAAATTCAAAATCGGTATATTCTTTAAAAAAAAAAAAACTTTGCCTAGGTTTCACAGTGGTGCAAAAGTGTTGGCTCCCCTCCTGATTTCTTTATTTTTTGCATATTTGTCACACTTAAATGTTTCAGATCATCAAAAAAATTTTTACATTGGACAAAGACATCAAGTAAATACAAAGTGCCATTTTCAAATGATTTTATTAAGCTACCCAAACCTACCGGGCCCTTTGTGAAAAAGTAATTGCCCCCTAGTTCCAAATAACTGGTTGTGCCAACCTCGGTGACAACAACTGCCATCAAACGCTTACAATAACTGGCAAGGAGTCTTTCACATCCCTGTGGAAAATTTTTAGCCCACTCCTCCTTGCAGAATTGTTTTAATTCAGCCGCATTGTAGGGTTTTTGAGCATGAACAGCCTGTTTAAGGTCATGCCACTGCATCTCAAGCGGATTTAAGTCCGGACTTTGACTAGGCCACTCCAAATCCTTAATTTTAGTTTTTAGAACCATTCAGAGGTGGACTTGGTAGTGTGTTTCAGATCATTGTCCCGCTGCATAACCCAAGTGCACTTGAGCTTGAGGTTGCAAACTGATCATCAGTTATTGTCCCTCAGGATTTTCTGATAGAGTAGAATTCGTGGTTCCATCAATTGCAGCAAGTCGTCCAGGTCCTAAAGCAGCAAAGCGGCCCAAAACTATCACACTACCACCACCATGTTTGACTTTTGGCATGATGTTCTTTTTATGAAATGCAGTCTTGGTTTTACGGCCGATGTAACGGGACGCATACCTTCCAAAGAGTTCAACTTATGTCTTGTCAGTCCACAGAATATTTTCCCAAAAGTTTTGGGGATCATCACGTTCTTGGCAAATGTGAGACAAGCCTTTTTCATTTTTAGTCAGCTGTGGTTATCGCCTTGGAACTCTCCCATGGATGCCATTTTTTCCCAGTCTCCTTCTTATTGTTGAATCCTGAACACTGACTTTAACTGAGGCAAGTGAGGCCTGCAGTTCTATAGATGTTGTTCTGGGCTCTTATGTGACCTGGATGAGTCGTCAATGCGCTCTTGGAGTAATGGGAGGCCAGCCGCTCCCAGGAAGGTTCACCACTGTTCCATGTTTTTTCAATTTGTGAAAAAATAAAAATCTCTTCGTCATTTTTAGGAGTCCCAAAGCCTTAGAAATGGCTTTGCAACCCTTTCTAGACTGACGTCAGTTTCTTTGTTTCTCATCTGTTCTTGAATTTCTTTAGTTCCTTTAACATGACCTGTTGCTTTTTAAGATCTCTTGGCTTACTTTGTCAAACAGGTTCTATTTAAGTGATTTCTTGATTCAACAGGTCTGGCAGTAATCAGGCCTGGGCGTGGCTAGTGAAATTGGACTCAAAAATATGGTTAATCAGTTAATTCATGTTTTAAGAGGGGGGAGGGGGGCAATTTTTCACATCGGGCCAGGTAGTTTTGGATAGCTTTTTCCCCAGGATAAATGAAAGCATTACTTAAAAACTGTATTTTGTATTTATTCAAATCCTACTCAGTTTGGAGATGACCTCTCGTGCGTCTCACGGCACACACGAGGTAACCTACACACTGGGTTGGATTTTTACTCCACCACTTGGCAGAAAGGTTGTTCAGAATGTGTACTGGAGCTTGGCTAAGCAGGATTTCATGGCACAACCGTTATTGTTACTTTCTACATGATTTCCGTGTTGACTGTGAGCAGTGCGGATTAACGTTGGCCATCGGGGGCGAAGAGGAACAGCGGGGGCACAGCAGATTTTTAGCGGGACAAAGTAGGTGGCTGCGGGGGTGAAGAGAATCATTGGGGGCAGAGCAAACGGAGTTGGGAGGGGGTGAATTGAATGTCAGAGCAGAGCGACTCCAGTTCCCATTCTACTTTTGTTTTTAGAATGGGTACTTTTTGATGGTTCAAATGGAGGAACTTACTTTAAGTTTTTAAAAAATCCGTTTTGATTGTCACTTTTCAATTTAGCACACTTCTTGTGGCTTGCTTGTCATCTAGGTATTGTTTTGCCTCAGAGGCATTTTTTTTGGTATGGCTGCATTCCATTGCGAAACAACTTATCGTTGCATTTCTGTCAGGTTTATTTGAATTTGCGGCAATTTTTTGGCCTCCAAATTGTAAAAATAAACAAAAATGAGTTCTAATCCCAAATGACAAGTGTCTTGCTTTATTGAAATCATTTCTCCAGTCTGATACTCAGGCCCTGAGTTATAAAACCTTCAATTGGGGACATTCTTAGATAGGCAAGGATTGCCTTGATTTATCTGCAATAGGGTTATGGCATCATCCACCAAATTACATTGAAATTAATTGATGCAAGATGCACTGGAGTGATAGTTCAAATAGGAGGCATATTAAACCATTTAAATGAAGTAATTCCCTGCTGAACCCTGTATATCTTACAGTAAACTTCAAAAGTGCAAAATGGCATATATGATTAGAATTTATGGAAAATGCCATCAGACCTCTAATCTCTCATTGGAGCAATAATTTTAATGCATATATCACTGAGAACAGTATTAGAAAGGTTTGTACCTGGAGTACCCATATTTCTATTTTGTCCCAATTTCTCTGCTTGGATGGGAAAAAGTAGTGTGTGTGTACACTAGTCCCAAATAATGATGTAAACCTGACAATGTCCCCATATGTAGGCAAATTTCATTTATTTAATATATGGCATTTTGGAAAAATATAATTGGTAGCCATTGTTATGTCCTCTTCTACCTCTGGGTGGCGATAGTTTCCCGTTTCTTGTTTTCCCTGTTTAATTGTTTTGCAGGTGTTCCCTGTTGGTGAGAGGGGTCCGATAGGTTCACCTGGTGTTCCCCTTTCTATTTCTGAGCTGCGACCAGGAGCGAAGGGGAGGGGTTGCCTTCACGCCAGCAACTTATGCCGTGTTGTTGTTGTTTATCCTTGATTAATATTATTCGTTTTTTTTTTTAAACTTTCACTATTCCTTATCTTTAATTGTAAATTCTTTAGTTACAATAAACCCCTAGACTTTGAGCTTTGGTGTCTTTGTTCGCTTTATATTGCGCTGGTTTGCTTATGTTAAACTGGGTTGTAACATAATGGGGGCTCGTCCTGTTGTTCCTAGTTCGCCTTAGTGAGGGTGTATGGCAAGTTGTCTTGACGCGTCTGTTGTGGTGAGTATTGTTTTCTGGGTGTTCCCGTGTGTCATAATCAGGTAGCCGCCGAGTGGACATAGAGTCCACTACTTTATCATTTTACTTTGTTGTTTTTGTGGTAATCCTCAGTCGGTCCGTTTCGGAGGGTGCAGTTGGCTGCGTTTCCGGTCTGCTGCATCCTCTCGAGTTCGACGGGTAATGTATGCCGGGTGGGGGACGCCACGAAGACTAGTTAGGTTTTGAGTTAGTTTTTGGATAGGTAAGTAGGGGTTGTGGTGCAACGGCGAGTCATCCAGTTTACATGCTCTTTGTGCGACGCTTGGAGACTTTGTGTACTGTGTACTTTGTGTGCTTTGGCACTTTGTGTACTGCGATTGCAGTGTTGTGTAGGTTGATTTGTTAGTGATTAGGCTTTGGGCTGCTGTGGTTTCCGGGTTTTTGACCCTTTCGATCGTCTAATCGCTTATCTTCCTGTTGTGAATTCTGCTGGCGTGTGGCTTGGTAACACCCAAACTTTTGCGTGGATATTTTCTAGGGTGTTTTTGTGGCCAATTTGTTTGATCTTTGTGTATTGCAGCCATTTGCTTGATTTGTTTATTTTTTTTGTTTGATCTAGTCTAGTCAGTCATGTCTGAGGTGGCGAAGGATTTTGTTGAAAATCCATCTGTGGATGGCCTTTCATCGCCTCACCAAAGAACAATTGATATAGGTAGCGACTTTGTTGCAAATTAAATTGAGCAGTAGCGAAAAGCGATTGAAGAACACTGTCAAGTCTATCGTCCTACCCTATTTGGTGGAAAAGGCAATCCTGCCACCTGTTGATTTAAAAGAGGCTAGTCAGTTAAAAGAGCTTTCTATTCGTGAGAAAGAGTTAGACAACAGGAGAGAGGAGTTGCGCATTAGAGCCTCCGAAAATGAACTGGAGTTGCGACGGCTTGAAGCAAACGCGGTGGTGGAAAACTTGGATCTTTTCCATTCTACCAGTTTTGATATCAGTAAGCATATAAAACCGGTCCCACCCTTTGCCGAGAAAGATGTGGAGAATTACTTTCCGCATTTTGAGAAGGTGGCTATTACGCTCAAATGGCCGAAAGCTTTCTGGCCTTTACTTATTCAGTCCACCTTGATTGGCCGTGCCCAAGAGATTTATGCATCGCTGTCCTTGGAACAGAGTTCAAACTATGATGAGGTGAAAGGGGCTATTTTGTGAGGTTACCAGCTCGTCCCTGAAGCATACAGGCAACGTTTTAGGCGTTACAAAAAGGCTGACCGGCAAACCTATCTTGAGTTTGCTCGAGAAAAAGAAACGCTGTTTGACCGTTGGTGCGCTTCTAAAGGAGTAGATAGTTTAGAAAAATTGCGCGAGTTGATCTTGCTGGAGGAGTTTAAAAACTGCTCGCCCAATGCTGTTTCTGTCTACCTTAATGAGCGCCAGGTTGGTACGTTGCATGAGGCTGCTGTAATGGCCGACGAATATGCTTTGACTCATCATATTCCTTCCAAAGACAGGCACAGGTCTGACGGGTCTTCGCCCCGTGCTGGCACTGCCCAGTCATCGAGTGCCTCCGATCAGATTTCTTGTTATTTTTGTAAACGACCAGGACATGTTCTGGCAGATTGTGGGGTTTTGAAAAAGAAAAATGCTGCAAAAAGTGTTGGTTTGATAAAAACAATTTCAAAGTCTCCTATTTCTCCACCTCGTCCTGACCTTGCTTGTGATGTGCAGACAGGGTATGAGCCCTTTCTAAGTGACGGGTTTGCGTCTCTGCCCGGTGATCCAGAACAGATACCTGTTCGTATTTTGCGAGACACCGGTGCAGCGCAGTCGTTTATCTTGGAAGACATTTTGCCATTGTCTGATGCCACTGAGACTGGCCTAAGTGTCTTGGTCCGTGGCTTTGAAATGGGATGCACTGTTGTACCACTTCATCACGTTGACTTGAAATCCAATGTCATTAATGGCACTGTTGCTGTGGGTGTTCGTCCATGTTTACCTGTTCCGGGTGTATCTTTCATTCTGGGGAATGACATTGCCGGTAAGTCAGTGTGGGGTGAAGTGCTGCCGCATGCAGTTGCTGTGCCAGGACAGCCAGCAAGGCATGAGTGTGTGCTCAGGCACCCCGACGTTTTTCCTGCATGTGCGGTTACGCGTGCAATGTCTAAAAAAACCTCTTCTACTCCAGAGAAAACCGAGAATGTCTCTACTGGTGATATTGATTTATCTGATTCGTTCTTGTGTAAGTTTGAAGAATTGACTAAAGTAGATGGAAAAGTGTCTGAGTCAAAGACTACTAAAACTCCTCTACGTCTGTCTCGCACGGAGCTGATTACTGCCCAAAAAGCAGATATGTCTCTTGTGTCTCGTGCCTCCTCAGAGATCGATCTTGATAAAGAGCCACAATGCTTTTATTTTCAGGACGGTATTTTGATGAGGAAATGGAGACCTTACAATGTACCTGACCAGTGGAATTCTGCCCATCAGATTGTGGTCCCGTCTGTATACCGAGATGAAATTTTATGTGTTGCTCATGATGGCATTGCAGGGCATTTGGGTATTGCAAAAACGCTCAACCGGATCAGTCAGTATTTTTATTGGCCCGGTGTGAAAAGGGATGTTGTTCGTTTTTGTAAAACCTGTCAACTTGTTGGTAAACCGAATCAAACGATTCCTCCCGCTACATTGTACCCGATTCCCCCTATTGGCCAGCCTTTTGATCACGTAATTGTTGACATTGTTGGTCCACTCGTGAAGTCTAAGAGTGGTTATCAGTATTTGCTCACCATGTTGTGTTCAGCTACACGTTTTTTAGAGGCTGTTCCTTTACGTAAGGTTACAGCTAATTGCGTTTTGAAGGAGCTGCTAAAATTCTTCTCTCTCTTTGGTCTTCCTAAGATCATTCACAGGCCTACCAAAGAAAACGTAGCCTCAGCACACAAAAACTTTGAAATGCCTACATTAATCGCGGAAATAGCAACAGAAAAATAATACCCCGCTACCGAAACTGCAAAAACCGCAACATAAACTGTTGACTCGTAGCATAAGACTATGAAACTGCAACATCTTCTTTCGCATCCGCCTTTGCCATTTACTGCGCTTGCGCGTACCGGCCCAGGCTGCTCTCAGAGATAGCGGAATCAGGCGTGTCTCCCTCGGTTGGTAAGTAAAACTTCCAAATATGACGATATTGTTAATGCAGATGTTTAACAATGAATTGTAAGACGTAGCTGTTACATCCACATTCTCGTAAATTCGCTTATTTTAGCATGTCACCCTGCCGAAAATGAACGATGCACTGTCGATTTCGCTATAGTCTTATAGTTGCCAACTTGACGACTTTCTCAAGACGTATACATACGTCTTGAGTGGACAAACAATCCCGATTTGGAAAGTCGCCAGATTAAGCGAGAAAGTCGTCCGTTGTGTTTCCAGTGGAAAATCCAAATATAGAAATGGAACTTAAAATAAAAATGCTAGAGATTGAAAGGGAGGAAAGAGGAAAAGAAAGGGAGGAAAGAGAAAAAGAAAGGGAGGAAAAAGAAAAGCAAAGAGAATTTGAGAGGGAAGAAAAAGAAAAACAAAGGCAGTTTGAATTAGAAAAATTAGCAAGAAAAGAGAAAGATTGCTGAGAAAGAGGTTGAGTACATGTTAAAACATGATATTATCAGACCCTCCAACTCCGATTGGAGTTCACCCTGTGTGCTAGTTCCAAAACCTGATGGAAGTACTAGATTCTGTACAGATTATCGCAAAGTCAATGCTGTAACTAGAACTGATGTGTTTCAAATACCTAGGATTGATGATTGTATTGATAGTGTAGGGCAAGCAAAGTTTCTGACCAAGATTGATTTATTGAAGGGTTATTGGTGTGTGCCTTTAACTGAGAGGGCCAAGAGCATCTCTGCTTTTGCCACACCATCTGGATTGTACCAGTATGAAGTCCTACCCTTTGGCATGAAAAATGCCCCAGCCACGTTCCAAAGGATGATACAGTCTACAATCGCCGGATTGCCACACACGGGTGCGTACATCGATGACCTGATCACATGGAGTGACTCCTGGGAAGAACATCTAAAAGATGTAGAGACGTTGTTCCAGCACCTGACCCAGGCTAACCTGACTGTTAACCTGAGCAAGAGTGACTTTGGTTGTGCTACTGTCACCTATCTTGGCTACGTCATAGGCCAGGGTAAGGTGGCACCCATAAATGCTAAAGTCCAAGCCAACATGGACTTTCCAGTTCCTGACAACAAAAAAGCTTTGCGCCGCTTCCTTGGAATGATCGGGTACTACCGTAAGTTCTGCAAGAACTTTGCTGAGATTGCTCTCAGTCTAACTAACCAACTGAAGAAAGGCGTAAAGTTCACCTGGGATGATGCATGCCAGAGAGCCTTCGATCACCTGAAGTCTCTGCTGTGTCACTTCCCCGTGCTCAAATCTCCTGACTTCAACAAACCGTTCTCCATCGCGGTCGATGCTAGCGACCAAGCTTGTGGATCTGTGCTCCTATAGAGAAGTGACTCTGATGACATTGAGCATCCCGTGGCATACTTCTCCAGGAAGTTCAATCGCCACCAAAGGAACTATTCCACAATAGAGAAGGAACTGTTGGCTCTGGTCCTTTCTTTACAACACTTTGAGGTTTATGTTTGTACAGGACAAAAGCCAATGATTGTGTACACTGACCACAATCCGTTAATGTTTTTGAGTAAGATGAAAAACAAGAATCGGAGATTGTTGAATTGGAGTTTGATTTTACTGGAGTTTGACTTGGAAATTAAGCATGTGAAGGGTACAGACAATGTAATTGCTGATTGCTTATCCCGTGTTTGAATGTGTATATATATATCATGTGTTTGAATATTGTATGATATGTATATATAGACAAGTGTTCACTTAACCATTTTGTATTGAAAAGAAAAATTTTGCCTTTATGAGTCAAAATTTTTCCCTTTTGGAATGGAGGTGTAATGTGAATATAGGCCAATAGATGGCAGTATTTACCTTTTTTTTGTTGAGCTCAGACTGGAGTCATGTTTAGACATGTCCTGGACATGTCTGGGGCAAGTCTCAGAAAATTAAAAAAAAGAGGTCTGAATGTGGGTGGGGTCTGCAGAAGAGTGTATAGGGAGGGGAATTGAGGCAGTAGGGTAGGAGGAGAAATTGCAAGAAGATGACCAGACCTGCCATTCTGTTCAAGACCTGTGACGTTTCTTTTGTGGATTTCTTTGCCTGTGTTTGAGCATTTTCATCATCCAGGACATCACCAAGCCACCCCCACGAAAAGGGATTGTAAATATTTATGTTTTGTACATAATTCAATCTTGGTCTTTAGGTTAGTTAGTTGTTATTGTCTTTGATAATTAAATGTGTTTGAGTTTTTTAAAACTGTGTCTGTCATCCCTTGCTGTTGCTGTTGTGTTATAAATGTAATAACAAATTGGGGCCATAACACTGGCGTGAAGGCAACCCCTCCCCTTCGCTCCTGGTCGCAGCTCAGAAATAGAAAGGGGAACACCAGGTGAACCTATCGGGCCCCTCTCACCAACAGGGAACACCTGCAAAACAATTAAACAGGGAAAACAAGAAACGTGAAACTATCGCCACCCAGAGGTAGAAGAGGACATTTTTTTTGAAAAAGAAAACCATTTTCGATTTGTTTCTACGACCTTCAGAAAGGCAGGTCCCCTTATGTAGGTGGTTGGTCATGTGTCCTGTCTTTGCACAGAAACAAGTGTGTGTGTGTGTGTGTGTGTGTGTGTGTGTGTGTGGGCGCGTGTGTGGGCGCGTGTGTGCATGTGTTTGCGCAAAGGCGTACTTCTGTGTGTGTGTGTGTGTGTGTGTGTGTGTGTGTGTGTCAATCTGGGCTTTACAGCTGAAAACTGGAAATATTTTAAATGAAATAGGAACACAGAAGTGTCTCAGCAGAACACTGAAAGCCTTTAGTTCTTGAGAGAGAATGAACGAGGGGAACTGAATATGAAAAAACATCATATGAGCCCCTCAGAACAATAGTGGTCTAACTTCGTATTCTAATTTTCTGAGTTAGACACATTTTTCATGCTGAAGGTAAAGTCTATTCATGCAATAATGGGCCAGAAGATTGTTCGTTCCACCACTTAAATATAGATAGTAGTGCAAGAGTGGTCTATCTCCAAAATTCTTTTATGCGAAACATGCAAAAATAACAAAAATTGTCAATGTTGACAACAAAGTACTTTCTGACCATGTAAGGGATGATTCAAAGGATGTCACGTCAAGACATGTCTAAATAATTACTAGCATGCTGAATTTGACAACGTCGAAACTTTGGAAGCCGTTTTCTCAAAATGATAAAAAATGGAGCTAGACCACTATTGTTCTGAGTGGCTCATATTATCATTCACAATATTGCATGAATCATCCCTTCTTCTCATTGTGCTGTAGTTGTCCAGCCTGAGCAGGAGCTGGTATGAGATGGGAGCTCAGCAGAGGAGAGTTTGCTCTGAGCTGTACCTCGGCGCTCTTGGGTAAAACTGCTGTTATTCTTGTTGATGCTCCAAGTGCTGGAGTCTAATGAGGGAACATTGCGCACTGTGCTATTTTACAATCTCATCTCAAGGATTAGAAAAATGGGTTTCCCACCGCAGCAGTCATTGCATGAGAAGGACATGCAGCTGTTATGTTCCAGCTCGCAAGGGATGGAGGAAGTAACATAAAACCAGGATGTAAAAAAGGTTCACCAAAGTATTTACAGTATTTTCAGTAGGGAGGTTTCGGCTGAAGAAATAAAGACTGAAATAGGGAACAGGGCAACAGGTGCAATCAAATCAAAAACAGCCGTCCTATCGTTACCGGTGAAAGAATTTCTTGAAACTTAATGCAAACGAACTTGGAATACTGCACCTACTTTTTACCAATTATTTAGGGTGGGCCACTTTGGGAACTATATTTATTTTAATGTTAAACCTTTAATTAGTGATGAAAAATGTAGCCAAATTATGCTTTTCTGTGGCTTTCAATTCCTCCTGGGTCTCATATTTTCACAGCAATCAAGCCATGTTTGGCGTCAAATTGTTCCTTGGGATGGCAGCAACAATAACAGTAATACATTTTAGAACTAGCACTGTGATAATTGGGAGTTACTCAGTGATTTAGCCCCATATGCCGGTGCTCATCTGAATTTGGCCCACATCTGTCCGAGCACATATGACACAAAACACAAATGCAATTTCTAGGCCCACATACATCTCTCCACACAATCAATATGGTAAGGATTCAAAAGCATTCATGGGTAATTTTCCCATACTGACACAACACCAGCTTTGAATTGTAGCTATAAACATTACACGACACTAGCTGACGGGAAATCCCTCCGCTCTGTCAGAGAATTAGGTTGCCTTTGCCATAGCCATGTTATATTATAATGATGTATACAAAACCATCAATACTTTTTCTGTGTGTTCACCGTATTAATGTTTTCATTCAGTTGCGATGTCATGTGAAGGAAAGAGTATGTTTTTTGGCCCAAGGTACATTTAGCTAACGTTATGTTAAAGCGCGGCACAGTGTGAAACGTGAATGTTATGCTCTGATGACAGGAGTGATAATTTAATGCCCCATCGCTGTTTCTGCACAGAGATGCCTGAACTGCGACTTGTCCCAGAAAACTTGCTTCTCATTGGCTACATTGGTTGGGTTATGTCCCGAAACTCCAGCAGTATTGAGTAGCTGGAGGTTACCTAATAGCCATGACTTCTAATTTCGGAAATCTGTGCACATTATGCTTTTCGATGAAAGTCTGGAAGCATACGTTCGTTTTCAAGATACATAATTTCCATCAAATAGGCTACTGATCGGACACCAATAAAAGCTAAGTAGACAAGTTTTGTTAATTTTACAACTTAAATTTTGCTGAATATTAATGCATCTTATCGATCAGAGACTGTTTTTCCTGGGCGGGGTCTGGAGGCTACCGAACTGTGACCTGCCCGAATCCAGAAATCTCTATGATATTTATTGATAATTTAATGTAGGCATGGGCAATACAAATGAATAAAATGACAACATTTCTTGAGTTGCTGAGAACAAAGTTATTATTATTTTCTAAAGATTTTTTTGCAGGTAAGTACAGAAGACACAGACGACTTGCTTGCCACAAGTCCAACGCCTTCACAGGAAAGGGTCTCGGAGCCACGCGGGCCCAAAAATGGCTGATTTCGGCATTTTTCAACAAAACCCACTGTGAAAACTGGGGGGGAAGCCTGAGGGCATTTTCAAAAATACAGTCTATTCAGAAATAAACCAGGCCGAATTATCCATTAGGGTACCCTAACAGAAATAACTGATGCTGAAGTCATCTACCCCTTCTCTGAAGTACAGCAGCGCCCCCTAGGCCCTTTTTAATGGAAAATGCATTGAATTTCACCCAGTTATGTTTAACAGACATTACATTTTATAGCGATATTAAAAAAAATGGTATGAATGGGTTGCCAGTGAAGTTTTTTTGGATCAATGGCCTGCAAAAATGTCTAAATTATCGGTGGGAGGGCAAACATTAACGCTACTCACCCATTACTATATAAAATGCAGTGAAGTCGCTGATGCCGGCAGTTGTTCCCCCTTCAATAACTCTTGGTGATTTAAAAAACAAACAAACAAACAAAAAAACTTTGCACTGTTTTTTACTATGTCCATATACCCTCCTCCCATGATAGTTTCAATGAGCTACTGTGAATAATTCAGAGTAAAACACAGTGACATGCAGACGGAGGTTAGTTTGGTGAGGCAGAAACCTCCTCTTTGCTTGATTAGCAATCAGACGATTAACTAGCTTAGTGAGACTATTCGGCAGAATGACGGGCCAGTTTTAAGTTTCCGCAGCGTCATTATTCAGTACATCAAAGCTGAAATGCTCAACAGCAGATTTGTGCATACTTGCTTCCAGTAAGCCGAAGCAATGTCATCAAAAATATTATACAGTTCGACTTATGCAGAGTTCAATGCTTAATCAATAGCCTATATAATGTATTCTCCTTCAAATACGCGCTTTTACACCCAAACAAAAAGTGGGCGTTTATTTTCAGTCTTCTATCTTAATCCGATTAACAAAATGGTTAAACGATATACAGAATTCCCGAGAGTTGAGAATTTTTCCTAATTGATTATTCAGATTTTCGTCCTTGCAGTCTCAAATTGAAGCTTATATGTGAATGAATCTTGTTACCAGTGGGCTTCAAAGGCCTGGCGCCGGTTTATTCCTTGGTATATTTTACTGAAACTTCACAAATAGGGTCACAGGATATTCTGTCAACAAACTATGAAAGGCAGACTAAAAATACGCTCACCTTTCTTGCTACTGTTGAGAAGAAATCAAGGCAAACTCGCGACGAACTTCACCAAATTCTGTCAAACTTATTTCACATCCCCTGGAGGTCTATCCTGGACGAACAGACTCGTAATTTCTCAAATTCGAATTGCTGTATCAAATCAGGGCCGTAGCTGGGATAAGACATCGGCGCGGGCTATCTGAAGTCTACCTCCGAAAAGGTTATTTTTGCCATTTTGAAAATTTGTAAATACAGTGCAAATCGAGGTCGCACATTCATCCAACAAGCGAACAATAGCTCTGTTCAAATCGCATTTTTGGCTGTAATACGCAGAGTTCATGAATGAAATGCGGGTATCCTATTGAAAAGGTTGCTTTTAATTAAACCATGGTGCTCTTTTTGTATGAAAATGGTACGTCATTTTTTTAATAAGTTTTCTGAGGCTTGTTCACCGCCACAGTTCAGCTGTTACGCATTGCATTAGAGTTTATGCAGAGCGTTGCCCATGCCTATTTAATGCGTAAAAAATGCATGAAATTGCAATATAATACTTTAAAATGTATTCATCAAAGCTCACCATTATATTAATTATTAAATACTTCCAGAAAGAAGCAAGCAAATTACGTTTTTTTTGTTGACATACCAACTGATAAGTCCGAGGAGCTAGGAACGCAGTGCTAGCTAAGGTGATGCCCGCATTTCTGACATTTTCAGAGTATTGGCCACCATGGCTCTTTAGCTACCATCATTTGTAGACGATGAATAATGACGACACTTCTTAGCCAGCTCAGTCTTTATGCAACAAATATCTGACGGAGAAAACCAGGAACTATGACTGGGGGCCCCTGGAGAGCGGGGTTCGTTTCAACTGAGACGTCATCATAGGAACCAAAGGTCGCCTGCTTATGAATCCCCTAAACAGGAAGAGGAAGTAACAGCAGTGTCCACAGCCATATTACTCAACCATATTTCCATAAACGAATGAATCACATCTTTAAGAAAGACAGTCAGTGTTGAAAGTGTGACTGTTTGAAGTTCTGAGAGATTAATTGAAATATGTTTCCACCGCAGCAGAAGACAGTAGAGTTCACCTTACTGGAGGAAACAGTCAGGCCTTTAGACCTTTACAGGAAGAAAGCGGTCAGGTCTACTGGTGTTTGGGAAACTGAGTGAACATAAGTCAGGTCATTGCAGAACTCCAGTGAAGAGACACACTGAGAATCCTTAGCCACATAATCAGTGCTTCCCATCTCTGGTTAGAAATGCAGTGTGAAATAAAGTTGGGACACAGGATGGCATCTGACTGTATGCTGATACCCAGAGTCCGACTTTCTCCCTTTGTTTCCTTTCGGGGGCTGCAAACCCCCTCCTGTCCTGTGAGGTGAAGAGTCCAAGGACTACTGCAGCCCACTTCCTCGCGCCCATGCCTGGTGACACACACAGTTTTATTTTGACCTGTACTGCATTATTTCTACTCATTGGTATGATTATATCTACCTGCAATAGGCTTCTACTGAACTATAAGCTCATTTAATGGTTATTCTCCTTCATGGGACTTTAGTACGTCATTATTTATAGTGATAACTTATGTAGGCCAATCAGCTGCCTTACTGCTCCTCTGTAAAACATCTTTGTGACGGCTGTTCCCTAAAAAGCACTGGATTAATACTAATTGACTGAAATTGACAGCTGGCCATTTTACAGTGGGTAGTCTGGTTCCAGTAAAGATCTCAAACAACAGCTTATCTGCATCTGCTGAAAGGGTGTGGTTGTGAGTTTCCTGTCTGTGGTTTAGGGGGCTCAACAGAAGTTACGGTATCAGCGCGTGTGAGGAACTATAAAAGGGGACAACAAAAGAAGGTGACAGTAGACGCAGTGGACCAAACCAGCAGTCGTCTGGAGATCACCGAGCATCATTGGTGTGAAAATGAAATGTTCCATCGTCCTCTGTTTCCTGCTGATCTGTGCAGGTGAGCCACAGCACTCTGTAACATGGTTAAAGGGTTAAACTAACGATCGCTTCTGTAACCCGATTAAAGGGTTAAACTAACGATCGCTTCTGTAACCTGATTAAAGGGTTAAACTAATGATTTCTTCTGTAACATGGTTAAAGGGTTAAACTGGAGATCTTGTCATTAAACAGGTGATCTCTTCTGTAATTAAACAGTTAAACAGTACTTCCTCTGTAGTTCGAGGCGCTAAATCCACTATCAGAGAGTGAAGTCCCTCCCCAGTACAGTGTTCCTGTGAAGTCAGCTGCTATAATTCAGGGGCACTTCAAACACAGGGAAGAAAGTTACACCTTTGTTTTCAGGGACCTTCTGCTCAGCAGGCTAACGGAGGTCAGCACATCATGCCAACATTAGGAAATGAATTTTCTGTTAATTTTTAATAAGCACAGTGGCCTACTCCCTAACAATTTAGTGCCTTGTGCAGCTAAAGTGATTTGTCATCCTGTGGTATTTTTTTAGTGTCAATAGAATTGAGTTGATTAATGATTACTGTGTGCTGGTTTCAGCGAAGCAGCACACGTTACACTATTATTTCTTTATTATTAATTTTCAAGCTCCTCTTCTGCTTAAATTTTGCTCACTGACTCCATCCGCACCGTTTTAGCTATAGAAACCGGTCAAACTTTAAAATGTCCAGCATGATCCGGTTTACGCTGCATCTGAGCAGATTTTTGATTCGCTTCTTAGTTCATTTTTAATGACTATTATCAAGTAGTTTTTCTGCTCCTTTTTAATTCCAGCTGAATTCAGGGATTTTCAGCTGATTCAGATATTTCAACATTATCTGCACTTTCATTGCTGGACATCCATTCAACTTTCAAATGTCTGGCTTATTTTCCTCATGTTTCTCAACTTTTTTCTTGCGCAACTCAAGACTTTGAATTTAGCCTTTTCAAGTTTTCAAGGCAAGCTCACAATTTATATATTGTATTTATATAGACCAGGGCTGGGCGATCCTGGTGCGGGAGGGCCAGCGTGTATGCAGGTTTTTATTTCTGTCTGTGGACAAGCTGGGTTTAAGGCCGGATGCCCAATACAGGTGATGTGGGGCAAAAGGAAATATTGTGGCTATTTGTTGCATAGCGGGGTGCATAAACCAGCATCATAAAGACGGGGACATAAGGTTTTTTCATGTTCCCCGTGGCGAGAGACAACGACAGGCGTGGATTCGAACTGTACATCGGAAGATGTATACATCGTTCGTCCGGAATGATCACTCTAGAGTCTGCAGTACTCGTTTTGTCAGGGCTGGCCCGACTTTGTTGACTCAAATAATGTTTGCCTCATTCTGTCTCCCAACAAACGAGCGGATCTCACACCGATGCAAGCTAAAAGGAAAGAGCGATCTGATCGGAGAAATATAGTGAAGGTACTGGTTGATATTATAAGTTGTTTATGTTGGCCCACTAATTGTCAAATAATTGTTTTATCTTTTGTTGTTTCAAGGTGTTAGTTTTGCAGCGTCCAGGTTTTGTATCCACATTTTGAAAAGGGACTGGCTTTGTTCGATCCTATAGGCAATATATGGCTTTAAGTAGAAGTTAAACTCTACGCAAAAAAATATCAAGCCAATGGAATGTTAGTGCCATGTGATGTTTTCAGTCTAGGTCAGCTCTGAGGGGCTCACATTACAGAGCTAAGTGTAGGTGTGGATTTCATTTTGCCGCTAGGAATGATAATTTGCTTTCCTTGTGATTTCAATTTCATAATTACTTGCTATATATAACCAACAAAGTGGCATTTGCTTGCCAGTTAGTTTTGCGGACGTGAAATAATGTCATTTACACCACTATGATTGGGTCCCACGCCTGAAGTCAGCTAATGGCTACAGTGTTTTTGCAACGAATTCGCATTGTTCCAAACAACCAGCAAACACACATGATCGTAATCGCCTCTTAACATGCATAAGTGCACAGGTACACGTGTAAAATACATCTGTTTGACTGAACGCTACACATTTGATTTCGGATTTTCATCTGTGCTGAAAATAGTAATTTCAAGGACTTGCCTTGACAGTATCTCGCCTTTCAGTTTGTAGGAGAAAACTAATAGAGCTTGGTCCAGCTATATCATCAGGGGGAAAAGAATTTCGGATCCAACCTCCATGGGGACCAATGAACCATATCACTATTTTGCGTTCAATCGATGCCAAAGGTGCTTAAAATAGGCAAAATAGTGATACGGGTCATTTATCCCCATGACTCATCAGCCAATGGTCAAATATTTGGCCTATTTTAAGCGGCTTTGTCATTGATTGATTGCAAAATATTGATATGGCTCATTGGTCCTCATAGCTGATCGGACCCCAGTTTCCCCTATTGGTATTTTACAATGTCATTTATGTGACATAATTTTGTGGTGCAATGTATAACAATGCTATCGGAGATAAATGACTGTCGTCGGTTCTACCAAGAAGTTTGCGTAACTGTTGCTAATCGGAAAACATAAACTGTGAGAGGTTAAGGTTATGAAGTATTGAATGGTGCTGCTGGGTCTGAACATTCAGGACGAGCAGCAGATTTCACCAAAACAGAAGAAGGAGCAGATGAGATGAAGTGCATGGTGGTGGGGTGTTTTAATTACTCCAACAACGTCACCATTGTTCGTTTTCACCGTTCGCCGGTGGGTGTCCCAGAGCAGTGTAAGCAATTGTTGTTGGCAATAGGGCATGTGGACTTCAACAAAAAAACCACAAGGTCAGAACGGCTACTGTGCAACGATCTCAAAATGCTTTCCGGATGACAGACCGGATCTACTTTTGATTTCAAATGGTAATTACAGAAAAACTAAGCTCGCAAATAACAAACTGACCCAGACCACTTTCTTATTTTATGTATAAATATCATGGTATGTATGACAGCACCTAATCTTCTCCTATAATGTTTCACAAGATGGGAGAATACAGAAAGAGGGATCTTCAACCATTCCTCTTTGCACAATCTCTCTAAATCATCCAGCGACCTGGGTCCTCTCCTCTGCACTCTCCTCTTCAGCTCACTCCTCAGGTTTTCAATGGGGTTGAGGTCTGGGGACTGAGATGGCCATGGGAGGAGCCTGATTCTGTGTCTGATGAACCATTTCTGTGTAGATTTGGCCACATGTTTAGGGTCATTATCTTGGTGAAAGACCCATTGATGACCCATCTTCAGATTTCGGGCAGAGGCCATCCGATTTTGATTTAAAATGTCCTAGTATGAGACGCTTTTCTGCATACCCATCTTTTGTGTTCTGCCAGACACACTTAGAGCTTTTTGGCAACAAACACTCTATCTTGTTCTCATCTTACCAAAGCACACGGTCCCAGTTGAAGTCCCAGTACCGCTTAGCAAACTACAGACGTTTGCCTTTATGATTGTGAGTGAGAAAAGGCTTTTTCCGTGCATGCCTTCCAAACAGATTATTTACTAATTAAATGTTCCTCGATACTCTGATCAACTTTGTAAACTACTGTAGAAATGACAGAAATACTTCAATTACATTTAATTCCTAGGAATTGTTAGGGGTGTCAATAATTGTGGAACAGGCGATTTTATGAAAAATAATTATTTCTTTTTCAGGGATTTTTTTCCCTTAAAATTCACTTGAGTTGAAGGTTACATTTTTCTACAATTTTCAGTGTGAGAGTATGCTTCTGCAATAATTTATTTTAAGGCTTTTAACGCATCTTGACCAGGGGTGCCAATAATTATGGAGGGTGTTGCATGTGCTTGTAGAGGGCATATAGGTCTCCTATATAGCTTATATTCCCAGTGGCAGTTTCTGTTTGTCATACCTATTGCATAGCTCACGTCTCACTTTTGCAACTGTCATACATGATGCCGAGCTCATATTTTTATTCTCAAGGTAATATCTGCATATTAGTCCAAAGTCCCTATAGAAATAACAAGAATTTCACGCAATAACTTATTAATCGCATGTGAACACGTGATATTGGCATCACATTTGATCCTAAATATATGTTGACATGTGACAACGGCATGTTATGTTTAAACCAGTCACTATTAACTATGGCAAGTGAGAGGAGACAAAAAGCTATGATATCAACACAAATATCGAATACTGTTTGTAACATTTTTTTCCTGAAACATTAACAAGGTCACAGATTCTTTCTTGACAACACTTATTTCCATTCTATGAAGATTGAGTTGTGTATTGCGGAAGAGAAGGAAATGTATAAAAACAAAATGATCTGATTGTTTATTTCATCAATTAAGCATTTTTTCAAGTTTAAGTCACTGCCAGATTCACCACATGAGATAAAATTGGATTCGCATCATTACAGCTCATACACATCCACTGAAAGGTAATACACTACACAGTTACATCCACCAAATGCAGTGTTTTCTATCTTGTCTGTAATGCAGTTTGTAGATGAATATGGATCAGAGGTCCTTAGTCTAAATGTGGCAAAATAAAACAAAAACAACAAAATAAAAGTACACAGAAGAACATACATTCAAGTAAACATGCCTTTCAAAAGTCATTGTCATCCCCACATCTATTTGAGCATTTCACTGTAGTTAATGAATTTGAAGACAAAATCTACATTTATGTTCACATTTTTAATGAACAGACACTTGTCTTTTATCTGAGATGCTTGTGTAGCAACTAAAGGTCCCAGACCTTTTCCTATAGGGATGAAATCACAAGGATTCTTGAATTCCCGCAGGGAAAGAACCTACATAAACATATAGGTTTTAATCCTCGCCCAGTGGTCGGCATTTCTTTTCAGAAGTAGCATGCAACTGGCCAATGCGCTACAGGGATGCAAATTACCGGGGGCCAGCTGGGGAAGCGTTATGTAGATTAGAGTTCCCCTGGGCATGTCCTGAAGGCTGGAGGGGCATTAATATAACTGATTCTGACTTAAACCGAATGCACGAAAGCTTAAATGCCAGGCTTAATCTGGTGTTGATCAAACTTCATAGCTGATTTGTGTGGATGCAATGGTCTTGGTCTGTTGAGAGAGAGAGAGAGCAAAGTAGTGTCCTTTGTTGTCATTTCTGCCAGGTGCTTCTGCGGGCTGTGCCATCCCATCGAAACTAAGGTGTGACATTAGGGTGTTTAGGATGAATTCTTACACTTCGCACAAACACAATAATTCACCAAAGCAAGCTGCTGTATTGTAGAGGCTCAGTGACTGTCGTACTCTGACAGGCTCTTCTCTGCCCTACAGGACGTGGGCATTAGATCATGGGACCGTCGTAAACCACTGTTAAAAGTACCTACTTTTTCGTATTACATTCCATTTTCTGATAACCAGCGACATAAAATGTAATGTATATGATGTTCAGAATTTATTTCCCACGTGCAAACTATTTAAAATTTTTGGAAAATTAACCCGCAAAAAGAGCTGGGTTTTAAAAAAAAATCGATTTTCCGATTCAGATCGATTTTTTTATTTACATTTTTGATATCGATTCATTTTATTCAATGATCGAACTTTTATTAGTGCATTTCCATCTTGCTTGTGAATATTCAATAACTGATCCGGGAGTGCTATCTAGTGACACAATATTGTTCTGCATGCATAAATTTGCAGCTCTGTGTCTGCTGGCGGACACATCTGCACAAGGCGCTGAAGATACCCTGCCGAGCATCGTTGTTCTTCGCAAACACACCAAATCCAGATAATCCTTAAATGATGAATTACATTAATATTTCAATTTGTTACAAGTAGCGAAGTGGCCAGTGTCAAAGTAATGAAGTAGAAGTATACTTTATCTTCTAATTGTAGTAGAGTAAAAGTCCCAGTTAAAAAAAAAAAACCTCAGGTACAAATCCTCAAAAAAAAAATACTCCATCCATCCATCCATTTTCTATACCCGCTTATTCCTCACTAGGGTCGCGGGGCGAGCTGGAGCCTATCCCAGCTGACTACGGGCAAAGGCAGGGACCCACCCTGAACAGCTTGCCAATCCATCGCAGGGCACACACACCATTCACTCACACACTCATACCTATGGGCAATTTAGTGTCTCCAATTAGCCTGATATGCATGTCTTTGGACTGTGGGAGGAAACCGGAGTACCCGGAGAAAACCCACACGAACACGGGGAGAACATGCAAACTCCGCACAGAAAGGCCCCAGGTCGGATTCGAACTCACGACCTTCTTGCTGTGAGGCAGCAATGCTAACCACCGATACTTGTCATCAATGTACATTGAGCAGCTTTTCATTGATAGAAAGCATGCTGCCAAAGCGAAACTACCTGTTGACGGTAAAAATGCACAGTGATCCGTACGTAACTAGAGTGGACACGACTGCTTACGCACGGAACGGTAAATTGAGGCCGGATTTTCAAGCTACAAGTAATGATGGGAGAACAAAGTCAAAGTTGGATATAAATTTCGGGATCAGATCTTTATTTTAAGCTCAGCTTCATGTGTAGGGGGATACATTTTCAATAACAGCGTTGGGTGGAAGTTTAGGAGCAGAGGCAGAGGAATTTTTTTTTATAATACGGGAGATTTACGAGAGAATAGTAATACGGGAGGGCGGCGGGAAAGAAGGGTAAAATATGGTAGTTTCCCGGCCAAAACGGGAGATTTGACAGCTATGGGTTTTACAGACAGCGAGTTCTGTTACTGTGAGCAGTTGTACCAAGCATCCAAATTACAAACAAGTATTAAAAGTTAGCTTCAAATGAGGTTTATGTTCACACACCCTCTGTAGAATTTCCCCTGATATCACTCTTGCATATTTAGGACACAAACATTAGCAACAGTAACTTGGCTACGTTAGCCGCTGTGCTACAGCCACAATCAACTGGCTATCACGTCAGGTTGGCTTATGCAGTAAAAGCAACTTACAGCTTCTGTGTCTGAGTCACGGACAGTTGGTACCGATCCAGGATTTATCTTCGGATATTTTACAAAGCCTGCATTTTAGGCCAGTTGCTAGTGCTAACTATCGTTAGCGGTCCTGCTAGCCACCCGTAACACGTTAGCTTCACTTACATTATTTGCTGTTATATGGTTACTTACAGCTTGTGGCTCTAAGCGTCTCAAATAATCTGCGGTTCTTCTTTTGTATTTTCAAAAGTGTAGAAGCTACTTAGGCATAGTATGATCTGCCGTTGTTAGTGCCTTCTAGAATAGTTGCCGGTGTAGGCAGGTCCAGCACCACGATTGGCTCTGGCTAGGTCTGTACTAACTGGACGTCACAACCTGACATCAGGTTTTACCCAGATCTCGTGAAAATCTCGGGAGGAGCTGTTCTGAAAGGAAATCATGCTCACAAAATCATGTACTTGGATTAAAGGCAAAATCCCTGTATCTTATGTTGAGAAACTTTTCAAAGGTTGAATATGGACATCCAACGTTATAACATTACTAATATGTATTAAAAGAAGGATCAGCATAATTGGTCCCCTTTAAAGACGATTTGTAATGATTTCGGGCTTTGGAGAACAGTTGCGTACTGATAACATTTACCTGGAGTGTCAGCAGGGGGCCACATAATGTGGAAAAAGCTTAAGTACTTGGTATTTACATAGTTCCCCAATTGGTTATCCCAGATTCGAGGGCGATTGGAAATGCTAAACGAAAAAAAAAAAAAAAAAAGTTTAGTTTTAATATAGGGCCACATATAAACCCTAATATAGGGTTGAGCATATATGTGACATATAGGTACATATACACTCCTGATCAAAATCTTAAGACCAGTTAAAAAATTGCTAGAATTTGCATTTTGCACTGTTGTATCTTAAGAAGGTTCGAAGTAGAGTTTCAAAATGCAAAAAGAAGAAATGGGAACAAGAGACCAAATGTTTTGAGCAGGCAATTTATTGAAAAGAACAATTTAACTGAAATAGGCTGTTCATCAGCTGATCAAAAGTTTAAGACCACATCCTTTAAAAGCCCAAATCTGTGGAAAAAATTTGGATTCCATGTCATTTTCTGTCAAGTAATCACACTGTCAAGACCTCTTGATGGGAAAAGCAAAAAAACTCACTGCCTTCGAACGTGGCAGGATTGTTGAGCTGCATAGACAAGGCCTCTCACAGCGTGCCATCGCTGCTGAGGTTGGACGCAGTAAGACAGTCATTTTGCATTTCTTAAAAGATCCTGAGGTTTATGGAACAAAAAAATCAAGTGGTAGACCCAAAAAAATCTCACCGGCTCTGAGCCGGAGGATCCGAATGGCTGTCCGTCCAGACACGGGACGATCCTCATCCCAAATTAAGGCCATTACTGGTGCTGACTGCAACCCAATAACCATCAGAAAGCATCTGCAAAGGAACGGCTTCAAAAACAAAAAACGTCTTCAAAGGCCACGTCTCCTTCAACGCCACAAAATTGCCCGTTTGGCCTTTGCAAGGGAGCACCAAACATGGGACGTTCAAAGTTGGAAGAAAGTTTTATTCTCTGATGAGAAAAAATTTAACCTTGATGGTCCTGATGGCTTCCAACGCTACTGGCATGACAAGGAGATGCCACCTGAGATTTTTTCAACACGGCACAGCGGAGGGGGCGCCATCATGATCTGGGGTGCTTTTTCCTTCAATGGAACAATGGAGCTCCAGGTTGTGCAGGGGCGTCAAACAGCAGCTGGCTACGTGGAGATGTTGCAGCGGGCATCCCTCATGACTGAGGGCCCTCGTCTGTGTGGTGATGACTGGGTCTTTCAGCAGGACAATGCTGCAATTCACAATGCCCGTCTGACAAAGGATTTTTTTCAGGAGAATAACATCACTCTTTTGGATCATCCTGCATGTTCCCCTGATCTAAATCCAATTGAGAACATTTGGGGATGGATGGCAAGCAATTACAAAAATGGACATCAGTTCCAGACAGTGGATGCCCTTCGTGAAGCCATCTTCACCACTTGGAGCAACATTCCTACAAGCCTTTTGGAAACACTCGCATCAAGCATGCCAACACGAATTTTTGAAGTGATCAACAATAATGGTGGAGCTACTCATTACTGAGTCTGTTTTTGAGACTTTAATTTCTGTTTTAGGGGTTTTTTTGAGCTATGGTCTTAAACTTTTGATCAGCTGATGAACAGCCTATTTTAGTTAAATTGTTCTTTTCAATAAATTGCCTGCTCAAAACATTTAGTCTCTTGCTCACATTTCTTCTTTTTGCATTTTGAAACTCTACTTAGAACCTTCTTATGATACACCAGTGCAAAACGTAAATTCTTGCAATTTTTTAACTGGTCTTAAGATTTTGATCAGGAGTTTATGTACCTATAATATATGAAAATGGCCAATTTTATGCATGTCTCATATATGCAAAACCTATATTTGGCCCTGTAGTAAAACCTATATGTTTATATAGGCTCTTTCCGTGAGGGTGATTTCTGTCTGTTTGTGTCTTGTTTTGGTATTCTTACTTGTGTTCCAGCCACAGCATTTGGCATCACAAGAAACCAACCATCACACTCTGATTGCTACATTTTAAGCCACATATTGATTCTTGTGAAAATATTGCTTTAATTTTCTCCTGCACATAAATGCACGTTTGCTCTAAAAATGTACATCGCTCTCTCTCAAATGTGCTGTCCTTACTGCTGTCCTCTGTTGTTTAGCGGTATGTGCACAGTCAGGCTCTCTGGGGACAGAATATGATCAACCTAACCAAGATGAGGTGAGCGTCTATAAATTATCTATTTGTCTATCTAACTATACTGAACAACAAAAGAAACGCAAGTTAATGAAAGGCAGACTGGAAAATACGTTTGCGCGTGATTATTTTAGAAAATCGAATTTATTACTTGCGCGTGCACATGTACACTCATTTCATCAAATTTTTCTTTATTTTGCGGTCACTTTGACTGAGTAACCATAAGAGTACATTAACTAACAAGTTAACCTGCGTTTCTTTTAATGCTCAGTATATCTATCTATCTATCTATCTATGCGATTAAGAAATAATTCAGGTTCAAGGTTACATTTTAGCTGTTAAAACCATGCATCATGCTCCAGTTTTATAAAAGCTCCAGCAAACTGAATAATTCCTCTTTGTGAAACAGTATTTATCTAACTGAATTATTTTCCTTTGTGAAACTGTGCCCTGGATATTTGCTAGAGCACTTCAGCTCAATAAAGGCCAGTCTGTGTCTGGCCGATATTCTGACCAATCACATCTCATGGTTACAAGCTGCATCACGACCAATCATGTCCATATGAGGGAAGGGCTGCATCTGAGATGGTTTTCTAATTAACTCTTTCCTGGGCAAACTCATTACTCTTGTGTTACCCATGACCAAACTCCCCTGCTCGCTCTAGTGAAGAGTGGAGAAATGGTTCAGCCACAGTTAATTTATGCTCCAGCACTTTCTTGCAGTCTGTTCTGGGACATTGAACGTGTCATTAACTGTGCGAAGCTAAAATATTTCCACCATGATGAATGAACTCTATTCTGCCCTTTATCCTGCTTCTTTGTGTGCGGAGATGACTTCTCTGAGATGTGCTGTCTGCAAGAACATCCTGGACAGAGTCAGGAAGACCATGAATGACCAAGATACAGTGGTAAGAGCGTCTAGATGTGCCACGCTTTCTAGGACATCATGTCCCAAAAACCAAACGTATACAACGCACATGTACGTCCAATACCTGAAGCCTGCATATGAGGGAGGCATGGCCATTCAGTCATACCAAACAAATATGTGTCGTGTGGAAGTTTCAAAGCAAATCAGGTGCAATATGATTAAACGTTTCTCGAATCGTGACTGTTAGTTCAGTGGAGAAAAAGGTAAATGCCTGTGTAAAATGTGACTGTAACATGTGAATAGCTTCATTTTAACGTGATTTATTCCATGAAGCCGTCCTTACAGGAGGAGTCAGACTCCATAATCACCCCTGTTTAATGTCAGAGATCAGGGAAACACATCTTTAAATACTTCACCTCTTTAGATGTCAGAGGGATTTAAAAAACACCAACCGATGATGTGACAACATATGAGGAACTGGATATTAACCCTTTGGCCCAAAGGCTATAGTTTCCCCCACATAATATGGGCAAATATTGCATTTGTGATCTTCGCATAAGTCTGTGAAGTTGTGAAAAATAGACCACATATAGGGGTCCTGTAGACAATAACAATGGCTTCGGATAATGTTCTCTTTATTTATATCCCCGAATGCCGAATGGCGTTCCGGGGATATTATGTTTTTAGTCCGACCGCCACCGCCGCTGCCGCAGTACGTGTTAACGTGATAACTTCAGTGATATTTCAATTACAAATTTCAAATTTTGCACATAAGTAAGTATCATGAAGAGGAAGAACTGATTCGATTTTGGACAATTTACAATTTCTAGATTGGCCACCAGGGGCAAAAAACTGAAAAAATCACTGTTCCACGATAACTTCAGTAATATTTCAATTACAAATTTCAAGTTTTGCACATAAGTAAGTATAATAAAGAGAGAGAACTGATTCGATTTTGGACAATTTACGATCTCTAGATTGGCCACCAGGGGCCAAAAACTGAAAAAAATCAGTTTTTATCATATCACTGGAAATATTTTTCCAACTGACCTCAAATCAAGTGCAAATGAAAGGTCATGACCTGAGGATGTGTCCCACGATGACATTATACCTGTTTGGTTCAAAATTTTGACACAAAGTGAAGCTTTGTCACATAAAATTCACCATTTTTGCTATATATTTGGAACTATTTCTCCAATAGACATGAAACTATGTGCAACTGCAAGGTCATGACCTCACAACATGTCACATGATGACATCATACCTGTATGGTTCAATATTTTGCCACCAGGTGGTGCTTTCTGATGAAAAATTACCATTTTGGCCATATCTTCAGAACCATTTGTCCGATTGACCTGAAATTAAGTTCAAATGCAAGTGTATTCAAGGTCTATTCAAGGATTGGGGAATTGGAGGATTGGGGGCATTCGGGGGTATACCCCCAGCCGTCGCCTCCGACGGCATAAGCCTAGTTATGTTATGAACTGGGTGGAGGATTGAGGATGAGCCAATAGGGTGCATTTATAACCATGAGGAGGATGAAGGGAAATGGAAGAGGACTCAGAAAAATGGCTGTACCTAATAATTTGCTCACTAATAATTGCGCTCACTGGAAGAGACACCAGGAGGATAACTGTAGACCGTCGGGTAAGAGGTTTGGGGGAACCCATTAGAATGACCCCTTCGAGGTAGTATGGGAGTGACTACAAATGATTAAAGTGAGGGAACAGGAGGCACAATCAGCCCATTCACAGGAACCAGCCACAAACCCACACAGATCGCTGGAACAGGGCAGGAACCAATGAGGCAAACACAAGGGTTTTATAGCGACTCATAAATTCACTTTGGCTTGAGAGCATCAGATAATATATGTATCTTGTACAATTGCTGAAATAGTTGGGACAAAGTGTAAATTGTAAATAAAATCAAAACACAATGACTTTCAAATCACACCAGCTTGTATTTTATTCACAATTGACAGAAATAACATAAAAAATGTTGAAACAGAGAAATTTTGCACAAAATGAGCTCATTTCAAATTTGATGGCTGCTACAGGTCTTTAAAAAAGTTGGGACATGGGCCTGTTTACCACGGTGTAGCATCCCCTCTTATTTTTAACACAGAGTGGAGGCGTCTGGGCATTGAGGAGACAAGTTTCTTGAGTTTAGCCATTGGAATTTGATCCCACTCTTGTTCAAACCAGGCTTCCAGCTGCTGGAGAGTTTTGGGTCTCCTTTGACTGACTTTTCGTTTAAGTATGCAAAAAATGTTCTCAGTCCATGAAAGATCAGGACTGCAGGCAGGCCGGTTCAGTACACGGACTCCTCTACTATGAAGCCATGCTGTTGTAATAGCTGCAGTATGTGGTTTTGCATTGTCCTGCTGAAATACACAAGGCCTTCCCTGGATATAGATTTCATCTGGAGGGGAGCAAATGTTGCACTAAAACCTTTATTTATCTTTCAGCATTCATGGTGCTTTTTAAAACATGCAAGTGCCCCACACCATATGCACTAATGCATCCCCATACCATCAGAGATGCTGGCTTTTGAACTGAACACTGATAACAGGAGGGGTGGTTTTTCTCCTCTTTAGCCTGGAGGACACGACGCCCATGATTTCCAACAAGAATGTCCAATTTGGACTCGTCTGACCACAGGACACTTTGTCAGTTTGCTACAGTCCATTTTAAATGAGCCTTGGCCCACAAAACACGGCGGCGCTTCTGGATCATGCTCAACAATGGCTTGCTTTTTGCATGATAGAGTTTTAGGTGGCATCTGTGGATGGCATGGTGGGCTGTGTTTACAGACAGTGGTTTCTTGAAGTATTCCTGGGCCCATTTAGTAAAGTCAATGACAGAATCATGCCGATGAGTGATGCAGTGGCGTCTGAGGGCCTGAAGATCACGGGCATCCAGTAAAGGTCTTCGGCCTTGTCCCTTACGCACAGAGATTTTTCCAGTTTCTCTGAATCTTTTGATGATGTCATGCACTGTCGATGATGAGTCCTTCAAAGCCTTTGCGATTTGACGTTAAGGAACATTGTTTTTAAAGGATTCCACTATTTTTTTTTTATGCAAGGCTTCACGGGTTGGAGAGCCTCTGGCCATCTTTACTTCAGAGAGACTCAGCCTCTCTAAGATGCCCCTTTTATAGCCAATCATGTTACACACCTGATGCCAGTTAGCTTAATTACTTGCAGTATGTTCTTTCAGCCGATTCTCATATATATGATATGCTTTTTCAGACCTTTTTTTGCCTCTGTTCCAACTTTTTAGAGACCTGTTGCAGGCAGAAAATTGAAAATAAGCTCATTTTCTGGATTAAAATGTAAAATGTCTCAGTTTCAACATTTGAAATGTTATTTATTTTCTGTTGTTAATGACATATTTACCTCTGCCAGTAAGTTATGTTTTCGGCAGCTTTTGTCTGTTTGTTTGTTAGCAAGATAACTCGTTCTGAAATATGTTGGTGAGTTTAACTTAACTATTTCCGGTTTGCTTCTGCTACTGATGATGAGCAGATGACAGGTATATCATCCCGAAAATGTGATTTTAGCTACAGCCATATTCCCAGGATTTGGCTTAATTAACCACGAATGATGTTCGCATGATTTTTCTCGATTACCTGTGACTGAAGTTTGTTCATTGGCTCTTAATGAGGCATTTGCTGCTCCAACGAGAAGACAGGATTTCTAACAAGCAACACATTTCCAGCCTTTCTCACTGATGAGTGATGAACTGGCTTTAAGCGACAGATAAAATACGTGAAAATATTTGATAATTAATGTGTAAATAATCCATAACTTTAAATTGCTGTTTCATGAATCTAACATTCGATCCACGCATATTTTAATATTGTCGATACTTTGTTTCCCTTCCCACTCGGTGTCAGTAGCTCTCAAGACCATCACATTTAGAGCTATGGTTAGCTGAGCACGTCTAAGAAAACCATAACAATATCGCAGTACTAGCAAGCCAGTTGCATCAGAAGATGTAAAAGTAAATTCAATATAAAACCTAAACAGAAAATCTTGTTAGCTCTCTACCAATGCTACTGCTCGATTAAAAATGAAAGCTAGCTCCAGAAATTAATCTAATGAGGAAATTTGGGTCGTGCAACACAGGATGTTTGTCGCTTAAAACCAGTTCATGACCGTCACCAGAGCAAACGGCTGGAAATGATGCTACGTAGAGGCGTCGGAAACCCTCTTTATCAGTGGGGCAGCTAATGTCTCATTAACAGTGCCAATGAACAAACAGTAGCAGCTAATCGAGACAAATCAAGCAAACATCATTCACGGTTAATTAAGCCAAATCTTGGGAACAGCGGCAAGAGTGAAAATCACATTTTCGGGATTATATTCCTGTCACCTGTTCAGCATCTGATGTAGACTGATAAATGACAGAAGCAAACTTAAAATAGTAAAGCAAGCCAGTGTATTTCAGAATGTACTTAGACCCATTTTGTGCACATAGCCAATTAGAATAGCACATCGGATAGAATTCTCCGGAAGTATGCTTGCTCACCACAAGCCATGTTTCCGTCCACATGTTCTTATGCATGAGGTCATATCGAATAAAAAATGCCCTATGGAAACGGTGACATTCGACTTGATTTGAAGAATATCGACATAAAGTTTATACAGTTGATCTGATCGGATTTTCTTTTGATCGGTAAAAGGCTTATGTGATAAATGCTGATGGAAACGTTATTTGCCGAATAAATCTGCAACTGCATCGTGACGGTGTTGTGATGCGGTCGTAGCCTTCGGATAATGGTTTGCTATGTTGCTAATTGCTGGCACATAAGCACGTACAACTTGTGCAAATTATCATCATTTGAATGGTAGGCGCAATTCATTTTGGCTTACTAGCTAAATTTAGTCGGCTAACACACTGATTTTGTTCACTTGAAGGTTCTGCGATTCAGTGCGAAAATGAATGGAAACAGCTTTAAATGTCAGAAATCCATTCGATACACCAATTTGACCGCATAACAGCATGTGATTACGCACAACTTTTTATTCACTTTTATGACGTTAGATGGAAACGCATTTTCACCTGCTTATTTCGCATGATTATTTTTGGCGAACTTCAGATAGTTCGATTGACAAGTGGGTGGAAACATAGCTATAGACAACTTGGAAATTCTATTTCAATTGTTGTGCAATGGGCCGGAGTTCCAATTGCCGTGCTTTAGGGTTTTGCTGCCATCTGGCGGAGGTCTGCGCTCTCTGAGTTCTTTTCTAGTGGCTCATGTGATCTGAAAGTCATTGCATTTTGATTTTATTCACAATTTACACTTTGTCCCAACTATTTCGGAATTCCGGTTGTATAAACTCTCTGGATGGTCCTCACTTGCTTTGTGCAGGATGCAGCACTGGTGTATTTTAACATACGAGGCTATTCTCGGTAAATTACCTTCTTACATCTGCTCCAAATTTGTGCTGATATATGACTCCTTTAGATTATTGATTTTCAGTTAATTTTTGAATTGGGTTGATTATGTATTCTAGATTTTAGTCTTAATTGTTTAGATTTTAGTAGATCATATACAAGAGCTTTCTATTGGGGTCTACAGCTGAGATTGTATTCAAATACATGTCATTTGTATTGTTCGTAGTTGTTTGTCTGATTGTTGCCTCTGCCAAGGAGGTTATATTTTAGGCAGAATTTGTCTGTTTCTTTGTTTGTTTGTTTGTTACTTAGCTAGATAACTCAAAAAGAAATGCACCGATTTTGATGAAATTTTCAGAGAAGATGGGTATTAAGTCGTGGAACAGGTGATTAAATTTGAATTAGAATTAGAAGCACATTAGAATTAGATTTTAAGTCTTTCCAATGGGCCGTAGTTCCAATCGCCGTGCTTTTGGGTTTTCTGCCCCCAGGTGGAGGTCTGCGCTCTCTGAGTGCTTTTCTAGTTTTGTATTGTTTTGTAATAGTGTGTAATGTCATGTTATTGTTATATTGCCCTGGTTTTTTTATCGTCTGAAAGTGAAACCTGTTGTGTGCTGTCCTCTTGGCCAGGTCACGATTGCAGAAGAGATTTTATCTCAGTTGTTGATCTGGTTATATAAAAGGTCTTAATAATAATATGGACCATTCTCCCCCGGCATTGACCAGTGACCTGAGTTGTGTATGTTTTGCTTTTTCCAGGCTTCGATTGAAAGAAAGCTGCACAGGGTGTGTGAAAAGCTTCCTTTTTTTATGAAAAAAACCTGCAAAACACTGGTCAGAATGTTCAGCAGCAAACTGGCCAAGGAGCTCTCAACTGAAGATACCCCCGAAAAGGCTTGTATCAAAATCAACCTCTGCAAGTGAGGACTGACTTCATACCCACTTCCTCACTTTAATTTTGATGCACCCTGACCCTGATCATGCGTTTATTGCACCCATGGCTGGTTTTGTTTTCATTTTGGTATGTGATCAGGCCCCTCGGTTGGATACGTGCTGGTATCCATGTTCAATCCCATTTAACAAAAGCTTTAAACTATTTTCTTTACCTGGAGGAACTTCGCTTTTCTCCTCAGTGCCAATTATTTTGACTTCATTTGCTTTTCAAAGGCAGTTTTTGCTATGGATTTGAGCTTCATATTTGACTCTCAGTGAGCACCTGTCAATCCTTAACCCAAGCAGCGCTTCTCCCTGGTATTAAATCCTCAGTTCTACAGTATTGGAGAGGTGGCGCTGTCATGGCCACACCTGGTTAGCAGGTACAGAGGGGAGTTAGGGAAGGTGATGAGAGTTTTTCATCAGGAAGCTCAGCACAAAGCCCTCTGTCTCTGAAAAATGGCACTAAATAAGTCCTTTTTAGTAGAAATACTAGATTGTTCAAATTTTTGGCCTCATCTGCACTTATGAATCTTCAATCCATACACTTTAAAGTTACTGAGAAGTAATGTCACACCAGCTTTATTATATCTTGGAGGGCAATGATACGCTCAGAATAAAGACACTTTTTCTTTTCCTCTTTTCTAGACAAAATGCATTGTGGGAATGAGTGCAGACAGAAGCTGACAGAAGCTGGAAACAGCTGAAGAGTTCAGAGCTCTCTCTCTCTCTCTCTCTCTCTCTCAGAACTGTCCTGCTCTGCTCTTGTTTTGGAATTTGGTTGAACCAAACATCTCTTGGTAGCTTATGTTAAATGACATCTCTTTGAGAAACTGTCGCTCAATAAAGCTTGATTTAAAAGGCAGCCCATGTCTGGTCATTCGGCCTCTCAGGTGTGTGTAATGCACTTTCTCTGCCGCACTTCATCCTCTCAGACATAATTATATTACCAGCACATTCACCACTGCTGTGTTAGCTAGTTTGGGCTCTGTGCTCTGTTGCTTGGCTCAGTTGCTGAGTTCAGTTGGTTTGGACTGGGCTTTGGGGAAGCAAGTTTCTTGAGTTTAGCCATTGGAATTTGATCCCACTCTTGTTTAATACAGGCTTCCAGCTACTAGAGAGTTTTGGGTCTCCTTTCCTTTGACAGACTTTTTGTTTAATTATGCGCCAAATGTTGTCAATCGGTGAAAGTAACATTGAGGAACATTGTTTTTAAAGTATTCCACATTTTTTTTAACACAAGCCTTCACAGGTGGGAGAGCCTCTGGCCATCTTTACTTCTGAGAGACTCAGCCTCTCTAAGACATCCTTTTTATAGCCAATCATGTTACACACCTGATGCCAGTTAACTTAATTACTTGCTAAATGTTCTTTTAGCTGATTCTCTTATATATTAATTGCTTTTTCAGCCCTTTTTTGCCTGTGTCACAACTTTTTTGAGACCTGTTGCAGGCATTTTGAAATGAGCTCATTTTGTGTATAAAAATGTAAAATGTCCCAGTTTCAACAGTTGAAATGTTATCAATGTTCTATTGGAAATAACATTGGCTCATGAGATCTGAAAGTCATTGCATTTTGATTATATTCACAATTTACACTTTGTCCCAACAATTTCGGAATTGGGGTTGTATTTGCTAAATGACATCACTGCAATCTCTCCCAGCTGATTCTGACTCAGGATGTGCGCACATCGGAGCAGAGGGCAGAGATGAGGAGAAGCATAATCTTGCTTCTTTGCAATAATCTTTAACTCCAATTAGGGAGTTAAACCTACAGATACCAGGAAATTTCATTTGAAACCAAGCGCTTGCGTGAGGTTTCAAATGTAGATTTGCAGGTATCTCGCCTTCGATAAATACTGAGTGCTCGAAAAACATGGTAGGTTTATCTCCATTCTACCATGACTCTTGTCTTGTCTAACTGCTAGGAAAATATTTTTTTATTGCGAAGCGCGAGGTCTGGACCCAGTGTGAGGTAGTTTACCGGTGAGTAGATACCTGGTGTTAACCAATCAAAATGCAAAATTCACTGGAATGAATGGTAGAATGTCCAAATAAGTACTTAGCGACATTAAAACTACATCCCTTTAAAACAGCCAGGGTGAAAACCAAAGTTGTAATCTAAGATAACTCCAATAACTGTCACTCACAAAAAAGTAAAATCACAACAGTTTTACACAACTGCTTTTTTTCTTCATGAATGGTGAGACAGAATAGGTGATCTGAGAAACCTCTTGAAGAAAAACATGTAAGCATTATTATTATTATAATTAATATTATTGCATGTCTAGAGCTTGACAAAATGTCAGTAAGAATATGTACAAACCCTTTCTAATGAACAAACTGAGACTAACAACGGCTCATTTGAGCAACAGCCTGTAGAATATATGTCCCTGTCTGCAGTATGAATTTATCTTTGCAATATTTAACAGTAGGGAGTGCGACACAACACAGTTTTTAGTAGATTCAATGACTGGAGGAATTACATTTTTTATGAATAGACATTAATCTATAATTTTAAAAAACCACCAAGGGTAAAATTTTGTCTACATTATTGGGTTTCAGTGTTTAAAAGCATGTGGGAGTTAAACAGTATTACAGACTATGACTAAATTTTGCAATTAATCCGTGGTTTGCGTGCGTGCCGATACGAACTGATCACATTACACCCAATCCAGCCGAGCGAAACCTCGCTTCACATGACATTTCAGAGGAAACGACGTCTCATTTCTCAAAAAAAACATATTTCCTTGATTCGTCTCCTCGCTTGGTTTCCTTGTGTCTCTCCATGCATCCTCGCTGGGGGAGATGAAGACAGAAGGAAAAAACGCAAGCGAGGGGAACGCGGATGCAATTTAAAATAAATGAGATGCACACAGAGTCAGATTCTGAGTGTAAGAGAAATGACAGACTGATGCTCTGCTGAGTCATGAAGATGCCATCAGCTCCTGTGGTCGAGAAAGATGGGTGGAAATATCTGAGTATTGACGTGCGCAGGCCTAATCAGATTACCCTGCGACCACACTGAGGGCTTATCTTCATTTTTCACCAAGCCAAAATTACTCAGGCATAATAAAACTTTGTGTAATTTAGGCACTGTGTGCATGAGCGAAATGCATGAAATATCTCACGAATATGAAAAATTTAAGAGCCAGATTCTGTAAGATTCACCCAGGGGGTAATACATCACCGTTCAGTTTTACAATGAAACTTTTTTGTGGGTAGATATATCCTACAAACTGACAAAAATTATGTATTGTCCTCTGAATATCTTTATAGGAGGTTTATCCGCAATTTGCGCAATTGCTGCCCCCATTATTGCGCTCAGCAAGAAGAATACCTCCTCTGCGTTTTTTGGTCTCCATAATTAAAGAAGCGTTTTAGCTCAGAGCCCATTCTGGTTTTGCCCGACCCCTACCTCCCATTTGTGCTGGAGGTGGGTGCTTCGGAGGTGGGCGTGGGTGCTATTTTGTCCCAGCGCCCTCGTTGGGATAATAAGTTACACCCATGCGCATACTTCTTCCGGTCTTTGTCTGCCGCGGAACGCAATTACAGCATTGTTGACCAGGAGTTATTGGCAGTCAAGCTGGCACTTGAGGAGTGGTGCCACTGGTTAAAGGGAGCTGAACACCCTTTTGTGGTATGGGCCGACCATAAAAACCTCCAATATATTCAGCAAACTAAGCGTCGTAATTCCCGGCAGGCGCGGTGGTCATTTACCGCTTTGATTTTACACTGACCTATCACCCGGGTTGTAGAAACATTAAGCCTGATGCCCTGTCACGAATTTACGACCGCTCTGATCGCGATCCTACCCCGGAGCCAGTTATTCTGACTGCTCAGATTGTGGCACCCGTTCAATAGGAGGTTGAGGCGGTGGTTCAGAAGGCTTTGAAGACCGATTCTGGACCTGGGGGGGAGCCTCCTGGCTGTTTGTTTGTCCCGCTTAGAGTTAGGCTACAGGTCCTCCCGTGGGGACACTCTTCCCACTTGGTGGCGCACCCGGGGGCCCATCGGACAAAGCAGTTCCTCACAGGGCCATATTACGGACCGGGCCAGTGGAGCCGGCGTCCAGGGGCCCGGGGGGTGGGGGGTGGGGCCCAAAGCGATGCAGATGCCGATGCCAATTGCGATATCAGAGGGCCTCTATTCTCGAGGATCTTATGACAACTCACACTGTTATAGGGCATATCTGCAGAGAACCGAGAGAGAAGGGTGATATGAATTGGGCGGGGGGACAGGGATGGCAATGAGAGGGCCCCTGGGCTATGGGGTACGGCAATCAGAGGGCCCCTGGGCCACATGGAACGGCAGTCAGAGGGCCCCTGGGCTATGGAGGACAACAGTCGAGGGCCCCTGGGCTATGGGGTATGGCAATCAGAAGGCCCCTGGGCCACGGGGGACAGTAATCAGAGGGCCCCTGGGCCACGGGGGACAGCAATCAGAGGGCCCCTGGGCCATGGGGGACGGCAATCAGAGGGCCCCTGGGCCATTGGGGACGGCACTCAGAGGGCCCCTGGGCTACAGGAGACGGCAGTCAGAGGGCCCCTGGGCTATGGGGTATAGCAGTCAGAGGGCCCCTGGGCTATGGGGTACGGCAGTCAGAGGGCCCCTGGGCTATGGGGTATAGCAGTCAGAGGGCCCCTGGGCTATGGGGTACGGCAGTCAGAGGGCCCCTGGGCTGGCCTTGCTGTAGTGCCTCTCGTGAATACTCCTAAGGAAGCCCTAATGTTTACCAACTAGGGGTTCAAGGAAGTAGGGGGGAATGGTTTCAGAGGGCCTATGATTATGAAAGCCCCTGCTAAGGGTCGCGACTTCTGGCTATGTGGGGGCCCTAGGGTGAGCCCTAATGGGAGAGCATACTTTTAAGAGAGCCCTCTGATTACAAATGTTCTTACAAAGGGCCTCTGATTTACCAAGGGTTTTGAATGAAAGTCCTTTCAGCGAGCCCTAAGGCCCAGGATATGCTAGCTGTGTGACTTAATTTACATGCGCAACCGCACATACTTGCAGCAGAACGATCAGAGCACTATGCACGATACTGGTAGTGTTGCCAAAAACAAATCACCAAAAGTCGCTATTGGCTATCTGAAAAGTCGCTAGATTACGCCATGACATTACTGTGATGTCATAATGTCATGCACGACTCACTGATCTCAAGAAAATGTGTCTACATGGCTATGTTGACAATCCCAAAGGGTACAGTTTTGAGATTGGGGCTAATGTGCAGTGCTGCTTAACCATGAAATAAGCTTCTGGTGGCGGTGCAGAGCTGAAGTTACATTGAAAAACAAAGATTTACTTATAGTCGCCAGATTCACCTAAAAAGCCGCTAAGTCACTAGATGAGGTTTTGGTCGCCAGAGAAGGCCAAAAGTCGCTAAATCTAGCGACAAAGTCGGTAAATTGGCAACATTGTATACTGGCGGTATCATGTAGGGAGCAGACAGCCAACCGGGTTCTCATTAATATTTTCCACCATTGTTTGACTCTACCACGAGCTCAACATGGAAGTTCGGAAGATCGTCCCTCGCGGTTGTGTCAGTATTGCAACATGCGCACATGTCTGCGTACCTTGTGTTTAGGTGTGCTACCACGCGTAACATCGACATAAAATACGCATGGCAACACATTCAAGCATAAAATGTGCACAAGGCAAACATATCCTGGGCCTAACGCTGGCCCCAGTAGACAGCTAGTAGAAGCTGGACCTATTTTCTATGAGAAGTGATTTCGGTCCCGCACAGTATTGTGTGTACACAATACGACATGGTCCTTGGAGTGCATCGAAACTGTCATTGCGAAACGTCCAAAAGTTCAGAAATCTCTAACTCCATGCAAATTTATCGCGCGTCGCGACCATATCGTGAAGCAAGTGTCCAATACCCGAGCTAGACTCAGGGGTGGGCTGTACAGTGGTCCAGTCACAATACACAGCAGATTCAGGTGTCATTATAACCTATAGTTATCTTCGAGGAGAGTAGTAGACTGGTAGATATTCACCTTCAGAACACTGAGTTTCGCCCCGCTTCACTTTGCAGATTTCGCTTCCATATGTCCCCACCGTAAAGGGGTGTACTGTACACACCAATGCCAACAAAATGAAGTCCAAGTGAAAATCCAATATCGATACAACAATCCCACATTACACTTGGCATTGCTTTTATCGAAACTCCTCACATGGCAGAAATTTTGGAAGTTTAAGTGAAAATCCAATATTGTTAAATCCATTTATCGAAACTCCTAACAACATTCTTACATTAAAACCTTTCCTAGACTATCAGATTTAGCATCCAACACCATATTAAAAAGCTCATTGACATTTACATTATATTATATTGTATTGTATTGAAATAATAGTGTACCTTAAGACTTAAAGCCATTGTAAGGGCTAATGTATTTTCAGTGAACAAATATGGAAGTCTAAGTGGAACTCCAATATCGATTTTCCAATGGACTGAATGAAGGGGCGGAGACTTGGGCTCTCTCTATATATAGCCCCCTGCTTCACTACTTCTCACAACCTGACCTTTCAGCTTGACAACTTGCTTTGTATTCAACCTGTGCAACCTGACTTGTTCAGCAGTTCAACATTCAACAGCCTTTTTAAAGGCTTATATCCATTTATATTATATTATATTATATTATATTATATTATATTATATTATTAGAAACAATACTGCACCTTCAAAGGCTCAAAGCTTTTGTAAAAGGCTTAAGTATTTCCAACGCCCTTTTTTAAGGCTTGTTGCCTTGTATTGTATTGGGGGTACTCATTTATACTGTATTATATTATTGTTATATTATTACAATCAGTTGTGAAAGTCCCCATGAGAATCCAATAGATATATAACACTACACTTGGCATCAGTAGTATGGATTGCAAACAAAAAAGTGGGGCTTCAAAACAAAAAGCCAAAAAAATAGGGAGACAAAGCAGGCCGATTTTTAAAAGAATGTGCCTTTGATTTCTAACTTTTTTGACAAGCCTCAAGATTCAAATATTGATAATGTCATCAGTTGCCCGAGTTGCAGCAATGAAGAGATCACCACTGGTTTGATCATACCGGATCCCTCACAGACCCAATCAAGCGTAGACCCGGCCTGTCAGGCTCAGGCGTCAGGCCTACACTCAGGCCAGGCATCACCTGAGAAAATCTTTCCAAGTGAGGAGGATTGCACAGAGCCCAGTTTCACACCAGAAGCTGGGGACACCAACTCCGGTCATGAACCTCTTATTGACCCTGCTTTATGGCCAAATACCACAACCATTAAAGACTTGTACACTCTTAGGAGACTCACTGTCAGACCAGGCATCACCTGAGAAAGTCTCGTCAAATCAGGAGGGGTACACTGAGACCAGGATCACATTAGGAGCTAGGGGCACAAACTCCTGGTGCGAAACGGTTAATGACCCTGCTTTATGGCCAAGTGCCATTACTGAACAGGTCAAGTCGATTCTGGTTAGTAGAGGAGCAGCTGCTTCTCAAAATCGAAGCGAAAAGTACCCTGCCTCAAGTAGGGATAGGACCATGGGGGGCATCACTAGGAGTTTCACAAATTCCTTTATCAAATGCTCTCTACATAATGGCCAGTCTGTGACTAGGCAGTGGCTACTTTACTCCTCTTCATCTGGTTGCATCTTTTGTTTTGCTTGCAAACTGTTTTCAAGTAAACACAATGCGTTTGTCCACGGGTTTTCTGATTGGAAACATTCTGAGTGTATCGGTGAGCATGAGAGGAGTGAGGAGCATAGGGCCTGCATGTTAGCATTACACAGTCACTCCAAAAACAGAGGATGAGTTGATTCTGATCTTGTCAGACAATTTAATGCAGAGAGGCAATACTGGCGGGAAGTTTTGAAAAGAGTTGTTGCTGTAATTCAGTTTTTGGGAGAGAGGGGCCTTGCTTTCAGAGGAGATGATAAGCGGTTGGCAACACCTCACAATGGTTATATCTTGGGCATTGTCGAACTGTTGGCCAAATTTGACCCTTTTCTAGCTGACCATCTCCAAAGGTATGGAGGCAAGGGCAAAGGCTCTGTGTCCTACCACTCATCCACAATCTGTGAGGAATTTATCCACTTAATGGGAGAAAGAACAAAGAAAGCAATTATCAGTGAGATTAAAGAGGCCAAATACTTCTCTGTTATCGTTGACTCCACTCCAGACCTTGCTCATGTGGACCAACTCACTTTTATTTTCAGGTTTGTAAATAATGGTGGAGAAGTAGTTGAGCGTTTTCTGGCTTTTGAGCCTATTGAAAATCATAGTGGGAAAAGTTTGGCTGAGTGTGTTGTTGCAATAGTGGAGAACCTGGGCCTAGACTTAACTAACTGTTGAGGCCAGTCTTATGACAATGCAAGTAATATGTCAGGAAAGTACAATGGAGTCCAAGCTCATCTGAAACGAATTAACCCATTGATTTGTTATGTACCCTGTGCAGCACTATTATTGAATTTAGTCGGTGTCAATGCTGTTGACAGTAGCCCAGAAGCTGGCCGTTTCTTTGACTTTCTGCAATCAATGTACACATTTTGTGCCTCGTCAATACACAGGTGGGGAAAGGTGCTCCGTGATACAGATGTTAAACTCACACTGAAATCTTTGTCAGGTGCTCGCTGGAGTTCAAGAGCTGAATCAACAAAGGCTCTTTGGAAATATTATGCACAATTGAGAGAGGCATTGAACAATATTTCCAAAGATTCACAGGAGAAGCGTGAAACTTGAAGCGAGGCCTCTGCACTCACTGGCAAGCTGGACACCCTAGAGATAGCTTTCATGGCACACTTTTGGGATACAATACTACAAATATAACCCTGCTGCTTTTTTGTACAGTGATAGAAGACAGATGGAACTGTCTTTTAGAAAAAGTTGGGGTCTCTGGCACCTGTCCCACATGGAGATTTTTGCCACCAAAAACAGCCAATTAAAAATCTCGTCCAACTTTGGGAGCTCATATTTTCCAAACTGAGGTATCTAGAAAGCTCCAGTTTGCTAAGTTATCACACATGTTTGTGTAGAATGGAACCGAGGGGTATCAGAACACTTCTGTGCAGTATTTCTAGTACCTTTAAGGCCCTAAACCCCACCCGCGAGTAGGTTTTTCTTCATTTTTGGCATTTTTAGCAAGCCCCCATGGCCTGCAGAGTGTAGGGAAACACCTGGGGATGTTTGTGGAGCACTAGCTACATGCAGAGGCCTTGTATACCAACTTACAGCTCTCTGATATGTCTAGAGGCTGAGAATTAACCACTTAAAGATGCAAAAAACCCTGGCGAGGCTTTTCTTGGCTATTTATAGCCCAATTACTGAAAAATTTCAGACCCCCACAACTCAGTAACTATTTGAGCTACAGGCCTACAATTTTGCTTAGAAAGTACTTTTGTGACTATCTAGTGACATAAAAATTTAAGACTAATTTGAAAATGGTGTGGCAACCACCATCTGGTGAAACCACACGGAATGACCCAATAGTATAAAGCAGCGGTGGGCAGCGAGGGCCGTATCTGTCCCTGGTTTTCACACCAACGTCTGGTCTTTAATTAGTTGATCGTCTCAATTAGCCAAACCATTTATGAAATCTGACGTTTCATGCGCATTTCTTTAAATTATCATGAAACTACAAAGACTAGTCTTGTCTCCCTTCATAAAACATTTTCCTTCGATCGAATCATTGCGAAAATCCATATTTGTGCATGCAATCAATTAACTCAATTAGTCAGGGTAATTGATAGGAACAAAAACCTGCATACACACCGGCCCTCCAGGACCGTGATTGCCCACCCCTGGTATAAAGAAACTGGCAAGCTTAGTTGGGCTGAAAAACCTGTTCTTGCCATTCATGTTATGTTATGTTAATAACAAACTGTGAAGGGGAACGGTCATTCTCCAGACTGACTTGAATTAAAAATGAGCTCAGGATGAAAATGTACCAAAATCGGTTGAATTCACTCTCCCTTCTAGCTATAGAATCAGAGTTTGTTCCACAGCTCAACTTTGATGAGTTAGTAGACGACTGTGCGAGAAGGAAGAGCAGAAAGAAACCTTTGTAGAATCCTTAGGTATGGTAGGTTGGCGCGAGGGGGGGGGCCTTTGCAAACTCCTGGCCACGGGGCCCAGACCCCCCATAATCCGGCCCTGCCTTCTACCACTCATTGACTTTATGCAAAATATCATTATCAGAATCATTAAGATTTGCAATTTTTGTATCCTTACAAAGGATAATAGTATCGTCCGCATGGATACTATATCGACCATTAGAGACATGCATTAGCAGATCGTTCACAAAAAGCCTAAATAATAAGTGTCCAAATGTTGAGCCCCGAGGAACTCCGATACATACATTCAATGGTTTTGACAAAACATTTTTATGTTTGACACTCTGTGTCCTATTACTTAAGTACGACTTAAACCATTCAAATTCAATATTCCTAACACCATATTTCTTCACTTTGTTAAGAAGCATTTCATGATTGATAGTATCGAAACATTTGGAAATGTCAAGGAAACATACCCCAGTATATAATTTATCATCAATGTTTAGTAACCATTCATCAATGGTATTATGTAAACATGTGGTAGTGGAATGAAATTTTCTATATGCAGATTTGTCTGAAGTTAAAAAATATTACTGATCAAGTAAGAGACAAATTGATATTGGACCTCTTTTTCAAAAATTTTTGCAATTTGTCCTATGACAGAACTATACTACAAAAACCAAAACCATTGAAGTTGGCACGTTATGTAAATCGTAGATAAAAACAGAATACAATTATTTGCAAATCCTTTTCAACTTATATTCAATCGAATTCACTGCAAAGATAAGATCTTTAATGTTCAAACTGAGAAACTTTTTTTTTTTTTGCAAATAATCATTAACTTAGAATTTAAAGGCAGCAACACATTGCAAAAAAGTTGGCACAGGGGCCTTTTTACCTCTGTGTTACATCGCTTTTCCTTTTAATGACACTCAGTAAACGTTTTGGAACTGAGGAGACCAATTTTTGAAGCTTTTCAGTAGAACTCTTTCCCATTCTTGCTTGATATACAGCTTAAGTTGTTCAACAGTCCGGGGTCTCCGTTGTCGTATTTTACGCTTCATAATGCGCCACACATTTTCAATCGGAGACAGGTCTGGACTACAGGCAGGCCAGTCTAGTACCCGCACTCTTTTACTACCGAGCCATGCTGTTGTAACATGTGCAGAATGTGGCTTGGCATTGTCTTGCTGAAATAAGCAGGGGCGTCCATGAAAAAGACATTGCTTGGATGGCAACATATGTTGCTCCAAAACCTGTATGTACCTTTCAGCATTAATGGTGCCTTCACATATGTGTAAGTTGCCCATGCCTTGGGCACTAATACACCCCCATACCATCACAGATGCTGGCTTTTGAACTTTGCGCCTATAACAGTCCGGATGGTTCTTTTCCTCTTTGGTCCGGAGGACACGACATCCACAGTTTCCAAAAAAAATTTGAAATGTGGATTTGTCAGACCACAGGACACTTTTCCACTTTGCATCAGTCCATCTTAGATGAGCTTGGGCCCAGCGAAGCCGGCGGTGTTTCTGGGTGCTGTTGATAAATGGCTTTCGCTTTGCATTGTAGAGTTTTAACTTGTACTTGCAGATGTAGCGACGAACTGTAGTTACTGACAGTGGTTTTCTGAAGTGTTCCTGAGCCCATGTGGTGATGTCCTTTACACATTGATGTCGGTTTTTGATGCAGTACCGCCAGAGGGATCGAAGGTCACAGCATTTAATGTTGGTTTTCGGCCTTGTCGCTTACGTGCAGTGATTTCTCCAGATTCTCTGAACCTTTTGACGATATTACGGTCCGTAGATGATGAAATCCCCTAATTTCTTGCAATAGCTCGTTGAGGAATGTTGGTTTTAAACTGTTCGACAATCAGCTCACGCATTTGTTCACTAAGTGGTGACCCTCGCCCCATCCTTGTTTGTGAATGACTGAGCATTTCAGGGAAGCTGCTTTTATACCCAATCATGGCACCCACCTGTTCCCAATTAGCCCGTTCACCTGTGGGATGTTCCAAATAAGTGTTTGATGAGCATTCCTCAACTCTCTCAGTCTTTTTTGCCACTTGTGCCAGCTTTTTTGAAACATATTGCAGGCATCAAATTCCAAATGAGCTAGTATTTGCAAAAAATTACAAAGTTTAACGGTTCGAACATTAAGTAACTTGTCTTTGCTGTGTATTCAATTGAATATAGGTGGAAAAGGATTTGCAAATCATTGTATTCTGTTTTTATTTACGATTTACACAACGTGCCAACTTCACTGGCTTTGGGTTTTGTAGTATCAATCCAAGGATTACATCCATTTTTCATTCTGGAGACACAAATAAGTGCATGCCTATCACTGATTTTAAGCAATTCATTTTCAAAGAGAATCCATGCATCATTAACATCTTGGCAATTGACAATACTGTTCAAACAGTGGAACCATTAATCTCATTGACAAAATTTGCCACATTAAACTTTTTGTAACATCTATACTTGATTTCATTCTACTGTTGCTTTTTAATTTTTGGTTCACACTTGGCAATTACCGTATGGGCAAAGCAATGATCACTCATGATGATCTGAAAAACACTGGTACATTTGTGAATCTCTGGATTGAATGTAAATATGACATCAATAAGTGACCTAGTATTTTCAGTAACTCTGGTGTAATACCAAATGAACTGAGTTAAACCATTGAGATTTTCAGTTATATGCAGAGCATTATAAGTTTGAGGCTCAGCCTGAATAAATTGATACTGAGATCACCAGTGTCAACAAACATGATCTCCAGAGAAGGCTTTTTCAAGAATGTCAAGCACGCATTTTAAAATAAACTGTATTGGCTGAAGGAGGCCTGTACACAGAACATAATAATAATTGTCTATTCTTGATATTAATTTGAATCCATAGGCATTCAACATCATTTATCTCAAGGTCACATCTTCTTACAAATGATACATTTTCTTTTATGAAAATAACAATCTCCAATCTCCATCAAGACGATTGCAATGTCTGGTCACAGTCTTATAGCCAACAACCTCAAACTCTTGAATGCTTTCATCAAGCCAAGACTCATTTATGCACAATGTCAAAACCAACAGTATTTAAGAGAAACCTGATTTGTTCAATCTTAGGTAGAAGACTCTGCACATTTAAGTGCACAACACTCAAGCCATTATCAGTTATCAATTATCAAAGCATTATCAATTTGATTCTTGAGGTCATTATAAGGTTTATTAGCATTATCCACACCATCAATACTGAGAGTAAAAACATCAGAATAATCAATGCTGTTAGACAAAGGGCCAATATTGCGACTGTAATTAAATGATACACAATTTTCATCATCAACAAAATACAAATGATTATCCCAATTATCGCAATTAGCATCAGTTAAAAGACTGACCGAGTCATTTTTTAAGATGTAATTTACACCAACAGCGGCAGGCCTGACTTCATGACTTGTGCCCTGTGTCATGTCCTATGTGTCCTTGATTGTATTTTCTCCTGTGTAAAAATGCACACCTGTTCTCAAATTATATGCTGTTCTCACCCAAGTCTGATGTCCTCTCACTTCTGTGTTCTGTTCTTTGGCAGTATGTTCTCAGTCAGCTTTTGTGGGACATCAAAGCTCAGTAAAGGTGAGCATCTATAAATTCATAAATGTTACTTTACCTAAAAAAAAAAGAATGCGCATTCAAGGTTGCATTTCAGCATACTGATTAGCTGGATTACAACACTGAGTTAAATCCAACACCACTGTTCTAACCTCTTGCCATGCTCCAGTTTAATAAGGGCCACAACAAACTGAAAAGCTCTTCATGGTGAAACATGGCCTGGATAACTAATCCTGCTTTGTGAAACAGGGCCCAGCAAACTCAGTAATCCTGGTCTGTGAAACAGGGCCCAGCTAACTCAGTAATCCTGCTTTGTGAAACAGGGCCCAGCTAACTCAGTAATCCTACTCTGTGAAACAGGGCCCAGCTAACTCAGTAATCCTGCTCTGTGAAACAGGGCCCAGCTAACTCAGTAATCCTGCTCTGTGAAACGGGGCCCAGCTAACTCAGTAATCCTGCTCTGTGAAACAGGGCCCAGCTAACTCCTTAATCCTGCTCTGTGAAACAGGGCCCAGCAAACTCAGTAATCCTGGTCTGTGAAATAGGGCCCAGCTAACTCCTTAATCCTGCATTGTGAAACAGGGCCCAGCTAACTCAACAATCCTGGTCTGCGAAGCAGGGCCCAGCTAACTCAGTAATCCTGCTCTGTGAAACAGGGCCCAGCTAACTCAATTAACCTGCTCTGTGAAACAGGGCCCAGCTAACTCAGTAATCCTGGTCTGCGAAGCAGGGCCCAGCTAACTCAGTAATCCTGCTCTGTGAAACAGGGCCCAGCTAACTCAACAATCCTGGTCTGCGAAGCAGGGCCCAGCTAACTCAGTAATCCTGCTCTGTGAAACAGGGCCCAGCTAACTCAATAATCCTGCCCTGTGAAACAGGGCCCAGCTAACTCAATAATCCTGCTCTGTGAAACAGGGCCCAGCAAACTCAGTAATCCTGCCCTGTGAAACAGGGCCCAGCTAACTCAATAATCCTGCATCGTGAAACAGGGCCCAGCTAACTCAACAATCCTGGTCTGCGAAGCAGGGCCCAGCTAACTCAGTAATCCTGCTCTGTGAAACAGGGCCCAGCAAACTCAGTAATCCTGCCCTGTGAAACAGGGCCCAGCTAACTCAATAATCCTGCTCTGTGAAACAGGGCCCAGCTAACTCAACAATCCTGGTCTGCGAAGCAGGGCCCAGCTAACTCAGTAATCCTGCCCTGTGAAACAGGGCCCAGCTAACTCAGTAATCCTGCCCTGTGAAACAGGGCCCAGCTAACTCAATAATCCTGCTCTGTGAAACAGGGCCCAGCTAACTCAGTAATCCTGCTCTGTGAAACAGGGCCCAGCTAACTCAATAATCCTGCTCTGTGAAACAGGGCCCAGCTAACTCAATAATCCTGCCCTGTGAAACAGGGCCCAGCTAACTCAATAATCCTGCTCTGTGAAACAGGGCCCAGCTAACTCAGTAATCCTGCTCTGTGAAACAGGGCCCAGCTAACTCAGTAATCCTGCTCTGTGAAACAGGGCCCAGCTAACTCAGTAATCCTGCTCTGTGAAACAGGGCCCAGCTAACTCCTTAATCCTGCCCTGTGAAACAGCGTCCAGCTAACTCAATAATCCTGCTCTGTGAAACAGGGCCCAGCTAACTCAACAATCCTGGTCTGCGAAGCAGGGCCCAGCTAACTCAGTAATCCTGCTCTGTGAAACAGGGCCCAGCTAACTCAATAATCCTGCTCTGTGAAACAGGGCCCAGCTAACTCAGTAATCCTGCCCTGTGAAACAGGGCCCAGCTAACTCAATAATCCTGCTCTGTGAAACAGGGCCCAGCTAACTCAGTAATCCTGCTCTGTGAAACAGGGCCCAGCTAACTCAGTAATCCTGCTCTGTGAAACAGGGCCCAGCTAACTCAGTAATCCTGCTCTGTGAAACAGGGCCCAGCTAACTCCTTAATCCTGCTCTGTGAAACAGGGCCCAGCTAATTTAGTAATCCTGCTTTGTGAAACAGGGCCCAGCTAACTCAGTAATCCTGCTCTGTGAAACAGGGCCCAGCTAACTCAGTAATCCAGCTCTGTGAAACAGGGCCCAGCTAACTCAGTAAACCTGCTCTGTGAAACAGGGCCCAGCTAACTCAGTAATCCTGGTCTGTGAAACAGGGCCCAGCTGACTCGATAATCCTGCATCGTGAAACAGGGCCCAGCTAACTCAATAATCCTGCTCTGTGAAACAGGGCCCAGCTAACTCAGTAATCCTGCACTGTGAAACAGGGCCCAGCTAACTCAATAATCCTGCTCTGTGAAACAGGGCCCAGCTAACTCAATTAACCTGCTCTGTGAAACAGGGCCCAGCTAACTCAGTAATCCTGGTCTGCGAAGCAGGGCCCAGCTAACTCAGTAATCCTGCTCTGTGAAACAGGGCCCAGCTAACTCAACAATCCTGGTCTGCGAAGCAGGGCCCAGCTAACTCAGTAATCCTGCTCTGTGAAACAGGGCCCAGCTAACTCAACAATCCTGGTCTGCGAAGCAGGGCCCAGCTAACTCAGTAATCCTGCTCTGTGAAACAGGGCCCAGCTAACTCAATAATCCTGCCCTGTGAAACAGGGCCCAGCTAACTCAATAATCCTGCTCTGTGAAACAGGGCCCAGCAAACTCAGTAATCCTGCCCTGTGAAACAGGGCCCAGCTAACTCAATAATCCTGCATCGTGAAACAGGGCCCAGCTAACTCAACAATCCTGGTCTGCGAAGCAGGGCCCAGCTAACTCAGTAATCCTGCTCTGTGAAACAGGGCCCAGCAAACTCAGTAATCCTGCCCTGTGAAACAGGGCCCAGCTAACTCAATAATCCTGCTCTGTGAAACAGGGCCCAGCTAACTCAACAATCCTGGTCTGCGAAGCAGGGCCCAGCTAACTCAGTAATCCTGCCCTGTGAAACAGGGCCCAGCTAACTCAGTAATCCTGCCCTGTGAAACAGGGCCCAGCTAACTCAATAATCCTGCTCTGTGAAACAGGGCCCAGCTAACTCAGTAATCCTGCTCTGTGAAACAGGGCCCAGCTAACTCAATAATCCTGCTCTGTGAAACAGGGCCCAGCTAACTCAATAATCCTGCCCTGTGAAACAGGGCCCAGCTAACTCAATAATCCTGCTCTGTGAAACAGGGCCCAGCTAACTCAGTAATCCTGCTCTGTGAAACAGGGCCCAGCTAACTCAGTAATCCTGCTCTGTGAAACAGGGCCCAGCTAACTCAGTAATCCTGCTCTGTGAAACAGGGCCCAGCTAACTCCTTAATCCTGCCCTGTGAAACAGCGTCCAGCTAACTCAATAATCCTGCTCTGTGAAACAGGGCCCAGCTAACTCAACAATCCTGGTCTGCGAAGCAGGGCCCAGCTAACTCAGTAATCCTGCTCTGTGAAACAGGGCCCAGCTAACTCAATAATCCTGCTCTGTGAAACAGGGCCCAGCTAACTCAGTAATCCTGCCCTGTGAAACAGGGCCCAGCTAACTCAATAATCCTGCTCTGTGAAACAGGGCCCAGCTAACTCAGTAATCCTGCTCTGTGAAACAGGGCCCAGCTAACTCAGTAATCCTGCTCTGTGAAACAGGGCCCAGCTAACTCAGTAATCCTGCTCTGTGAAACAGGGCCCAGCTAACTCCTTAATCCTGCTCTGTGAAACAGGGCCCAGCTAATTTAGTAATCCTGCTTTGTGAAACAGGGCCCAGCTAACTCAGTAATCCTGCTCTGTGAAACAGGGCCCAGCTAACTCAGTAATCCAGCTCTGTGAAACAGGGCCCAGCTAACTCAGTAAACCTGCTCTGTGAAACAGGGCCCAGCTAACTCAGTAATCCTGGTCTGTGAAACAGGGCCCAGCTGACTCGATAATCCTGCATCGTGAAACAGGGCCCAGCTAACTCAATAATCCTGCTCTGTGAAACAGGGCCCAGCTAACTCAGTAATCCTGCACTGTGAAACAGGGCCCAGCTAACTCAATAATCCTGCTCTGTGAAACAGGGCCAGCTAACTCAGTAATCCTGCTCTGTGAAACAGGGCCCAGCTAACTCAGTAATCCTGCTCTGTGAAACAGGGCCCAGCTAACTCAGTAATCCTGCTCTGTGAAACAGGGCCCAGCAAACTCAGTAAACCTGCTCTGTGAAACAGGGCCCAGCTAACTCAGTAATCCTGCTTTGTGAAACAGGGCCCAGCTAACTCAGTAAACCTGCTCTGTGAAACAGGGCCCAGCTAACTCAGTAATCCTGCTCTGTGAAACAGGGCCCAGCTAACTCAGTAATCCAGCTCTGTGAAACAGGGCCCAGCTAACTCAACAATCCTGGTCTGCGAAGCAGGGCCCAGCTAACTCAATAATCCTGCTCTGTGAAACAGGGCCCAGCTAACTCAGTAATCCTGCATGTGAAACAGGGCCCAGCAAAGTGAGAAATCATCCTTTGTGAAGCTGTTCCCTGGATATTCACTGGAGCACTTCAGCTCACTGAAGGCCTCTCTCTTTGGTTGGTATTCTGACCAATCACATGTCTTTGGAGTCATGGTTACAAGCATGATTGTGACCAATCATGTCTCAGGACTCCATATGAGTGACAGGCTGCATCTTAAATGGTTCTCTGATTAACTATATCCAGGGCAAACTCATTACACTAATGAAACTCATGGGCACACCCCCTGCTTGCTCTCACCAAGAGTCGAGAGAAGCAGTTTGGCCTCAGTTACTTTCCTTTCCGGAACTTTCCTGTGGTCAACTCCAGACCATTTAGCTTGTCATTTACCTTGTGAAGTAGAAATATCTCCACCAGTATGAATGAACTCTGTCCTGCACCTTATCTTGCTTTTCACCGTACAGAGACCAATTCTGAGAGGTGCACTTGCTGTTTGCTTATCATGGAGACAGTCAGGCAGACCAGAACCGACGATGAGTCCATGGCAACGACTCCAGGGTCATTCCGTATGAACTAAACAAAGGTGCAAGAATCTTCCACGGTCACCAACTCAGATTTGGCTGAAATTTATTCAGGGAGAACCTCAATACTCATAATGAACTCAAGCAAAATTTTAGGTTCCTACTCCAAGGAAATGATGTAACTTGAGTTTATGAGTGGGCACTGTCTATTTAAAACTTCTAGTTGCAGATAATAATTGGTGTTTTAGCCTAAAATGCCTATATTTGATAGCTTGATTAAATAGTGAACGAAATGAGAAAACAAATTGTAATTTTGAACAAATAAAGCCAAGATATATACATATATCTATATCCATATAAATATGTAAGTAGAGCAAGTTTCATTCCCATGGGTGACGGCCCACATGGTGAACTTGCCAATCCAAAATTGGAGAAAAGTGAATTTTTAAAGCCGGGACCCTTTTCAGGGTCTCCTAACTCTGCCATTATGCCTTGGGTGCAGTCAGTCCTCCTTGTACAGACAGACCTGTCCTCATATAGAAGGAATTCAGCGCAGTTTAGCCTCTGGAAGGGATTCTGGCCTCATAGGGGGCCCTTGAAAACTGAATTTTTGATTTCCGCTCATAGAAAGTTTAATATTACTAAGGCCAATATCTTGAAAATGAAAAGATGTAGATAAATTTTGATGAGCGTAAAGACGCCTCTAGCCGTCCAGTTCACTGGTCCACTGAACCCCATATCGCGCACCAGTCATTATCCAATTATCACTGTTATGGCCCCAATTTGTTATTACATTTATGACCGCAAAGGATGACAGACACAATTTTAAAACTTAAACAAATTCAATCAAACAAACACTTTTAACTAATCTACTATCTACTCTACTGACCAAGATTGATACACACAAGAACAAAAATATCTACAGTCCCTTTGGTGGGTTGCTTGGTGATGTCCTGGGTGAGGAAAATGCTCCAACACAGGAAAAAATCCACAAAACTTCACAGGTGTTGAACAGAATGACAGGTCTGGTCAAATGTATCCTTCTCCTTGCAATGTCTGCTACTACTTTACTCTCTCAATTTTACTCCTTACATACTCTTTTGCAGACCCCTCCCACATTTAGACCTCTTTTTTTTAATTCTCTGGGACTTGTCCCAGACATGCCCAAGACATGCCCAAACCTAGCTCCAGTCTGGGCTGAACATAAGAAAGGTCAATACTGCTATCTAGTGGCTTCTATTCGTATTACATCACCTACAGCTGTTATCAATTCCAACTGAATGGTAGCTGTAGTGTATTTAAGTCTGAGATTCACACAGTAACTTCCTGAAGTCGCGTTGTGCCACAATCTAACGGAGTTGCGTAGATTTATATCCGTATTCGCGTGTGTTAACCCTAAACTCTAATCCACGTGCTGTCATTGTTAATGGAGGACTTTTTAGCTTTAAAGAACATGACGACAGGCTCTCCTCTGCTGTGAACATCGCTGCAGTGACCCGGACCTGCAGGTTCTTCCTCTTCAACATCCGTAGAATCCGGCCCTTCCTAACCAGCTACTCAACGCAGCTCCTAGTCCAAGCACTGATCCTCTCCCGCCTGGACTACTGCAACGCCCTCCTCGCCGGCCTCCCAGCATCTGCCATCAGACCCCTGCAGCTCATCCAGAACGCTGCAGCTCGTCTGGTCCACAACCTCCCAAGACACTCCCACGTCACCCCCCTGCTCACAAAGCTCCGCTGGCTCCCTGTTGCTGCTCGCATCAAATTCAAGACTTTGGTGCTAGCCTATCAGGGAGTCAACAAGACCGCTCCAGCCTACATCCAGAGACTGTTCAGGTCCTACACCCCTGCCAGAGCACTCCGCTCTGCTACTTCTGGTCGCCTGGCTCCTCCCCCTCTCCGCTCCTCCCCTTCCCGCTCAAGGCTGCTGTCTGTCCTGGCACCTCGTTGGTGGAATGATCTACCTATCGAGGTCAGAACGGCAGAATCCTTGAGCACCCTCAAGCGCCGCCTGAAAACCCACCTCTTCAGGCTCCACCTCTCCCCTACTCCACTGCCTTGATTCCTGTCCCTACATCCTTTTGATTTGTTGCACTTTATTCTGTTTACTTCCTGACTGTATCACTTGATTTGGTTTCCCTTCATTTTGTTGCACTCTATTGTCAGTTTACTTGATTGTCCTGCCCCTTTGTTGCACTTGACCTGCTGCCCTTTGTTGCACTTATTTTATTGCCCTTTGTTGCACTTGCCTCTGCACTTGCCTTTTTGTTAGTCTAGATCTGTAACAATGGAACGTGTTCTGTCACTTACTGTTAGCACTTTTACTTGTCTCCTAGGAGGTCTGCACTTTTGTACTGTTCTTATGCACTTTTGTACGTCGCTCTGGATAAGAGCATCTGCTAAGTACCTGTAATGTAATGTAACATATTTTCCTTTTGCTTTCTGTTTGTTAGACAGTCTCACAGCCAGTGTCTGTATTACTGCACTGTTTGCTTGGAACCTCCGTTCCCGTTTTTATTTTGTCTTCTTCTGTTGTGCCTGCTGCCCTGTGGTGAGGCAAAATAAATATCCCAAATCCATCCCTGTACCTGAGTCCTGTCCTCAACCTCCTGTCCTCTGTGCAGCGCAGTGTGCACAAGACACAAACTGTTACGAAGAGATTCTGAAAGCCTGAACCCAAATTACCCTGGGTGGCAATTTACGGCCTATATCCATGATTCGTTCCAAAGATATTGGTCTCCAAATTCCCTATAAATTCACGTTCGCGATCTGCAAGGGCAAAAAGGGGGTGTGGCCCCAGATTTTTGGGGGGCCATATCTCGGAAACCGGTGGAGTAGGAGCCTAAAATTTGCATATGTTCATTATGAATATAGAGGTACCCCCAAAATAATAAAGCATAAATCATAAATCAAATATGAGTCAGTGACCTGGGGATCTCTGGTTGACTTCATATGGACTGATCCTCCATGGGATTTAGAGCATCCAGATGTGCTGCACTTTCCAAAAAATCACATCCCAAAACCTGTGCTTTAAAATCCCATGTCTGATACCTGAAGCCAACGAGAGCAGGCAGAGGGAGGCGTTGGCAGTTCAGTCATAAACATAAGAACACGCAAAATTTCATGTTATAGCTGTATGTCATGAGTGGAAATTTCATTCAGGAGTCATCAATGAAAATCTGATTCAAAATGATCAAAAGTTTCTGTACTTGTGTTTTAGGTCAGTAGAGACAAAGTTAAATTCCCATGTAAAATGTGACTGTTACCTGTGAAAAGGCTAATTTTAACGGGATTTATTCCATGAAGCCGTCTTTACAGGAGGAGTCAGACTCCATAATAACCTCTGTTTAATGTCAGAGATCAGGGAAACACATCATTATCTTGCTGAAAGACCCAGTGATGACCCATCTTCAGCTTTCGGGCAGAGGCCACCAGATTTTGATTTAAAATGTCCTGGTATTTCAAAGCGTTTATGATGCCATGCTCCCTATCAAGGTTCCCAGGGCTTCTGGAAGAGAAACAGGCCCACAGCATCACCAATCCTCCCCCATACTTCACAGTGGGCATGAGGTGCTTTTCTGCATACTCATCTTTTGTGTTCAGCCAGACCCACTTAGAGTGTTTGTTGCCAAAAAGCTCTATCTTGGTCTCATCTGACCAAAGCACACGGTCCCAGTTGAAGTCCCAGTACCGCTTAGTGAACTAAAGACGTTTGCGTTTATGATTGTGAGTGAGAAAAGCTTTTTTTCCGTGCATGCCTCCCAAACAGCTGGTTGGCATGTAGATGACGCCTTATGGTTATTTTGGAGACTTTGTGACCCCAAGATGCTACCATTTGTTGCAATTCTTTAACAGTGAGCTTTGGAGAACTTTTTATTTTTCTTACCATCCTCCTCACTGTGCGTGGTCGCAAAATAACCTTGTATCCTTGTCCAGGCTTGTTTACCACTGTTTCAGTTGTTTTAAACTTCTTAATGATTCCTCTTACAGTAGATATTGGCAGGCGCAGGCGAGTGGCTATTTTCTTGTCGCCATTGCCTGACTTGTGAAGGTCGACACACATCTGCCTTACTTGAATGGTGTGTTCCTTTGTCTTTCCCATGTTGAAGAGTGGATAAGAGAAATGGCCTCTGTGTCACGTCATATTTATACCCCAGGGAAACAGGAAGTGATGGATTACTAATTAAATGTTCCTAGATACTCTGATCAACTTTGTAAACTACTGTAGAAATGGCAGAAATACTTCAATTACATTTATTTCCTAGGAATTGTAAGGGGTGCCAATAATAGTTGAACAGGTTGTTGTGTTCCGGGGTTCTGGCCTTTGGCCAGAACAGTATTATTCATGGTTTTAACAGTCATGTTCATAGTTCATAGTTCCATAGTTCATGTTCCATAGTCATGTTCATAGTCATAGTTTTAACAGTTTCTTGTATCAGGTTTTTGCATTTCATGTTTTACATTCCATGTCCATGTTTTTCCTTGTCCATGTTTTTGTTTTTGCCAGGTCTGCCAAGCCACTCCACCGCTTGTCTGCGTTCCGCCCCGTGCCTTCGTTGTCGCACATTTCTGAGCTATGGTTGGCTTTGGTATTTCCCCTTCCTTCTGTGCTGTGCTGATTCGGGGCTCTCTAAGCTTAATTGACAATTAACTGTTTTTAAGTTACTAACATTTACTAACACTCACTGGGTTGGTGTAATTCTTAGATAGGCACATTACTAATACTACTAATTTAGACAGGGAGTTTATTGTCATGATTCCTGCTTTGCTATTTCAAGATCTTGCTGTGCTTTTCTGTTCTTAACATTCATGCTTGCTTCCAAACTGCATACTTAATTGGTACTTAAGCTGAGCACGCTCATTCTCTTAATGAGCAGGTCATGTCATCCAATCTCTGTCCATGTCTTGATCTTGCCATGCCTCTTGTTTCTGCTTCTCCAGGTGTTGCCCCTCATGTGTCCTTGATTATCAAGCCTTTATCTGGATGCGGTGGAAGTTGGCTGGCAGACAGTGTCTCGCGTCTCGTTGCATGTTCAAGTTTTGCCAAGTTCTTGTTGTCAAGTTCCCTTGCATTTCTAGTTTCAAGTCTTGTCCTAGCCTCTTGTCTTGTGAATATATATATATATAGTCTTGTTATTTATTTTTCTTGATCTTCTTGCCTGGAGTTTCCAGTGCCTTTTGTTTTTTGTCATTTGCATTCTTTGTTTTTTAGCTCTGTGTAGCATACCTTAGTTTGTTTTTTGCAACCCTTTGGGCCAAGTTTTTTGTTGGCCCTCGTGCCTGTTTTGTTTTGTTTATTAATAAATCCTCATTCCCTTCTCCCCGCATCTGGTGTCTTACTGATCCCATATCACAGGTGATTTTATGAAAAATAATTATTTCTTAGTCCTGTATTTTTTTCCCCTTAAAATTCACTTGAGTTGAAGGTTACATTTTTCTACAATTTTCAGTGTGAGAGTATGCTTCTGCAATAAAAATTGAATTTATTTTAAGGCTTTTAACACATCTTAAACCAGGGGAGCCAATAATTATGGAGGGCGCTGTAGATTGCTGCACCCCCTCCTCGCCTATTACATCTATCCTTCCTAAAGAGCTTATAACCTTCTATATTAAATTCATCTCCATCCTCTTCACATAGCCATGTCTTTGTAATCCCAACTTTGCCATAGTCCTCATTAATCATAGCGGCCTCAAGCTCTGAAATTTATTTTTTTGCTTCTTGTATTTAAATAAAAACATTTCAGGTTATTACTAATGCTCTTCCCCCCTTGATTTCCCATGTGGCCGCTGCTTCAAGCCCCCCACTATGCTTTGTTGCTTAAAAAGTATTTCATCCATAGTTCTTGTAACGCCGTCAGCTTCTGTTGGGGCTGTGGACTGACGAGACAGAAGTTAAACTTTTTTGAAGGTGTGTGGCCTGTTACATCTGGCGTAAAACTAACACAGTATTTCATAAGAGGAACATCAAACATGATGGTGGTAGTGAGATGGTCTGGGGCTGCTTTGCTGCTTCAGGACCTGGACGACTTGCTGTAATTGATGGAACCATGAATTCTGCCCTCCAGCAGAAAATCCTGAAGGAGAATGTCTGACCATCAGAGGGTGGCACAACCAGTTTTTAGTTTGAAATTACACATAGGACCAGGTAGGTTTGGGTAGCTTTTTCCCCTCAATGTAATCATTGAAAAATCTGAATAAATACAAAATGCAGTTATTTTTGTCAAAACTAAATTTTATTTGATGTTCTGAAACATTTAAGTGTGACAAATATGCAAAACTAAATAAATAAAGAAATCAGGAAGGGGGCCAATACTTTTTCACAGCGCTGCAGTTGGGATGACAGAGATGCGGTGTGGGGAAGAGGATGGGGATGATTAAGGGCCACTGAGTTTTTTCTCTTGTTCTGAGCTTCCCAGGACACTAACAAGCTGTGCTGAGAGCCTGTGGTCACACAAGATATTGAAATGACTTCGGACCTTGATTGACGTTTTGATTTAATGATTTGGTTTGGTATGATTTTGTTCATCCCTGTGAATACCCTGTTTTGGGGGAAATTAACTCGTTTGAGTGAATGTTTTGATGCATTGTGTGTCTTGAATTAACATCAATGACATAAAAATACTTGAGATTTAGGTTCAGGTTTTACACTTCACATACTCAGGTCAAAATCGAGTGTTCCTTAAATATTTTGTTGAATATAATATGGAAGGTCATAAGCTCTTTAGGAAGGATAGATCCAAGAGCAGGGGAGGGGTGTAGCTCTCTGTGTGAATGAAAACATTATTATGCAGGAAATTCCTGAAGTCGAATATCTCTTGTCCTGTGAAGACACATGGGTCGCCTCATTGGCAAACACGACACAGGTCTGAACATAGGAGTTTTCTATCAACCACTAGCTTCAGACGGTATTGAAAATGCAGTGCTCTTTGCGAAGGTTGAGCAAGCTTCTAGAGGAGGAGGGATTATTATGATGGCAGACTTTGATTATCCTGGTATTGATTGGGAAATGGTGAAAGTACAGGGTGTTAGATGTGATAGATGATCATTTTTTGGTGCAGTATGTTTATAAACCTACAAGAGAGAAAGCAATTTTAGACTTAGTGCTCTGTAACGACTCTGATAGAAATTGCAATATAGAGGTACTGGAGCATCTTGGGACAAGTGATCACTCTACTGGGAGTTATTGATGACCAACGTGGGAGTTATTGATGACCAAACCCCTCCTAGGCAGTGGGACAATGAACGATTTTGTTCAATTAAATGATCCCTACCAAGGGAGGACCCAATTTCTTACTGTCAACTTCTGCAGTTTACGACAAATGAAGTAACATTTGTTGGCGCATGTAATTCCCGCACATTTTTTTTTTATTGTTAACTTTGTATAAGTAACTTTGCCCAGCAAAGAGAGTGGGCTGCTATGTACGGGGTCCTTTATACAATGACAGTCAAAAGTTTGGAGCCAACCTCAGATTTAATAAAATATACGAAGCCAGCAGGTTTTGGGTGAATTCCGGAACTCAGAACACATTTTAAAGCCGTCTTGACTGATTGATCACCGACCGCAATGTTTTATAATTGTGTTCCAATGGCTTTGTGTTAACATTCTTCACATCCTTGTGACATAAATTCATGTTATGTAACAAGAAGGCATGCTGTATAAATGCCTTCCACAAAACCAAGGGGTCACATTGCACTTGGTGCACCATTAAAAATCTGAGGGTGGCCCCAAACTTTTGGCCTGTGGTGTATCACCCCTTCGAACCAGGACCTTCAGCATGTACTGGGGCGGTTTGCAGCTGATTGCGAAGCGGCTGGGATGAGAATCAGCACCTCCAAGTCCGAGGCCATGGTTCTCGACCGGAAAAAGGTGGCTAGCCCCCTCCGGGTTGGAGGAGAGGTCTTGCCTCAAGTGGAGGAATTTAAGTATCTTGGGGTCTTGTTCACGAGTGAGGGAAGGATGGAGCGTGAGACTGACAGACGGATCGGTGCAGCGGCAGCAGTAATGCGGTCATTGTACCGATCTGTCGTGGTGAAGAAGGAGCTGAGCCGAAAGGCAAAGCTCTCGATTCACCAGTCAATCTACGTTCCTACCCTCACCTATGGTCATGAACTCTGGGTCATGACCGAAAGAACGAGATCTCGGGTACAAGCAGCTGAAATGGGTTTCCTCCGCAGGGTGGCGGGCTGCTCCCTTAGAGATGGGGTGAGGAGCTCTGTCACCCAGGAGGAGCTCAGAGTAGAGCCGCTGCTCCTCCACGTTGAGAGGGGTCAGCTGGGGTGGCTCGGGCATCTATGTCGGATGCCCCCTGTACGCCTTCCTGGGAAGGTGTTCCGGGCATGCCCCACAGGGAGAAGGCCTCGGGGAAGACCCAGGACACGCTGGAGGGACTATGTCTCTCGGCTGGCCTGGGAACGCCTCGGGATACCCCCAGGAGAACTGGAGGAAGTGTCCGGGGAGAGGGAAGTCTGGGCATCCCTGCTTAGACTGCTGCCCCCGCGACCCGGCCCCGGATAAGCAGAAGAAGATGGATGGATGGATGGTATCACCCAATAGTGTGCTTGGAAAAGCCCCAGTAAAATTCCACAGTATTATTAAGTCGATCAATGACGTCAAAGATCCCACTAACGTGTAGTTTGGTTTGTCGAACATTTTCAAATGTCCAACCGTGATCTCAAAGAGGCCAAAACAAAAACAGACTAACTTTGCAACCGCAGTCTATCCCGCTAAAAATTCCGGCGTCTCCAGCTTGGATTCCACGCTGGTTAACAATGATTCAGGCTTTATTTTGGATGCTTACGGCTGGTCATATTGGGCCTCTTGCAGGGCAAGGCTGGGTAAGCAGCTTTAGCTAGTGGAGAGTGCTGGTTGTCAAACTGGTAAATCAGTTTTACTTTACTGGCTGACCAGCTTGTTGACCTCGTCACGCTGACTTTAGCTGGAATTATCAGCAGAAAAAAACCCAACAAATTAATTTCATTTTTCAACAGGTTTCCACAAAAACAGCGATGAGAGAAAAGTGGCGCAAGTTAACCGTCACCATTGTTGGTTCAGCAGCTTGACACAACACAATGCCATTATTTTAGAGGTTGTCCACAATGACTGTTATCCTTAATTTTTAATAGAGCTTCTGATCATCTGATTTTCCATATCAGAGTCCTGTTGAATTGCTCGAGAATTTCACTCCTCAATCTTTTCTCAGAACGATGAGAATGACTTCATAAAAACAAGATTTGGACGTGTCACATCCCGTATGTAATTGAGAACCCATAACGCGCACGGCACTTAAGACCCCTCGGCCTTTCCATTACATCAGACAGAGTGGAATAATCCCGAAGGTGCTAAGGAATACCTGATATAAAGCCTGCAGATCACACCGAATTCATTTGCACAGAACATTTTTTGCATAATCGACAAAACTTTTTTTGAATTATTGCCACCTATTCCCAATCATGTTATTGCTCTGAAATAAACAAATTTAGATTTTTTTTTTTTTTTGCACAAGAGTGAAAAGTATTTAAGGTCATAGCTCAAAGGTGAAAGGTCAAATGGGGAACACAAGCAGACAATGAACAGCTCCATCCAGTGTACTTTATATGTAGCCAGTTTCACATCACATTGCTGCTATTAATTATTGATGAGAAACAGCCTGCACAATGTGTTCAAGGTGAAGGTCACTGCACCTCGGTCAACTACAGCCTACGGTCATTCGAGGCGAGATGTACGAGATCATAAATATTAATATAGCTACTGACTACTGGCCAGCACAAAATGTAGGACACACACACACACACACACACTCATGCGCGCGCGCGCACGCGCACACACACACACACACAGGCACAAACGCCATAATGATGACAATGCCCCATCTGCTACAATAATAGTAACAAGAGTTGTCAGAAAGACAACAAAGCCCGCCGGGGCAAGGTTAAAGTTTTTCTGCACGTGGACGGACGCGGACGCCGGGGGTACGACAATAGCATTCCGGACATTTGTCCCGGCGAGCTAAAAATGGACCCATCATTCATTTTTCTAATGCGGGATGGAAAAAAAATTAATTTATCAGTGTTTTCTGAACAGATCTCGACACTAGTGAGTCCTGTGGCTGATGAGGCAGTGAGAAAATTCTTGAAAACCCAGAAACTTTCTGCTATACTGGCTAACACGGTATCACTGGTCATTTTACTTACATTTTAAACATAACACAAGCTCAAGAGGAGAGTGAGTGCAGTTTTAATTCAAAAGAATTCAGAATGAAAGTTCGTATAAAATATGCAACTTTGAATCTGGAAGGGAAACACGGAATGCACATCAGGAGCAAGTCGTAATGATTTCACATATGAACATGTGCAGAACCAGTGTTTGTGTGGAACCTACTGACACAACAGAAGCCTTCGGTTCCGTTCACTTCAGATCAACAATATAAAATCCCAGCTGAGCTCCTTCACCCTTCTTCAGAAGAAGGTTTGCTTGAAGGAATGAGAAGCTGGTCTATTTGGTAAATTACATCACTTCATTCTCTCCCAGCGGATTCTGACACAGGAGAGGGGGGGCATGTGCGCAAATCGAAGCAGAGGGCAGAGGTCAGATGAGGAGAAGCATAATCTCACTTCTTTGCAATACTCTTTAACTCCAGTGTCCAACTAAGCAATATTAAAACTACATCCCTTTCAAACCAAAGTTGTAATCTAAGGTAACTCCAATAACTGTCACTCACAAAAAAGTAAAATCACAACATTTTTACACACCTGCCTTTTTTCTTCATAAATGGTGAGACAGAATAGATGATCTGAGGAACCTCTTGAAGAAAAACATGCAAGCATTATTTTTCTTATAATTATTATTATTGCATGTCTAGAGCTTGACAAAATATCAGTAAGAATATGTACAAACCCTTTCCAATGAACAAACTGAGACTAACAACGGCTCATTTGAGCAACAGCCTGTAGAATACATGTCCCTGTCTGCAGTATGAATTTATCTTTGCAATATTTAACAGTAGGGAGTGCGACACAACACAGTTTTTAGTAGATTCAATGACTGGAGGAATTACATTTTTTATGAATAGACATTAATCTATGATTAAAAAAAACCACCAAGGGTACAATTTAGCCTACGTTATTGGGTTTCAGTGTTTAAAACCATGTGGGAGTTAAACAGTATTACAGACTATGATTATTACATTTTGCAATTAATCCGTGGTTTGCGTGCGTGCTGATATGAACTGATGACATTACACCCAATCCAGCCGAGCGAAACCTCGCTTCACATGACATTTCAGAGGAAACAACGTCTCACGTCTCTAAACACATATTTCCTTGATTCGTCTCCTCGCTTGGTTTCCTTGTGTCTCTCCATGCATCCTCGCTGGGAGAGATGAAGACAGAAGGAAAAGACGCAAGCGAGGGGAACAAAGATGCAACTTTAAAGGAGTGAGATGAACACTGAGTCAGATTCTGAGTGTAAGAGAAACGAGAGACTGATGCTCTGCTGAGTCATGAAGATGCCATCAGCTCCTGTGGTCGAGAAAGATGGGCGGAAATATCTGAGTATTGACGTGCGCAGGCCTAATCAGATTACCCTGCGACCACACTGAGGGCTTATCTTCATTTTTCATCTATCGACCGCGCACCAAGCCAAAACTATTCAATAAAGTCTCAATAAAACTTTGTGCAATTTAGGCACTGAGTGCATGCGCAAAATGCATGAAATATCTCCTGAATATGAAAAATTTAATTAAGGCACAGTGTGCCTCAGACGTACTGGTGTGACTCAACTGGAGTGATTACAAAAAATTTTTATCACTGGAACCAAAGAGGAGTCACAGAATTGTGTTGAGTTGAGATGTTGGTGGAGTGTGCACGCTTTCCCTTATTGAGAGAAAATGATCATGATTAACAATGCAGTCACAATCAGACAGAATAAGTGATGTGCTCAAAATAATAAAGAAGTTATTGTGCAGTGGCTCAGTGTTTCAATACCTGTTTCTGACTCTTCTTCTCTCCATCGTCGGTCATATTCGAAATGCACTGAATGCACAACATTCATCTACAGTGAGCACCGTTATTCACTGGGCAGTAACACAATTTTGTCGTTCCGAATTAATCACCATATTTCAATCCAGTTGAACATCCATTTTACACACTGAAGGGGATACTGGAGACAAATGACAAACACTGTGTGTGTGTGTGTGTGTGTGTGTGTGTTCTTGTACTTGCTACAAAGTGAGAACTAAAAAGCGTTCTTTTCCTACAGAGTGGGGACATTTTTGGGAAGTGAGGACATTTTGGCCGGTCCTCACAACTACAAAGGCTAATTGTGACTTATTGGTTAAGGTTAGGGGTAAGGTTATAATTAGGGATAGGTTAAGGTTAGGGTAAGGGTTTGGGTTCGGCATACATTGCTTATTATTAAGATTAGGGAAAGGCTGTAGAGACACAGGAAGAATGAATGGAAGTCAATATAATGTCCTCACTAAGTTATAAGTACAAGGATGTGCGTGTGTGTGTGTGTGTGTGTGTGTGTGTGTGCGTGTGTGTGTGCGTGTGCGTCTGTTTGTGTGTGCGCGCACGTGTGTGTGTGTGTGCACATCTGTGTGTGTGTGTGCGTGCGCGCAAGAGAGAGAGAAAGTGTGTGTGTGTGTGTGTGTGTGTGTGTGTGTGTATATACCATGTTTACCTACCCTTGTTGGGAACAAATGAATAGAATTCCAGATTTTTCAGTGATTCAGGGGACATTTTCAGGTCCCCACAAAACAAATTGAGCTATTTTAGGGTTAGGGGTTAAAGGCTGTATCAGTGATATGACGTCACTATTGTTGACAGTTGAAACTAAGTGCTCTCGGAGTGAACCTTCTCAGTTCTCAGTCATTTTCATAATTAACAAAAGGTTCACTCCGAGAGCACTCCACAGTTAACAGGTGCTGCTTGTTCTCTCCGGTTAAGTAAGATGGCAGTCATTCATCTGGACGCGTATTTGCTGTATTTAAATCAACGTTATTCAAAATTGCAAACCTGTCGACCCTCACGCAAGTAGCCCATTTCTGTACTGAATTTAGCCCATGATTTAATCGCTGTTAGATCGCATACGGAGAGAAACTGTGTCTTCAGTTGCCAGTTACGATAACTGGAAAACGCGTCAATAAATGAAAATGATTGAGAACTAGCCAGGACTAATTGATGTCATAAAGGACATGTCTGTGACCCCCCCCCAGTTCCCAGTTCTATCTGCGCCCGTGGTGATAAGCGCCTGATAGCAACAATGACGACCATTGTCAGATGAAAAATTTACACCATTAGCGCTTGCTACAACAAGTGACAAGCATCTTAGCTCGGCGTTACAAATTGAGTATTAACAACGTCACATAGATCACCACTTTTAGATAAACTTATCACGCAGTTATTCATTCATCAATGAATTTCAACTCTGAGTACTAACCAGAGAAAAAATGTTATTACACAAACACAAACTCTGGTTTGATCTGACAGAATTAGCAAGCTCAGTAGCTTGCCAACCAAGAGTTAGCAAAGGTTGCTAACTTGCTCCAAAGAGGAGATATCGATCTCTCTACTGTTTGATTCATTCTTACCTGCATGATCTATGCAAGATAGCCTTACAAAAACAATACATGAGCTTCCCTCAATTTTGCTTGGGATGAGAATTTACAATTCATATCCAACCGAGTTAGCACCAGCTCTACTCACCTCAAGTAGGAACAAGGCGATCTGGGCGTCAGAATTAAAACCTTTCAACTCCTGGAATTCTCACCAGCGTTGGTATGCTTTCCCTATGTTTATTTGGGACTTCGCATCGAGGCGATCGCGTTCCTTTTTCCTCAACGTGCACTCATTTGAGTGTCTCGTTTTCGGTTTAGCTTCCACCATGCTTTGCTCTGCCGCATCGGTAGTGCCACAGCCAGTTAGTTCCGTTCCTCAGTCCCAACCACTTGTCATGCATGAGCATGGAACTGGCACAGAAGACCCACCCCTGCCCTCCGATTCGTTTGAACACTTTTGTTGATGTTTGGGGACGCAGGTAGATCCCCACGAGTTTGTGTATCTTTCTCAGCGTCTACCTGGCTGTAGGTGGCCTACAGAGGCAGGAGTTTTTCACCGCCCACTCATGAGAGGAGCTGCTAACAGTTCATGAGGAAGAATTTCCTGTACGCGACAAATTCTGTTTTGGCTCAGAATCGCTAATACAACCTTTAAGGTTAGGGTTGGGATAAGGTTCAGGTTAGGTATCTCAGGTTTGACTTAATTTCACGTTATGTTAAACTGTCCTGTATTTACTGATGCGCTCAAAATGGGGAGGTCAGTGTAGGTGCTGTCATTTCCAAACAGTTCATCTGATATGGATGGAAACCTCTCTTAAAGCTGGTAGTTTTCTGCATGTAAACCTCATTTTTGTCATACACTTTCAAACCAAAAATTCTTGAGAAAATGTCAATGTCCAATTATTGCCATTATATAATTCAAAAGGAGATTATCCAGCCGTATCTCAAACAACAGTCCTCAGGATCTAACACGTTTAATCACTCATGGCACAATACGGTAAACTCCCAAAAAACAGAATGCAAATACAAAATAGACCGCTTTGTCTTTTACTTACCTTTGATGAATAAAAAAAAATTGTATAGCGCTTTTCAAATACTCAAAGACGCTTTACATACAGGAGCAAAAAGAAAAAAAAAAGCATAAAACAGAGAGACAAGTAGACATGTGAACAGGACAGATGACAGATGGGCGTGTAGAGGGATGGTCAGATGTTATAGGCGATCTTGAGGAGGTGGGATTTGAGTTGACTTTTGAATGAGGTGAGTGTGTCAGAGTTTTGGATGTGGAGGGGCAGGGAGTTCCAGAGGGTTGGGGCAGCGATGGTGAAGGCTCTGTCCCCCATGGTGTGGTACTTAGTCTTGGCAATGGGGGTGAGAAGGTTGGCGTCAGCAGAGCGGAGGCGGCGAGTGGGGGGAGTGGCGGTGGAGGAGATCGGTCAGGTATGAGGGGGCGAGGTTGTTCAGAGCCTTGTAGGTGATGAAGAGGATCATCAAGTTGATGCGTTGCTGTATGGGGAGCCAGTGAAGGTGACGGAGAGTGGGAGTGATATATTCTCTGGAGCGGGAGTAGGTGAGCAACCGGCAGCTGAGTTCTGAACATATTGTAGTTTATGGAGGACAGTGGAAGGGAAGCCATAAAGGATGTTGCAATAATCTAGCCTGGAGGTGATGAAATCGTGGATGAGTGTTTCAGCGGCAGAAGAGGTTAGGGAGGGGTGGAGGCATGGAATGTTACGGAGGTGGAGGAAAGAGGTTTTGGTGACGTGGTTGATGTGTGATTTGAAGGAGAGGGTAGGCTCCATGAGTATGCCGAGGTTTCGGACCAGGGGGGAGGGAGTGACTGAGTGACCATCAATGCAGAGTGAGAGGATGTGGGAGGAAGGCAGAAGGGATTTTGGGTCAATGATGATGGTTTCTGTTTTATTGCAGTTTAGTTTAAGGAAGTTGTTGTTCATCCAGGTTTTAATGTCAGTGAGGCAGTTGGTGAGAGTGGAGAGAATGATGGGGGTGTTGGCTTTGGTGGAGATGTACAGCTGTATGTCATCGGCGTAGCAGTGGAAATGTAAACTATGGCGGCGGATGATGTGACCAAGTGGGAGCATGTACAGGATGAAAAGAATGGGACCGAGCACCGGACCCTGGGGCACTCCGTGTGAGACTGGGGTGGTGCGGGATTTGCGGTTATTGATGGAGATGTAGTGGAATCTGCAGACAGGTAGGAGGTGAACCAAGAAAATGCGGAGTCAGTGATGCCAATGGATTGCAGGTGAAAGAGGAGGATGGAGTGATTACTGGTGTCAAAAGCTGCCCTGAGGTCGAGGAGGAGGAGAACAATGAGGGAGCCGTAATCAGGGGGAGAGTAGGAGGTCGTTGGTGACTTTAAGTCGGGCTGTTTCAGTGCTGTGGTGATTTCAGAAACCGGATTGGAATGTTTCATACAGGTTATTGGAGAGGAATTATTTCTTGAGTTGTTTTGCAACGGCTCTTTCCAGTGTTTTTGAGAGGAATGGGAGGTTGGAGAGGGGTCTGAAGTTGTTGGGGTCGTCGGGGTCAAGGCCGGGTTTTTGAGGAGAGGTGTTATGGCAGCAAGCTTAAGGGGGGAGGGGGAACGGTGCCATAGGTAAGGGAGGAGTTGATGGTGTCAGTGGTGAGTGGGGCAAGAGAAGTGAGACAGGATTTCACAAGAGCGGAGGGGATGGGGTCTAGTGGGTAAGTGGATGAGTTCATGCCAGAGAGAATTTCAGAAAAGTCAGCTGTTGTTACGGGAGGGAGGAAGGGGAGACGGTGGTCGGTGGGCTGAGGAGGTGCAGATTCCGGCTCAGGGGTGATGGCAGAACAGGTGGCTGGTTGTGGATGTTTTCGGTTTTGGAATGGAAGAAAGAAAGCTGTGGCATTTCTCTGGGGTAAATGAGGGTGAGATGTTGTCCTAGGGTTTGAGGAGTTTATTTATAGTGGAAAATAGGTTGTGGGGGTTAGAGGATCTAGAGTGAATGATGCCGGAGTAGATGTCGGAGCGAGCCATGTTGAGTGCAGATTTATAAAGGTGGGTGTGTTCTTTGAGGGCAAGGGCGTGCACAGTGAGTCCTGTTTTACTTTGTAGACCTTCTAGCTGTCTCTGTTGTTTGTGAAGTTCCGGGGTGAACCAGGGGCCGAGTGAGTGAAAAATAGATTGCTCTTTGGGGGTCTACCGTATTTTTGATTTCACAATCCAAGCTGCAATGTCAGAATTTTAACACTCAGTTACTGTAATACCCTCGTAAAGGAGCCGCATGTAAGAAATGTATGTTGATTAATCATGAAATGGCTCTGATATATCACCAGACATTAAGGAATGATGTTAATTCAAATACTCATATCACTGACAACAATAGTCCAGCCAGAACATTCTCATTACAAAACCGAAGTTGCAGCCCACAACTAATGTTTATGTTCACATTTTGTGTTTTGGCCTGTTGCGCCGCCCTCCTCCTATCTCCCAATCACGAAGTCAGAAGCAGTTCAGCATCCAGGTTGCCAGTTACCACTGAGCTGCAGCTACCAGCATTTCGGAGCACAAATGTCTGACGTTACTAAACCTAAAAGGCCTCGTTATGATTCCGAAATGCATCATGACAAAGTCAGAAACAAAACAAGGATCTGTATAAGACATGCCTTTGAAAGATGGAGACGGCTGAAAGCAGAGAAGAATTTGAAGACTGACGCTGAAGTTGCTAATTTGTTCTTGGACAGGTAAGCTTCAGCTAAGTTTGGCTAACTTAATTCTATTTAATGTAGGCACGGACATTTAAAATTATTCTACAGTCGAATAACGTTATGTATGTTCGTTCATGGTATGTTAGGGTGTATGCAGGTGGGTCATCGAATTGACTAGGTAACAAATTGTTTGAGAAATAAAAACCGTGACTCGTCATTGCTAACATTAGCTATGCATTATTAGTCCGTTTCTCTTGCATTATGCTGAGACGCTGTGGAAACCGTTCCAACATTAGCACAGCCATTATGGCAATATGACATGTAATTGAGACAGTACATCGGTCAAATGAGTCCTCATTCATTCTTTACGCATTTTACAGTATGGACTGTAGTGGGCTATCCACACAGGAGAGTGACGAGCAAGATGACCAATATGACCATTGCTCAAGTTAGATAGTCATTAGTCTTGATATTTTCTGAACTGAACTGAACATAACCCTGTGAGACCAAATCATTGGTGATATTGAAACGTAGCCATGGTAGCTCCGTGTAGTGGATGTTCTTGCTGGATCCGGCAACCCAGCTGGCAGCCTCTCGTCTGGGGGAGAGGAGGAGGGGACACTGCGCTCTGCACTATTTTGAATGTGACTGCACTACCAGATTTGGCAACAAACTTACATACGGCTCCTTTAAATCCAATATTCATGTTTGGATTATTGACCCCTTTATGAGATATTTAGTCTGAATTAGCAATGCATGCGCTGAAGTTGTGTTGAAAAAAGCGCACGTTACCGAAAAAATCACGAGGACTATTCCGGCAAAAAGCAAAAGCTGGAGCACACAGAGCTCAGAACACAATCTCGTTATTGAAAAGACTGACGTTTCGACGTCCACTGATGTCTTCCTCAGAGTCGCAGTTTCTCTTACCATCTCCTCACTGTGTGTGGTGGCAAAATAACCTTGCGTCCTTGTCCAGGCTTGTTTACCACTGTTCTAGTTGTTTTGACAGTAGATATGGGCAGGTGCAGGCGAGTGGCTATTTTCTTGTCGCCATTGCCTGACTTGTGAAGGTCAACACACATCTGCTTTACTTGAATGGTGTGTTCCTTTCTCTTACCCATGTTGAAGAGAGGATAAGAGAAATGGCCTCTGTGTCATGTCATATTTATACCCCAGGGAAACAGCAAGTGATGAATTACGAATTATATGTTCCTAGATACTCTGATCAACTTTGTAAACTACTGTAGAAATGACACAAATAGCCTACTTAAATTACATTTATTTTCGAGGAATTGTTAGGGGTACCAATAATAGTGGAACAACTGATTTTATGAAAAATAATTATTTCCTAGTCAGAGATTTTTTTCCCCTTAAAATTCACTTGAGTTGAAGGTTACATTTTTCTACAATTTTCAGTGTGAGAGTATGCTTCTGCAATAAAAATTTAATTTATTTAAGGCTTTTAACACATCTTAACCAGGTGTGCCAATAACTATGGAGGGCGCTGTATGTGTTTCCTTTGCATATCATTCATCATTCATCTGATCGACTCCAAGCTTGTAGGGAGTATTGTTGAGGACTCAAGGAAGTGCGGTGTGGAGTATGAGTGCAGTGTGCAGTTTGAGTGCAGTGTGGAGTCTCAGTACACTGTAGAGTGTGAGTGCAATGAGCAGTTTGAGTGCAGTGTGGGGTTTCAGTGCTGTGTGGAGTGTGAGTGCAGTGCGCAGTTTCAGTACAGTGTGGAGTGTGAATTCAACATGCAGTTTGAGTGCAGTGTGGAGGGTGAGTGCAGTGTGCAGTTTAAATACAGTGTGGAGTTTCAGTACAGTGTGGTGTGTGAGTGCAGTGTGCAGTTTGAGTACATTGTTGAGTGTGAGTGCAGTAACATAATATAACATTACATAAATGGCAAGAACATGCCTTTCAGCCCAACTGCGCTCGCCAGTTTCTTTATACTATTGTGAATATATCCCTTCAGATACTGAATGACTCAATGGTATCTAGCTTTAGGTCAAGCCTGCTCTTGAAAACCCCCAAGGTCTCTGCCTCAACAATATGGTCAGGTAAGCTATTCCGCATTGAAATTACTCTTTAGGTGAAGAAATATTTCAGAATATCAGTGCTAAATTTACCTTTGGTCAACTTCCATTTGTGACCCCGAGTTCTATTCACAACACTTGGTCGAAGGAATCCTACATGATTCACTTTGTTAATCCCTTTAACATATTTAAAGACCTCAATCAAATCACCCCTGAGTCTCCTTTTCGTTAGACTAAAGAGATTAAGGATCCTCAGCCTCTTCTCGTAGCTTTCATCTTTTATACCAGGAATAGGCTTGGTGGCTCTTCTCTGAACTTTCTCTAGAGCCTCTATCTCTCTCTTAAAGTATGGTCCCCAGAACTGTACACAATACTCCAGGTGTGGTCTAACGAACGTGTTGTACAAAAGAAGCATCACCTCCTTAGATTTGTACTCAATACTTTTGGCAATGTATCCTAGCATCCGATTAGCTTTTTTAACTGCTACAGCACAATGGCTAGAACCTGTGAGGGTTTGGTTAACAATCACTCCCAGATCTTTCTCTTGTGCAGCACATTCCAGTTTTAAACCTCCCATGAAGTAATCCCATCTAATGTTTTTATTACCTACAAGTACAACTTTATATTTTGCTAGATTAAATTTCATTTGCCACATTTCTGCCCAATTCTGGATTCTATCCAAATCGTCCTGAATCACTTTAGTGGACCCTAAATTATTTGCCAAACCCCTCGATTTAGTATCATCTGCAAATTTAATCTGCTCTTAATATTCCTATCAAGGTCATTAATGTAAATGAGGAACAGCAGGGGTCCCAACACCGATCCCTGGGGGACGCCACTCCCCACCATACCCAGCTCAGATGAGATATCACTGACCACTACTCTTTGGGCCGGATCTACTAAGATCCCAATTTGCGTGTACTAATTTGCGCGTGCAATCTAGAATTTTGCGTGTGGGGCTGAACCGCGGTTTGCAGGTGATTTACTAAGAGTGATTGCGCAAATGGCAACAGGTGCAAACGTGTTGGACACACCCTATTTAAATGAGGGCTTTGCGTGTTTCATGGTTTGCAGCATGGAGAGTTTGGAGAGAAGAAAGCGCAAAATGAAATTCGACCCTATGGAATTAGAGGTGTTGGTAGATGAAGCCAATAAACACGTGAATAAGCTACAGCAAAGAAATCTGACTGTCGCACAAAGGAACGCCATATGGGCGGAAATCTGTAAAAAAGTAAATGCTGTGGGTAAAACGATGCGAACAGTGAATGAAGTGAAAAGACGATATCAAGATATCCGAAGACGAACAAAAGAAAAATTGGCGTATAATAAAACATCTGCAAAGAAAACAGGTGGGGGCACAGTGGATGAGATGCCTCTGACCAGCATTGAGGAACAGGTGCAGTTAACGTTCTTCGAGACGCAAGTCACTGGAATTGCCGGGTATGACACACTGGACCAAACAGCAGAACAAGGTAGGCGCACAATAATACTGTATAAACACACTTTTTCTGAAAAGATATTTATTTAGTAAGTGAAAAATGAATGTACCTCCTGTGGTTACATTTTGCTGTCCTTCAACTCAAATCCCAAACAAAAAACATTTATTTCTTACATGTAGAATCTTCAGCAGAAGTCCAGCCATCCACCTCAAATCCCCCCCAGAGCAGGCTCCCTGCAGAGCCTTGAAAGGGTCCCGAGGACATTGACCTGGAGTTGCTGGAGGAACAAAAGAAACAGTCTGCAGCCATTCAGACAATTGCACGGGAGATGCGAGCGGCGTCATCGTTGGCACGGGCGGCAAGGCGCGATACTCAGGCCATTGCCACGCACTGCAGACAGATGGTCAGCGCAGTATCTGCCCTGACGATGGCCGTCAATTCTGTGGCAAGAGGGCTACGGGAAGGGATGCAGGCAATGACTGCCCTCAATCCAGGTGGAGAAGCGGGCCGACCGAGTCCCACAGCGACAGCTAGGCAGCCGGGCACCGGAGAGGGAGGGCTATATGATGAAGAACTGCTTTTTTCTTTTTTTTCCACCACAAATGTTAAGACTATAGCCTAATACATTTTCTGACTGAAACAATGTGTCTTTAATATGATTTTGCAGGACTTAACATAATTAGACGTGAATGAGTATTTCGTTTGGTAATGTTTGGAATTCAGAAAGTGATTTCAGTCTTTTTTTCAATAAATGTTGATTTGCTTAACTTTGCAATGTTCTGCAGTTTGATGGGTCACACTAGCCAGAGAGTACGGCATTGTATTGCAATCTGCAACGCATTATTGAATGAAAATAGAAAAATGCACATACCAAACAGCTCACAAGAAGTGACTTCGAATGAGATTGCTGCGTGTCTGCATCCCTGCAGCATTGGGTTGTTGCTCCATACAGGGGGGCAGGTCGGCGTTCTCCTCCGGCACGGCCTCATGCTCCAGCCCGTGTTGCTTGGCGATGTTATGTAGCATGCAGCAGGTCACTACAATCTGGGCCACTTTTTCTGGCCTGTACAGCAGTACAGCAGATCCAAACAACGGAACCTGCTCTTCAGGATTCCGAAGGTGCGCTCCACAATATTCCGTGTACGGATATGGGCCTCGTATCGTATTTCTCCGGCAGTGGTCGGGTTGAGAACAGGTGTCAGGAGGAAGGGGTGTAGGGGGTATGCACTGTCACCTTAAAAAACATATGAATCAATGTGAAACATGCTCTTGTTTTTAATGAAATAAATTTCGCTAAGGATTTTACAAATTGACTCACCAACAAGCCAGGCATCTCCAAACTTGCCATCTCGCAACTTTGAAAACAGAGAACCGTTTCTCAGAATAAAAGAATCCTGGGTGATGTCCTGGGTGAGGAAAATGCTCTAACACAGGCAAAATCCACAAAAGAAAATTGCAATTTCTCCTACTACTTTACTGTCTCAATTCTACTCCTTATATACTCTTTTGCAGACCCCACCCACATTTAGACCTCTTTTTTTACATGCCCAGGACATGTCTAAACCTAGCTTCAGTCTGGGCGGAATAAAAAAAAGGTAAATACTGCCATCTAGTGGCCTATATTCACATTACATCTCCATTCCAAAAGGGAAAAATTTTGACTCATAAAGGCAAAATTTTTCTTTTCAATACAAAATGGTTAAGTGGGCACTTGTCTATATATACATATCATACAATATTCAAATAAACACGTGATATATATATACATATTCAAACACGGGATAAGCAATCAGCAATTACATTGTCTGTGCCCGATCATTCCAAGGAAGCGGCGCAAAGCTTTTTTGTTGTCAGGAACGGGAAAGTCCATGATGGCTTGGACTTTAGCATTTATGGGTGCCACCTTACCCTGACCTATAACGTAGCCAAGATAGGTGACAGGAGCACTACCAAAGTCACTCTTGTTCAGGTTAACAGTCAGGTTAGCCTGGGTCAGGCGCTGGAACAACGTCTCTACATCTTTTAGATGTTCTTCCCAGGAGTCACTCCATGTGATCAGGTCATCGATGTATGCACCCGTGTGTGGCAATCCGGCGATTGTAGACTGTATCATCCTTTGGAATGTGGCAGGGGCATTTTTCATCCCAAAGGGTAGGACTTCATACTGGTGCAACCCAGATGGTGTGGCAAAAGCAGAGATGCTCTTGGCCCTCTCAGTTAAAGGCACACACCAATAACCCTTCAATAAATCAATCTTGGTCAGAAACTTTGCTTGCCCTACTCTATGAATACAATCATCAATCCTAGGTATTGGAAACACATCAGTTCTAGTTACAGCATTGACTTTGCGATAATCTGTACAGAATCTAGTACTTCCATCAGGTTTTGGAACTAGCACACAGGGTGAACTCCAATCTGAGTTGGAGGGTCTGATAATATCATGTTCTAACATGTACTCAACCTCTTTATCAGCAATCTTTCTCTTTTCAGGATTCACCCGGTACGGATGCTGTTTTATTGGTTTGGCATCACCAAAATCTACATCATGAGAGGCTATAGAAACTCTTGTTGGAACATCAGGAAACAGATCCTCATATTTCTTGATCAACCTCTCAAACTGATCTCTCTGTGAGGGTTCTAAGTGCTGGAGTTTTACATCAAGATTTTGCAACACTTCATAGTTTGACAATTTACATGAAAGAACTTCAGCTTTAATTCTAGGCTCATCATCTTGAAACTCCCCCTCCTCTTCACAAATCTCGGCCATAGGAGAATCTGAAGTGACAGCTGCAACCCAAGAATTTCTGTCATGATAAGGTTTCAGCATGTTAATGTGACACAATTGTTTTGGTTTTCTCCTATCTGGAGTCTTCACAATGTAATTGAGATCATTGAGTTTTGTCAGAATTTCATAAGGACCATGAAATCTAGCCTGCAATGGATTGGACTGCAAGGGAAACAACACAAGGACCTTTTCTCCTGGTTTAAACTCACGGCTTCTAGCCTTATGATCATACCAAGTTTTCATTTTTCCCTGACTTGATTTCATGTTCTCTTGGCACTAGAAAGAATCTGCTTTGCTCCTAGTTCATACACAACCTGCTGAAACAAACCAGAAGTGAAATTGCTACCTTAGTCTGACTGAATTTCCCTGGGAAGGCCAAACAACGTGAAGAGTTTTATCAAAGCCTTTGAGATTGCAGTTGCCTTGATGTTACGTAGAGGTATGGCTTCAGGGAATCTGGTAGATGCACACATGATTGTCAACAAGTACTGATTTCCAGATCTAGTCTTGGGTAATGGACCAACGCAATCAACAATGACCTTAGAGAAGGGCTCCCCAAATGCTGGGATAGGTTGCAATGGAGCTCCAGGTGGGTCTAACTGGTGTTTTCCAACTACTTGACAAGTGTGACAGGTTTTGCAAAAGTTGGAAACGTCTTTCCGAAGCCCAGGCCAAAAGAAGTGTTTCATGATCTTATCAACAGTCTTATTAACACCAAGATGAACTCCTAAAGGTAAACTATGAGCCATTGTTAAGATCTCATTCCTGTAGACCTTCGGAACAACAATTTGCCTGACCACTGCCCAATCTGCATTGGCAGGGATATCACGAGGGTGCCACTTCCGCATCAACACACCATCCTTGAGATAATACCCAACTGGAACGTCTAGACAAGTCTCCAGACACATCAGAATCACCAGACCCATCCGGCTGGCTGAATAGAGAACTGATAAAAGTATCTGATAAGTCCTCAAACGGAGAAATCATAGTAGGCCAATCAGAGTCATGAGGCAAACCACCTGAGTCCGGACTATTCAATGTGCTGGGCGGCACCACAACATCTTATTCTTTAGCCTTCTTGGCCATAGCACGAGTCACTGCGCAAGAAGGATACAGAGATGGGTCCTCATCCCCATTTTCAGTGCTCAGCTGTGAAGTAAGATGTACAAGGGGAACTACTTTGCCCCCAGCCAGGTCATTGCCTAGCAACAGAGAAACACCCTTTATAAGGTAGACTTGACATAAGTCCCACCTTTACCTGTCCTGTAACTAAATCTGACTTCAAGAATATAGAGCGCAGGGGTACAGATACAGTCCTCCCTTCAATACCTCGTACAAGTATGAAATCCCCAGAAGCGGTCTCATCACGTAACTCCAAGGAGTCCATCAACAAAAGTGACTGAGAAGCTCCGGTATCCCTTAGGATATATATGGGGACAGGAGTAGTATGCTCATTCAGAGCCACAAATCCCTCTGACACAAATGGAAGAAATTCCTCCCTCACGAAGTCAGCTCTATCAGGCTTTTTAGCCCCACAAGAAGCAGGCAATTTAGCAGATTGGTTATCTACTACGGGGGTTTCTAACCTTGTTTTCACAAAGGCATTTGGTTTGGTGTCCTTTTCTTTTTCTTTCTTAGCTTTTAGGAACCAACAGTTAGTTGTAACATGACCAGATTTCTTGCAATAACTGCAAACTAGACCACTTTTGTCACTGTCAGCTTTCACACTTTGATCAGACCTGTTACTGGATTTCTGAGCACCATCACCAGATTTGTCTATGGGTGAGGAATCTTGGGTATCACCGTAACCTTTTTTCTGAAATTGGAACCATCTATTGTTACTGCTAGACTGAAATTTAGACTTATGTGTGAGAACATATTCATCTGCAAATTTGGCAGCTGATTGCAAATTCAGTGCTTGCTTCTCATTAAGGTAGGTCTTAACATCATCCTTAACACAGTTCTTGAATTCTTCAACTAACACCATCTCTTTTTGTGAGTTGAAATCATCCTTGACCTCCATAGAAGCACTTCAGCGCTCAAAGCAAACCTTCTTCTCATTAGCAAATTCCACATAAGTCTGATTTTCAGGTTTCTTCAGACCTCTGAATTTCTGTCGGTAAGCCTCTGGAACCAACTCATAAGCTCTCAAAATAATCTTCTTGACAACCTCATAATCAGAGGAATCATCTGCAGACAAAGCCGAATAGGCTTGTTGAGCTTTACCCTTGAGGACAGTTTGCAACATCAGAGGCCAGTGTTCCTTTGGCCACTGGCAACTCTTTGCTACCTTTTCAAAACACTGGAAATAGTTGTCAACATCCTTTTCCGAAAATGGAGGCACCAATTTTACCTCCTGGCTAGCCTGAAATTTATTTTCAGTTTGAATTTTAATTTTTAGTTGCTCCATTTGGAGTCTTTCTTCTCTATCGAATTTCTCTAATTCCAACTCTCTCTGTCTTGCAAATTTTTCGAACTCAAATTCTCTTTGTTTTTCTTTTTCTTCCCTTTCAAATTCTCTTTGTTTTTCTTTTTCCTCCCTTTCAATCTCTAGCATTTTTAATTTAAGTTCCATTTCTATATTTGGATTTTCCACTGGAAACTGTTCCAGATCTCCTGGTGCAAACACATTTTCATCAATGTAATATTCAACTATCTCTCTAGCCAGTCTTGCTTTTCGCATGGCTGGTTTTACCTCTGTCAGCTCTAACTGTCTGCAAATTTCTCGCATTTCTGTCTTTTTAAAAGACTTCAAAACCCCTACGGTTGGTGATGCCAAGAAATCATCCATTGCTGTTGATCTATCTATCTATATATATAGGAAAATTCAAAAAACAATTTTAGAATTTGAAATGTTAGATTTTCAATTAATGAATCACACAATGGTCTATCCCGGACTTGAGCCCCCAATTTGTTATGGCCCCAATTTGTTATTACATTTACAACACTACAGCAACAGCAAGGGATGACAGACACAGTTTTTAAAACTTATACACATTTAATTATCAAAGACAACAACTAACAATAACGACTAAACTAATTTTCTGACCAAGATTAGATATATACAAAAAAACAGAAATATTTACAGTCCCTTTTGTAGGTTTCTTGGTGATGTCCTGGGTGAGGAAAATGCTCTAACACAGGCAAAAATCCACATAAGAAAATTCACAGGTCTTGAACAGAGGGACAGGTCTGGTCACATGTATCCTTCTTCTTGCAATTTCTCGTACTACTTTACTGTCTCAATTCTACTCCTTATATACTCCTTTGCAGACCCCACCCACATTTAGACCTCTTCTTTTTTATTTTCTGGGACTTTCCACAGACATGCCCAGGACATGTCTAAACCTAGCTCCAGTCTGGGCTGAATAAAAAAAGGTAAATACTGCCATCTAGTGGCCTATATTCACACTACACGTGACTCATTCTCGTGGCTGGCTCCAAATCCTCTCTGAGTTCCTCCAGCAGCTCCAAAATGGCAGTGCTGGATATGCGATATGTTTTAATGATTTTTTTTCCTCGTTCATTCCAAAAACGTTCACACGAGGGTGAAAAATGCGTTCTCTGCGTCTCCTTTCATGATTTCGATGTCTCCTTCTTGCGACAATAACTGTAGCCATGTGTGCGCAATTACTAATACAAACCGTTTGCACCTCCTTTTGACACGTGTTAAAATATAGACACAGATTTTTTTGGCAAAATTTCTTTCAGGTTTGATAAATCAATTTGCGCGTGCTAAATTAATATATTTACATTTTCTCCTCCCAACACACGCACAATTGCGTGTAAACGCCCCATATTGCATATTCATTGTGGCAGACGTACTAACTGGATGCAGACGTGCTATTTTGCACCTTTGAAAGAGGCAACCCTTACTGTGCACTGTTAGTAAATCAGTTTGTACATTTTTTTGCGTGTGCAATGAGTTTGCACACGTTTTTATACACGCAAAGCTTTTGTAGATCCGGCCCTTTGTGTTCTGTCCTGTAACCAGTTTTGAATCCACTTTAGAATACCTCCGGTAACTCCAATGGAGCTCATTTTAAAAATTAGTCTCTTATGTGGTACTGTATCGAATGCTTTCTGAAAATCCAAGTATATGATGTCATAAGCCCTGTTCTGTTTGTAAGTCCTGGTGGCCTCTTCAAAAAATTCCAGAAGCTTTGTTAGGCATGACCTTCCCTTCCGAAAACCATGTTGGCTATCCCTCAAGATACTGTTACGTTCAAGAAATAAGTCCAGCTCATCTTTTATGACAGATTCCAATATTTTGCACGAAATGCAAGTTAAACTCACTGGCCTGTAGTTTCCTGGCTCGGTACGGTCCCCTTTCTTATATATTGGTATTATATTGCCCTGTTTCCAATCATTTGGTATTTCTCCATTTTCTAAAGACCGTCTGAAGATGGTGGATAGCGGCTTGAAGATGAACTCACCAGCTTCCCTGAGCACACTTGGATATAAGCCATCAGGACCCGCCGCCTTATCTGCTTTTAGTTTATGCAACTTGTCTAATACTTCCTTATCCCGAACCTCAATTTCCGCTAAATAATCTTGAGCATTTGACGTGCCCTCTGGCCAAATAAAGACCCCCTCTGAGGTAAAAATTCTCAACAAAGTAACTGTTTAAGGCATCCGCAATATGCTTGTTATCATATAGCAGCGATCTATTTTTATTCTTTATGCACTTAACCTGCTCTTTAACTTTCCTTTTTCTGCTACAGTACTGAAAGAAGCGCTTAGGGCTAGTTTTTGCCCCCTCTGTAATTTGTCTTTCAGACAGTCTTCTAGCATTCCTCAGCTCTTTTTTGACCACAGCCCGCATATTACAGTATTCAGCCCTAGTATTCTCATTGTTATCCTTTATGTAAATCTTATAAAGATTCCTCTTTTCCCTCAAAATCCTGCACTGTGATTCAAGTGAAACCCCCTTAAATCTTTCCCACATCTCATTTACGGACTTACAATCCAGGAGTGTCTCCCATTTTATTTCAGCTAGATATGAGCGCATCCTGTCAAAGTTTGCTCGCCTAAAATTGAACATTTTTGTTTTAGAATACACCTTTTTAACTTCCCATGAAACATCAAAATTAACAGCAGAGTGATCACTTGTCCCAAGTGGCTCCAGTACCTCAACATTGCTAATTATATCAAGGTCATTACAGAGCACTAAGTCTAAAATTGCCTTCTCTCTGGTAGGTTCATTAACATACTGCACCAAAGAAATAATCATTTATAACATCTAGAAATTCTTCCTCCCCCCTACCCTGTCCTTTCACCATTTCCCAATTGATACCAGGATAATTTAAGTCTCCCATGAAAATAGTCCCACCACCACTACAAGCTTGCGTAATCCTCCTAAAAAGCATTTCATTGATTGTACTGTCCAAAGCTGGTGGTCGATAGCATACTCCTATGTTTAAACCTGTCTCCTGTTTGCCAATGAGCCTGACCCATATATCTTCACAGGACAAGGAATGTTCAATTTCGGGAATTTCCTGTACATTAATGTTTTCGTTCACGTAGAGTGCTACGCCCCCTCCTCGCCTATTACATCTATCTTTCCTAAAGAGCATATAACCTTCTATATTATATTCATCTCCATCCTCTTCACATAGCCATGTCTCTGTAATCACAACTATGTCATAGCCCTCACTGATCAATACAGCCTCTAGTTCTGGAAATTTATTTTTTATGCTTCTTGAATTTAAATAAAAACATTTCAGGTTATTACTAATGCTCTTCCCCCTTGATTTCCCATGTGGCCGCCGCCTTGAGTCCCCCGCTACGCTTTGTTGCTTTAAAAGTAAAACTTTGTTAGTGCATATTACGCCGTCAACTTCCATTGGGGCAGTCGGCATTTCCCTATGTGTAACACTCACTAACCTCCCTGCCCCCCAAGTCCCTAGTTTAAATAATCCTGTGCTACCCTCAACATACGCTGGCCCAGTGCAAAGGTACCCCTCCGGTTCAGGGGCAGCCCATCAGGCTTGAACAGGTCACCCCTGTCCCAGAAAAAGTTCCAGTGCCCCATAAACCTATACCCCTCTTTCCTACACCAGGATCGTAGCCACGTTTTAAATCTCCAGATAAAATTCTGCTTACCTCTGCTTGCACGTGGTACCGGTAGAATCCCGGAGAAAACTACACTACTAGAACTGGATCCCTCCCCGCTCTGGCCAGGAGCTTGTCCGCACGCTCCAGGAGGTCTCCTACCTGGACATCAGGCAGGCAACACACCATACGAGACTCCTTGTTGCGTGAACAGACTAAGCTAGCTATTCCTCTAAGTATTGAGTCCCCCACTATCAATAATTCTCTTTTCTGAGGGGTAGAGGCCAACAGGGTGCCTTGCTGCTCATCAGTCCCCTCTCTCTCAGGGTCAGGGGCCAAGTCGAGTTCCTGCAAGGGCTGGAATCGGTTGGACACCTCAACCACTGGAGAAGCTGTCGCTGTACGGCGTGCACGCCCTTTCCTGCACTGCCGACCTACAGTCACCCAACTTTCTCTCCCTGCCTGTTCTTGGATCCCAGTACCACCCTGCTTTGGCATACACAACATTTCTCTAAACGACATACTACTTAGTTCGCAATTAGTAGAGTTCCTAGAGGAACTATGTCATGCCGCCAACTGGCCCTGGAGATCAAGGATCTTGCTCTCCAGATGCTCAATTAGCTGGCACCGGTGGCAGACAAACCCACCCTGGAAATCTCTTTCCAAAATGCGATCATCCTGCAACCGTCACATAGTTTTGGCCTCATTTGGAACCCCCTACCTAATGACTTTGCTCACCCTAGATAAAAAAAAATTACTAATGCCGAGATAGAAGCCGAGGAACCACAATTTATTAATTTATTTATTAACCTAGGAAGCCCTAAGCAGCAGTCATAATAGAAACCCCGGGGAAATTGATTTTAAGCCTCTTTTATCAGGCGCTTAGTTTCAGTTAACAGAAATGAAATACCAAACTAAGCCAAACTCTATATGTAATAAGCACTCCTAATAAGCTGGCTTGAGGTTATATAGTCCCAATACTATTGATATACTAAACTAAAAATATCACAGGGCTTAGCTGAGAGCCCAGATAAAACAGACTGGCTTCAGGGCCCAGGAGAAACTGGAGGAGACGGAGCACTCCGGTAAAAACTTACTTTTTAAATTCCAACCTAACCTAACGAACTCAAGTGACTGTTGCACCACTAACTAAATACTAAATCTCAGATCCCCAGCCAAGAATTCAAACAGTACTTATCTAGCTAGCTAGCCGCAAATACAATCAAGGGTAACCGAGAAAAGAGTAAAGCCGAGGTTCCCTTTCATTAAAACGGACCGAATAAACAAGTCCTTTACTATGTGAGCGAAATAAACACGGTACCTCTCCCAAAAAGCTGTCCTAAGCACCCGAACAAGCAGTTAAACTTTAATCAGCTGATCAAGGCTCAGTAACCGGAGGAAAATACAAAGATAGAGTATTTACAAAGTGTTTAATCAGAAGAGCCCTTCGGTAATAATAAAATGCGAGAAAGACAAAACCCCGGTTTGCGTTAATATTCCGCTTGGCAATGCGTTTATGCGGTAATGCAGTCAGGATAGAGAACGAAGGGGACCAAAAACCCCGGTGAACGTCAATATTTATTGGCTAGAAGACTGTATGAAAGGCAGCAACCAAGTATGAACCAAACCGGGCTATAGTTGGATATCCAGGTAATTTGATTATATTCTTGGCGCTGAGAGCTTGCAAGGGTTCGTTTGCTAAATCAGCTACAGAAAAAAACAGGCAAGTACCGCAGTCCCTGAAAACTGTTTTACTTTGTATATCGCACAATTCACTTAGTTTGACAGTTATTTTGCATTTAATTTATTCTCTAAATTTAGCGTTTAAATTTATTTTACTTCACCATACTTTGCTTTTCCCCCGGGAGACTGAAACCCCCCAAAAAACCCCGTCGCTTTTATTTGACCAGATTAGCGACTTAATTTGGCTGTTTGCTCACCGAGTTGTTACAGGGGGAAAAGGGGGAAAGATATGGGGGGAAGATTCTCCCTGTTTCTACTGCGACAAAGGTTATACCTCAGGAGCAAATCATCTAATCTCTATTATTGTTTGAGTCTTAACACACAAATTATTTTAAGAAAACCCCATAAACACAAAGGTAAATTCTCAGCTTCAATCCCACACGACTTCCTCTCTTCCTCTCTCAACTCTAGCAGAGTGAGCACCAACAAAGTGAGTGAGCAGTTTGAGTACAGTGTGGAGTGTGAGTGCAGTGTGCAGTTTGAGTGCAGTGTGGAGTGTGAGTGCTATGTGCAGTTTGAGTACAGCGTGGAGTGTGAGTGCAGTGTGCAGTTTGAGTACAGTGTGGAGTGTGAGTGCAGTGTGCAGTTTGAGTACAGTGTGGAGTGTGAGTGCAGTGTGCAGTTTGAGTACAGTGCTGAGTGTGAGTGCACTGTGCAGTTTGAGTACAGCATGGAGTGTGAGTGCAGTGTGCAGTTTGAGTACAGCGTGGAGTGTGAGTGCAGTGTGCAGTTTGAGTACAGCGTGGAGTGTGAGTGCAGTGTGCAGTTTGAGTACAGCGTGGAGTGTGAGTGCAGTGTGCAGTTTGAGTACAGTGCTGAGTGTGAGTGCACTGTGCAGTTTGAGTACAGCATGGAGTGTGAGTGCAGTGTGCAGTTTGAGTACAGCGTGGAGTGTGAGTGCAGTGTGCAGTTTGAGTACAGCGTGGAGTGTGAGTGCAGTGTGCAGTTTGAGTACAGCGTGGAGTGTGAGTGCAGTGTGCAGTTTGAGTACAGTGTGGAGTGTCAGTGCAGTGTGAGTGCAGTGTGGAGTGTGAGTGCTATGTGCAGTTTGAGTACAGCGTGGAGTGTGAGTGCAGTGTGCAGTTTGAGTACAGTGTGGAGTGTGAGTGCAGTGTGCAGTTTGAGTACAGTGTGGAGTGTGAGTGCTGTGTGCAGTTTGAGTACAGCATGGAGTGTGAGTGCAGTGTGCAGTTTGAGTACAGCGTGGAGTGTGAGTGCAGTGTGCAGTTTGAGTACAGCGTGGAGTGTGAGTGCAGTGTGCAGTTTGAGTACAGCGTGGAGTGTGAGTGCAGTGTGCAGTTTGAGTACAGTGTGGAGTGTGAGTGCAGTGTGCAGTTTGAGTACAGTGTGGAGTGTCAGTGCAGTGTGAGTGCAGTGTGCAGTGTGAGTGCAGTGTGGAGAATGAGTGCAGTGAGCAGTTTGAGTACAGTGTGGAGTGTGAGTGCAGTATGCAGTTTGAGTACAGTGTGGAGTGTGAGTGCAGTGTGCAGTGTGGAGAATGAGTGCAGTGTGCAGTTTGAGTACAGCGTGGAGTGTAAGTGCAGTGTGCAGTTTGAGTACAGTGTGGAGTGTGAGTGCAGTGTGCAGTTTGAGAACAGCGTGGAGTGTGAGTGCAGTGTGGAGTGTGAGTGCAGTATGCAGTTTGAGTGCAGTGTGGAGTTTCAGTACAGTGTGGAGTGTGAAAGCAGGGTGCAGTGTGAGTACAGCGTGGAGTGTGAATGCAGTGTACAGTCTGAGTACAGCATGGAGTGTGAGTGCAGTGCAGAGTTTGAGAGCAGTGTGAAGTGTGAGTGCAGTGTGGAGTGAGTGCAGTGTGGGTAGTGAGTTCAGTGTGCAGTTTGAGTGCAGTGTGGAGTATGAGTGCAGTGCGCAGTTTGAGTGCAGTGTGGAGTGTGAGTACAGTGTGCAGTTTGAGTGCAGTGTGGACGGTGAGTGGAGTTTGAGTGCAGTGTGGAGGGTGAGTACAGTGCCCAGTTTGAGTGCAGTGTGGAGTGTGAGTACAGTGTGCAGTTTGAGTGCAGTGAGGAGGGTGAGTGCAGTGTGGAGTGTGAGTACAGTGTGCAGTTTGAGTGCAGTGAAGAGGGTGAGTGCAGTTTGAGTGCAGTGTGGACGGTGAGTGGAGTTTGAGTGCAGTGTGGAGGTTTGAGGATGTTCGGCTGAGCAGTTGGAGAGATTGAGAAAGCTGCAGAAACCAATACTGCACAAGCAACTCGTGTTTAGCACTGCACTGCATTGCAGTAGGAACTGATGACCACTAAAAAAAAAGTTTAATAAAAAATCTTTTTGTTAATGACGAGCTAAAAGACAAGACAAATGGCACCAAGGTAAACCATTGTGTTAGAGAGGAAAAAACTCATATGACCTGTAGTATCATTTGGATCTGGTTTATTCACCTTCTTCTTGAAAGAATATTGCACCCTTTCTGCAAATATTTGCAACAACAGAGAATTTTCATCCCAGATGACACGCAGCTCTCGCTATTTTAGTGAAAGAGGGTAAAAAAGTCTTCCAGAAATTAAAAGGATCTAAAATGGAAAAATAACAGCTGTTTGACATTGTCTGCAGCTGCAGTAAAAAATAAATAAATACAGCTCTTAATTTGTAAATTCTTTCGTACTGAATTTAAAAGCATACATGTTTAATGTGAATAGATGGCAGTATTGACCTTTCTTGTGTTGAGCCCAGACTGGAGCGAGGTTTGGGCATGTCTTGGGCATGTCTGGGGAAAGTCCTAGAGAATTTTAAAAAAGCCTAAAAGGTGGGAGGGGTCTGCAAGAGAGTATATAAGGAGGGAGAATTGAGACAGTGAAGTAGTAGGAGAAATTGCAAGGAGAAGGATACAGATGACCAGACCTGTCATTCTGTTCAAGACCTGTGAAGCTCTTAGTGGATTTTTGCCTGTGTTAGAGCATTTTCCTCACCCAGGACGTCACCAAGCAACCCAAAGGGACTGTAAATATTTCTGTTTTTGTATATAATCAATCTTGGTCTGTAGAGAAGTTTGTTGTTAGTTGCCTTTGTTTAATTAAATTTGTTTTAGTTTTAAAATTTTTGTCTATCATCCTTTGCTGTCGTTAATGTAATAACAAATTGGGGCCATAACAAATTGGGGGCTCGTCCGGGAGAGACCATTGTGTGAGTCATTTATTGAAAATCTAACATTTCAAATTGTAAAATTGTTTTGTGAATTTTCCTATGTATATTTATATATTTATATATATATATATATATATATATATATATATATATATATATATTGACAGATAGACAGCAATGGATGATTTCTTGGCATCACCAACCGCAGAGGTTTTGAAGTCTTCTAAAAAGACAGAACTAATAGAAATATGCAGACATTTAGAGCTGACGGAGGTAAAACCAGCCATGCGAAAAGCAAGACTGGCTAGAGAGATTGTTGAATATAACATTGATGAAAATGTGGATATAAAGAAGAAACTGGAGCACTCAAATCACCAGTGTAATTTATTAAGGTGCCAAGACTGACGTTTCGACGCACAGCGTCTTCCTCAGAGTCAAACAAGTATGGTAAATCTGGGACAGCTAAATACCCTCCTACACACAGAGAAAAACTTCCCATTGGAAAATAAGGGAACAGGGAGGTATCCATAACATTCCAATACTGTGTCTCCATACAAGGAGGAGGTGTTACCAAGAGAATCACCGTAAATCCACTAACAATCATAGTAAAACAGATGTAACACAGACAGTGGACACGGAACTTACAATCCAACATTTTACAGAAAACAAGAAAGGTTTAACTCTTCATTTAATCCATGTGTTTCCACTGTATTTAATGTGTAGATCCAGTAAGCCTCTCTTTTCAGTAATTTATTAATAATATCTCCACCCCTCTGGGAAGGAACAATTTTTTCGATTCCGCAGAATTTTAATGATGCACCCGAACCATAATTCATTGGGGAATAGTGTCTTGCTATCGCATAGTCCATATTTTGGTTACGAATAGCCGCCATGTGTTCGGCGATGCGGACTTTCAGGGAGCGTTTGGTTTGGCCCACATAAAGCAGTCCACACGGACACTTGAGGATATAAACAACAAGAGTGGTGCTATTTATGAATTAGTTTATCTTATATTTTTTACCTGTGTGTGGGTGACAAAAATGTTTGGCGTTGGATGAATTCGAGCAATGGGTACAATGCCCACATTGATAAAAACCTATTGGTGGAGGGGGCAACCATGTAGATTTGGAGGATGAGGGGGGCATCATAGAATGCACCAATCGATCTCTAAGAGATCGTGACTTCCGAAAAGAGATCGGGGAGGTTTAGCGCACATATGTTCCCAGTGGGGTGAAGATATTATTAATAAATTACTGAAAAGAGAGGCTTACTGGATCTACACATTAAATGAAGAGTTAAACCTTCCTTGTTTTCTGTAAAATATTGGATTGTAAGTTCCGTGTCCACTGTCTGTGTTACATCTTGTTTTTACTGTGATTGTTTGTGGATTTACGGTGATTCTCTTGGTAACACCTCCTCCTTGTATGGAGACACAGTATTGGAATGTTATGGATTCCCCCTGTTCCCTTATTTTCCAATGGGAAGTTTTTCTCTGTGTGGAGGAGCGTATTTAGCTGTCCCAGATTTACCATACTTGTTTGACTCTGAGGAAGACGCTGTGCGTCGAAACGTCAGTCTTGGCACCTTAATAACTTACACTGGTGATTTGAGTGCTCCGGCTTCTTCTTTATATTCGGATTTATTGTCCTTTCTGCGAGCACCGGCCTCCACTGACAGAGGGGCTGAAGCGCAAGGGGTTCCTTCATTTTATTGATGAAAATGTGTTTGCACCTGGAGATCTGGAGCAGTTTCCAGGGGAAAATCCAAAAATAGGAATGGAACTCAAATGCTAGAGATTGAGGGGGAGGAAAAAGAAAAACAAAGAGAATTTGAGAGAGAGAAAGAGGAAAGAACAGAAAGAGAGAGACAGACAGAGAGATTTTGAATTAGAGAAGTTAGAGAAGAAAGACTCCAAATGGAGCTACTAAAAATTTAAATTGAATCTAAAAATAAATTTTGTGCTAGCCAGGAGGTAAAACTTTTACCTCCATTTTCGAAAAAGGATGTTGACAACTATTTCCAATGTTTTGAAAAGGTAGCAAAGAGTTGCCAGTGGCCAAAGGAACACTGGCCTCTGATGTTGCAAACTGTCCTCAAGGGTAAAGCTCAACAAGCCTATTCGGCTTTGTCTGCAGATGATTCCTCTGATTATGAGGTTATCAAAAAGGTTATTTTGAGAGCTTATGAGTTGGTTCCAGAGGCTTACCGGCAGAAATTCAGAGGTCTGAAGAAATCTGAAAATCAGACTTATGTGGAATTTGCTAATGAGAAGATGGCTTGCTTTGAGCGCTGGTGTACTTCTATGGAGGTCAAGGATGATTTCAACTCACAAAAAGAGATGGTGTTAGTTGAAGAATTCAAGAACTACGTTGAGGATGATATTAAGACCTACCTTAATGAGAAGCAAGCACTGAATTTGCAGTCACCTGCCAAATTTGGAGATGAATATGTTCTCACACATAAGTCCAAATTTCAGTCTAGCAGTAACAATAGATGGTTCCAATTTCAGAAAAAAAGGTAACGGTGATACCCAAGATTCTTCACCCAAAGACAAATCTGGTGATGGTGCTCAGAAATCCAGTAACAGGTCTGATCAAAGTTTGAAAGCTGACTGACAAAAGTGGTCTAGTTTGCAGTTATTGCAAGAAATCAGGTCATGTTACAACTAACTGTTGGTTCCTTAAAGCTAAGAACGAAAAAGAAAAGGATACCAAACCAAATGCCTTTGTGAAAACAAGGTTAGAAACCCCTGTAGTAAATAACCGATCTGCTAAATTGCCTGCTTCTTGTGGGGCTAAAAAGCCTGATACTGCTGACTTTGTGAGGGAAGAATTTCCTCCATTTGTGTCAGAGGGATTTGTGGCTCTGAATGAGCATACTACTCCTGTCCCCATATATATCCTAAGGGATACCGGAGCTTCTCAGTCACTTTTGTTGATGGACTCCTTGGAGTTACGTGATGAGACCGCTTCTGGGGATTTCATACTTGTACAAGGTATTGAAGAGAGGACTGTATCTGTACCCCTGCGCTCTATATTCTTGAAGTTAGATTTAGTTACAGGACTGGTAAAGGTGGGACTTATGTCAAGTCTACCTATGAAAGGTGTTTCTTTGTTGCTAGGCAATGACCTGGCTGGGGGCAAAGTAGTTCCCCCTGTACATCTTACTTCACAGCCGAGCACTGAAGATGGCGATGAGGACCCATCTCTGTATCCTTCTTGCACAGTGACTCGCGCTATGGCTAAGAAGGCTCAAGAAGTAGATGATGTGGTGCCGTCCAGCACATTGAATATTCATGACTCAGGTGGTTCGCCTTATGACTCTGTCCGGCCTACTATGGTTTCTCCGTTTGAGGACTTATCAGATACTTTTATCAGTTCTCTATTCAGCCAGCCGGATGGGTATGGTGATTCTGATGTGTCTGGAGACTTGTCTTTGTCCAGAAAGCGGTTGATTGAGGAGCAAACTAATGATCCTGAAATTTGTGTACTAAAGAGGAGAGCCCTTCCTGATAAAAAAATAGACGCAGTTCCAGTTGCGTATTATCTCAAGGATGGCGTGTTGCTGCGGAAGTGGCACCCTCCTGATATCCCTGCCAATGCAGATTGGGCAGTGGTCAAGCAAATTGTTGTTCCGAAGGTCTACAGGAATGAGATCTTAACAATGGCTCATAGTTTACCTTTAGGAGGTCATCTTGGTGTTAACAAGACTGTTGATAAGATCATGAAACATTTCTTCTGGCCTGGGCTTCGGAAAGACGTTTCCAGCTTTTGCAAAACCTGTCACACTTGCCGGGTAGTTGGAAAACACCAGTTAGACCCACCTGTAGCTCCATTGCAGCCTATCCCAGCATTTGGGGAGCCCTTCTCTAAGGTGTTGATTGTGTTGGTCCATTACCCAAGACTAGATCTGGAAATCAGTACTTGTTGACAATCATGTGTGCATCTACCAGATTCCCTGAAGCCATATCTCTACGCAACATCAAGGCAACTGCAATCTCAAAGGCTTTGATAAAGTTCTTCACGTTGTTTGGCCTTCCCAAGGAAATTCAGTCAGACCAAGGTAGCAATTTCACTTCTGGATTGTTTCAGCAGGTTGTGTATGAACTAGGTGCAAAGGAGATTCTTTCCAGTGCCTATCATCCAGAAAGTCAGGGTGCCTTAGAGCGGTTTCATTCCACTCTCAAGACAATGATGAGGACTTATTGTTATGACCGTGAGAAAGACTGGGATGAAGGTGTTCATTTGCTGTTGTTTGCGGCGAGAGAAGCAGTGCAGGAGTCTACTGGATTCAGTCCATTTGAGCTAGTGTTTGGCAATTAAGTGAGAGGACCTTTGCTATTGTTGAGTGAACAATGGCAAGAGAAAGAGCCGCACATCAGTCTAATAGACTATGTTAGCAAGTTCAAGGACAGATTGCGTGCAGCATGTGACCTAGCCAAAGAGTCAGGGAAAAATTAAAACTTGGTATGATCATAAGGCGTGAGTTTAAACCAGGAGACAAGGTCCTTGTGTTGTTTCCCTTGCAGTCAAATCCATTGCAGGCTAGATTTCATGGTCCTTATGAAATTCTGACAAAACTCAATGATCTCAATTACATTGTGAAGACTCCAGATAGGAGAAAGCCAAAACAGTTGTGTCACATTAACATGCTGAAGCCTTATCATGACAGAAATGCTAGGGTTGCTAGCTGTCACTTCAGATCCTCCAATGGCCGAGATTTGTGAAGATGAGGGGGAGTTTCAAGATGGTGAACCTAGAATTAAAGCTGAAGTTCTTTCATGTAAATTGTCAAACTATGAAGTCTTGCCAAATCTTGATGTAAAACTCCAGCACTTAGAACCCTCACAGAGAGATCAGTTTGAGAGGTTGATCAAGAAATATGAGGATCTGTTTCCTGATGTTCCCAAGAGAGTTTCTATAGCCTCTCATGATGGAGATGTTGGTGATGCCAAACCAATTAAACAGCATCCGTACCGGATGAATCCCGAAAAGAGAAAGATTGCTGAGAAAGAGGTTGAGTACATGTTACAACATAATATTTTCAGACCCTCCAACTCAGATTGGAGTTCACCCTGTGTGCTAGTTCCAAAACCTGATGGAAGTACTAGATTCTGTACAAATTATCGCAAAGTCAATGCTGTAACTAGAACTGATGTGCTTCCAATACCTAGGATTGATGATTGTATTGAGTAGGGCAAGCAAAGTTTCTGACCAAGATTGATTTATTGAAGGATTATTGGTGTGTGCCTTTAACAAAGAGGGCCAAGAGCATCTCTGCTTTTGCCACACACCATCTGGGTTGTACCAGTATGAAGTCTTACCCTTTGGCATGAAAATTGCCCCAGCCACGTTCCAAAGGATGATACAATCTACAATCGCCGGATTGCCACACACGGGTGCATACATAGATGACCTGATCACATGGAGTGACTCCTGGGAAGAACATCTAAAAGATGTAGAGACGTTCCAGCGCCTGACCCAGGCTAACCTGACTGTTAACCTGAACAAGAGTGACTTTGGTAGTGCTACTGTCACCTATCTTGGCTACGTCATAGGTCAGGGTAAGGTGGCACCCATAAATGCTAAAGTCCAAGCCATCATAGACTTTCCAGTTCCTGACAACAAAACAGCTTTGCGCCGCTTCCTTGGAATGATCGGGTACTACCGCAAGTTCTGCAAGAACTTTGCTGAGATTGCTCTCAGTCTCACTCACCAACTGAAGAAAGGCGTAAAGTTCACTTGGGATGATACATGCCAGAGAGCCTTCGATCTCCTGAAGTCTCTGCTGTGTCACTTCCCCGTGCTCAAATCTCCTGACTTCAACAAACCATTCTCCATCGCGGTCGATGCTAGCGACCAAGCTTGTGGATCTGTGCTCCTACAGAGAAGTGACTCTGATGACATTGAGCATCCCGTTGCATACTTCTCCAGGAAGTTCAATCGCCACCAAAGGAACTATTCCACAATAGAGAAGGAACTGTTGGCTCTGGTTCTTTCTTTGCAACACTTTGAGGTTTATGTTTGTACAGGGCAAAAGCCAATGATTGTGTACACAGACCACAATCCGTTAATGTTTTTGAGTAAGATGAAAAACAAGAATTGGAGATTGTTGAATTGGGGTTTGATTTTACAGGAGTTTGACTTGGAAATTAAGCATGTAAAGGGTACTGACAATGTAATTGCTGATTGCTTATCCTGTGGTTGAGTATGTATATACTGTATATCACGCGTTTATTCGAATATTGTATTACATTTATATATAGACAAGTGTCCACTTAACTATTTTGTATTGAAAAGAAAAATTATGCCTTAATGAGTCAAAATTTTTCCCTTTTGGAATGGAGGTGTAATGTGAATAGAGGCCACTAGATGGCAGTATTTACCCTTTTTTTTGTTCAGCCCAGACTGGAGATAGGTTTAGGCATGTTTTAGGCATGTCTGGGACAAGTCCCAGAGAAAATTTTTAAAAAAAGCCTAAAAGGTGGGAGGGGTCTGCAAAAGAGTATATGAGGGGGAGAAATGAGACAGTAAAGTAGTAGGAGAAATTGCAAGGAGAAGGATACATGTGACCAGACCTGTCATTCTGTTCAAGACCTGTGAAGCTTTTAGTGGATTTTTGCCTGTGTTAGAGCATTTTCCTCACCCAGGACCAAGCAACCCACCAAAGGGACTGTAAATATTTATGTTTTTGTGTATAATCAATCTTGGTCTGTAGAGTAGTTTGTTGTTAATTGCCTTTGTTTAATTAATGTGTTTTATTCTTAAAATTTTTGTCTGTCATCCTTTGCTGTCGTTAATGTCATAACAAATTGGGGCCATAACATATGAAATTACATTTCAGATTTTACCTCAACTTTACAGATTTTTTTGGGGAAATTCTTGCTTGCTCTTAATTTGATAATTTGATGCCTGCAGTATTTCCCAAAGAAGGAGAGACATTGGCAGGACAACAACTGAAAATGAGCCAAACCTGCATTGTGTACCAGATGAAAGCACTGGAGCGTTAAAGTCACCAATAAATAAATGCACAGGGGATATTATCATGCATAGATATAAGAGGAGTATTAAAAAAGACACAATTGCTCACAAACAATGAATGGCCAAGGCTTGCTACTTTCCACAAACCTGCATGATTGTATAATGCAAAAAACACAGAGCCATTTAACAGGCAGCAGAAATACAGCTTTGCTTGGACATGAAATGCTAAATAACAGTAAGTTATTTAAGTAAGTAAGTAACAGCAGTGTCCATAGCCATATTAATCAACCATATTTCCATCATTAAACTAATTAACCACGACTTTAAGAAAGACAGTCAGTGTTGAAAGTGACTGTTTGAAGTTCTCTGAGAGATGAAATGAAATATGTTTCCACCGCAGAAGAAGACGGTAGAGTTCACCTTACTGGAGGAAACAGTCAGTCCTTTGGACCTTTACAGGGGAAAACCATCAGGCTTGTAGACCATTACAGGAAGAAACAGTCCGGACCTTTACAAGGGCAAACACTCAGGCCTATAGACCTTTATTGGAGGAAAGAGTTAAGCTTATACGTCTTTACATTGGAAAAGTTTGAGGACTGTGGACCTCCCCAGGGAGAAACACTCAAGACTATGAACCATTATTGGGGGAAGTAGTTAGGACTGTAGACAATTACAGGAGGCAACAGTCAGGCTTGGAGACATTTACAGGGGAGAGCAGTCGAGTCTATGAGCCTGAGGGAAGCTGACAAAATAAACACCAGGTAACTGCAGGAGTCCAAACTAGAATGAGACACACAAACTGAATATGTTTGACTTCATTATCAAAGCTTCCTATCTCTGGTTAGAAATTCTACCTAAAATGAAGTAGGCAAAAGCCAAGTTTACTTTTTATTTAGAGTTTTAAACTCCAGTAGTTTATTTGTACTGATTTGTTGATCACATCTACTGTATCTATAATAGGCTTCCACCGGACAATAACCTCTTTTTGGGAGTTTTCCCCCTATTGGGAATCTTTTACCTCTTAGTTATTGTGGGGACTTAAATTGGCTGATCAGCTGCCTTGCTCCTCCACTGTAAAACATCTTTTTCTGACGGTTCTTCCCTAAAAAGCAGTAAATAAATAATATATTTATGCATGTGATCTGCTTGCAGTAAAGATCCTAAACGACAGCTTATCTGCATCTGCTGAAAGGGCGTGGTTCTGAATTTCCTGTTCGTGGTTTAGGGGACTCAACAGAAACGAAGATATCAGTCCATGTTAGGAACTATAAAAGGTGACAACTGAAGAAGGTGAGAGTAGTTTCAGTTGAACAAACCAGCATTCCTCTGGAGATCACCGAGCATCATTGGCGTGAAAATGAAATGTTCCATCATCCTCTGTTTCCTGTTGGTCTGGGCAGGTGAGCCACACTCTTCTGCAACATGCTTAAAGGGTTAAACTGGAGGTCTCCTCTGTAACATGGTTAAAGGGTTAAACTGGAGATCTCCCCTGTAACATGGTTAAAGGGTTAATCTGGAGATCTCCTCTGTTACATGGTTAAAGAGGTAAACTGGAGATCTCTGCTGTAACATGGTTAAAGGGTTAAACTGGAAATCTCTTCTGTAACATGGTTAAAGGGTTAAACTAGAGATCCCTTCTGTAACATGGTTAAGGAATTAAACTTGAGATCTCCGCTGTAACATGGTTAAAGGGTTAAACTTGAGATCTCTTCTGTAACATGGTTAATGAGTTTAACTGGAGATCTTCTCATTAAAAAGCAGATCTCTTCTGTAATATGGTTCTTGGGTTAAACTGGAGATCTTCTCATTAAAAATCAGATCAATGACTGCTCATTTAACAGTGTAGCTCAGCATCAGCTGTCATTATACAGTGTAGCTTAGCATCAGCAGTAATTAAACAGTGTAGCTCAGCGTAAGCTGTCATTATACAGTGTTTCTCAGTGTCAGCAGTCATTTAACAGTGTAACTCAGCGTCAGCAGTCATTAAACAGTGTAGCTCAGCGTCAGCTGTCATTATACAGTGTAGCTCAGTGTCAGCAGTCATTAAACAGTGTAACTCAGCGTCAGCAGTCATAAAACAGTGTATCTCAGCGTTAGCAGTCATTAAACAGTGTAGCTCAGCGTCAGCAGTCATTGAACAGTGTAGCTCAGCGTCAGCAGTCATAAAACAGTGTATCTCAGCGTTAGCAGTCATTAAACAGTGTAGCTCAGTGTCAGCAGTCATAAAACAGTGTATCTCAGCGTTAGCAGTCATTAAACAGTGTAGCTCAGTGTCAGCAGTCATTGAGCAGTGTAGCTCAGCGTCAGCAGTCATTAAACAGTGTAGCTCAGTGTCAGCAGTCATTAAACAGTGTAGCTCAGTGTCAGCAGTCATTAAACAGTGTAGCTCAGTGTCAGCAGTCATTAAACAGTGTATCTCAGTGTTAGCAGTCATTAAACAGTGTAGCTCAGTGTCAGCAGTCATTAAACAGTGTAGCTCAGCGTCAGCAGTCATTAAATAGTGTAGCTCAGCATCAGCAGTCATTAAACAGTGTAGCTCAGCGTCAGCAGTCATTAAATAGTGTAGCTCAGCGTCAGCAGTCATTAAACAGTGTAGCTCAGCGTCAGCAGTCATTAAACAGTGTAGCTCAGCGTCAGCAGTCATTAAAGAGTGTAGCTCAGCACTAGCAGTTATTGAACACTGTAATTCAGTGTCAGCAGTCATTAAACAGTGTTGCTCAGTGTCAGCAGTCATTGAGCAGTGTAGCTCAGCGTCTGCAGTCATTAAACAGTGTAGCTCAGTGTCAGCAGTCATTAAACAGTGTAGCTCAGTGTCAGCAGTCATTATACAGTGTAGCTCAGTGTCAGCAGTCATTAAAGAGTGTAGCTCAGCACTAGCAGTTATTGAACACTGTAACTCAGTGTCAGCAGTCATTAAACAGTGTAGCTCAGCGTCAGCAGTCATTAAACAGTGTAGCTCAGCGTCAGCAGTCATTAAACAGTGTAGCTCAGTGTCAGCAGTCATTAAACAGTGTACAGTACAGTCGCTGTTAAAACCGAAGAGACGGCATTAGTTCACATCCGGTTCCCTCGGACATTTCGCCCTTCTCGCCCTTTTCTAACCATGATCTAGCCAATGAGCTGTATCACAGGACAATTTACCCCCAGGAATAAGCACATATGGCTCCGCAGAACTGAATGTAGTACCTCGCATTCGTTATAGAATAGAGGGCATTTTGACTGTTAGAATTACGTTTGTGTTTGCCATTATGTTGGCAAATTTTATCTTCTTATTTTCTCTTGCACTGAAAGTGGAACTGAGAGCTTTTGTGACCTCTGGAAAGCATGTGGTTGATCATTTCCTTGGTTTAAAAAGCCTAGCATGAGCAAGAAAAAAAAATATTATGATAAATTCAACAGTGTAATATTTAGCAATTTTATTCTTGAGGGAATTTTTTTTTTTTGGTATTTTAAATACGTCTTTTTATTGCAGAAACTATTCTGAGGGTTTGTGGGTAGATCTTCAGATAAGTGTGCCGCAATTTATTTATTGGTTTTGAAAAGCCAATCACAATATAAGTAAACAAGTTGGCAATGCACAACTTAATAGCCTGTGAGCTTATGATGCCTGTGAGCTTATGATCACGTTATTCTCCGAAATTATGCTTTTTGTACCTGCAGAGGTGTGAGGTTGTCTCTCGCCAAGGAGTCAATCTTTGTCCTAAACAGTGGGGAAATGCGTCATATCGTGATAGGTTCCATAGTTGTGAATGTGATGTCAATTTATGGTTGGGCATTTTATAGAACATTCTTGCCTCGCGCTGAGCTGGTCACTAATTCTTTAATAGGCTACAGTGAGCTTAAAGGGATTATTAGGGTGAAAATGAGTAATAAGTAGCCAAGAGATGACACGAACTGAGCTGTATTGAATCAGTGCCGGTATATCTGCTTTTAATTCCACGAATTTAGTTTACGAAAGAGCCTTTCAGTTTTAAGTGACATTTAAGTTATTGTCCTTTCGAGATAAGATATTGAGCAGATCTTTTTAGTAATTACGTTTTCCTTATTGATTGATATATAGTAAGCTTACTAAAGATAAGCCATGTAAGGTTCCGCAAATAGTTTATTTTACTTTTTTTATGGTGCATTCAAGAGTCTTTTAGGTCGAACTAAATTCGTATTGTGCACAAGTCATCTCTAGTTGCAAGCTTTGTGACCATTATATTTGAACATCTGAATGGTTATGACAACTCATTAAAGCAAATACAGACGATGCAAAACATTTTGTCATGAAAAATTGGTTATAATTTGCCTATTAGAATTTTAAAACGAAACCGTGTATAAATCGAAAAACATTCAAGTTCTTCCCGTAAATGAATTTTACTGAGACGTGGTGCGAGTAATCTTCGATATAGGAATGGATATAAGCTACTAAATTAAAGGTTTGTAACAGGAAAAATAATATAGCCTATTTCAGCACTTGAGTGTAAAATAATACCACATAAAAGCACACATTACCTCCGAACATAAAATATTGCAGAAATGATACCTGACAAACAAAAATATCATGCTATTTTTGGTGAGGATTAATAATCCAATTGCGTATTATACCGCACTAAAGTTTTAAATAGTTGCACAGGTTGAGCAAACTGTATCGTCAAATATAAAAAGGTTTGCAGAAACAATTACCGGCAACTTCATCCCCGCCAAAGCAAATCAATATTTTATGTAGGCTAACGTTACTTTTGCATTAATAAATGGAAATAACTCGCCAACAAGCTGTGCCATTGCCTACATGTACGGATTACTGTCAAAACGACCGCCCCAACCGCCCTTGAGGCTCAGTTGTGATTAAACCAACACCCGGCTAATGGGATATCGCCCGGCTACCCCGGGCGCGGTAGGCCTTCTTTTGTCTTCATGCGCGTCTATAAGCCGGTCCTACTGCACAGCTCACAACAAGATTTCCCTGTCCTACTGAGAGCCTAACGCCCCCGTACTGGTGGATCAACAACTTTTTCTTTGGTTTTAACGGCGACGGTACTGTAACTCAGTGTCAGCAGTCATTAAACAGTGTAACTCAGTGTCAGCAATCATTATACAGTGTAGCTCAGTGTCAGCAGTCATTAAACAGTGTAGCTCAGTGTCAGCAGTCATTAAACAGTGTAACTCAGTGTCAGCAGTCATTGAACAGTGTAGCTCAGGGTCAGCAGTCATTAAACAGTGTAACTCAGTGTCAGCAGTCATTGAACAGTGTAGCTCAGCGTCAGCAGTCATTAAACAGTGTAGCTCAGTGTCAGCAGTCATTGAACAGTGTAGCTCAGCGTCAGCAGTCATTAAACAGTGTAACTCAGTGTCAGCAGTCATTGAACAGTGTAGCTCAGGGTCAGCAGTCATTGAACAGTGTAGCTCAGGGTCAGCAGTCATTAAACAGTGTAACTCAGTGTCAGCAGTCATTGAACAGTGTAGCTCAGCGTCAGCAGTCATTAAACAGTGTAGCTCAGTGTCAGCAGTCATTAAACAGTGTAGCACAGTGTCAGCAGTCATTATACAGTGTAGCTCAGTGTCAGCAGTCATTAAACAGTGTAACTCAGTGTCAGCAATCATTATACAGTGTAGCTCAGTGTCAGCAGTCATTAAACAGTGTAACTCAGTGTCAGCAATCATTATACAGTGTAGCTCAGTGTCAGCAATCATTAAACAGTGTAGCTCAGTGTCAGCAGTCATTGAACAGTGTAGCTCATTGTCAGCAGTCATTGAACAGTGAAACTCGGTGTCAGCAGTCATTGAACAGTGTAGCTCAGCGTCAGCAGTCATTGAACAGTGAAACTCGGTGTCAGCAGTCATTGAATAGTGTAACTCAGTGTCAGCAGTCATTGAACAGTGCAGAGTTTGCATGTGGTTTCCTTTGGGAAAAGTTACTTCTTCTCCTTTCCTGTGAAGACATCAGCTTAGGATCCATATACTAACTTTCAGTCATCCTGCTTTTCCTCTGCGATAAAAAAATTCTAATATTAAATTGTTTCAGTAATCCAGATGTGGTATGGCAGTCCCATTTGCATAGTGAGGAATTAAATTGACAGTCTGATCTTGTGTTTGCTGGATGTTGTAACACCTCGGTGTGTCATCAAATCTCCAGTCAGATTCTGCAATGTTCTTCAAGGCCAGTTGGCCAGGGCTCAAAGACGAATGTGTTTATAGGCCTTTGGAATAATTACATACCGCAGGTTTTTTATTGGACATTTGAAAATACACTCAAGTTATACATGTATTATTACAAATTGCGAGCCTTTCGCACATACTTATGAATTGTCATTTGTGAACGCTACTCCTCAGTAAACTCATTAATCCCAAAAGGAAATCTTCGCCTTTACTCATTTCTAACTGAGACCGAATGCCCAAATATTGCCGTCCACTGACAGGTAATTATATATGTAGCATGCTCTAAAGCAAGTGAAAAGTGTGTATTCCTTAAGTTAGACTGGGTTTTTGAAATTTGTGGCTCTTTCAATCAGGTCGTTATGCTGTAGCGCTGTTTGTTGGTGATCACTCTGCTAGAGTTGAGAGAGGAAGAGAGGAAGTCGTGTGGGATTCAAGCTGAGAATTTACCTTTGTGTTGACGGGGTTTTCTGAAAATAATTTGTGCGTTAAGACTCAAACAATAATAGAGATTAGATGATTTGCTCCTGAGGTATAACCTTTGTCGCAGTAGGGACAGGGAGAATCTTCCCCCCATATCTTTCCCCCTTTTCCCCCTGTAACAACTCGGTGAGCAAACAGCCAAATTAAGTCGCTAATCTGGTCAAATAAAGGTGACGGGGGGGGGGGGGGGGGGGGTTATGGTCTCCGGGGAGCAAAGCAAAGGAAGGTGAAGTAAAATAGATTTAAACGCTAAATTTACAGAATAAAGTCAATGCTAAATAATTGTTGAACTAAGGGAATTGTGCGATATACAATGTTAAACAGTTTTCAGGTACTGTGGTACTCACCTGTTTTTTTTTTTTTTTTTTTTGTAGCTGATTTAGGAAACGAACCCTTGCAAGCTCTCAATGCCCAGAATATAATCAAATTACCTGGATATCTAACTATAGCCCGGCTTGGTTCATACTTGGTTGCTGCCTTTCATACAGTCTTCTAGCCAATAAATATTGACGTTCACCAGGGTTTTTGGTCCCCTTCGTTCTCTATCCTGACTGCATTACCGCATAAACGCATTGCCAAGCTGAATATTAACGCAAACCGGGGTTTTGTCTTTCTCGCATTTTATTATTACCGCTGGGCTCTTCCAATTAAACACTTTGTAAATACCCTATCTTTTTTTATTTTCCTCCAGTTACTGTGCCTTGATCAGCTGATTTATCAGCTAAAGTTTAACTGCATGTTCGGGTGCTTAGGACAGCATTTTCGGGGAGATACCGTGTTTATTTCGCTCACATAGTGAATGACTTGTTTATTCGGTCCGTTTTAATTAAAGGGAACCGGGGCTTTACTCTTTTCTCGGTTACCCTTGGTTGTATTTGCGGCTAGCTAGCAAGATAAGTACTGTTTGCATTCTTGGCTGGGGATCTGAGATTTAGTATTTAGTTAGTGGTGCAACAGTCACTTGAGTTCGTTAGGTTAGGTTGGAATTTAAAAAGTAAGTTTTTACCGGAGTGCTCCGTCTCCTCCAGTTTTTCCTGGGCACTGAAGCCAGTCTGTTTTATCTGGGCTCTCCGCTAAGCCCTGTGATATTTTTAGTTTGGTATATTAATAGTACTTGGCTAATACCAAATTGAGCCAAACTCTATATGTAATAAGCACTTATAATAAGCTGGCTTGAGTTTATATATAAACTCAAGCCAGCTTATTAGGAGTGCTTATTACATATAGAGTTTGGCTCAATTTGGTATTTCATTTCTGTTAACTGAAACCCCTGTTAAAAGAGGCTTATAATCCATTTACATAGTTCCCCCAAGGTTTCTATTGTGACTGCTGCTTAGGGCTTCCTTGTTTAATAAATAAATTAATAAATTGTGGTTCCTCAGATTCTGTCTCGGCATTAGTAATTTTCTTTTATCTAGGGTGAGCAAAGTCATTAGGTAGGGGGTTCAAAATGTGGCCAAAACTATAGGACGATTGCAGGATGATCACACTTTTGGAATGAGATTTCCAGGGTGGGTTTGTCTGCCACCGGTGCCAGCTAATTGAGCAACTGGAGAGCAAGATCCTTGATCTTCAGGGCCAGTTGGCGGCGCTACATAGTTCACAATCAGTAGAGTTCCTAGAGGAACTAAGTAGTGTGTTGTTTAGAGAAATGGTGTGTACGCCAAAGCAGGGTGGTACTGGGATACCAGAACAGGCAGGGAGAGAAAGTTGGGTGACTGTAGGTCGACAGCGCAGGAAAGGGCGTGCACACCGTTCAGCGACAGCTTCTCCAGTGGTTGAGGTGTCCAACCGATTCCAGCCCTTGCAGGAACTCGACTTGGCCCCTGACCCTGAGAGTGAGGGGACTGATGAGCAGCAGGGCACCCTGTTGGCCTCTACCCCTCAGAAAAGAGAGTTAGTGATAGTGGGGGACTCAATACTTAGAAGAATAGATACCTTAGTCTGTTCACGCGACAAGAAATCTCTACCTGCCTGCCTGGTGCCCAGGTACGAGACCTCCTGGAGCGTGCGGACAAGCTCCTGGCCAGAGCGGGGAGGGATACAGTTGTCATGGACCATGTTGAGAGAAATGACATAGATAAGGGTAGGTTTGAGGTTCTGCAAGGCAAATTTGTGGAATTAGCTGAGAAGCTTCGGAGCAGATCCTTAACGGTAGTTTTCTCCAGGATTCTACCAGTACCACGTGCAAGCAGAGGAAAGCAGAATTTTATCTGGAGGTTTAACACGTGGCTTCGAACCTGGTGTAGGAAAGAGGGGTACAGGTTTATGGGGCACTGGAACTTTTTCTGGGACAGGGGTGACCTGTTCAAGCATGACGGGCTGCACCTGAACCGGGGGGGTACCTCTGCACTGGGCCAGTGTATGTTGAGGGTAGCACAGGATTATTTAAACTAGGGACGTGGTGGGCAGGGAGGTTAGTGAGTGTTACACATGGGGAAATGCAGACTGCCCCGATGGAAGCTGACGGCGTTACATGCACTATTGATGATTTACTGTATATTTCATACAGAATTGTTCATAAGTTAAGAAATTGCCATTCGTGTCCATCAAGTGAACTATAGACCATATATTCCTCTCATACCAATCTTCAAAAAATAAGGATTTACAGTGGCTCCAATAAGTATTTGTACACTACTGTACTTCATGGAGCCGGTTACGGATGGCCTGGGCACAAACATGGCTTCCAGTTGCTTCCTCCACTTTGGTGGCAAGACTGGAGGCTGAGGACTGTCTCTCCCTCTGTACCAGCAGGGAGATGTACCGGTCAGTGCACTGGCTGGTCTTCCTGGGACGTCCTTTCCTGGCTGCATTGGCTATGCGTTCAGACTGTTTGTACTTCTTGATGATGTACTGCACGGTCGTGTGGCGTAACGATTGCCGAGTTCCAATTTTTCTGGTGCTTTGGCCTTCTTTATGTAGCTGAATGATTTGCTCCCGCATTCGACGGGGTATCTCGCCTGTCTTAGCCATATATCACAGGAATACATTATGGGCATGGTCAGGCCATTTACATAGGCCAGTCTGTGTACAGAGGGAGTGTCCAGTATGGTCACGCTTGACCAAATCAGACCAAGTGAGTCAACCCTGTCCTGCAAACATCTTGAGTCAACTTTAGGTGAGTATTATAAGTTTTGTGACTCACTAATGGAACTGTACAGATACTTATTGGGTCAGATAATCGCCTTTCTGACCAAATATGCCATTTGACATTAAATATTTGTTTAAAGCATATTGATTATCAAATATTTTAATCACTTTTACACACAATAGCAAGCATTTAGCCGAATATACAAAAGCTGTTATGTAGTCGAATTTTCAAGTAGTGTACAAATACTTATTGGAGCCACTGTAAGTGCCGCTGCTTTCATGCGCTCGCCCTGTCACAGCGCAGAGCACACCCTCCTCCTGCTCCACCTCGTGTTTTACTGTTGCACCGTCACGCGGCTCAGCGGCACCCGCCCACTCAGCACTTCAGAATCAGAATCAGAATCAGAATCACCTTTATTATCATTGTGTTTCTACAACGAAATTTGAGTTGCACTCCAGTTGGCAAAAATATACAAATATGAAATATAATAAATAGAAAAATATAAAGTATTCACATAAAGTATTCACATTTCAATATAAAACCAATACACAACTTCCGAAATAGGGTATTTACATGAGTACTGAATTGCCAAGAGTAGGATATATACATGGAGTACTGAAATTGTCACGACATTTCTATGCATAATTACTAAATATAACAGACTATGGGATTTACAGGATATGATTTCACTTCTGAAAAAGTATTGCATGTATGGCCACGCAATACTCAAGTACTCATGATATTGCACTTAAAACTGTATTCCACGTGTCCTATGTGTGCTTGTGGTTTAGTGAGTTTATAGCTCTGGGGAAGAAGCGCACACACACACACACACACACACACACACACACACACTAAAGCATTACAGAGAGGGAGCAGCAGAATGGCGGAGACAGAGAGGAAGAGGAGCGACGTGTGGCTATATTTTCAGGCCGAAAATGAAACAACGGCAGGCTGTACAGTTTGTAACAAGGCTGTACCATACAGCCCCCAGGGGGGGCTTCCGGGAATTATTCAAGGCATTTAGGGGTTGTTAAGTTATTTACACTTTATTTATTGTATTTTCACAAATTGTTTTTAATTTTTTATGTTTTTTAAGCCAGGAGCACTGAAAGAGAGACATTTTATTTTGTTTTTGTATTGTTTAGGATTTCAGGCTGCGTTCGGACCGCCAGTGTGAGCAGGGCATATCACTTAATTTTTCCTCAGCGAGCCACAAGGACCTCCCAGAAATGAAAGTTTCTTTGAAATCTTTTATAACATTTGTTGTGGTGTGATATAAGAAAAATCCAGAAAAGAACTGCACTGAAGGGGAGAAATTTTATTATTTATTTTTTTTGTAGTTTCTCAACTCTCTACCTCAAAAAAAGATTTTGTTTTAATTTGCTCTTAAGTGATAATTTTTTGCACTTTGTTTATTTAAGAGAAAATCCACACATAACAATGTTTGGAGAAAATTTGTTTTGTTACTGTTCTATTGTTTCTGAACAAAAAGGTTTATCATGATAATAAAGTATTTTGTAGTCACCTATAAACTTTGCCCCATATTCTGTCCAAGGTTTTTACTAAATAATGCAAAGGAAAAATCACAAAAACACCTAAAGATCAGCAGCATCGCCCACCACTAGAGGAAGGAAACGGGTCTCACACCATCTGTGAGCACGAACTATTCCTCACAACATGCAAAAGCTGTTAAAGGGATAGTTCACTTTTCTGAAGTGGGGTGATATGAGCTACAAATAGCCTCTACGTACATAATATGCAGTATAAAGCTCCCTGATCTCCCCCAGTTAGCTGCATCAGCGCATAGTGCTGGGCAGAGATTTAGACAATACACTGTTGCGAACGGTCCAAAGTAACAGCGTATTTTCACAGCCTAAAAGAGGTCCTACCTGAAAAAAATAAACCACTTTAATTGTACGCTATATTACAAAAATTTACAGCACTTCGGCCCCTAGGAAATAACACAGTTGCTCTTGATCTAACCAACTGATGTATCCCATCGGAGTGAAATGTGCGCTGTAGCGATCAGGCGTTTGGGTTACTTTAACACTGGTTGCGAGGTCGGACAGTCGTTAAACTCATGCAAACATTTCAAAAATGGTCCGTGTTGCTTTCCTGGATGTGACAGCAAAGCTGTATCCTGGTGCACTTACAGCTTCCACCGCATTCCTCTGCGGAATATTGGACTTGTAGCTGTGGCTAGTTGCCTCAACACGGATATTGATACGCCACCCGTATCCCTAAAGGAACTCTGTGTTTGCAGTATTCATTTTTCTAATGAGGATTCTGTTTGGCTAAATTCAGGGAAATCTCAGCGGTGCACTGAAGAGCCCTGCTGTACCCAAGTATCAGGTAAAAGAGTGAGACACTTGTGGAAAAAGTCTAATGTAACATTGCAGCACAAACTGATATCGCACAGGGTCTACGCCGCCACAGACTGTGTATCTGCTGTGCTGGTTATAATGGGGAATTTTTTTTTTTTAAATTTGAGATGTAATTCCATGCCATTGAAATGCTGTCTCTGCCACAAACCGCTAAGAGTCTGATCCAAACAGCTGATCGCAACAGCACGCAGTTTACGCCGATGGAATACGTCAGTTGGTTAGTTAGGAAGCAACACTGATTGACAATCACTTTCACATGCTGTTGTGCAAATGGAATAGACAACAGGTGGAAATTATAGGCAATTAGCAAGACATCCCCAATAAAGGAGTGGTTCTGCATGTGGTGACCACAGACTACTTCTCAGTTCCTCTGCTTTCTGGCTGATGTTTTGGTCACTTTTGAATGCTGGCGGTGCTTTCACTCTAGTGGTAGCATGAGACGGACTCTACAACCCACACAAGTGGCTCAGGTAGTGCAGCTCATCCAGGATGGCACATCAATGCAAGCTACGGCAAGAAGGTTTGCTGTGTCTGTCAGCGTAGTGTCCAGAGCATGGAGGCGCTACCAGGAGACAGGCCAGTACATCAGGAGACATGGAGGAGGCTGTAGGAGGGCAACAACCCAGCAGCAGGACCGCTACCTCCGCCTTTGTGCAGGGAGGAACAGGAGGAGCACTGCCAGAGCCCTGCAAAATGACCTCCAGCAGGCCACAAATGTGCATGTGTCTGCTCAAACGGTCAGAAACCGACTCCATGAGGATGGTATGAGGGCCCGACGTCCACAGGTGGGGTTGTGCTCACAGCCCAACACCGTGCAGGACGTTTGGCATTTGCCAGAGAACACCAAGATTGGCAAATTCGCCACTGACGCCCTGTGCTCTTCACAGATGAAAGCAGGTTCACACTGAGCACATGTGACAGACGTGACAGAGTCTGGAGACGCCGTGGAGAACGTTCTGCTGCCTGCAACATCCTCCACCATGACCGGTTTGGCAGTGGGTCAGTAATGGTGTGGGGTGGCATTTCTTTAGGGGGGCTGCACAGCCCTCCATGTGCTCAGCAGAGGTAGCCTGACTGCCATTAGGCACCGAGATGAGGTCCTCAGACCCCTTGTGAGACCATATTCTGGTGCGGTCGGCCCTTGGCTCCTCCTAATGCAAGACAATGCTAGACCTCGTGGCTGGAGTGTGTCTGCAGTTCCTGCAAGACGAAGGCATTGATGCCATGGACTGGCCCGCCCATTCCCAAGACCTGAATCCAATTGAGCACATTTGGGACATCATGTCTCGCTCCATCCACCAACGCCACGTTGCACCACAGACTGTCCAGGAGTTGGCGGATGCTTTAGTCCAGGTCTGGGAGGAGATCCCTAAAGAGACCATCCGCCACCTCCTCAGGAGCATGCCCAGGCGTTGTAGGGAGGTCATACAGGCACTTGGAGGCCATATACACTACTGAGCCTCATTTTGACTTGTTTTAAGGACATTACTTCAAAGTTGGATCAGCCTGTAGTGTGTTTATCCACTTTAATTTTGAGTGTGACTCCAAACCCAGACCTCTTTGGCTTTATAAATTTGATTTCCACTGATAATTTTTGTGTGATTTTGTTGTAAGCACATTCAACTATGTAAAGAACAAAGTATTTAATAAGAATATTTCATTCATTCAGACCTAGCATGTGTTACCTAGCATTTTAGTGTTACCTTTATTTTTTGTGCAGTGTAGCTAATACACTCCCACTTCAAAAAAGTGAACTATCCCTTTAAATCTGTCTCTAACAGTTTGGCCATAATTCAGGACGAAAATACAGCTACAGCGCCCTCCATAATTATTGGCACTCCTGGTTAAGATGTGTTCTTTAGCATCAAATAAATTCAGTTTTTTTCTAAATAATATAGGACCACAATAAAAAAAGAGGAAAATCCAACCTTTGAAATGACTGCATGTATTCAGTGGGAAAAAAATCCCACATTAAGAAATAATTTTTTTACACCAAATCACGTGTGCCACAATTATTAGCACCCCTGATGTTAATACTTTGTACAACCCCCTTTTGCCAACAGAACAGCACCTAATCTTCTCCTATAATGTTTCACAAGATGGGAGAATACAGAAAGAGGGATCTTCGACCATTCCTCTTTGCACAATCTCTCTAAATCATCCAGCGACCTGGGTCCTCTCCTCTGCACTCTCCTCTTCAGCTCACTCCACAGGTTTTCAATGGGGGTGAGGTCTGGAGACTGAGAGGGCTATGGGAGGAGCTTGATTCTGTGTCTGATGAACCATTTCTGTATAGATTCGGCCACATGTTTAAGGTCATTATCTTGCTGAAAGACCCATTGATGACCCATCTTCCGCTTTCAGGCAGAAGCCACCAGATTTTGATTTAAAATGTCCTGGTATTTCAAAGCGTTCATGGTGCTGTGCACCCTAACAAGGTTCCAAGGGCCTCTGGAAGAGAAACAGGCCCACAGCATCACCGATCCTCCCCCATACTTCACAGTGGGCATGAGGTGCTTTTCTGCATACTCATCTTTTGTGTTCCGCCAGACCCACTTAGAGTGTTTGTTGCCAAAAAGCTCTATCTTGGTCTCATCTGACGAAAGCACAAGGTCCCAGTTGAAGTCCCAGTACCGCTTAGCAAACTCCAGACGTTTGCGTTTATAATTGTGAGGGAGAAAAGGTCTTTTCCGTGCATGCCTCCCAAACAGCTGGTTGGCATGTAGATAGTCTCCAAAACAACCATCAGGCGCTATGTGACCCCAAGATGCTACCATTTGTTGCAATTCCTTAACAGTGAGCTTTGGAGAAGTTTTTTATTTCTCTTATCATCCTTCTCACTGTGCGTGGTGGCAAAATAACCTTGCGTCCTCGTCCAGGCTTGTTTACCACTGTTCCAGTTGTTTTAAACTTCTTAATGATTCCTCTGAGAGATATGGGCAGGTGCAGGCGAGTGGCTATTTTCTTGTAGTCATTGCCTGACTTGTGAAGGTCGACACACATCTGCCTTACTTGAATGGTGTGTTCCTTTGTCTTTCCTGTGTTGAAGAGTGGATAAGAGAAATGGCCTCTGTGTCACGTCATATTTATACCCCAGGGAAACAGGAAGTGATGAATTACTAATTAAATGTTCCTAGATACTCTGATCAACTTTGTAAACTACTGTAGAAATGACACAAATACTTCAATTACATTCATTTCCTAGGAATTGTTAAGGGTGCCAATAATTGTGGAACAGGTGAATTTATGAAAAATAATTATTTCTTCGTCAGGGATATTTTTTCCCCTTTAAATTCACTTGAGTTGAAGGTTACACTTTTCAACAATTTTCAGTGTAAGAGAATGCTTCTGCAATAAAAATTGAATTTATTTTAAGGCTTTTAACACAACTTAACCAGGGGTGCCAATAATTATGGAGGGCGCTGTATATAATACAATTTTGTGTCTATGCCATATTGGACGCCCCCCAACTTTGTTGTTATTTGTCCAGAGCCACTATTTTGATTTATTGGTTAGATCCATTAAGGTCTGTAAGTGTGCTAAGTGACAATGACTTTCTGTCTCATGACTGCCAAAGTGGGTCAGTTTTTCAATATTAAAGGGAAATAACACAAAACAGTTTATCGTACAAAAACAAACTGCAGACTCGATCTTCTGATGTCAATCCGCACCTAGAACAGTACTTTCATCACTCCATTTGAGAATTTTAAAATTAATGACGTCACGAAATACAATTAGGTCACAGCGAAATTTCTCCGTCTTTACTGAAACTTCACTTTTTTTTCAAACTTTGTGTTCCCTTTTCAGAAAAGGCTGTATATCAGATTTGAGAGCAGTCTGTTCAGCCATCTAGAGAAGAATATGTTTAAGAGTTTTACCTTTAAGCCAAAATGACAGAAAATCTAAGTCCTGGACGGAATGTAACGGTTATCACACCGTTCGCGAGCCTTCAACTATTTCTCTCAACATGCAAAAGCTGTCAAAGCAGTTGTAACAATTTGGCCGCAATTCAGAATGCAAAAAACAAAAAACAAACAAAAAAACCAGGAAAATAATAATCCCAGCAAAAACAATAAGCTTCCAGCTATGCTTGGAAGCCTAATTAAATGATCAAATTTAATTAATTAAGGGTGTAGCTTGATTTTATGTGCGCCAGAATAATTGAAAGTTCAGTGGAGAAATGTGTATGTTTATTGAAATGGTGAACATTCATTCACTGAATTTTTATGTTTAGCAGTAAAGCTTGTGCATCAGATCCAGAATGACATGATTTACAGCTATTGTTACCCCTGCCAAGGAGTTCATGTTTTTATTTGCGTGTGTGTGTGTGTGCGTGTGTGTGTGTGTGTGTGTGTGTCTGTGTGTGTCTGTCTCTCTGTCTTTCGCCAACATTATCCCAAAGACTGTTGTGATTTGCACCAAACTTTACACAGGGGTAAATATTGGTCCAAGGACCAAATCATTAAAACTTGATCTCAACTGGGCAAAGTAGAAAGGAGCTAAAATATTTGAAAAATAAAAATGGCTAAATAGGCCTGATAAACAGGATGAACGGATTACATGCGTTATTTTGTCATGTAATGGATGGTGCCTCCTCTGGGAGCACATTTTCTATCTCTACAAAGAAATAATAATTTGCTTTGGATGAGGGATGCAACCTCTCAGCACTCTTTCATCAACTTAAAAAGCAGTCCTATATCTCAGGGGTCACAAATAACCCTGCATATCCTTCAATTATCCTCGCCACACCAATAGTCTAATTCCTCAAAAACTAATGAAAAGTTGTGAGAGGAACAGCTTGACAAACTCAGGGAAGAAAACTCTTTCTGATTTAAAAAATCAAACAGCACATAAAAATATACATCGAGGTTCATAAATGACCCCATTTGGTCACTTGAGGATTAACAGGTTTAACTGTAAATCTTGTCATTGAGGAGGCGATCTTTTCTGTAAACAAGCTTAGAGGATTTCAGAGGATTTCACACTGAAAGCAAGACACTGCCCACCTCAGTTTGTTGTGGAATATTCACTTTCAGAAAATATTGGCCCCTCCTAATTTTTTTTTCTTGTGAAGTCAGCTGGTTGAATTCATGGGGATTTGAAACACCGGGCAGGAAGCTACATCCTTATTTTCAGTGCTTTGTGCTCAATGATTCACCAGTCAAACGGAGATCAGCACATTGCATCAATATTACACGGTCTTCTTCAAGTTTTGTATTAACCAAATGGAGAATAATCAATTATTCTTAATGGTATTTTATATTAAACACAGTGACTTTCTCATCTAACAATTCAGCATCTTACTGGTTAAGTGATGAGACATCTTGGGGTGTTTTATTTAATGTCAATTGTATTGAGCGGATTCATTATTACTGAAATAGCAATTTCCTCAGGTCTCAGGTTGATTGTATTTTCTCCTGTGTAAAAATGCACACTTGCTCTCAAATTATATGCTGTTCTCACCCAAGTCTGATGTCCTCTCACTTCTGTGTTCTGTTCTTTGGCAGTATGTTCTCAGTCAGCTTTTGTGGGACGTCAAAGCTCAGTAAAGGTGAGCATCTATAAATTCATAAATGTTACTTTACTTAAGAAAAAATAATGCGCATTCAAGGTAACATTTCAGCATACTGATTAGCTGGATTACAACACTGAGTTAAATCCAACACCACTGTTCTAACCTCATGCCATGCTCCAGTTTAATAAGGGCCACAACAAACTGAATAGCTCTTAATGGTGAAAAAGGGCCTCGATAATTTAGTAATCCTGCTTTGTGAAACAGAGCCCAGCTAACTCCGTAATCCTGCTTTGTGAAACAGGGCCCAGCCAACTCGGTAATCCTGCTTCGCGAAACACGCCCCAGCTAACTCGGTAATCCTGCTTATTGTAACAGGACTCAGCTAACTCAGTAATCCTGGTCTGTGAAACGGGGCCCAGCTTACTCAGTAATCCTGCTTTGTGAATCAGTGCCTAGCTATCTCAGAAATCCTGCTTTGTGAAACTGTGCCCAGCAAACTCAGTAATCCTGGTCTGTGAAACAGGGCCCAGCTAACAGGGTCCAGAAAACTATCCATCAAAATCCCATGTGTATGTCAGATACCTGAAGCCTGCTCATAAGAAGTCAAATAAATGAAACGAGAGCAGCCAGAGGGAGGCGTTGGCAGTTCAGTCATACGCATAACAACATGCAAAATTTCATGTTATAGCTGTATGTCATGAGTGGAAATTTCATTCACGAGTCATCAACGAAAATCTGATCCAAAATGATCAAAAGTTTCTGTACTCGTGTTTTAGGTCAGTAGAGAAGTTAAATTCCCATGTAAAATGTGACTGTTACTTGTGAAGAGCTTCATTTTAACGTGATTTATTCCATGAAGCCGTCCTTACAGGAGGAGTCAAACTCCATAATCACCCTTGTTTAATGTCAGAGATCAGGGAAACACATCTTTAAATACTTCACCTCTTTAGATGTCAGAGGGATTTAAAAAACACCAACCGATGATGTGACAACATATGAGGAACTGGATATTAACCCTTTGGCCCAAAGGCTATAGTTTCCCCCACATAATATGGGCAAATATTGCATTTGTGATCTTCGCATAAGTCTGTGAAGTCGTGAAAAGTAGACCACATATAGGGGTCCTGTTGACAATAACAGTGGCTTAAGGGGTCTTCAGAGTAAAAATTTCAAAACTTTTTTTTGGAAAATTTCATTATTTTTGATTTTCACATAAAATAAATCAAAGAATGCAGTGAGATGCCAGTAAACACCAAGAATCTTTGTTTTTCCTCTGCCTCAATTGTTACTTTGTTACTCCATAGTTTCAGGTCAGAATCTCAAACGGTTTTCGCAGGACAGCGTCTTGAAATCCGGGTGTCTGTCACGCCCCTTTTTGCCCGACTCAAATTGCATGTTTCATTTTTCAGCATTTTTGGAGGCCAATAACTTCTTTTCTCATATAGATAGCAGGAGGGAATTTGGCTTCCTGATTCTGTCTGGTCCATACTTCAGGATTCTGGTCCAAAAATGAATGTGGCTCATCATATTGGGGAGGGGTGGGCTCCCAAAATCCGATTTTTGATTGAAGAGTCAAGTGTTTTTTTTTTCAGGCGTCACTGGAAATAAGATTGTAGGGATTTCCTCCAGTGAATTGGGTTAATTATCAAATATGGGAACTTCTCTGCAGCCAGAATGAATTCTTGGGGAACAAGAGGAAAATTGATGAAATCATGGGGGTCTCAAATCCCTTTTGAGTCAGAATGACCCTTTTTGACCCCCTTGTTCAGACCCCAAAATGACCATGTGGACACATAATGATTAGGATGAGATTTTTTTCAGAGAAACATACACATTTATTCTTACATTTAATGAAGAAAATAGGATTTTGGGAGCCCACCCCTCCCCAATATGATGAGCCACTTGATTTGGACCAGAATCCTGAAGTATGGGCCAGACAGAATCAGGAAGCCAAATTTCTCCTCCTATCTATATGAGAAAAGAAGTTATTGGCCTCCAAAAATGCTGAAAAATGAAACATGCAATTTGAGTCGGGCAAAAAGGGGCGTGACAGACACCCGAGTTTCAGGACGCTGCCCTGCGAAAATCGTTTGAGATACTGACCTGAAACTTTGGATTTCTTCGTTTGGGACCGAAAGGCGTCTTTGCACAAAGTTTCAGAAAAATCTGAGAGGTGTCATGCACTACATGTACACATCTCAATATTGGCTGTTTTGACATGGAATGATCAAAAACAGAGCTCATTAAATATTCATAAATGTTCCAAACAAAAAAATCCTATGTCATTTCATCAAACAATCTAAAACCTTTCATAGGAGACTAATTTGAGTAAAATCTGACCATGGGTTATTGAAATATCAGTGCCACAAAATATTTTCAGATTTGGTCATTAACTCATTTGACGCCATTGACGTTGATCTACGTCTTCGGCAATTAGTATAACGCCAAGCGCCATTAACGTAGATTCACGTCAGAAAAAAAAATAAGTAAATAAAAATTAAGTACCACCTATCTCTGCCAAATGGCACTGCAATTTCATCACCACGCTCGTAAAGTTCGGTTGCTATCTCTGGAAAGAAGAAATTATAAGCTTTATTTTGATTTAACTTGTAGTTTATTCAAAGTAGTAATTGAATAGGGGGTCTCAAATAACCCTGAAAGTGTGGCACTCTAAGGTGAAATCGCTGAAAAAGTGTGATGCCAAATGAGTTAAAGTGCCGTTTCCATGACAACCATGTGAATTTTTATCAAAATACTACATTTTAACCCTTTGAGCGCCAGATAATGGTGTGTGCGCCCTGCGATGGATTGGCGACCTGTCCAGGGTGGGTCCCTGCCTTTGCCCGTAGTCAGCTGGGATAGGCTCTAGCTCGCCCCGCGACCCTAGTGAGGAATAAGCGGGTATAGAAAATGAATGAATGAATGAATGAGCGCCAGATAAATTTTGAAGGAATTAAGAATGTAATTATCCTGAGCTGCTGAAAACCTATCATGTGTCAACTTGTTTAAAAGAGCTCCCTCAAATTGCCTCAAGATAGGTTTTCAACAGGATCTGGTTTTGATATCTTACACCATTGGGCAACTATAGATGCCTACGGCGCTCAAAGAGTTAAGAGGTTCAAATTAAGTTGAGTATATTTATTTCTTAGTTTTTACATAATTATGGTTATTTCTACACTTTACCCTGAAGACCCCTTAAGACAATGCTTTATTTAATCTATATAGCCACCCATTGATTTCCATGAAATAGAGAGCTTCAGCTCATATTACTATTATATTATAATCATTTGTTATACATATTATATTGACCGTTCTCTCAAGGCGCTGAAGGGTGACCCGAGCTGTGTATGTTTGTTTTTTTCAGGCTAGGACTGGGAACAGGCCGCACAGTGCGGGCGAACAGCTTCCAAGCTATGATGCTGCCCGAGAGACTGGTGGTCGAGTTCAGCAGCAAACCGGCCGCAGGGCCCTCGACTGAAGATGGCGCCAAAAGGGCCCGAGTCCAACTTCATCCCTGCAAGTGAGGACTGACTTTATTTTGTTCAACTCCAATTTAATAAAGGCTTTTAACCATTTTCTATACCTGGAGGAAGATGGCCTTGGTGCCTGTCGTTTTGACTTACATTGCTTTTTATAGGCAAAAACTTTTTTTTATTTTTTTTCCCCCAGTATCGGGGAGCTCAGCACAAATCCCTCTTTCTAAAAAATGGCACCATTATAATAATAATGTCACACCACCTTTATTACTGTATATCTTTGAGGGCAGTGATACGCTCAAAATAAAATTACTTTTGCTTTTCCTCTTTTCTAGACAAAAGGCATTGTGGGAATGAGTGCGAACAGAAGAAGAATTGGCTGGACAGAGCAGAGCTCTCCCTCTCTCTCTCTCTCTCTCTCTCTCTCTCTCTCTCTCTCTCTCTCTCTCTCTCCCAGAACAGTCTTGTTCTTTTCTCATTATGAGATTAAGTTGAATTGGAGATCTCTTACTAAAGTTAAATGACATCAATAAGAGAAACTTTTTCACTCAATAAAGCATGATTTAAAATGGCTGCCCATATCTGGTCATTCAGTTTCTCACACCTGGGGTGTCTGTAATGCACTTTTCCTGAGGTACTTCAACCTCTCAGGCATACAGACATCTTTACCGGAAAATCCTGAAGGAGAATGTCCAACCCTCAGATTGTGATCTCGAGCTCAAGCGCACTTGGGTTATGCAGCAGGACAATGATCCGAAACTCACCAGCAGGTCCACCTTCGAATGGCTTAAAAAAAAAAACAAAATGAAAATTTTGTAGTAGCTTTGTGAAAGTCTGGATTTAAATCCTATTGAGATGCAGTGGGATGACCTTAAACAGGTTGTTCATGCTCAAAACCCCTCCAATGTGGCTGAGTTAAAATAATTCTGCAAAGAAGAGTGGGCTAAAATTCCTCCACAGTGATGTGAAAGACTCGTTGCCAGTTATTGCCAACGTTTGATTGCAGTCATTATCGCTGAGGGTGGCACAACCAGTTATTAGGTATAAGGGGCAAATACTTTTTTACATAGGGCCAGGTAGGTTTGGATAGCTTTTTTTCCCTAAATAAATGAAGTCATCATTTAAAAAATGCATTTTGTATTTACTCAAGTTGTCTTTGTCGACTACTAAAATTTTGTTTGATGATCTGAAACATTTAAGCCTGATAAATATGCAAAAAATAAAAAAAGAAATCAGGAAAGGGGAAAATACTTTTTTCACAGCACTGTAATTACATCACCAGCACATTAAAACTGGCATCATAAGCAAATTACCTGCTCTGCTGAATGACAAAGAGAGGACAGCACAATCCCTGCTGAATTCCTGGGGTTAGAGGCAATCAAATATATCAAACAGGGACCTGCAAACTAGCATCTCCTCTCCTCTCTACACACACACACACACACACACACTCACACACGCACGCACACACACGCACGCACGCACGCACACCACAGCCACAGCAGGGTGCAGAGGAGCCCAACCAAAGTCCGCTGCCTTATATGGCAGCATTTGAATGCAGCAGTTGCATTTATTTTCACACTTTTGCACACACTTGTTCCTTGAAAACAGCCAGCAGCCATTTTACATTTGGATTTTCTCCAGCTGATGAGTACTCAGCGTTCTGGCACAAAATGGCTGCCGTGCATCACTCAGGTGGGTGCTGCACATCAGTGGTGGCAAGATATGGGCTTACAAAAGCTGATAAAATAAATAAACCAAACTACATAAACGAACAGAAAATAAAAGGGCTTAATTCGAAACAAATAAAGGTATCCTTACGACAAAGCATTAGGAAGTAGGGAGGCAGAGTTAGAAACAAGGTCAGCTTCACAGCACCAGACAATGAGTAAGAGGAATGTGGCTGTTTAAGTAGGGGAGTCCAGGGGATTACCCCCCTTGGAGCCGCTCGAGGGCCGGAAACCCCGGCGCCGTGACCGGCCACAGTCAAGATGCTGCAGGACGATCAGGGTGTTCTTCGTGGAAGGTGGAGTGCAGGGCTGGGCTGTAAAGAATGTTGTCCAGAGGTACCCAGGAACGTTCTCCTGGTCCGTAACCCTCCAACTCAATGCGGTACTTGTGACGACCTCGACTGCGGTGGGCGTCCAGGATTTCTCGTATAGTGTGGACGGGGCCCTCTTCGAGCAAGAGCAGCAGGAGAGGTTCCAAGTGCTCAGCAGGCTCTGTGGAGGGTGGGCAGGTGATTGATGAGGTTTGAAGAGTGAAACATGCGGGGCCGGCACCAGACCTGAAAATTAGGGGGCACAGATGCATCCCATTAAAACAATTTTGAGTCCTGACTTGTTCTCAATCATTTTCATACAACGTAAATAACACAATGCATTGACTCCGAGAGCACTCCAAACTATCAGCCACTGCTTGTTCTCCTCGTTTAGGTAAGACTTCACTTGGACGCTTCAGTTGGTGAATTTAAATCAGCATTATTCAAAATTGCATACCTGGAATTCTCATGCATATGGCTCGAGTCTCATGCTTTTTCATTGCATATCATGTTCTCACGCCGTAGTCATGAATCTTACACTAATTAAAAAAAGTCAAGATTAAACATGTAAATTTGGCGAACAAAATTATATTTAATTGCCGAGTCCCTCTTTTTAATCAACACACTCTGTACAGAGAGTGAAAGGTGATATTTCATTGAAACATGGATCATTCATTCATATCATTCATTCTCTGTTTAGCAAAGATGGCTCTTGGTATAATTCCTCCAATAATTACGGAAAAACTAAAATGGCATTCTCTATGGGTTGCCCATACATTTTTTATTTGATATAAAAAAATTAGATATCAAAGCAAAGTTAAGGGAAACAAGTCGACATGGTCTACAACATCCCCCGCCAATCGTGCGTTTCTCATTTTCGAACTCAATCAAGGCCTTTATGGTCTGAAGCTACACACCAAATTTGGTTACTGTATCTGTAGTAGTTTCTGAGTAAAGCTGTCCCCTTTATCTCGGACGGACGGACGCACGGACGGACGGAGGTCAAACCTATATCCCCCTCCCACTTCGTATTGGCGGGGGATAAAAAGCTATTCAAATCTACCTGGCCCTATGTGAAAAAGTAATTCCCCCCTCCCTTGTTAAATCACGAATTAACTATGATTAACCACATATTTTTTAGTTCAATTTCACTAGTCACACCCAGACCTGTTGAATCAAGAAATCACCTAAATAGAACCTGTCTGACAAAGTAAAGTAGGCTAAAAGATCTAAAAAAGCAACACATCATGTCACGATCTAAAGAAATTCGACATCTATCAGTCTGGAGAGGATTATAAAGCCATTTCTAAGGCTTTGGGACTCCGGTGAATCACGATTGAGAGCTATTATCCACAAATGGAGAAAACTTGGAACAGTGGTGAACCTGTCCAGGAACCTTCCCAACGAAAATTACTCCAAGAGCACATCAAAGACTCATCCAGGAGGTCACAAAAGAACCCAGAACAACATCTGATGAACTGCAGGCCTCACTTGCCTCAGTTAAAGTCAGTGTTCATGATTCAACAGGAAGATAGAGATTGGTGTAAAAAATGGCATCCATGGGAGGGTTCCAAGGCAAAAACCACAGCTGACCAAAAACAAGCACAAAAGCTCATCTCACATTTGCCAAAAATATCTTGATGATCCCCAAGACTTTTGGGAAAATATTCTGTGGACTCACGAGACAGAAGTTGAATTTTTTGGAAGGTGTGCGTACCGTTACATCAGGCATAAAACTAACACAGTATTTCATAAAAAGAACATCATACAAACAGTCAAACATGGTGGTGGTAGTGTGATGGTCTGGGGCTGCTTTGCTGCTTCAGGACCTGGAGGACTAGCTTTAATTGATGGAACCATGAATTCTGCTCTCTACTAGAAAATCCTGAAGGAGAATGTCTGACCATCAGTTCGTGATCTCGAGCTCAAGCGCACTTGGGTTATGCAGCAATGATCCAAATGATCATGACATGATCCAATGATCAATGATCCAAAACACACCAGCAAGTCCACCTCTGAATGGCTAAAAAAATGAAGGTTTTGGTGTGGCTTAGTCAAAATCTGAACTTAAATCCGATTGAGATGCTGTGGCACGACCTTAAACAGGCCGTTTATGCTTAAAACTCCTCCACTGTGGCCAAATTAAAACAAATCTGCAAAGAAGGTTGGGGAAAAATGCCTCCACAGCGATGTGAAAGACTCATTGCCAGTTATCGCAAAGGCTTGATTGCAGTTGTTGTCGCCAAGGGTGGCAAAGCTAGTTATTAGGTTTAGAGGGCAATTTCTTTTTCACATTGGACCAGGTAGGTTTAGATGGCTTTTTCCCTCAATAAATGAAATTATCATATAAAAACTGCATTTTTTATTTGCTCGGGTTATCTTTGTCTGATATTAAAGTTTGTTTGATGATCAGAAGCATTTATGCGTAACAAATGCGCAATAAAAAAAGGAAAAAGAAATCAGGAATGGGGCAAATGTGCTCAAAAGTGTGCGTACCCTTGCTGAATTTGTTAAATGTTGCCATTTATTTTGAAAATATGACTCATCCTGCAAAAATCTTCACAAAAAAAGAGTGATCATGTGAAGTCATTTATCATCACATAGGTGATTAGGTCCTCTTTAAATCAAAAAGATCACTGAAATCACCCAAGCATCCCTGACATAAGTTTACATACCTTTGAATTTTGGACGTTGTTAGATAGACACAAGGTGACACAGTCAGGTTTAAATGGCTGTTAAGGGTTCCACACCTGAGGTTTTCTGAATTGTTACTAGTGTCTGTGTACAGTCACTGAGTTTGTTCACTCCTGAGTGGATGCACTGATGTGGTCGGACACTGAGCCATGGGGAGCGGAAAAGAACTGTCAACGAACCTTCGTAACAAGGCAGTTCAACTTTGTAAAGATGGAAGGGATATGAAAAGATGTCCAGAGACCTGAAACTGCCAGTCAGTGCTGTTTAGTTTGTGATTAAGAGGTGGAAAATTAGGGAAGGTGTTGATACTGTGCCAAGGTCAGGTGGGCCAAGGAAGATGTCAGCCCAACCTGTCAGGAGAATTGTTCAGGACACAAAGAAAAATCCACAAGCTGCCTCCAGAGAAACACAGGACGCTCTGGAAAAAGATTCAAATTCAAATTCAAATTCAAGTTATTTGTATAGCGCTTTTCACAGATAAACTGTCACAAAGACGCTTTACAGTCAGAGATGAGTTACTGAAAGGGCAGTGCCCAGCCTATTCCCCACTACAGAAAATGAGGCAAAAAAATCCCTGTAGGGAGAAAAATCCTCAAACAGAGGTGAGAAAAAACTCCCCAGTGGAAGAAATCTCAGGAGGAACCGGCTATAGTGGGGAAGCCCATCCTCCGCGGGCTAGCTAATTAATAACAAGATAATGACAATAGAGTTCCATTAAAGTCCATCGAAACAGTGCTATCAGTTGCTGGAGGAAGTGGCATGCCAAGGATGGTGCAGGACTGGATCAGGACCGCATCAGGACAGCAGCGGCCAGCGCTCATGGTGAGGGACAGGGCTCAGATGGTCCAGGACTCAGGGTTGTGGAGGGAAAGATCCTCGGAGAAAGACAGAAAAAGTGGGATGAGGCACTGGATAAAACTACAGCATATTAATAAAAATACAGTCCTGTGTCATGTGCCAAATGAGAATTTAGGAGCTGACTGGTCAGGAAACAGTCAACACCGCTCCATCCACTTCCTGCAGCACAGAGGCCCTACACTTATTCCAGGAAGATCACTTTAGATTTTCTAGACACTAGTACCAAATGGACCTCCACGGTGACTAAGGCTGTAGAAAGCCCCACTGGCACCGTTAATGCATGCTCAGTGCCACCGGTTCCACATGGATTTGCTTAACACTACACCAGTACCATAAGGACCTCCCCGGTGACTAAGGCTGTAGCAAGCCCCACTGGCACTGTTAATGCATGCTCAGTACCACCGGTTCCACATGGATTTGCTTAACACTACACCAGTACCATATGGACCTCCCCAGTGACTAAGGCTGTAGCAAGCCTCACTGGCACCGTTAATGCAGGCTCAGTGCCGCCGGTTCCATATGGATTTACATAACACTGGCTTCCAATATCGTGAACCTGTCATAAATCAAGGTTGTAGTCAGTCCCACCAGAGCCAACACGTAACTAATCATGAACTAATCATAGGCTTGACTAAAAAGGTAAGTTTTCAGCCGACTCTTGAAGACAGAGAGTGTGTCCGAAGCCCGAATTTGTCTTGGGAGATTGTTCCATAAAATTGGTGCTTTGTAAGAGAATGCTCTGCCTCCATTTGTAATTCTAGATATATTTGGAATTTCCAAGTAGTCAGCACCTTGTGAACTGTTATGGCCCCAATTTGTTATTACAATCTACAACACAACAGCAACAGCAAGGGATGACAGACACAGTTTTAAAAACTTAAACACATTTAATTAAACACAACTACTAACTAAACTGACCAAGATTGAATAGGAAAAAAAAAGAAATATTTACAGTCCCTTTTTGTGGGGTGGCTTGGTGATGTCCTGGATAACGAAAATGCTCAAACACAGGCAAAAAAATCCACAAAAGAAACGTCATAGGTCTTGAACAGAATGGCAGGTCTGGTCATCTTCTTGCAATTTCTCCTACTACTTTACTGTCTCAATTCTTTTCCTTATATACTCTTTTGCAGACCCCACCCACATTTAGACCTCTTTTTTTAAATTTTCTGAGACTTGCCCCAGACATGTCCAGGACATGTCTAAACATGACTCCAGACTGAGCTTAACAAAAAAAGGTAAATACTGCCATCTAGTGGCCTATATTCACATTACACCTCCATTCCAAAAGGGAAAAATTTTGACTCATAAAGGCAAAATTTTTCTTTTCAATACAAAATGGTTAAGTGAACACTTGTCTATATATACATATCATACAATATTCAAACACATGATATATATATACACATTCAAACACGGGATAAGCAATCAGCAATTACATTGTCTGTACCCTTCACATGCTTAATTTCCAAGTCAAACTCCTGTAAAATCAAACTCCAATTCAACAATCTCCGATTCTTGTTTTTCATCTTACTCAAAACATTAACGGATTGTGGTCAGTGTACACAATCATTGGCTTTTGTCCTGTACAAACATAAACCTCAAAGTGTTGTACACTCAAAAAAATAATTTGTTGAATTTACTTAATACACTTATGTCAACAATTTCCACTAAACTGGGTTACGTTAGAGCTAATTAAATAATATTATTAAAATCAAAACAACTAACTTAAGTGAAACCAACAAGACTGTATCAACTCATTTCAACATTATCTGGTTAAGTTGGTCTTAATTGATAGGTCAGTGTCAAGCTAACTCAACAGAAACACGTAAATCTTACATAATGCAGTTTCATTTGCCTTAATTTGATGTGTTGATTAATACTAACAGAAAGGTATTTCATTACACTAACTTAACTCACTTATGTAAGTATAACTCGACTGGTCAGACTCTGTTACTCAACTGTATTTACTTAGATCAACTAAATCACACCATGTACATACAACTTAACCAACGTCAGTAAGTAGTACTAAAAAATATTTCGTTGTGATAATGATAGTAATTAAGTAGAACTTACTAACCCCACTTATGTCAACAATTTCCACACAATGTAGTTAAGTAAATTCAAAACACTATATCTTAATTTCATGAAAAACCAATTTATTGGCATTTAAACACAGCATTAACCAAACTGGTCAAAACTGAATTATATGGACTCAGACTTTTGTTTCATCTAGCAAATACAATAAACTGTCACTTCTGGCCCTCTTGATCAATAAGACTATAGAAAATCACAAGTCTCTATCAATACAACATCACAAATTTCTCAAACATCAAAGCTTGACCTTGTTTTACTTATTGAAAGTGTAATGCAATAACCGTTTGCAATATGAATGTGATTAACACCTTAAAACTTTTAGAATTAAAACGTTATAAAATTCCAAATTGGAACAAAGAATCTTACAGGACATGCAAAACTGAATCCTGAGCTTTTCCAAAAGTTGGAAAAATGAAAACGTTTAGCTTTTCCTCCTAATTACTGAAAACAAGTCTCTGATAATAAACCTAAATTTTTGTAAAGAAGATGAACCATCTACATGAGATGATAAACAAACGTTCTCAGCCATATGAAATACAAAATAAAATTGTCCAGAGCAAAGTCTTTAACACGCCACTTTCCACTTGAGTGTCTTTTCTAAAGTGTTCCTTCAAATAGCTTGTTTTTCAGCACTTGGGCCTTTGTTGAGAGGTGGCTGCCATCGAGTTCCATCACCAGTTTTTGCAAAACCTCAAAAGTGTATTTGAGGTTTTTTGGGTAGCTCAAGTCCAGTGAGTACATGAGGCCAAATAAAATGGCGAGTGCGTTTCCAACGTCATGGAGGTCATGAAGCACTTCCACACCTTCAATGATTACACCAACATCTTCCAGGTCATCTGTGGGCTCTGCACCTTCTTTCTTTATTGAGAAGATTCCCAAGACGGTCTGCTCCATAGCCTCGTGGTTGTCCTCAACATCCTCAGAAATCAGAAAACAAATAAAATGTCAGGTACAAACAGTAGAAAAAAAATCCTTTGCCGAGTGACATTTATCCAGCTTCCAATTTTTCATCATTTCAAAATACATTTAATGTAGTTTTAATGTAATAGTAAATTTAAATACTCATGTAAAATAGCACCTAAAAAAATTGTACTGAAGTACAGTACTTAAATAAGATGTACAGGTGGGCAGGGTGTGCACAAGTTGGCCATTTTCCTTTTACCACATGTGGCTGAGGGCCTGTGATGCTTTCACTGCATGCTTTATCATTTTAAACAGTGGGTGTACTTCAAAACGCCAATCTCTCTGCTTCATCCTCTGCCATCATTTACTGCACGTTGTGAGAGTGAGACCTCTGTCATGCAATGCATTCAGTGCAGCAGCGCAGGCTCACGATAACTCGGCAAGCAGCATGCAGTTGTACCCACTCACCATGGAACAATCTTCACCATAAATTTTTTTTTTTTTTTTTTTTTAACGTCCAACAATAAATCTGAATTTAGAATATTCACTGTCAGTGCTAGTGTTAGTATATCAGGGAATCTTCTATATTTTTGCTATTGTCAACATGTCTCACATTTGGATCCATAACAATCACAAACTGCCCTAAAAACTGTGTGTACCCTATAGGCCATACGTCTCATTCTTCTGTGTTATAGACCTCCTGTTGTCCAAAAACAACTGCAATCCCATTTTCAGTTCAGAAGTAGAAAGTAGAGGCCTAAATACTCACAATGTACTCTCTTATTAGGTTCTCCGGGTCTTCGTTGAGGTAAACAATAAGTGCTTTCAGTATGCAGGCTCTTCTCGTTTCAACAGCATCAATCTACAGCAGAGAACAAGTGGAATGAGAAAGAGAGACGATATTATTGCAATATTCAATCAATTATCTATAAAGATGTATTACTGTTCTAGCAAAATATTCAGGCTACTAATTCTTAATGGCTATACTTTTGGATACTTTATAAAACACTGCTCAGACTAAGGATTATCAGCCTACACACTACAGCAGTGCAGTCAAGTAAACTGAACAGAAACTACAAAATAATCCTTAGTAACAGAGGTATCTGCTCTGTATGCACATTGTGTCATTTATCACATTCGCTAACCACAGTGTCACTGTTGAATTCCTTCAACGAGTCATGTCTGTCGGCGAGATGCTTTGCTTTATTACAAGTGTTGTCTGTACACCAAGAGTAAATAACAGAACTGAACAAACAAAATATCCTTGAGAGCAAAAATTTTTTAGCAAAACACACCGCCAAGTCTGCCATGATATTCCTTATTTTTTGTCCTGCAGCTCCTCCCTTCCTTCGCAAAATTGACATCAGCCGGGGGGAGTGGTGATCCAGCTGCTGCATGAACTTTGATTTCAGTGGGACAGTGGTGATACGAGTGAACTCTGCTTCCACCTACAAACATTTAACAATGACAGATGACAAAAAAAACCATGACAGTTGTTACATGTTGTTAAATGTTTTACGGCTTATATACAGTATAGCAACACAATACAGGTTTACTGAAAACAAGGATTGAATAATTGAATCAATGACTTATATTTGGTTGGCACATAAACAGGTAGTGTGGGTCATTGCAAATCAATGCAATACATCTCTCCACAATGAAAAGACCTTTCAGAAATAAATCATTTTCACATTTATGATTCTCTAGCCCAGTTCCAATGACCACCACTTGCTTTTATTGATAGTAATCAACCAAATTTACAACAATGTTTTTCTAGAAATGTTCAAAATTAGTTTTTGCTTTTGGATAAAGATTAGAGCAGCAAATATTATGTGATTATTAAATTCACTGCCAATTAATCTGATAATTGATTAAATGGTTTGTGTACATTTCTTGGGGGGAAAAAAAAAGTCAAAATTGTCTGATTTCCATCCTTAGATGTGATTATTTTTTGGTTTCTTTCTTTACTGATTTTATGATTTTATCTCTGAAACTCGTTAGTTGCAGCCCTGGTTAACATTTAACCTTTTCATTTTCATCCCATAAAAATGTTAACACCAAACTTTGTTCAACACAGCATCTGACTGACCTCACGCTCTGAGAAGAGAGCTGGCCATCTTTTTTTGAACTCAGCAATGAAAGGCTTGTCTGCAATCACCTCACGCCGCCTGTAAGCAAATGTTTTTTCCATTTTCTCCTTGATCACCTGTTGGTTGCTCCTCTTTGTCACTTCAGACAATAGTGACAGTCTCTCCACCTCAAGGGTCTCTTGGGATTGTCCTGTTGGATAATCAGGACAGTAGTTCACCTCTGCTCTTCTGGCTTTCTTCACTTGATTTGGAGATGTGCGTTGATCATCTTGTTCACGCTTGAGGGAATTTACATTCAGCTCTGCACATCCAATGTTGCGCATCTTTGTGCGGTAGTTTGCCATTTTATACTTCAAACTTATCTTCCACCCATAGAAGCCAGTGACAGACCCTTGCTCCCTTAAACATGGGTGTTTCTTCACCAGTGCCTCAGCTACTGCATCAAATTCAGCACTGGAGGGATAAGCTTTGTATTTGATGATCTGTGATGCCAAACATTCAAGAATTTCAGACTTCATTCCGGGACTAGGACTGAAGAGAGTACCATTACTTTTAAAGTCACCATTTGCACGCTGGAGCTGGAGCTCTACATCATAAACAAATTCAGGCACAGGAAAGACGTCTGGCCAAGGCTTACATCGGAGGGATGACGATGATGAATCAGAAGATGAGAGGATGTCAGTGTCCACAGATGAAATGGAAGTGACCTCATCACGGCTGGTTTCCACTGAAGAGAGGCAAGGGCTAATTGTAGATGAAGTACTTGGGAGGTAAATCACTTTGAGTGTAGCTTTGTTTTGAATGTCTGAGGTGGATGTCAGGTTTATAAACTCATCAAAATCAATGTCCTTGTATTGTAGTCTGTAATCTCCCAACACCTCACATTGTCTCTTAATCTCACTTTTTAGTTCCTCAACAGTGTCTGGTATTCCCAAAGGCAGGGAAACTTTTGAGGAGTCATTTTCTCCTAGGATGAGGCGAAGCACAGCTGGAGTAGCCATTTTGGTCAACAGATTATTCTAAGGAAAAACAGAAAAAAAATATTTAAAAAGTCACGAGTAATGTAATGCAGACAAAATCCATTCATCATCAGAATAACTATAATTGAGATTCAAAGCATGGGTATACTGTTAAGAAAAGTATCCCTCAAACTGTGGCACAAAAGTCAAACTCTTCCTTTCAAATTGCCTTATTGTTTACTATGAATCTTGATGCTATATTAATTTCTGAAGCAGTGATCATTAAGTCAAGATTATTTTTCCCCTCTTGTATTCGGTAAAATGAAATGACTTTGTGACTTTAGCCTGTTGGGTTTGATGGAAAATGACATGACAGTTTGTTCCCCAACAGAAAAGTCTGACAGCCAGATCAAGCAGTGAAATATTTTAGTATAGTGTATACTTAATCAGTTTTTTTAAGGTGTCTAAAATCCATGTTGCTGCTAACCCTGTCCACAGCAGTACATTACTGAGGTTTCCCCACACTGTGACATCTACTGTAGGTAATACACTGACTACTGAGGATAAGCTCATACAAACACACATTTGTCCCTGCTTCCCTTCCTTTGCCGCTACCTTAAAATAGCTTACTTGTTAGTGGCTTTAATACTGTGTGTTAAGTAGCTTTTGTGGCAATGAGTTCACCACAGCAAAGTTTTTGTTGCTTATTTTCATCAGATGTTCCTACACATTGCTAATACTGTATGATTTTTTTGGTTGTTGTTGTTTTTCAGTTAAATAATATTTGAACTTTAAAGTCATCATGTTAAAACAAACAGCTGTGTTAATAGTTCACTAAAAATAAATGTTGAATCAGAACTGTCTTTAAAAATCAGCTTTTCAATTCCAATCAAAATAATCATGATTTTGATTTTTTCCATCATCAGGCAGCACTATATTGCAGTGTTAGACTAATAATGGGGAGTCGACCTAGTGCTTACATTATCCAAAATGCTGATGAGCTTGATTCTGTTGACTGTGAAATCAGTTTTGGTTCACCAGTAGCAACTAATGTTGCATCCTACAGGGATTCATTTATTTATTTTACTCTACCTCACTTCTTACTAACTGAACAATAATTGCATTATTTCATTGTCAAACTAGTGATGATGCTGGCTCAAGTGACATTCACCTCCTCAAAGGGCCACAAAAATCCTTGTTCTACTTTCGTCACATATGAAGTGACACTTAAGTTTGTCTATAAAATCATTTGTCTTTGATAAGTTATCTTAAGTTTTATTTTACTGTGTATTCCCATGAAAACAGTCAATGTAAAATAACAATCAAGAATAATTACCAGACACGTGTATGTATCTTTTAAGGGTGACCATTCTGCAGGTTCCACACTTGTAGTCAACCAGGGGATAGTCATCCATCAGTTCAGTTAACTCAGCCACAACAATCTCTCTTGCTGAGGATGACTGGATCTCAAATGCTCTGTAGTGCTCCCTGTACCATGAAGCTAATTTTCTGCATATGAAGATCAATGTGCTTTCCAAGATACACATTTGAAGTATCTCCGCAAATTCAGGCAGTCCACCTACTGATCCATGCACAATAGTCATCCCATTTCTGTATTCTATGCCATTTGTAGAGACACACTGAGCTAGTGTAACTGTTGTGAGATTAGGGTATTTTTGACTTAGATGAAGTGCTATATCCTCTTTCATGACATCTATTGGCATTGTTGAGACATTTGTTACATTTAAGTCTGATCTCTGAGAACTCTTTGTATGCATGTGATAGCCAATCATCAGCTGGTGCCTATTTGCCAAAGACAGAGCAATGTTCTTGAAACACTTTGTGTGCCTGACAACCTGTTTGAAAAAACTGTGCTTAGCCTCAAAACGCATTGTCCAAAACATCACAATAGGGCCGAACAGCTTTATCATTTCTGGGTAATGCTCGAGAAAGTGATGTTTTGGCAGGAGTCTCTGATCTGGAAATACTTCTTTGTATCTCTGTCTGTGCTCTGAGATTTTATACTCCAAATATGCCACAGACTCCTCACAGTGGACAGGTGCAACAACCAGTTCTACAATATCTTTCAAGTCTAGAATCACTTTCCAGGCTGGCTCATCTTCAGGGATCAAATGACCAATGATAAATGGTAGTAACCTTAACAAACACCAATTTTCGTGTGCGTTGCCACCAATCGTTTTGCGACATGCAAAATTATGTGGCACCAAGTGAGGGCGATTTCTTTTGTCACCCCACTTGTATTGAAAGTTTTTAATGCACTTATTAAGGTCGACAAGTGTAAACAGCTTCTTTGAAATAAGAAGTCCCAAGCAGTGTGCAAGCTCAACAGGGACTATGCCCTCAAAAAGATCATGGACAACATCAGGGGGATACCCTGATATGACACTGAAGTGAGAAAGTCTCTCTGTGAAAATACATGCTTTCTTCACACCAAAACAATTACCTCCTTTTTCCTGTGCAGTATGTACATGTAGTTGATGAAGCTCTTTGTTTCTAAGAGTAAATACACCTGATTTTACCTCTATGACCTGAGTTTCGGTCCGCTCAGCCGTGCAAAATCTACAAAAATACTGGCCCGAAAAACTTTCAACAAAGCCGGCTATTCCGTGGGCTGCAAGGTTGTCTGCCACAACACACTGAAGCGTTCCCTTCACAAACGTACCCAGCTGCGAGACAAAAACACCATGCTGTTCCAGGGTATCAAGATCTTGCAGTAGTGGCTCAAAAATTTTGTGATGGCCATAAGTCTTTACGTCATCACTTTTACATAGGAGAGCCAGATATATTGAGGTCAAAGAGGAATGGCTGCCAGGAGTTAAATTTCCCAAAATCCAGTAGACAGCGCAGAGTTTGTGTGATTTACGCGAAGTTCCAAGGGGGTTACAAACTTCAAAATCATCTACATATAGACAGACAGAGATCCTTAGTTCCTCTCCTGATAGAAAATCATTATTCTTGAAGTGCTGGCCATCCTCAAAAAATCTGTAATGCTGTTGGTCACTCACTATCTGTTGCTGCCTTCTCTTTTCAAAAACCTTACTCAGCACATCAGTTTGATTAAGTAGCTGCTGTAAAAACTTTATCAAAGGAACATACTGAAAACTCCTTTTAGCTTTTACATCAAGTAAAAACTCAACTGGTTCAACAATGTTAAAATGATCTTTGTAATACTGCTTCCGCTTAAAAGCAGTGGCTAATGGGCCATCCTGTCCTAAAGCTTTTGACAGCGGGTTAGATGAAGAAAGTGTGTGGCCTAGCTGTTTGATAAGTAATTCATCAACTTGCAAGTTATGGTTATTGAAGAAGTCAGCAAGAATGTTGTTAGATACAGGCACCAGGGCAGAATTAACCAAATACTGCAACTCATTTAAGAGCTCATCAACAGCAGAGGCTGGTACTTGTAAACAATTTTCCAATTTTAATAAGACAAATGCCAATTTCTGTTCTATAACTTTTGGCAAGTCCTCAGGTTTGGAGATCAGAGCACAATCTTCAAGTTCAGCATCATCATGTAACTCATTGGTCTCTGTCAAACATACATCTTCGAAAGTACAATCTAATGAATTTTCGGTGTCATTTCTCACAATTCCAGTTTTCAAATCATTCAGTGTATATGAATTATGCTTTCTGTTCTTGTGAGTTTGATATGTTCCGTAAATATTTGTTTGAAAGGAACAGTTATCAAAAACACAACATATGGTTTCATGTCTTTTTAAATGGCTGTTAACATGGATGAAAAATTCTTTCAATGACGAAATTCCACTACATGAACAATGGTGGCAGCTGAATGTTGTGCACTTCGCTGAAATTTGTGATGTCTGTTTAAAATGTGATCTACACAGATGACTTCGAAGTGCATTCCAAGTTTTAAATGTGCACGGGCAATTTAAATATGTGCATGGATAAGGATGTCTGCGGCCAAAGTGGCCATGTTTTAACCTGTAGTGCTTCAAGAGCTGATATCTTGTATTTTCTTCTGCGCCACACTCCTTACACTTCCACATTCATATTACTGCAAATGAAACAAAACACACAACCAAACAAAAAATTACTATCCTGTATTCAGTATTAGTTGTATATATTTGTGGCTACTTTAAAGGGTTGGTATTCACTGTTGTGGGACAGTATGAGGTACTTAATATAAGCATATTAAGCAACCTACAGTTGTTGGCAATTGACATGCCTCCAATTTTGAGATGCAGAGACGAGAACTGGCACAACTGCTAAGCAATGCACTGATGTGGCCAGAGTCAGCAGCAAAACATTTAGCCATATTAACAAATTAATTAAAAACTGATGAAAAAAAAAAAAACATTAGCGTGCACTGTACTTACAGTATTTTCACCATTATACCCTATCATCAGACAGATCTTTGAAACGCATGACAGAGCTTCAGTTTTTGATTTTGTTGGTCTTTCTTAAAATACATTTTACTGCTGACCGTGTCCACAGAAGTACACTGCTTAGCCTCTGAGCAAATTCTCCTGCTGTTTCTACAACTGGATGGGATGTCAACACCATCTACTGTATACATCAACTATAAAGAAGTTTCTCACACAACTCCACTTCAGTGTATCTAAATTATCCCTTTGAAGTGATATTTGGGTTTGGAACTATCTTTGTCCTATGGTGAGATATATGACAGACATTACCCCTGCAAACAGTGTTTCTGTGCAGCAGAGTGCCAGAGCAGAGTTACAGACTCTGTTTCCTGCTCCGGACCGGCTCCCTCTGTACTATAATGGGGCCAGTTGTTACTTCACTAAATAAAGCATATAAACGGACGCTTACCGGAAAATGTGACATCTGACATCAAAATGACACATATCTGTCCTTACATTACTTAAAGATCGATTGTAAAAGCGGTCATGTTAAAGATAATCCCCCAACTAACTGGGATTTTGATGTTTTGTAAAGATGCAAACAATAAAAGGAATATAGTTAAACAGAAAAACAAAAATCTAAAAACACACCACTGTAATGCTGTCTACAGGCTTCGTACACCTTTTACAAAGTGAAATTCAAGCACTTTTCAAAGATTTTCAAGGTGTATTTTCATGCCTTTCCAGAACCTTACAGCTGTAGTAAATTACATATTTATATACATAAATGACAGATTTCACAGAAAGTGTGACCAACAGGTCCCACTGTACTTAACAGGATGAAATTATAAATTAATGGTATATATGTAGTTTATTTCATTGATAACATAAAACAAAATGTTTGCATGAAGTTTTAGACCTGGATCACTGATATTTTGTTAAAAAAAAAAAAGGGAATTTAAAAATTTGGTCTTGTTGCTAATGTTACATGGACGGAAAATTGGTGTTCACAGGACAAAACCCAAACGGTGACAAGATTGTCTGAGCCAAGGCCAATAATGGCATGATGAGCAGAGAAAAGGGAAGGCACACCAGTGACCGACCCGCTAATCCACATAAGCAGGGCTTTGTCAATCCTGCCCACTCATTTCCAAGTTCTCATCCACTCTGGAGTTCTAAGAGGAAGGAGGGACACTTTTTTGGGCCACCCTGTAGTATGGATGTGCCAACCCCTTTAAGTCAAACCAAGGTTGGCTTGATCCATCCAGGGCTTGGAGTGCACTCCTCCATTTAATATAAACAGCGTTCGAACTTTGCTTGCTTGTGAAAATTCAATAACTGATCCGGGTGTGCCATCTAGTGATAGAACATTGTAACTGCGTGCATAAATCTGCAGCTCCGTATCCACTGGCGGACACATCTGCCCTGCCAGTAGCCGCCAAATCTCATTCTCAGCAGTGTTTTAGAGCATTGCTGGAGATAGGGGACCATTCAATACATAAATAAAAACAAATATGTCTACCGCTCGCAAATTTGGCCATCGCACAAGACAATTTCAAGCCCAAATTTGGATCCTAGACACCCCCCTCCACCCCTCAAATTTTCTCCTCGGATTTACACGAATCTCGTGGGTGACTACTTTGGCTCCTAAAACCGCGGATTTCCGCTAATCCGCGAAAGATTGGCATGCCTGCTTTATATACTTTATTTAGTGAACTAACAACTGGCCCCGTTATAGTACAGAGGCAGTCACAGAGGGAGCCGGTCCGGAGCAGGAAACAGAGTCTGTAACTCTGCTCTGGGACTCTGCTGCACAGAAACACTGTTTGCAGGGGTAATGTCTGTCATATATCTCACCATAGGACAAAGATAGTTCCAAACCCAAATATCACTTTAAAGCATCCACCATTAGTGTTTATCTTTGAGATAACACAACTTCTCTGTCATTAAATGGTAAGATAGTCACTGTACTTACCACTACTGAAGAGCCACAATTCAGACTGCCCAGCATTCAAGTGCCTTAGGGTAGAGAGGTCTTCCTTCACCAGACTTGCTGTTAGAAAACAGTAAACAAGAAAATATTTATAACAGGCACACATTTAGTTTTACAGTTGTGGTAGCATTAAATCAGGAAAATTATAGACCTTATAATACATGCCAAACTCTGGGTGTGGCAGAGGCCTGGCTAATGTCACTATTTATTTACAGACCAGTAAGACAGCAAATTAGTTCATATGCTCATTTATTAATAAGTGAGTATTTTGATGAATCTTTATGTGCAGGCAAACTATTCAAATTAACCTATTGAATACTGAAATGTATTACTGATACACAAAAGCTGTTAATGTTCAAAAACAAATACAGAACAGAATTATTGTTTTTCTCAGCTATTTTAGGAATATAGTACATCAGTGATATTGCACAAACTCCTGTAAGCCTGATTTACAGATAATGAAAATGGGGAGATCTATTCTGTGAACAATGCAATACTATCTTTAGACTAACCTCGGTATTTCTCAGTAACTTAAAACAGCAATCAGCATTTCAGCACTGCAGTAACATTACCCCAGATATCAACATTATGTGCTGAAGTTAACTTTAAATCGACAGATACTCCATGTCTGCTCTGTGATTTAGATGACATGGGCTCTCACTTGGAAAAATAAAAGCATTAATTAAACAGTGTCTGATTTTATACCTCTGTTACTGTTCATTCCTCTCACAAAATGCAGCAATATCTGAGGAATTTCTCCAAACACTTTCCTCAAAGGATTACACACTACGCACAGGAAACGGTAGAGTCAATTTTCAAAATTAAAGACACCGTGCAGACTGTGCAGAAAAGTCGGAAATATTAACAATACTTGCACTTAAAATAGACAAACAATTAAACAATTCACCTACACAGCCACAGCAGAAGCTCTGAAATCAAGGAAAACCATATACAGCAAATCAATAACATCAGGTAGACTTGATGCTGCACAACTGAAGCACTCCTGGTGAGATTTGAAGCCATGTGCAAGACAAAGCAAAACACGTAGGCGACGCCACAAAACAGAGACGGACAGGTGGACTCTTGTTCAGGGATGCAAACAGAGGTATGGTCAAAAAGGAGTGAGATTATCAAAGCCCACACCCCTGCAGCAAATATCATATAATTACATTGCCACCAACCTCTGCCATCCAGGGCTCACCCTGTACACACACAAAGTTTTTTTATATGAAAATACACTTTCCCAGTTCCTTAGAAATTCTTAAAAGTAAAGAACACAGAGACAACACTGGAAAATTGAACGTAAATTTTATTCCAAATTAGAACTTAAGACTTTTGTGCCAGTCCCTTCAGTACAGGACACTTCTTCCAGCTCTCCAACTCTCTACTGTTTCTTCTTCTTCCTTGCTACCTCCAGTGTCTCCAGGGCCTTGCGTCTAGCTGCATTTTCCTGCTTTGCCACATGTCTCAGCCGTGCCTGCCTTTCTTCTGCTTGAGCAGTGGGCTTGGTTTGATACTCTCGTTTTCAAAGGTGCATGGTGACTTAAGTACATGTACTTCGTTACAGCTCTTCAGTTGTTTTTTTGAGGATTTGTGCATTACTGTGCATTCATTTTTTTGAACAGGGACTTTTACTTTTAATTCTACTTCATTTAAAAGATAAAAAGTATACTTTCACTTCGTTATTTTGATACTGGGAACTTAGTTACTCGTTTCAAATTACAATATGAATTGAATTCATCATTTACGGATTATCCGGATTTGGCGCGTTCGCGAAGAACAAAGGTGTATCTTCGTACAGATGTGTCCGCCAGTAGACGTGGAGCTGCAAATTTATACACGCAGTTACAATATTCTATCACTAGATGAGCACCAGGATCGGTCGCGGAAGATTGTGCACGTTGTAGGCCATTTGCAGAATGAATGCTGACCGGGTTATCCGTCGCATCTTGTTGTCAGAAGTGGTAGCTCAAGTAGGCGAGCAATTAAACTTTGCGATATACAACTATCTATCTTGTATCTGCATGTTGCGTGTATATTTCCTTTTTCTTTGCACCATCAAGCATTTTACAACAGCGTCACGAATATGAGTTAGTTGGACAGCTACGGCATTCTCCAACGCTATTTGACGAGCTTAAAAATTTTATTTCAACTTGCTAGCGTTTACCCTTCGAATAATTGTTAAATTTTGAACAAGAAAATGTTTAGCCATACCTGCACTTTTTTATTTCAGTGGGACTCCCCAATATAATAAAGGCTAAATTAATTAATTCTTTTGTGTATTTGTATCGTTTTGTCTGTCACAAACAAGAGATGCTGCGATACCTACATGGAGGGCAGAGCCCCCACTCTCCCCGTAACAAGTTACAGGTCAATTCATCAAACCATAACTGTCCAAAGCTGTTAAATTGAGGCAAATAATGATCCATAAAGCAAATATCTTGTATAGTTCCTCGACTTTAATAAGCAGCCATTGTAAAAAAATTTAAGTGAGGAGATTACCTGATTTTGTGCTTCCACTTCCAGCTCTTCTCTGTCGCGTGCACTGAATAGAATTCGCGCGCGTGTGGAAGACGTGATTACTGCGCTGCTATTTCACCTAGCAACAAGAAATACTATTTTCTGATTGGCTGATAGGTTGCCGGTTCATGCAGAGCAGTCTGCCGTCGCCTCATCCATTCTAGATTACTAATCTCTATTATATACAGTCTATCTTACCAATGTGCGGCGATTTTATCACTTCTCAGCGTGAGAAATGTCATGTGTGGCGTGAGAGCGAGCAAACTTATTGAAATGCGTGAGACTTGAAAGCCCTGATAATTATAATCAGACACTCCAACGGACACCCCCCCCCCTTAAAAAAAAACTCATCGGATCTGCACGATTCACTCAAGTCCCCCAGACAGCCGTGAAAAAGGCGGCATCCGGCGCGCCGTTTGCATCCCTGCTTGTTAGCGGTTAACTTGCAGCTAAAATACCAGCAAATGATCTCCAAAGTTAAGCACTGCTTTTCAACTCAAACTTTCTGTCCACAAGTTCTTTTAACGCCATCTTACCTCACTTCCAAGAGCTCTGCTGCCAGGAGAGTCCCGGTATCTAAACATTAAAGTAAGCTGAAAAAGTTGTGATTTTTTTCGATTTTGCTGGAGGTTGGGTATGGTACTCTTACCGAGTCCCTAATTAAGTCCGACATGCCTCTACCACCTCACCCATCCCCCTCCCAAGCACGACTAATTGCCATTCAGATAGAAATATCTAATGGATTATTATAGTAAAATGCCGCTATACTAAACCAAACCAACACTGCATTCAACGGAGGTTGCTAAACTCTGCTTCAAAACTTAAAGACTTATGTAAAGGTATTTCTGTTATCTGACATTACCTTAATTGGCTAGCTTGTTAGCCAGCTAACATGAGGTAACATGTACCCAGACATTGCCGATATTTTTCAAAACGTAAACAGTAACAATGTCAATATTACTTTCTAACCACATGCCAAGGTTCAGTTATCACATCAGACTGTAAAAAAAATTAGACTTACTCAGACAAGGAGACGGATGTCGTCGGATGATTCCTGGCGTCCGTCACATTCACCTGCCGATCTCCTGCATGTGCTGATATGGCTGGTCGTGAAATCAGCCTCTGAGCATGCGCAATTTCTGGCCTATGGAAACTCATCTAGGACATTATTAATGCGTACAGCGTTGATTGTGCGATTCACTCAGCATAGTTATGTTGCATTTATTCATCTGTCTTGCCTGACTTTAACACGTCTTTATTTTAAGTTAAACCAGCTAAAGTGGATCATGTTTTAAAAGCTAACACATAAATGTTAATTAAATTTAGTATAGGTGCATTTATTTGATTCAACAACTCGCAGAGTTCACTTTTTTGAGTGTAAAGAAAGGACCAGAGCCAACAGTTCCTTCTCTATTGTGGAATAGTTCCTTTGGTGGCGATTGAACTTCCTGGAGAAGTATGCCACGGGATGCTCAATGTCATCAGAGTCACTTCTCTGTAGGAGCACAGATCCACAAGCTTGGTCGCTAGCATCGACCGCGATGGAAAACGGTTTGTTGAAGTCAGGAGATTTGAGCACGGGGAAGTGACACAGCAGAGACTCCAGGCGATCGAAGGCTCTCTGGCATGCATCATCCCAGGTGAACTTTACGCCTTTCTTCAGTTGGTTAGTTAGACTGAGAGCAATCTCAGCAAAGTTCTTGCAGAACTTGCGGTAGTACCCGATCATTCCAAGGAAGCGGCGCAAAGCTTTTTTGTTGTCAGGAACTGGAAAGTCCATGATGGCTTGGACTTTAGCATTTATGGGTGCCACCTTACCCTGGCCTATGACGTAGCCAAGATAGGTGACAGTAGCACAACCAAAGTCACTCTTGCTCAGGTTAACACTCAGGTTAGCCTGGGTCAGGCGCTGGAACAACGTCTCTCCATCTTTTAGATGTTCTTCCCAGGAGTCACTCCATGTGATCAGGTCATCGATGTACGCACCCGTGTGTGGCAATCCGGCGATTGTAGACTGTATCATCCTTTGGAACGTGGCTGGGGCATTTTTCATGCCAAAGGGTAGGACTTCATACTGGTACAATCCAGATGGTGTGGCAAAAGCAGAGATGCTCTTGGCCCTCTCAGTTAAAGGCACACACCAATAACCCTTCAATAAATCAATCTTGGTCAGAAACTTTGCTTGCCCTACACTATCAATACAATCATCAATCCTAGGTATTGGAAACACATCAGTTCTAGTTACAGCATTGACTTTGCGATAATCTGTACAGAATCTAGTACTTCCATCAGGTTTTGGAACTAGCACACAGGGTGAACTCCAATCGGAGTTGGAGGGTCTGATAATATCATGTTTTAACATGTACTCAACCTCTTTCTCAGCAATCTTTCTCTTTTCAGGATTCATCCGGTATGGATGCTGTTTTATTGGTTTGGCATCACCAACATCTACATCATGAGAGGCTATAGTAACTCTCTTTGGAACATCAGGAAACAAATCCTCATATTTCTTGATCAACCTTTCAAACTGATCTCTCTGTGAGGGTTCTAAGTGCTGGAGTTTTACATCAAGATTTTGCAACACTTCAGTGTTTGACAATTTACATGAAAGAAATTCAGCTTTAATTCTTGGTTCATCATCTTGAAACTCCCCCTCATCTTCACACGTTTCGACCATTGGAGAATCTGAAGTGACAGCTGCAACCCTAGCATTTCTGTCATGATAAGGCTTTAGCATGTTAATATGACACAATTGTTTTGGTTTTCTCCTATCTGGAGTCTTCACAATGTAATTGAGATCATTGAGTTTTGTCAGAATTTCATAAGGACCACAAAATCTAGCCTGCAATGGATTGGACTGCAAGGGAAACAACACAAGGACCTTTTCTCCTGGTTTAAACTCACGGCTTCTAGCCTTATGATCATACCAAGTTTTCATTTTTCCCTGACTTGATTTCAAGTTCTCTTTGGCAAGGTCACAAGCTGCACGCAATCTTTCCTTGAACTTGCCAACATAGTCTAACAGACTGATATGCGGCTCTTTCTCTTGCCATTGTTCACTCAATAATAGCAAAGGTCCTCTCACTTCATGACCAAACACTAGCTCAAATGGACTGAATCCAGTAGACTCCTGCACTGCTTCTCTAGCTGCAAACAACAGCAAATTAACCCCTTCATCCCAGTCTTTCTCATAGTCATAACAATAAGTCCTCATCATTGTCTTGAGAGTGGAATGAAACCGCTCTAAGGCACCCTGACTTTCTGGATGATAGGCACTAGAAAGAATCTGCTTTGCACCTAGTTCATACACAACCTGCTGAAACAATCCTGAAGTGAAATTGCTACCCTGGTCTGACTGAATTTCCCTGGGAAGGCCAAACAACGTGAAGAACTTTATCAAAGCCTTCGAGATTGCAGTTGCCTTGATGTTACGTAGAGGTATGGCTTCGGGGAATCTGGTAGATGCACACATGATTGTCAACAAGTACTGATTTCCAGATCTAGTCTTGGGTAATGGACCAACACAATCAACAATGACCCTAGAGAATGGCTCCCCAAATGCTGGGATAGGCTGCAATGGAGCTACAGGTGGGTCTAACTGGTGTTTTCCAACTACCTGACAAGTGTAACAGGTTTTGCAAAAGTTGGAAATGTCTTTCCGAAGCCCAGGCCAAAAGAAATGTTTCATGATCTTATCAACAGTCTTGTTAACACCAAGATGACCTCCTAAAGGTAAACTATGAGCCATTGTTAAGATCTCATTCCTATAGACCTTCGGAACAACAATTTGCCTGACCACTGCCCAATCTGCATTGGCAGGGATATCAGGAGGGCGCCACTTCCGCATCAGCACACCATCCTTGAGATAATACCCAACTGGAACTGCGTCTATTTCTTTATCAGGAAGGGCTCTCCTCCTTAGTACACAAATTTCAGGATCATTAGTTTGCTCCTCAATCAACCGCTTTCTGGACAGAAACAAGTCTCCAGACACATCAGAATCACCAGACCCTTCCGGCTGGCTGAATTGAGAACTGATAAAAGTATCTGATAAGTCCTCAAACGGAGAAACCATAGTAGGCCAATCAGAGTCATGAGGCGAACTACCTGAGTCCTGACTATTCAATGTGCTGGGCGGCACCACAACATCTTCTTTAGGCTTCTTGGCCATAGCACGAGTCACTGCGCCAGATGGATACAGAGATGGGTCCTCATCCCCATCTTCAGTGCTCGGCTGTGAAGTAAGATGTACAGGGGGAACTACTTTGCCCCCAGCCAGGTCATTGCCTAGCAACAGAGAAACACCCTTTATACGTAGACTTGACATAAGTCCCACCTTTACCTGTCCTGTAACTAAATCTGACTTCAAGAATATAGAGCGCAGGGGTACAGATATAGTCCTCCCTTCAATACCTTGTACAAGTATGAAATCCCCTGAAGCTGTCTCATCACGTAACTCCAAGGAGTCCATCAACAAGAGTGACTGAGAAGCTCCGGTATCCCTTAGGATATATATGGGGATAGGAGTAGTATGCTCATTCAGAGCCACAAATCCCTCTGACACAAATGGAAGAAATTCCTCCCTCACGAAGTCAGCTGTATCAGGCTTTTTAGCCCCACAAGAAGCAGGCAATTTAGCAGATCGGTCATCTACTACAGGGGTTTCTAACCTTGTTTTCACAAAGGCATTTGGTTTGGTATCCTTTTCTTTTTCTTTCTTAGCTTTAAGGAACCAACAGTTAGTTGTAACATGACCAGATTTCTTGCAATAACTGCAAACTAGACCACTTTTGTCACTGTCAGTTTTCACACTTTGATCAGACCTGTTACTGGATTTCTGAGCACCATCACCAGATTTGTCTTTGTCTTTGGGTGAGGAATCTTGGGTATCACCATAACCCTTTTTCTGAAATTGGGACCATCTATTATTACTGCTAGACTGAAATTTGGACTTATGTGTGAGAACATATTCATCTGCAAATTTGGCAGCTGATTGCAAATTCAGTGCTTGCTTCTCATTAAGGTAGGTCTTAACATCATCTTTAACACAGTTCTTGAATTCTTCAACTAACACCATCTCTTTTAGTGAGTTGAAATCATCCTTGACCTCCATAGAAGTACACCAGCGCTCAAAGCAAACCTGCTTTTCATTAGCAAATTCAACATAAGTCTGATTTTCAGATTTCTTCAGACCTCTGAATTTCTGTCGGTAAGCCTCTGGAACCAACTCATAAGCTCTCAAAATAACCTTTTTGACAACCTCAGAGGAATCATCTGCAGACAAAGCCGAATAGGCTTGTTGAGCTTTACCCTTGAGGACAGTTTGCAACATCAGAGGCCAGTGTTCCTTTGGCCACTGGCAACTCTTTGCTACCTTTTCAAAACACTGGAAATAGTTGTCCACGTCCTTTTCAGAAAATGGAGGCACCAGTTTTACCTCCTGGCTTGCCCGAAATTTATTTTCAGTTTGAATTTTAATTTTTAGTTGCTCCATTTGGAGTCTTTCTTCTCTATCGAATTTCTCTAATTCAAAATCTCTCTGTCTTGCAAATTTTTCTAACTCAAATTCTCTTTGTTTTTCTTTTTCTTCCCTCTCAAATTTTCTTTGTTTCTCTTTTTCCTCCCTTTCTTTCTCTCTTTCTTCCCTTTCTTTCTTCTCTTCTCTAGCTAATTTTTCCAACTCAAACTGCCTTTGTTTTTCTTTTTCTTCCCTTTCAATCTCTAGCATTTTTAATTTAAGTTCCATTTCTATATTTGGATTTTCCACTGGAAACTGTTCCAGATCTCCTGGTACAAACACATTTTCATCAATGTAATATTCAACTATCTCTCCAGCCAGTCTTGCTTTTCGCATGGCTGGTTTCACCTCTGTCAGCTCTAAATGTCTGCAAATTTCTAGCAGTTCTGTCTTTTTAAAAGACTTCAAAACCCCTACGGATGGTGATGCCAAGAAATCATCCATTGCTGTTGTCAATATATATGTATTCAATTAAAAAAAAAAATCAATTTTACAATTTGAAATGTTAGATTTTTAATAAATGACTCACAAAATGGTCTATGCCGGACTTGAGCCCCCAATTTGTTATGGCCCCAATTTGTTATTACAATCTACAACACAACAGCAACAGCAAGGGATGACAGACACAGTTTTAAAAACCTAAACACATTTAATTAAACACAACTACTAACTAAACTGACCAAGATTGAATAGGGAAAAAAAAAAAATATTTACAGTCCCTTTTTGTGGGGTGGCTTGGTGATGTCCTGGTTAACGAAAATGCTCAAACACAGGCAAAGAAATCCACAAAAGAAACGTCACAGTTCTTGAACAGAATGGCAGGTCTGGTCATCTTCTTGCAATTTCTCCTACTACTTTACTGTCTCAATTCTTTTCCTTATATACTCTTTTGCAGACCCCACCCACATTTAGACCTCTTTTTTTTAATTTTCTGAGACTTGCCCCAGACATGTCCAGGACATGTCTAAACATGACTCCAGTCTGAGCTTAACAAAAAAAAGGTAAATACTGCCATCTAGTGGCCTATATTCACATTACAGAACGAAGTAATCTTGGTGGGGAGTAAGGAATGAGAAGACAGCAAAGATATTCCGGGGCCAAGTCATTTAAGGCTTTGTAAGTTCGTAATAGTATTTTGTACTCAACTCTAAATTTTACAGGCAGCCAATGAAGATTTTTGAGCACCGGGCTAATGTGATCATATTTCTTAGTCCTAGTCAGAACCCTAGCTGCAGCATTCTGCACTAATTGAAGACGTTTCAGGGCTGAGCTAGTGCAACCAGACAGTAAGACATTGCAATAGTCCAGCCGAGAAGACGCAAATGCGTGAACCAATTTTTCAGCATCTTGAAGAGACAACATTTTTCTAAGTTGAGATATGTTTCGAAGATGGAAAAAAGCCACTCGGATGATATTGTTGATGTGCGCCTGGAAAGAGAGTTCTGAATCAAGAGTCACACCAAGGGTTTTAATGACAGCTCTGGTAGAAACAGAGAGGCCATCCAAGTTAAGAGAGAACTTAACGAATGAGTCTCTAAGAGATTTGGGACCCAGTACCAATATTTCAGTCTTATCTGGGTTTAGTGAAAGAAAATTTTGCGTCATCCAAGCTTTCACAGCTTTAAGACACGTCTCTAATCTAGTAACCGGATCATTTTCACCCGTTTTAAAGGATATATAGAGCTGCGTGTCGTCTGCATAGCAATGGTATTTTACATCAAGTCTACTTATGATATTTCCAAGTGGAAGCATGAATAGTTGAAAAAGCAAAGGGCCCAGAACAGATCCTTGAGGTATTCCAAAGTTAACCTTGGAATACTGAACACTTGTTATTTACCCGGACAAACTGAGATCTATCAGACAGATCAGACTTAAACCATGAAAGGGCAAGTCCAGAAATACCAACTAATTTTTCCAACCTACGAAGAAGAATATGGTGGTCTACAGTGTCAAAGGCGGCACTTAAATCGAGAAGGACGAGAACAGAAATGCAGAACAGAAAGATGGTGTGGTCGTTTCAAGGAGCACAATGAGGAGGCACGTAAACCACGATGAGCTGCATGGTCGATTTGCTTGACAAACCTCACAACCAAAATATAACTTTATGGTCACAATGATAAGCGTAACGTTTGTACAGCAGTAAACAAGGCCTATGGTTTAAAAAAAAAAAAAAAAAACACCATTCCCACTGGAGGGCATGGTGGTGGCTCTCTGATGTTTTGGGGTGTGTGAGCTCTAAAGGCTCAGGGAATGTCCTGAAAACCGATAGCAAGATGCTCCATGCTATCAGAAAATATCGGCAGACAATTAGCATTCTTCAGCACGAAAGCTAAGCATGAGTCGTACTTGGATTTTCTAGCATGACAATGATCAAAAGCACAAGGCCAAGTTGACCCTCCAGTGGTTACAGAAGAGAAAGGTGAAGGTTCTGGAGCAGCCGTCACAGTCACCTGACCTCAGTATCATCAAGCCGCTTTGGGAAGATCTCAGATCTCAAATGTGCAGTTCATGCAAGACAACAAGAGAATTTGCAGGAGCTGTAGGTATTTTGCACTGAAGAAAGGGCAGCTATACCACCTGAGAGAATTAAGGCCTCACTAACAACTATCACAAAAGACTGCAGGCTGTTATTGATGCTAAAGGGGCAAAAACACCACGGCCCATCCCGCTCAAAACACCACGGCCCATCCCGCTCAAAACACCACGGTCCATCCCACTCAACGACATGACCCATCCCACTCAAAACACCACGGCCCCTCCCACTCAATACACCACGGCCCATCCCGCTCAAAACATCACGGTCCCTCCCACTCAAAACACCACGGCGCATCCCGCTCAAAACACCACGGCCCATCCCGTTCAAAACACCACAGCCCATTCCGCTCAAAACGCCACGGCCCATCCCGTTCAAAACACCACGGCCCATCCCGCTCAAAACACCATGGTCCCTCCCACTCAAAACACCACGGTCCCTCCCACTCAAAACACCACGGTCCCTCCCACTCAAAACACCACGGCCCATCCAGCTCAAAACACCACGGAACATCCCGCTCAAAACACCATGGTCCCTCCCACTCAAAACACCACGGCCCATCCAGCTCAAAACACCATGGCCCATCCCGCTCAAAACACCACGGCACATCCCGCTCAAAACACCATGGTCCCTCCCACTCAAAACACCACGGCCCATGCCGGTCAAAACACCACGGTCCCTCCTGCTCAAAACACCACGGTCCATCCCACTCAACGACACGGCCCATCCCGCTCAGAACACCATGGTCCCTCCCACTCAAAACACCACGGTCCCTCCCACTCAAAACACCATGGCCCATCCCGCTCAAAACACCACGGTCCCTCCCACTCAAAACACCACGGCCCATCCAGCTCAAAACACCACGGCACATCCCGCTCAAAACACCACGGCACATCCCGCTCAAAACACCATGGTCCCTCCCACTCAAAACACCACGGCCCATGCCGGTCAAAACACCACGGTCACTCCTGCTCAAAACACCACGGTCCATCGCACTCAACGACACGGCCCATCCCGCTCAGAACACCACGGCCCATCCCACTCAAAACACCACGGTCCCTCCCACTCAACACCCCATGGCCCATCCCACTCAAAACACCACGGTCCCTCCCACTCAAAACACCATGGCCCATCCCGCTCAAAACACCACGGTCCCTCCTACTCAAAACACCACGGTCCATTCCACTCAACGACACGGCCAATCCTGCTCAAAACACCACGGTCCCTCCCACTCAAAATACCACAGCCCATCCCGCTCAAAACACCAAGGTCCCTCCCACTCAAAACACCACGGCCCATCCCGCTCAAAACACCACGGTCCATCGCACTCAACGACACGGCCCATCCCGCTCAGAACACCACGGCCCATCCCACTCAAAACACCATGGCCCATCCCCCTCAAAACACCACGGACCCTCCTACTCAAAATACCACAGCCCATCCCGCTCAAAACACCAAGGTCCCTCCCACTCAAAACACCACGGCCCATCCCGCTCAAAACACCACGGTCCATTCCACTCAAAACACTACGGCCCCTCCCGCTCAAAACACCACGGACCATCCCACTCAAAACACCACGGTCCCTCCCACTCAAAACACCAGGGCCCATTCCACTCAAAACACCACGGCCCATCCCGCTCAAAACACCACGGTCCATTCCACTTAAAACACCACGGCCCCTCCCGCTCAAAACACCACAGACCATCCCACTCAAAACACCGTGGTCCCTCCCACTCAAAACACCAGGGCCCATCCCGCTCAAAACACCACGGCCCATCCCGCTCAAAACACCACGGTCCATCCCACTCAACGACACGGCCCATCCCGCTCAAAACACCACGGTGCCTCCCACTCAAAACACCACGGTCCATTCCGCTCAAAACACCACGGCCCATCCCACTCAAAACAACACGGGCCCTCCCGCTTCACCAGCTACCAGCCCAGAACAAGGATGGTTTACTGTCTTTAACATAGTGTTATGCAAGATGACGAAGCATGAGACTGGCCTCACTTTACTGGTGTCTGAATCATCAAGCAACTGTCCATCCCCGTTCATAAATGCGCAATTATGTATAAATCGGAACATGCATCAAATTTATCCATTGTAAGAGAAAAAAAAACAAGACAATTACAGAACCAGAACAACCCCCACCCAAGAAAATAAATTATTGTCATGTTGGGATAACAGGAAGAACATCTTTTCAAACAGAGAGTGAACATTTTTGGGTTTCCCATCAGTGATTGTGTGAGAACTTTTAAAGATCTTTATGTGTTCGGTGGGAGTGGCTGTTGGTGGTTTGTCACGATGGTCATCTAGACTTGTGTGATCATATGATGTCGGACAACCTCAGACCTATAAAAGAGGCATCAGCAACAGAATCTAAAAGAGACAGTCCTCTGAGATCTCCAGTGGCAACGGCATGAAAATGATATCTCCCATCATCCTCTGCTTTCTGCTGGTCTACACAGGTGAGCAACTCTCCTCCATCACATGGTATAAGGCTTAAACTGGAGCTCTTCTGCAACAAGCTTAAAGGGTTAAACTGGAGATCTCCGCTGTAACATGGTTAAAGTGTTAAACTGGAGATCTCTTCTGTAATATGGTTAAAGGGTTAAACTGGAGATCTCTTCTGTGACATGGTTAAAGAGTTAAACTGGAGATCTCCGCTGTAACATGGTTAAAGGGTTAAACTGGAGATCTCTGGTGTAACATGATAACAGGAGGGCAGATATATTTACCGATAATAAAGTCGATAAATTTACTGGTCGTAAAGCAGATACACTGCCCTCCATAATGATTGGCACCCCTGGTTAAGATGTGTTCTTTAGCTTCAAATAAATTATTTTGTTTTTTTCGAAATAATATAGGACCACAATGAAAAAAAGAGGAAAATCCAACCTTTAATTTAAGTGCATTTATTCAGTGGGGAAAAAAATCCCACATCAAGAAATAATTCTTTTACATCAAATCATGTGCGTCACAAATATTACCACCCCTGATGTTAATACTTTGTACAACCCCCTTTTGGCAACAAAACAGCACCTAATCTCTATAATGTTTCACAAGATGGGAGAATACAGAAAGAGGGATCTTCAACCATTCCACAATCTCTCTAAATCATCCAGCGACCTGGGTCCTCTCCCCTGCACTCTTCTCTTCAGCTCACTCCACAGGTTTTCAATGGGGTTGAGGTCTGGAGACTGAGATGGCCATGGGAGGAGCTTGATTCTGTGTCTGGTGAACCATTTCTGTGTAGATTTGGCCACATGTTTAGGGTCATTATCTTGCTGAAAGACCCAGTGACGTCCCATCTTCAGCTTTCGGGCAGAGGCCACCAGATTTTGATTTTAAATGTCCTGGTATTTCAAAGCGTTCATGATGCCATGGCCCCTAACAAGGTTCCCAGGGCCTCAGGAAGAGAAACAGGCCCACAGCATCACCGATCCTCCCCCATACTTCACAGTGGACATAAGGTGCTTTTCTCCGTACTCGTCTTTTGTGTTCCGCCAGACCCACTTAGAGTGTTTGCTGCCAAAAAGCTCCATCTTGGTCTCCTCTGACCAAAGCACACTGTCCCAGTTGAAGTCCCAGTACCGCTTAGCGAACTCCAGACGTTTGTGTTTATGATTGTAAGCGAGAAAAGGTTTTTTCCGTGCACGCCTCCCAAATAGCTTGTTGGCATGTAGATAGCGCCTGATGGTTGTTTTGGAGACTGTGTGACCCCAAGATGCTACCATTTGTTGCAATTCTTTAACAGTGAGCTTTGGAGAACTTTTTATTTCTCTTACCATCCTCCTCGCTGTGCGTGGTGGCAAAATAACCTTGCGTCCTTATCCAGGCTTGTTTACCACTGTTCCAGTTGTTTTAAACTTCTTAATGATTCCTCTGACAGTAGATATAGGCAGGTGCAGGTGAGTGGCTATTTTCTTCTAGCCATTGCCTGACTTGTGAAGGTCGACACACATCTGCCTTACTTGAATGGTGTGTTCCTTTGTCTTTCCCATGTTGAAGAGTGGATAAGAGAAATGGCCTCTGTGTCACGTCATATTTATACCCCAGGGAAACAGGAAGTGATGAATTACTAATTAAATGTTCTTAGATACTCTGATCAACTTTGTAAACTACTGTAGAAATGACAGAAATACTTCAATTACATTTATTTCCTAGGAATTTTTAGGGGTGCCAAAAATTGTGGAACAGGTGATTTTATGAAAAACAATTATTTCTTAGTCAGGGATTTTTTTTCCCCTTAAAATTCACTTGAGTTGAAGGTTACACTTTTCGACAATTTTCAGTGTGAGAGTATGCTTCTGCAATAATAATGGAATTTATTTTAAGGCTTTTAACACATCTTAACTCAGGGTGCCAATAATTATCTAGGGTGCTGTAAGTTTACAGATCATGTAGTAGATAAATTTACAGATAATAAACAAGACAAATTTACAGATAATAGAGCAGGTAGGTTTGCAGATAATATACCAGATAAATTTACAGATAACAGAACAGTTAAATTTACAGATGATAAAGTGAATAAGTTCACCGATCATGGGGCAGATAAGGTTACAGATAATATAGTGTTATGGCCCCAATTTGTTATTACATTTAAAACAACAGCAACAGCAAGGGATGACACACAGTTTTTAAAAACTTAAACACATTTAAATCACAGACAAAGACTAACACTAACCTACAACTAAGACCAAGATTGATTAGAGAAAAAAAACTGAAATATTTACAGTCCCTCTTTGTTGGGGTGGCTTGGTGATGTCCTGGGTAAGGAAAAATGCTCTAAAACAGGCAAAAATCCACAAAAGAAAACTTCACAGGTCTTGAACAGAATGACAGGTCTGGTCACACGTATCCTTCTTCTCGCAATTTCTCCTACTCCTTTACTGTCTCAATTCTTTTCCTTATATACTCTTTTGCAGACCCCACCCACATTTAGACCTCTTTTTTTTATTTTCGGGGACTTGCCCCAGACATGTCTGAAACATGTCCAAACATAACCCCAGTCTGAGCTTAACAAAAAAAAGGTAAATACTGCCATCTAGTGGCCTCTATTCACATTACACCTCCATTCCAAAAGGGAAAAATTTTGACTTACAAAGGCAAAATCTTTCTTTTAAATACAACAAAATGGTTAAGTGGACACTTGTCTATATATACATATCATACAATATTCAAATAAACACATGATATATATATACACATTCAAACACGGGATAAGCAATCAGCAATTACATTGTCTGTACCCTCCACATGCTTAATTTCCAAGTCAAACTCCTGTAAAATCAAACTCCAATTCAACAATCTCCGATTCTTGTTTTTCATCTTACTCAAAAACATTAACGGATTGTGGTCAGTGTACACAATCATTGGCTTTTGTCCTGTACAAACATAAACCTCAAAGTGTTGTAAAGAAAGGACCAGAGCCAACAGTTCCTTCTCTATTGTGGAATAGTTCCTTTGGTGGCGATTGAACTTCCTGGAGAAGTATGCCACGGGATGCTCAATGTCATCAGAGTCACTTCTCTGTAGGAGCACAGATCCACAAGCTTGGTCGCTAGCATCGACCGCGATGGAGAACGGTTTGTTGAAGTCAGGAGATTTGAGCACGGGGAAGTGACACAGCAGAGACTTCAGGCGATCGAAGGCTCTCTGGCATGCATCATCCCAGGTGAACTTTACGCCTTTCTTCAGTTGGTTAGTTAGACTGAGAGCAATCTCAGCAAAGTTCTTGCAGAACTTGCGGTAGTACCCGATCATTCCAAGGAAGCGGCGCAAAGCTTTTTTGTTGTCAGGAACTGGAAAGTCCATGATGGCTTGGACTTTAGCATTTATGGGTGCCACCTTACCCTGGCCTATGACGTAGCCAAGATAGGTGACAGTAGCACAACCAAAGTCACTCTTGCTCAGGTTAACAGTCAGGTTAGCCTGGGTCAGGCGCTGGAACAACGTCTCTACATCTTTTAGATGTTCTTCCCAGGAGTCACTCCATGTGATCAGGTCATCGATGTACGCACCCGTGTGTGGCAATCCGGCGATTGTAGACTGTATCATCCTTTGGAACGTGGCTGGGGCATTTTTCATGCAAAAGGGTAGGACTTCATACTGGTACAATCCAGATGGTGTGGCAAAAGCAGAGATGCTCTTGGCCCTCTCAGTTAAAGGCACACACCAATAACCCTTCAATAAATCAATCTTGGTCAGAAACTTTGCTTGCCCTACTCTATCGATACAATCATCAATCCTAGGTATTGGAAACACATCAGTTCTAGTTACAGCATTGACTTTGCGATAATCTGTACAGAATCTAGCACTTCCATCAGGTTTTGGAACTAGCACACAGGGTGAACTCCAATCGGAGTTGGAGGGTCTGGTAATATCATGCTTTAACATGTACTCAACCTCTTTCTCAGCAATCTTTCTCTTTTCAGGATTCATCCGGTATGGATGCTGTTTTATTGGTTTGGCATCACCAACATCTACATCATGAGAGGCTATAGTAACTCTCTTTGGAACATCAGGAAACAAATCCTCATATTTCTTGATCAACCTTTCAAACTGATCTCTCTGTGAGGGTTCTAAGTGCTGGAGTTTTACATCAAGATTTTGCAACACTTCAGTGTTTGACAATTTACATGATGAACCAAGAATTAAAGCTGAAGTTCTTTCATCTTGAAACTCCCCCTCATCTTCACACGTTTCGACCATTGGAGAATCTGAAGTGACAGCTCCAACCCTAGCATTTCTGTCATGATAAGGCTTTAGCATGTTAATATGACACAATTGTTTTGGTTTTCTCCTATCTGGAGTCTTCACAATGTAATTGAGATCATTGAGTTTTGTCAGAATTTCATAAGGACCATGAAATCTAGCCTGCAATGGATTGGACTGCAAGGGAAACAACACAAGGACCTTTTCTCCTGCTTTAAACTCACGGCTTCTAGCCTTATGATCATACCAAGTTTTCATTTTTCCCTGACTTGATTTCAAGTTCTCTTTGGCAAGGTCACAAGCTGCACGCAATCTTTCCTTGAACTTGCTAACATAGTCTAACAGACTGATATGCGGCTCTTTCTCTTGCCATTGTTCACTCAACAACATTTGCTATGTTATCTCTGTTCTATTGTGAATAAAATACTGGCTGGTGTGAGTTGAAAGTCATTGTATTTTGATTTTATTCACAATTTATACTTTGTCCCAACTATTTTGGCATTGGGGTTGCATAAATAAAATAATGGGGAAGACATGCTGACATTATACTGGGGAAAATTCCTTCACATGTAATTGGCAGGAATATACAGAAAATGGGCCAGATTCAGTTTACAGACAGTGGCGCAGGCCAGTTTTCAAAAAGCGATGTTAAAACTCCTGTTTCACTGATCGACAGCCTGTGTGCTGCCCGCCCATCTCAGCAGCGAAGACCTTGTGGAGGGAGAGGATATCACTGCTTCCGCAGCTGCGCTGAAGGTGAGATTGTCCATCTTAACGTGATAATTTACAGGGTGCAGTGAAACCATAGACTGTATAAAAAGATGGACGAAGCAACAGTGATGTCAGCCACTGGTTCCAAAATACCATTTAGGAAGCCTCAATTTTCGCAATTCGAACAGTGCCATTTTTTCCATTTTGAAACCCGATGTGATTCCTATTGGACGAGAGCGTGAACTGAAGATCCAGGGAGGAGCGAGGGGTGGATCCACACGTGCATCTGACCCTATCTGACGAGGACCAGAGTATAGCCATGCCTCATAAAGCATAGCTGGCTTTATCCTTTATTCTAGTCTATTTGGAACCATAATTTACAAAAATTAGATAGATATCACAGGAGACTTGAAACTTGCGATAGATACACTAAAATAATGTGGAAAATCATTATTGAAATAATACATCAGGTGGGAAAGTAGGGTCATTTTCTCAGACTTCTAACGCATTCAACTTCTTTCGGCAACCACTGATGTCACCATCTGCAAGCCATTCAATAGAATGCAAGATTTAGAGACTTCCGCATGGGCTTCATTTTTCAGACCTGGGTGCTGCATCCATCTTTTTACACAGTCTATGAGTGAAACACAGCTTTAACCTGCTTTCACGCCAGATGTGAAACAAATTTTTCGCACCACAGATCACATTCAAAGTCAATGCAGAGACGCGAATACACGCCTTTGCTTTGACTTTGAATGTAATCTGTTGTGGGAAAAGTTCGTTTCGCATTCCGGAGGGAAAGCGGCTTTATAGTGCAGACAAGACTGAAGTCTTCTCTCCCTGGTAACGCTCTGACCAATCATGTCTCAGCCCTGCTTGGGAGGCATGACATCAATCCACGCTGGTGTTTCCAGGGATCATATCCACCCTTTTTTTTTTCCTCGGAGTTGCTGGTGCATTAGAAATGTCATTATCTCTGAGAAATCTCTCTCCTGCTCTGTCTCTGAGTCTTTAGGCTGGACATAAGATCCCAGGAGTCTGTTTCATCTGTAAGCTGGTCATGAGGAAGGTCAAGTCCGGCGTGAATCACCTCTCTCGGGTAAGAGCGTTACACCCCAACCTCCTGTCCTCACCTGCAGGAATCCTCAGAGACCAGTCAGAATCAGGCATTCATGGCATCAGCATCTGAGTAATTCATTTATGCCCCCTGCTGTACTCCTCTATTGAACAAAACAAGCCGTTTTGCTCGAGAGCCACTATTTCTAGTTCTTAGAATCTCTGGGGACACAATGCTTTGGATGCTTTTGCAGATTTAGTCGTGACTTCGTTCAATCAAACAACTTCACTCTGCACTTCCTTGGGTCCTCCGGGGCACCCTTGCCAAGTGTTAAGACGATTGGATGAACGGTTGTCGAGGAAAATCAAAGCACACACAGATGGACAGAGACTCCTTCAGGCTTTCCCTTCAGCTAAGATAAAGCCATTGCTAATACGGAGTATAAATGTGAATAGTTGACGCATAGCTTATTGTTCGGTGATGTAAACGAAAGTGAAAGTAATTATGCATTGCCATCGATGATTTTTTTCTTTTTTCCATTTTTTGATGCTGGTCTCTGCGCTTTCTTTCCAAAAATGAACAAAACCAGACCGGCAGTGGCATTATCAAGAGCTATTCCACCGCCATTCTGAACCGACGCAAAGCTGAACAAAATAGCAACATAATGGTGGTAAAAACAGGGAGCTGTAAACCAGTCACCATTCATTTAACTTTTACAGACTGTACTGCCCCAGTTGAGTCATCTGATCACTGGCTGCAGTTCAGCATCACAGGAAATGAACGGTTTCCCAGAAACTATTTAACAGTGTGAACACAAGTTTATTTTTGTGCTTGTGGTGTGTCTCTGCATCTGTTTAGCGAGTTCGCACTGAAGCAGTGTGACTTTGCAAAGGGTCATCAGACACTGCAGGATTGTGAGCTGCCGGCTGTTTCTCCTCATGAACAGTTTCGCTGAATATTTTCACTTCTTGGAGGTGCTGGCTGTGTGATCAGGTTTTGGTATTTATTTTACATCCCTACAGAAGTCCTGCCCTGCATCCATCTATTAGGAGGTGGTAACAACGATCGGTCTTGCTGCAAGCTAAAAGTTCTGATAGGCTAATGTAGATCTGGTTAAAAATTGACATTTAAATGCTAAGATGGACGTATTTAAACACCGTGGGCAATTAATTTATGACTGAAAACCAGTCTGGGAAAAAATAGGATCGCAGATCAAAACTGGGCGTGACTGACTCCACACCAGTTATCAAAAGGGTTTGACTAAGACAAATTACATTACTGGTCGGTGCGGAGGGTAATTGGATCCATTAAGGCTAACCCGATCAGCCACTGTCACTCCCTTTAAAACCACTGCATCAACGTGATAACAAACTGATGATTTAATCATGTCAAAAGGGCAAGCTCCTAACTTTGACAGTCACCTCAGAAACGCTTCTTTGATGAGGAAATAAGATTTAATTGTCTGGGAGGTGCAGAGCGTTGAGGGCTTGGGGAGATAGTGGTCAGTAAAAGTACTGAAATATTCTACATAAGTACAAGTATTTTTACTATGATGAAATTCTACTTCAAGTACAAGTAGAGCTACTAATCTACAACCCCTATTCCGAAATAGTTGGGACAAAGTGTAAATTGTGAATAAAATTAAAACACAATGACTTTCAAATCACACCAACCAGTATTTTATTCACAGTGGAACAGAGATAACATAGCAGATGTTTAAATAGAGAAATTTTATAAAATTACCCACAAAATGAGCTCATTTGATATTTTATGGCTGCTACAGGTCTCAAAAAAGTTGGGACAGGGGCCTGTTTACCACGGTGAAGCACCCCCTCTTCTTTTTAACACAGTGGAGGCGTCTGGGCATTGACGAGACAAGTTTCTTGAGTTTAGCCATTGGAATTTGATCCCATTCTTGTTGATACAGGCCTCCAGCTGCGGGAGAGTTTTGGGTCTCCTTTGACGGACTTTGAATTCAATTATGCACCAAATGCTCTCAATCGGTGAAAGATCAGGACTGCAGGCAGGCCAGTTCAGCATGCGGACTCTTCTACTACGAAGCCATGCTGTTGTAATAGCTGCAGTATGTGGTTTTGCATTGTCCTGCTGAAATACACAAGGCCTTCCCTGGAATAGATGTCATCTGGAGGGAAGCAAATGTTGCTCTAAAACCTTTATATACCTTTCAGCATTCATAGTGCTTTTTGGGTTGCCGGCCGTAGGTCAGTAACCTATTGTCGTGACTTCGCGTCCGGTGGCGTCGTCCGTTTAAAGCCATATCTCAAAAACGGTCTGATGAATTTTTTTTTTCATTTGGGAATGTGATCAAACCGTCATCAAGTTAATGCCCGAGCAAAGATTTTGATTGAATCGTTCGTTTAAACTTGGCGACCATTTTTATGTCGAAAATGGCCATTTTTGGCACTTTGGATACTAATGACAAATCATGTATGCTGATCACACACCATATTGGATGTGACTTTGGTCCTCAAGGTCAAGGTCATGTGACAAAATAAAAAAAATCTATTTATTAAAATCTATTTATTTCCTCGTTTAATAATGTCTTTAGAAATCAGTATGTATTAGCCACTAACCTATATATAATTAAAATTTTTAAGGGCATTGTAACCGCATGGTCGACCTTTTTTCGCGATCAATTGCGGCAATAAAAACTGGTCAAAACCCATTTTTGGATGTTTGATCCTATTAGCATCATGGAATAGAAAGAATAATACTAATTAGACCCACTGGGTGGCAGTGTTGTGTGGAAAAAAAAACATTGTCTGAAAGCAGGGCTTTGGCCCACAGAACACGGCGGCGCTTCTGGATCGTGCTCAACAATGGCTTCCTTTTTGCATGATAGAGTTTTAGGTGGCATCTGTGGATGGTACGGCGGACTGTGTTTACAGACAGTGGTTTCTTGAAGTATTCCTGGGCCCATTTAGTAATGTCAATGACAGAATCATGCCGGTGAGTGATGCAGTGGCGTCTGAGGGCCCGAAGATCACGGGTATCCAGTAAAGGTCTTCGGCCTTGTCCCTTACGCAGAGATTTTTCCAGTTTCTCTGAATCTCGTGATGATGTTATGCACTGTCGATGGTGAGACCTTCTAAGCCTTTGCAATTTGACGTTGAGGAACATTGTTTTTAAAGTATTGCACTATTTTTTTACACAAGCCTGCACAGGTTGGAGAGCCTCTGGCCATCTTTACTTCTGAGAGACTCAGCCTCTCTAAGACGTCCCTTTTATAGGCAATCATGTTAAACACCTGATGCCAGTTAACTTAATTACTTGCGAAATGTTTTTTTAGCTGATTCTCTTATTTATCAATTGCTTTATAAGCCCTTTTTTGCCTGTGTCCCAACTTTTTTGAGACCTGATGCAGCCATAATATTTGAAATAAGCTCATTTTGTGGACAAAAATGTGAATTGTCTCAGTTTCAACATTTTAAATGTTATCTGTGTTCTATTATGAATAAAATACTGGCTGGTATGATTTGAAAGTCATTGCATTTTGATCTTATTCATAATTTACACTTCGTCCCAACTATTTCAGAATTGGGGTAGTAAAAACCTGCTCAAGTAAAAGAAAAAAAGAAATTTGTTTAAAATGTACTTAAAGTAAAAGTTACATAGTTACGTCAGACAAGTTGAGTATTTCTAGTATTTCTACAGCACTTTTCTAAAACAAGTTATTAAGTGCATTACAATTAAAAACAAGAAAACAGACAGAGACAAAAATAAGGCAATAAAATTAGTGAGGCAGTAATTATAACAATACATGGAACTGTCAGAGCAGGGTGAAAAAAATAATAATAAATTAAAATGTGTTATTTTATTGGACTGATCGACCTACCTTCTGGTGTGATGATGCCAGTATTCTGTGCTCTTGGGATTATGGGCTGGTGCATCTGCTTTGCGACATTACAGCAGGTAATGTGAACAGAATCTGTGTGTGAGTGTGTATATGCGTGTTCGGCTGTTTACAGTGCGGGTCAGCGTGTGTATAATCGGTGTGTTCGGCTGTTTACAGTGCGGGTCAGCGTGTGTATAATCGGTGTGTTCGGCTGTTTACAGTGCGGGTCAGCGTGTGTATATATCGGCGTGTTCGGCTGTTTACAGTGCGGGTCAGCGTGTGTATAATCGGTGTGTTCGGCTGTTTACAGTGCGGGTCAGCGTGTGTATAATCGGTGTGTTCGGCTGTTTACAGTGCGGGTCAGCGTGTGTATAATCGGTGTGTTCGGCTGTTTACAGTGCGGGTCAGCGTGTGTATAATCGGTGTGTTCGGCTGTTTACAGTGCGGGTCAGCGTGTGTATATATCGGTGTGTTCGGCTGTTTACAGTGCGGGTCAGCGTGTGTATAATCGGTGTGTTCGGCTGTTTACAGTGCGGGTCAGCGTGTGTATAATCGGTGTGTTCGGCTGTTTACAGTGCGGGTCAGCGTGTGTATAATCGGTGTGTTCGGCTGTTTACAGTGCGGGTCAGCGTGTGTATAATCGGTGTGTTCGGCTGTTTACAGTGCGGGTCAGCGTGTGTATATATCGGTGTGTTCGGCTGTTTACAGTGCGGGTCAGCGTGTGTATATATCGGTGTGTTCGGCTGTTTACAGTGCGGGTCAGCGTGTGGATATATCGGCGTGTTCGGCTGTTTACAGTGCGGGTCAGTGTGTATATATCGGTGTGTTCGGCTGTTTACAGTGCGGGTCAGCGTGTGTATATATCGGTGTGTTCGGCTGTTTACAGTGCGGGTCAGCGTGTGTATATATCGGTGTGTTCGGCTGTTTACAGTGCGGGTCAGCGTGTGTATATATCGGTGTGTTCGGCTGTTTACAGTGCGGGTCAGCGTGTGTATATATCGGTGTGTTCGGCTGTTTACAGTGCGGGTCAGCGTGTGGATATATCGGCGTGTTCGGCTGTTTACAGTGCGGGTCAGTGTGTATATATCGGTGTGTTCGGCTGTTTACAGTGCGGGTCAGCGTGTGTATATATCGGTGTGTTCGGCTGTTTACAGTGCGGGTCAGCGTGTGTATATATCGGTGTGTTCGGCTGTTTACAGTGCGGGTCAGCGTGTGTATAATCGGTGTGTTCCAGACTGTATTTTTGTTACTTGTTCCCAGCGTATTTAACCGGGTACTGTGTGTATGGTATTCATTGAGGTTGTAGAGGAAGAGAGGCGATGGCACGATGTATCGATTATAATGCGAGTAAAACCTGTAACCAGTACACTCCTGAACAATTACCACACTTAAAGAATAATAACAATCACTCCTTTTTACACTTAAACATTGGAAGTCTGAGTAAAGATCATGACGATTTAGTAACTCTGCTCACCAAGACAGATTGCAGCTTTGACGTGATTGGTTGCAGTGAAACTTGGTTAAACGATAGGTCATTTACAGATATATTGAATATTGATGGGTACTCGCTGTTCACTCAGAACAGGTGTGGTAGGACTGGTGATGGAGTCTGTCTCTACGTCTCCTCCGCTCTCCATGTGAGAGTCTGTGATGACACTGCCATAGCCGACGACCACTGTTATTCTCTTTTGTTGAAATAAGGGTTAAAGAGAGGAGGAGTCTGATTGTAGGTGTGGTCTATCGTCCCCTAGATGCTGATTTTGATTTATTTAGGTCTAAACTGGAGGAAACCTTATTTTCAATAAATCATAAAAATTAAAGCTGTATTCTCCTTGGAGACTTCAATATTGATCTCTCCAAGGATAATGCTGCAAAAAATGACTTTATAAACACATTACATTCCTCCTCTTTCTATCCTACCATCAACACCTATACCAGAATTTCTTACTCTACGAAGTCCATGATTGATCATTTTATCACAAACATCCATATTCTACATTGATATCAGGATTGGTACTTTCAGATATTTCTGATTGTGTTATTTCTAAACCTTGCATATAGGCCATTGCTTGCACGCAATATAATAAAAACAAAAATTATCAATGACGTAACTATACATCGTCTAAATGAGGACCTAAAGACCAAGGTATGGGCAAAAATCTTCACTTGCAGTGACACTGATGTTGCATTTGACATGCTGACCACAGAAATCACCAATTCTATGCACAGGTCCATTCCTGTGACAACATTCAAACCTGGGACATCCACTCAAAATCTATGGCTCTCTAAGGGCCTATTGAAATCTATAAAGCACAAAAATAAACTCTATAAACGCTATATGAAAAACCCAAACCAAAATTATAAAAATGAATAAATTCATTATAGAAACAAACTTACGCATATTATTTGAAAGAGTAAAAGTATGTATTGTGCAAAACTTATAAAAGAATCACAGGGAGATTCCAAAAAAGCCTGGGGAGTCTTAAACAAGCCATTGAACAGGGGCCCCAAAGCCCCTGTGCTCCCTGACGATGACGACACAACAACCAGTGCCACCAATAACACAAGCCTTGCTGATAAATTTAATGATTACTTTGCATTGATTGGAGGATACCCATCTTCTCAAATCAGCCAACCTCAAAATGCCTCTTTTAAACAATTTCTGTCAGGAGGTTACCCCAACTCATTTTACTTGTAACGCTTAGACCATGTTGACAGTGTAACTCCCCTGACTTTCCATATGGTTACATGCAGAATTTTGATTTGTTCCCCACAGCAGCAAGTGCAGTAATTCTGATTGTAACTATGCACCACGGTCTGATTTTGCAAGTACACTTGGAGTTCACTCCTTAGCAGTACTTTGCAAACAAGGTTCAAGGTTCAATGTGACTTTATTGGTACCCGTAGGTAGATTTGTTTCGCAGTCTGGAGAGGGCATCTCAAATCTTACGCACAACCATTAAAACACAGGACACATACAGAAGACAGGTTAAAAACAGCACAAACCAAGATATTGTCAGGTGCTCCCAGTGGCTCACTGATCATGGCTAAAATAAATAAATAAATAATAAACAATTAGATATAACAAAAAAGCCAGAATACACCCTGTTGAGAACATACTAAAACACAACAAAGGGCAGTATGTTAATAGTAAATACATAAAAATATAATAAATAGATAAATAGTAACTAGGTTAAGACCACATTAGAATAAGACAGACCACACAAATAAACGTAAAGTGTGTCAAGACTTATTTAAAAGGGAAACAGCAACAGGAACAAAGCTGTTCCTGTAGCGAGTGGTCTTAATTATTGGGACTTTGAATCTCCGTCCAGATGGTAGCAGCTGGAACTCACTCGCCAGAGGATGGGAGTCATCTGCGGAAATGGAGTTGGCCAGTCGCTGTACCTGCCTAGTGTACAGCGACTGTAGGCACAACTGTGACTCCCCAATGAGCCGACCAGACCATTTAATGATCTGGTTCAGTGAGTTCCTATCTTTTAGGGGCAGGTTTCCAAACCATGACACAAGTGAAAAAGATAAAAAAAAATAAAAAAGTGTCATCATGGTCCTGCCAATGTGGAAATGGGACAACTTCCGCAGACAGAATAAACGCTGGTGTCCTTTCCTGCTCATAGCTTCACAGTTTAATTTAAAATTCAAAGTGGAGTCAATGATAGTCCCAAGATATTTATAAGATTTGACTTGCTCAATTACTTGTCCCTTAATCGTGATGAGCTCAGGTGTGTTGGCTTTTTTCCTAAAGTCAATGGTCATGTCTTTTGTCATAGATTCATTGAGCTGCAGGTGTGAGTCCTCACACCACCTGACAAAGTTGTCAATGACAGGGCCATGACTGTTTTCTGTTCCTTGAAGCAGGCTTACAATAACAGAATCATCGGCATATTTTAAAATAAATCGATTCTTAAAAGTGCCCTGACACATATTTGTGTACAAAATAAATAACAGGGGTGAGAGCACGCACCCTTGTGGTGAGCCAGTGGAGGAGCACACTTTGTCAGATAAAAAGCCATTTACTCTGACCCTCTGTGTCCTGTTTGTTAAAAAATCTAAAATCCAGCCCACAAGATTACTCCTCAAGTTAAATTGCTCTAAAAGTCTCTTATTTAAAATGTGCGGTTGAATTGTGTTAAAAGCAGAGGAGAAGTCAATGAATAAAAGCCGTGCGTGACACCCACTCCCCTCCAGGTGCTTAAAAAGCAGGTTTCGGAGAGTGAGTGTAGCATCCTCCACTCCCCTTTTCGGCCTGTAGGCGAACTGCAATTGATCGATTGCATTCTCTGTATTTTCCAAAATTTCTGAACGAACCAGTTTTTCAAAGATTTTCATAATTATCGATGTCAGAGCCACTGGTCTAAAATCATTCAGTGCCGTGGGGCGACTGGATTTAGGAACTGGAACAACGACCCCATCTTTCCAAATCCTGGGGATATGCTGCTTTTCCAGGGACCTGCTAAAAATTCTGTGGAAGACTGGACTCAATTCTTTTGCACAGGTTTTAAGTAACCGACCGCAGATATTATCTGGTCCATAACTTTTGTTAATCCTTGTGCCAAAAAAGGCCTTTTCAACATTCTCCTGTGTTACAGAGAAGTGCTGCTCATCACTTAATTCAAGGCTCAGTGTCTGTATTTCTTTACTAAAATCAAACATGTTAAAACGATTATAAAAGCCATTAAGAGCATTGGCCAAATCTATATCTGAGCTAAAGCCATTTAATGTGAGACTGGTGAGCTGGTTCTGGTATTCTGGAGGCCAGTAATCACTTTCATACTGGACCAGGCTGAGCCAAGGTTATTTGAAGCCATTTTGTTCTCGAGCGTGGCTTTATAACTTTGTTTTGCCTTTGAGATCTCTACTTTAAGCTCTTTAGTGGCCGTGAGTAGATCCGAAAATCCTCCTTGTTGGAATGCTTGTTTCTTTTTCTTTACGCTAGACTTAACGGATTTATTAACCCATGGCTTATTATTTGGGTATATTTTCACCCTCTTAACGGGTATGAGCATATCTCTAACGAAAGCTGAATATGAGCAAACAACATCAGTCAGTTCATCCAAATCCTTACATGATTCCTCAAACATTCCCCAGTCGGTACAATCAAAGCACCCCTGCAAAGAACACACAGTATCATTTGTCCATACTTTCACATCCTTGGTTTGGACTTTCTCCCTCTTTAAAACAGTCTTATACGTGGGGAGAAGATGCACGCAGGTGTGATCTGCAGAGCCCAGAGGGGGTAGAAGGAATGATTTAAAAGCATCCTTAATGGACCCATAACACAGATCCAATGTCTTACCACGTCTGGTTGGACTGGAGACATATTGATAAAAATTTGGTTGGGTCTTTTCCAGTGAGACATGATTAAAATCTCCCAATATAAAGTTTGGAGCTTCCGGTGATATATTCTGCAGTTCCTGTACGACGTCATATATGGTGCGTGAGGCAGAGGTTGCGTTGGCCTTGGGGTGAATATATACAGTCGTTATGAATATCTGAGGGAGCTCGCGGGGCAAATAAAACGGGCGCAGCGACACAGACAAGAGTTCAACATCTGGAGCACATATCTGCTCTCTAATAGTGACAGAGCTGCAGTATCGGTTATTCACATATACACATACCCCGCCTCCTTGTGTTTTCCCCGCCGCCTCAGCATTGCGATCGAGTCGGTACGGGATCCCAAAGCCATCCAGGAAGAGATCAGAGTCCTGGTCTTGCTCACTGAGCCATGTTTCTGTAAACGCCAGGACACAGCAGTCCTTAAAATCCTTTTGGAAACGAACCTTCCCCTGAAGCTCGTCCCCTTTATTACCTTCGCCAGCGACTTCGCTGACGAAGGTAATGTTTTGATCCCCGTGTATTTATTTGTTTGTGTGTCTGTCTGTCTGTCTGTGTGTATGTATGTGTATCGAATAACTCAAAAAGTACCAATCGGAATTTCATAAAATTTGGTGGGTTGATTTGGCATGACCTGAGGATCAATCGATTAGATTTTGGGAGTGATCGGGTCAAAGGTTAAGGTAATGGCCACGAAAAGGTCAAAACCGACTTTCGGCCATATCTCGGTCAATTTTTATCCGATCGGCATGAAACCAACGCCAAAATGTGCAGAATTATATACCCGATCCTGTGATGTGAAACACGGTACAATGGGGTCAATACCCTTCTTAGCGGTTGGGGGTCAAAGGTCAGGGGGGTCATTACCTTTCCAACTTAAAGGCGTATTGATGTAAAAAAATATATATCGTACTCTTGTCATTCATCGATCATTTAAAAAAATAAAAATTGGTCCTTAGAGTTATGTGGCGAGGGATTCAGTGGCGTCGGCGAAGGTATGCGCTCTACCGAGTGCCCGTTCTAGTTCCTAATGGACTGGACATTTGCCATGATTACCGAGGGCAGAGGAATCCTGCCGAGCTGCTGCCTCCTTAAGCGCAGTTTAACACCTCCTCGTTTCCCTCGCTTCCTTCTCTTCTTCACGCCGCTTGGAGAAGAACCCTGGTCCCGCTGAATAAACGCTGGCAATTGTAGTATGACATCCGTCATTCGTGCGCTTGCACAGTTCAGTTGCAGCGACACGTTACGAGAGTATACGTGGCATGTCCTCTCTGGGATGACAGCTCCGCTGACATCGCTCACAAACAGATGGTATAATAAAAAACCCATCAGGGCAAAATAAGAAAGATCCATGTCAGATTAGCGACGAGTCTTCTCACACACTGGACACCCACTGGGTTGACATAAACACATTCGAAACGATAAAGAAACAAACATAAAGTACATAAATATAAAACAGTATGGCACATGCTAACTTATAACATAGCTAGTCATACACCTGTCCTTGTTGCACACCATTTTAGGACATTACAGTCACATGATGTACACAAAACCATGATACAGCCATTAGGATGTTGAGATTATGGTAATGTGATGACATCCTTCTGCAGTTACACCTGCCTGAAGGACAAAATTTGCAAAGTGTGCAAAGAATTATAGACAATTTCTGTCATCAGATCCATTCAGTGTACCAAAACACACTCTTGGATGCTCCAAAAATGGCTTTTTCATTGTAGGTGCCATTCTTATCTGCATCTAACAAATAACACCATTAACATTCCACTTCTCTCTAACCCTTATGAGTTACATCATTGGCTATACCTTTTGAATTTTTCATTTTCAAGTGTGTTACCTGGTTTTGTTTATAACTTTGACTGCTTGTGTTTGGACAACAAATGCCCAGTTAGTTACACACTCCACAGTTAGTTACACACTGCCCAGTTAGTCACACACTGCCCAGTTAGTCACACACTCCACAGTTAGTTACACACTCCACAGTTAGTTACACACTGCCCAGTGAGTCACACACTGCCCAGTTAGTCACACACTCCACAGTTAGTTACACACTCCACAGTTAGTTACACACTGCCCAGTTAGTTACACACTGCCAAGTTGTTACCCCTTGAATGAACTGACAAATGAACTCTTCCTTCCATGGACTCCACCTATGAGCTCTTGGGATGACACATCAGGTGTCACCCCAAGACCTAAGGGGGGTATGTTGGGGTCACATGGAGAAAAGCATTTCATATGTGAGGAAACAAAAAGGATTTCCCATGACCACTTGCTGCCTGCAAGCCCCTCCCAACAGCAGGCCAGGCAGATAAAAGCAGTGGTCAACCGTTTTATCCCTCTTTCTTCTCTTGGCTCTTTGGACTCTCTCTTTTGGCTCTGCTCTCCCCCCCCCTTGGAGAGGCTCCAGGACCCCTGGGGACTGCTCAGGCTGGGGTTCTCCTCCCCCACCTCTTAGGCCCAGCATAGACTGGCCATGCTGAAGAATCTGCCAGGCTACCAGGAGTAGAGAAGCCTTGGAAGCAACAGCTTGCTACTGAGGAGCGGCCAGCCTCCCTCCTCTTCCCACAGCAAAGACACGGACTTTTGCAGCACCAGAACCGCTTTTCCAGCCGGATCAGCATCGTACACAATTGGATCCTCCACCAAGCAGCAAGTACCAAACCTGCTTCCTCAACTACGGACTGGAAACAACTGGGCATTCAAACCTTCTCTAAGAAAGACCAATTGTGTGTATGCGTAAGATGATAGTTGTCGTGATTGTTTTTAGGATTGTGTTAGTAGTTCAGGATGGAATTAATGTGTAGCAGAAAGGGTCTTGCATGCAATTAACCTCCTGTATACTAACCCAGCACCTTTCCTGTGCAAAACACACACATCTCTTCATTTTAACTTAATACGTACACAACACAACATTTAAAGTCATTTAAACTGACTTCAAACACTCTTTCTTGAACTTTCATTGTTGCAAAGACTTGGTCTCTGTTATAGTAGGGCTGCCGTCCCCCCCTCCACATGGTCAGCAAGGCCCCTCCACTCACACCTCAGATCATCCCTTTGTTCTCTCTCACCCACACCCGCACGCGCGCACACACACGCGCGCACACACACACACACACACACCTCCTTCATTGTGCATATAGTGCTAGTGTTTAGTGTAGTTTAGATTGTGTGTTTCAATTGTTTCATTTAAATTAACATTCTTTCAAGACATGTGCTGTGGTTATTCATGTTTTACAAGAGTGAATGAAATTGCCAGCCTCTTCTATGTAGAACTCCCGAATCCTTCAATCTAACTATTGATTAAATAAGTTGGTTACAATTATTAATTTAATAATTAAATTAATTTCCAAATTAATTGCTTAGTGGATATTGAGACTGAGGTTTTATTAATTAAATCGTTTTCCCTTCACTGAGGAAGGGTGGTGTCCCGAGGTATTTATATTAATATTTAATATTAATATTACAATATTATATTTTTTTATTGTCAAATTAATAACATTTTTAGGCAAATTGCCTAAACACATGGTGTCCACTTGTGAGGTGTAACCCCAACCGCCGGCGCCCTTGTATGACGTGCCATGGCACTCACAACGACGTCGCCACTGCTTGTGCGTTATCACCACAAAGGTGCCACCATTCGAGGCATTTCCCCAACATTGGTGTTCTGTGTGAGGCATTACCCTAACATTGGTGTTCTGTGTGAGGCATTTCCCCAACATTGGTGTTCTGTGTGAGGCATTACCCCAACATTGGTGTTCTGTGTGAGGCATTTCCCCAACATTGGTGTTCTGTGTGAGGCATTACCCCAACATTGGTGTTCTGTGTGAGGCGTTACCCCAACATTGGTGTTCTGTGTGAGGCGTTACCCCAACATCTAGCTGGTCTCTATAGCTGGATGAAGGTGGTCAAAGCTGGTTAAGCTGGTATTTTCAGCTGGAGTCAGCTGGTGAGGGGCTGGCCGACCAGCTAAAACTGTCCAAAATACAGCTTAAACCAGCCTGACCAGCCTAGGCTGGTTTTTTTCAGCAGGGCCAGGAAAATGAAAAAGTGACGAATTGCATTAGAAATTTAATTATGAGACCGATATCGCGTCTGCTTTTTGAAAAAGAAAAAGCATTTCCGAGAATGTCTTTGCTTTATGAGAATAGCATTTTGATTTCGTTATAAAACTTGCATACATGGACTTGAATATGAAAACACAAAGTGGAGGATTGCATTTGCATTTTCCATTGATACAAATAATGCGCTTGTATCTTGAAAATGCAAACACATTTCTGACATGGCTTTTTCATTTTAATTTGTTACCTAAATGCTTCCATCCATTATGTATTAAACAAGGAAGAGACTGTAGTCAATTACATTTGTATTTTCACCCACTCAAAAATATATGGTCACGTCTAAAAAATACCTTTTCATTTCACCCCACCATCATTTTGTCGGCATTATTTATATATAAGCACAGTGAAAATTAAAATGGAAGGAAAACAATATCAAGTAGAAAAGCACTCAGAGAGCGCAGAACCTCCACCAGGGGGCAGCAAAGCCAAAAGCACGGCGATTGGAACTCCGGCCCATTGGGAAGACTTGAAATCTTGAACTTTGGCGTATATCTCAGCAGTACTTTGGCGTAGATATGCCAAAATTTAATCACGTCTTCCTTGAGTTAATACCCAACTACCCTGAAAATTTCGTCAAAATGTGGCCATAAGTTTTTGAGTTATGTTGTACACAAACAAACCGACAAACAAACACACCAACAAACTAGAACGGGCACTCGGTAGAGCGCATACCTTCGCCGACGCCACTGAATCCCTCGCCACATAACTCTGAGGACCAATTTTTATTTTTTTAAATGATCGATGAATGACAAGAGTACGATATATATTTTTTTACATCAATACGCCTTTAAGTTGGAAAGGTAATGACCCCCCTGACCTTTGACCCCCAACCGCTAAGAAGGGTATTGACCCCATTGTACCGTGTTTCACATCACAGGATTGGGTATATAATTCTGCACATTTTGGCGTTGGTTTCATGCCGATCGGATAAAAATTGACCGAGATATGGCCGAAAGTCGGTTTTGACCTTTTCGTGGCCTTGACCTTGACCTTTGACCCGATCACTCCCAAAATCTAATCGATTGATCCTCAGGTCATGCCAAATCAACCCACCAAATTTTATGAAATTCCGTTCGGTACTTTTTGCGTTATTCGATACACATACATACACACAGACAGACAGACAGACACACAAACAAATAAATACTCGGGGATCAAAACATTACCTTCGTCAGCGGAGTCGCTGGCGAAGGTAACAAATAAATACACGGGGATCAAAACATTACCTTCGTCAGCGAAGTCGCTGGCGAAGGTAACAATGTGTGTACATTTCTGTGCTTATTCATACATTGTGTGCTGGCTGGGCCTCGGTCCCTCACAGCCATGACAGCGCGACTGCATTTGTGAGTCAAAATCCGGACGAATTCTCGGACATGAAGCTGACCGAACACTTCGGCGTTTTTCGCTGAAAACAAAGAACTCGGTGATTCACTCCCGCTTTTGCAAACATAACATTTGGAACTGCGCGTCACAACTGGCTTTTAAAAGATTTGGCTGTGTTTTATAAAGCCACAGTCGCGTTCCCCAAACTCCAGTCCACCTTACAATAATCTTAAAGTTTAGGAATTATCAAGTTTAATCAAAGGCACAGTTGTTTTTGAAAACACTATGCCACTGCTAAGGTGCAACACTTAACTGCCAGGGATTTGTATGCTAATCTGTTGATTTTGTGCTGGCTTGTCAGTTAGCAATGTGGCTAATTTTGTGCAGTTCCTCAAGCTGTAGCCAGTGAGAAGATTAGCTAATGCTTGCGTACAAGCAAAGGTCCATGCAGCTTTTTCATGGAACCTGGAACTTTTATGACATGAATATCTGCCTCAGAGTTGAATGCAAAGCAGAGTTCTGAATTTTTTTTTATGTCATTTTTAGACAACAATTTCAAACAAACTTCACCGCGTGTGCGACTGGATGTTCTTCCTGAAGAGGGCCTGCAAGAAACTGGTCAACAGCCACTTCAACAGCATCGTGGACGAGCTCCTCACAAATGACGGAGCAAGAAAGGCCTGTGTAAAAATTAGACTCTGGTAAAAGCTGACTTTGACTGCACCTTCCAGCACACAATTACACATGCAGCCCTATTCTGTATTTTAAATTAAAAATTTCAGATTTTCCTCCATATCTGTTCAGTATTCGCAGAACGCTGTGCCGGCCAGTTATAGTCTGGCCACAAATGTCCACAGAGTGTCTGATGTTCAATTGTGCTTCTCTCCATCTCTCTTCTCCCAGCAAGGGTGCACTGCCCGGGCGGATGTGAGCGGATGTGTGCCGGGCGGAGGAATTGTCCGAATTGCAGCGCACTTTCTCGTGTTCTTGCTCTCATCATTGACGTAGTCGCCAAATCTGACGCTTTTTAGTGTGAAGCTCAGTGTCATGCAGTTTACCTCACGTAGACAGCCTGGATGACCAACAACTTTGAGTAACGGCTTCATTTAAATCTGTCTTCTCACGCTAAAGATTAGATGTAACAGAAAATTCTTTAACTGTCGCTCAATAAAGCATTACAAAAAGGCCGTAGATGTCTGGTCATTTAGCCCCTCAGATTTAGTGAAATATGCCAGCTGAACTCCCCAGCAACCAGGGCTTTAGCGGGAAATCCTGCCCAACAGAAAGATTATAGACCGGGGACCTATCGTAAGACGTGTTTTCAACAGCTTTGATCGATATCATACATCATTGAGTAATAGCAGTTACATTTAGCACTCCATGGGTTAATCGTGAGTAATCATTTCATGATGCAGGGCCAAGTCACTCATTCACACGGCACCGTGTGGCTGAAGCAGTGTACTGCAGCCTCCCGTCCGCTTTATCTTCTAGTGTCAAACAAAACCAGCCAGATTTTCCATCTTTGTCAGGAAGAATGGGATGAAACTACACCTGAAGTAATCATTTAGTGTCCTCAGTCTAAGTTTAACAAAATCTGCCAATAGGAATGGAAACATTACAAAGTGGTTAGTACACCACTGTCCCAGCTTCTATTTGAATTTGTAGCAAGATTAATAAAAATGGAAATTTTCATTATTAAAAGTCAGTAAGTCAGTAAAATGTAAAAAACTGAAATGTTTTCAATGCAATACAGTTCAACAATTGCTTTAACATACCATCCCAACTTTCTCTGATTTAGGTTGGAAAAACATGTTTATCAGCTCTGAAAATTCCAAGTGGCCAGTAAATTTAGCAATGAAAGTTGACAGATGAGGTGGAATAAAATGGTCAAAATTCTGACCACCTCTTTACACTTCAAATGGCCATAACTTTACAAATATTATCAACTAAACTTTTTTTTTTTTTTTTATTAAAAAAGGTCAAAAGTCCACAAAGCTCCCGCCCCTCACTCCTTTCCTCACGGGTGCTGAACCCATCGAAACATGGCTCCCCCAAACCCGGCCACCAGGCCCTCACCTGCGAGCTCCGCTCCCCGCACAGGCTCCAGCGAGGTTCTCACATGTATGGAGGGCCTTGGCATAGCAGTGTCCCACCAGGTCTCCAATAGGGGGCACTGTGGAAGTATGGGACTCCAGGATTGTGCATTCCAATCATTCGATCCCTGTGCAACTACAGGAGGAGCTGTGTCGGCATTCTCAGCACTAAGCTGGACTCTTCTCGAGGAGGTGTTTGACTCCATGAAGGGTGTTGCCTGGTCACCCATTTTGTTCATTATTTTCGTGGACGAGATGTGAAGGACCAGTCGAGGTTTGGAGGTCCAGTTTAATGGCCTCAGGATTAAATCTGCTGTTTGCAGATGATGTCGTCCTGTCGGCTATACTGGAGCAGATCACAGCTGAGTGTGAAGCCATCGGAATGAGGATCAGCACGTCTAAATCCAAGGCCATGGTTCTCTCTCAGAAAAAGGTCGATTGCTATCCCAAACGGAGGAGTTTGAGTATTTCGGGATCTTGTTCACGAGTGAGGGGAGGATGGAGCGTGAGATGGACAGACGGATCGGTTGAAGCGTCTGCAGTGAAGCGGGCGCTAAGCTGTCGGTTTACTGGTCCATATATGTTCCGACCCTCAATAATGGTCACGAGCTTTGGGTAATGACCGAAAGAATAGGATTGCGAATCCAAGTGGCTGAAATGATCTTTCTCCGCAGGGTGGCTGGGCTGACCCTGAGGGATAGGGTGAGGAGCTCGGACATCCAGGAGAGGCTCAGAGGAGAACCGCTGCTCCTCCGTGTCGAGAGGAGTCAGTTGAGGTGGTTTGGGCAACTAGTCTGTTCGCCTCCTGGACGCCTCCCTTTAGAGGTTTACCAGGCATGTCCAGCTGGGAGGAGCCCTGAGGCAGACCCAGGACCTGCTGGAGGGATTATATCTCCCTGCTGACCTGGAAACAGCTTAGGGTCCCCCAGGTAGAGGTGGAGAAGTGGCTGGGGAGGGAGCCAATGTAAATCGTTATTTTTTGAAGATTGGTATGAGAGGAATACATGGTCTATAGTTGACTTGATGGACACGAATGGCAATTTCTTAACTTATGAACAATTCTGTATGAAATATACAGTGGCTCCAATAAGTATTTGTACACTACTGTACTTCATGGAGCCGGTTACGGATGGCCTGGGCACAAACATGGCTTCCAGTTGCTTCCTCCACTTTGGTGGCAAGACTGGAGGCCGAGGACTGTCTCTCCCTCTGTACCAGCAGGGAGATGTACCGGTCAGTGCGCAGGCTGGTCTTCCTGGGACGTCCTTTCCTGGCTGCATTGGCTATGCTTTCAGACTGTTTGTACTTCTTGATGATGTACTGCACGGTCGTGTGGCGTAACGATAGCCGAGTTCCAATTTTTCTGGTGCTTTGGCCTTCTTTATGTAGCTGAATGATTTGCTCCCGCATTCGACAGGGTATCTCGCCTGTCTTAGCCATATATCACAGGAATACATTATGGACATGGTCAGGCCATTAACATAGGCCAGTCTGTGTACAGAGGGAGTGTCCAGTATGGTCACGCTTGACCAAATCAGACCAAGTGAGTCAACCATGTCCTGTAAATATCTTGAGTCAATTTTAGGTGAGTATTATAAGTTTTGTGACTCACTAATGGAACTGTACAGATACTTATTGGGTCAGATAATCGCCTTTCTGACCAAATATGCCATTTTGACATTAAATATTTGTTTAAAACATATTGATTATCAAATATTTTAATCACTTTTACACACAATAGCAAGCATTTAGCCAAATATACAAAAGCTGTTATGTAGTCGAATTTTCAAGTAGTGTACAAATACTTATTGGAGCCACTGTATATTCTAGAGTGCTCAGGGAAGCTGGCGAGTTCATCTTTAAGCCGCTATCCGCCATCTTCAGACAGTCTTTAGAAACTGGAGAAATACCAAATGATTGGAAACAGGGCAATATAATACCAATATATAAGAAAAGGGACCGTACCGAGCCAGGAAACTACAGGCCAGTCAGTTTAACTTGCATTTTGTGCAAAGTTAGTTTGATATCTTTTTAATACACTTTTAAAACATGTTATAATGTACATAAAAGGTATACATTTCAGACAGACAAAAGTTTACAAGTTGAAAGTTGTAGTGTTTTCAAAGATACATATTCCCTGTACATCTTAATTAAAAACGAATGCATTGACTAGCCAGCACATAACCAATTCATTATCTCCACAGCATCAGCATTAGAACAAGCTGTCTATTTGAACATTTGTACTATATACTGTGTCCCTAATTTCACTTATCATGGCTGCAGCGATTTCATCCATTGGAATAAAACAGGCATCATCAACCTGAGACACTTGACAGTTCTTGGCAATTATAGATGTAGCTATACTCCTCATTGTCTTTGTAAAAAAAGCTATTCTCCTATTTGAGCTTTGAATCATTGTTTTACATAATTTCATGAACCGTTTTCTTATCTGAATGATAGCATGGTCTCTGCCAAGTAATATTGGTAAATACCAATGAGTGTGTGTCTGCAAGGGTAAATTCAACATTCGTCTAATACATCTATTCCTTGTTGTGCCAAATCTGGAGACATGTTTGCTTGTTAGATCCCAGGCCTGGGCTCCATAAAAGAGTGAGTGCTGAGAATTAAACACTCTAACCAGGACTGACACAGGCGCACGTCCCAGATTTGCCACCACGCGGTTTACTCTGCCAACAAGATGTCCCCGTTTGACATTAATCTCATGCTCCTCAGACATGTTACTTGAGAGATAGTTCCCTAGATGCTTAACCTCATCCACCCACTTTCGTGATTGTCCAGCTAAGGTCACGGTGTAAGGATCCTTGTTTCTCTGACTAAAATGCATGCATACTGATTTCTTGGGATTGAACTGCATGTCATATTCCATCCCAAATTCTTCACAGATATGCAGCATTCTCTGGAGGCCATTAATTATTGGGCATAAGAGGGTCAGGTCGTCAGCTGGCCGACTGCTTCATAGAAGCAGGGACCCATCCAACATCCATCGCTGCCCTTTTCCAGCTGACTGATTAACTCATCTATATAGAGAAAAAACAATATTAGTGATGCAACACTCCCCTGACGAATGCCTTTACTGATGTGAAAGGCTTCTGAGTGTTAGCCTAGCCAGACGGTCCTCACAGTCTGCCACATGTACAAATTCATGAAAGCCCTTATATCCAAGAGCTTCACACCTCTTCTGACCGATAGTTGGAATAGCTTGTCGAAACGGACCCTGTCAAATGCTTTATAGTTGCATTCACAAAGCATGCATAGACATCGATCTGCTTGTTTACATGATATTGGACAATATCCTTGACCAACAGTGTACACATTGTTGTCCCAGGCCCTTCTTTAAAAGCAAACAGTAATGCGTGTCTACCTAACTGGGTCTCATTTCTGCTGATGGACACCATGTCTGACTCCTTTGTTATACAGTTACTCAGGGCAATACCACAATAACTGGCATCACTACAGACATCACCCCGACTGTCCTGAGGGACTGAGGCCACAGTGGCCAACGGTAACTCATCTGGATGGTGTCCATGCATCAACATTGCAGTAAACAAATATACAATTTCAGTTAGGTACTCTGGAGGTGAGTGTATAAGATGATCTGAGTAGTGTCCTTTATTGCCATCACTTTTACCTGACTTTAGCTTCTTTATGCTATAATAGATATCATCATATTTAACCTTTGCATCATCAGCAGTAAGATAATGTATACCCTCCTGAATGTAAGAGACCATTTCCTTCATACTATCAGGATCAAGCGGCACACTATTGTAAAGATGATTGTATTTCATAGCAAAACTAGAAAAGCACTCAGAGCGCAGAACCTCCGCCAGGGGGCAGCAAAGCCAAAAGCACAGCGATTGTAACTCCGGCCCATTGGAAAGACTTGAAATCTTGAACTCTGGCGTATATCTCAGCAGTACTTTGGCCTAGATATGCCAAAATTCAATCACCTCTTCCGTGAGTTAATACCCACCTACCCTGAAAATTTCGTCAAAATCCGGCCATAAGTTTTTGAGTTATGTTGTACACAAACAGACTGCACCGAAAACATAAACCTCCTCGGCAGAGGTTAATAATTGGCTATATCGCTTGGATTATGCAGTCCTCCAATGCTGGGGGCTATACTACACTTGGGATTCAGTCTTTTCACTTCACAAAAGAAATCCCGAGATCTACTTTCAGATATAGCCATTGCCATCTTCTGTTTTCTGAAATCATATTCCTGTCTCTTGCGTCTTCAGACAGCATATCGATACTGTCTCTGAGATTCTCTCATATTGTGAAATACGAGACCCTCATGGGGCTTCCCAGCAGTGACCCACACATGATGCCACCACTCACACTCCTGCTTGTAAGGTTTCACGTTCTCATTCCTCCCTGGACGCCTATATTTGTTTACTGACACACGAGGAAACACGTCATCCGCATCCAAACATGCATCAATTAATTTGCTACACCACACATTGACCATGTCTCCGTGTGCCCGATCATCACAGTCTAACTTCTGGCACACTTTCTCATCATACTCCCATATCAGAGCTATGTTATGCTTCACTCTGCGCTGAGACATATCAATGTGGTCCTGATTAACCCTGTGCCATGTCATGGGCTTACGGCGCCTGTCATTACTACTACATGGGATCTGGCTTCTATGGACCGGCACATCCATAACCATTCCTATAGGCCTGTGTCTTGACATGCTAAATGGATCATCATGTACAATAGCCTCATACACAGTGCGGCTTAATCCATGACAAATATTGAAGTGATCTATACATGAGTAAGCATTCAAACTATAATCACAATATGTATAATCTACATCAGCTGAATGCAGGTTCCACACATAATCCATATTATTCCTTGTTAAAAATTCACAGTAATATTTATCATGTGCATTCTTTCTCAAAATATCATAATTAAAATCTCCAGCTAAAATGGTAAAATGAGAATTAAATTGCATCCGCAGCTGTTCCACACAATCTATTCCATGCATAAATTTATCATCCACCACTGTCCTGCTTTGATTATCACATGGCATATATACATTTATGATAAGAACATCAATATTAATGCATGACACTGTGACTGCCACTATCCGCTTGGATCCTGTGTTGTCAACTTAAACTCTGTCTGCAAATTCCTTTTTCCACAGTACGGCAACTCCTCCATAGCACCGACCTAAAAGTAACTTTGTCTCTTCCATTCCAGACACTCCTTTATATAAGTAATGCTCATTTATTTCACCTAACTTCCCCAACTGTGACTTTAATAGCCACGTTTCTTGCGGTAACATGAAATCTATATTATTACTGTCGAGGAGTTGTGAGATATACTCAGGCTTGGCGCCACCCAGACCTGTACTGTTATAAGACCAGACACTAATTCTTGACCTATCCATGTTAAGTGTATGAATTGCCTAAATTGGTAAACCACTTTTTAAAATAAATGTCATCAGGACAGAAGCCCCTTGACATAATCTTATCTCTGTCTGAAAATTTCACCGTGATGATAAAACGTTTAGCGCTTCTCCCTTCAAAACTAACAACCTTAATTTGCAGAGGCTCTATGGTGCTATCCATTTCTATTATATAATCCCTGATGTCATCCACCCCTAGATTCCAAATATTGGAATCTATCATTAAAGATGAGCTGGACTTATTTCTTGAACGTAACAGTATCTTGAGGGATAGCCAACATGGTTTTCGGAAGGGAAGGTCATGCCTAACAAACCTTCTGGAATTTTTTGAAGAGGCCACTAGGACTTATGACCAGAGCAGGGCTTATGACATCATATACTTGGATTTTCAGAAAGCATTCGATACAGTACCGCATAAGAGACTAATTTTTAAAATGAGCTCCATTGGAGTTACAGGAGGTATTCTAAAGTGGATTCAAAACTGGTTACAGGACAGAACACAAAGAGTAGTGATATCTCATCTGAGCTGGGTATGGTGGGGAGTGGCGTCCCCCAGGTATCGGTGTTGGGACCCTGCTGTTCCTCATCTACATTAATGACCTTGATAGTAATATTGAGAGCAGATTAAATTAGCAGATGATACTAAATTGGGGGCTTTGGCAAAAAGACTAGGGTCCACTAAAGTGATTCAGGACGATTTGGATAGAATCCAGAATTGGGCAGAAATGTGGCAAATGAAATTTAATCTAGCAAAATGTAAAGTTGTACATGTACGTAATAAAAACATTAGACGGGATTACTTCATGGGAGGTTTAAAACTGGAATGTGCTGCACAAGAGAAAGATCTGGGAATGATTGTTAACCAAACCCTCACAGGTTCTAGCCATTGTGCCGTAGCAGTTAAAAAAGCTAATCGGATGCTAGGATACATTGCCAAAAGTATTGAGTACAAATCTAAGGAGGTGATGCTTCTTTTGTGCAACACATTAGTTAGACCACACCTGGAGTATTGTGTACAGTTCTGGGGACCATACTTTAAGAGAGAGATAGAGGCTCTAGAGAAAGTTCAGAGAAGAGCCACCAAGCTTATTCCAGGTATAAAAGATGAAAGCTACTAGAAGAGGCTGAAGATCCTTAATCTCTTTAGTCTTAGGAAAAGGAGACTCAGGGGTGATTTGATTGAGGTCTTTAAATATGTTAAAGGGATAAACAAAGTGAATCATGTTGGATTCCTTCGACTAAGTGTTGTGAGTAGAACTCGGGGTCACAAATGAAAGTTGACAAAAGGAAAATTTTGCACTGATATTCGGAAATATTTCTTCACCCAAAGAGTAATTTCAATGTGGAATAGCTTACCTGACCATATTGTTGAGGCAGAGACCTTAGGGGTTTTCAAAAGCAGGCTTGACATAAAGCTAGATACCATTGAGTCATTTAGTATCTGAAGGGATATATTCACAATAGTATAAAGAAACTGGGAAGCTTAGTTGGGCTGAAAGGCCTGTTCTTGCCATTCATGTTATGTTATGTTAGTAGAAGGAGAGGACAATCAGAGTAATGTAAACCTGACCCACAGGTGCAGTAGAAGTAAAACACACTCAGGGCAATGAAAACCTGACCCACGGGTCCAGTAGAAGGAGAGCTCACACAGAGTAATGTAAACCTGACCCACGGGTGCAGTAGAAAGAGAGCACACACAGAGTAATGTAAACCTGACCCACGGGTGCAGTAGAAGGAGAGCACACACAGAGTAATGTAAACCTGACCCATGGGTGCAGTAGAAGGAGAGCACACACAGAGTAATGTAAACCTGACCCACGGGTGCAGTAGAAAGAGAGCACACACAGGGTAATGTAAACCTGACTCACCGGTGCTGGAGAAGGAGAGCACACACAAAGTAATGTAAACCTGACCCACGGGTGCAGTAGAAGGAGAGCACACTCAGGGTAATGTAAACCTGACCCACGGGTGCAGTAGAAGGAGAGCACACACAGAGTAATGTAAACCTGACCCACGGGTGCAGTAGAAGGAGAGCACACTCAGGGTAATGTAAACCTGACCCACGGGTGCAGTAGAAGGAGAGCACACACAGAGTAATGTAAACCTGACCCACGGGTGCAGTAGAAGGAGAGCACACTCAGGGTAATGTAAACCTGACCCACGGGTGCAGTAGAAAGAGAGCACATACAAAGTAATGTAAACCTGACCCACGGGTGCAGTAGAAGGAGAGCACACACAGAGTAATGTAAACCTGACGCATGGGTGCAGTAGAAGGAGAGCACACTCAGGGTAATGTAAGCCTGACCCACGGGTGCAGTAGAAGGAGAGCACACACAGAGTAATGTAAGCATGACCCACGGGTGCAGTAGAAGGATTGCACGCACAGAGTAATGTAAACCTGACGCATGGGTGCAGTAGAAGGAGAGCACACTCAGGGTAATGTAAACCTGACCCATGGGTGCAGTGGAAGGAGAGCAGACACAGAGTAATATAAACCTGACCCATGGGTGCAGTAGAAGGAGAGCACAAACAGGGTAATGTAAACATGACCGACGGGTCCAGTAGAAAGAGAGCACACACAAAGTAATGTTAACCCGATCCACGGGAACAGTAGAAGGAGAGCACACACAGAGTAATGTAAACCTGACCGACGGGTGCAGTAGAAGGAGAGCACACACAGAGTAATGTAAGCATGACCCACGGGTGCAGTAGAAGGATTGCACGCACAGAGTAATGTAAACCTGACGCATGGGTGCAGTAGAAGGAGAGCACACTCAGGGTAATGTAAACCTGACCCATGGGTGCATTGGAAGGAGAGCACACACAGAGTAATGTAAGCATGACCCACGGGTGCAGTAGAAGGATTGCACGCACAGAGTAATGTAAACCTGACGCATGGGTGCAGTAGAAGGAGAGCAGACACAGAGTAATATAAACCTGACCCATGGGTGCAGTAGAAGGAGAGCACAAACAGGGTAATGTAAACATGACCCACGGGTCCAGTAGAAAGAAAGCACACACAAAGTAATGTTAACCCGATCCACGGGAACAGTAGAAGGAGAGCACACACAAAGTAATGTAAACCTGACCCATGTTTGCAGTAGAAAGAGAACACACACAAAGTAATGTAAACCTGATCCACGGGAGCAGTAGAAGGAGAGCACACACAGAGTAATGTAAACCTGACCCACGGGTGCAGTAGTAGGAGAGCAGACACAGAGTAATGTGAACCTGACCCATGGGTGCAGTAGAAGGAGTGTAAACACAGAGTAATGTAAACCAGACCCATAGGTGCAGTAGAAGGAGAGCATATACAGAGTAATGTAAAGCTGACTCACGGGTGCAGTATAAAGAGAGCACACTCAGGGTAATGTAAACCTGACCCACGGGTGCAGTAGAAGGAGAGGACACAAAGAGTACTGAAAACCTGACCCACGAGTGCAGTCCAAAGAGAGCACACTCAGGGTGATGTGAACCTGACCCACGGGTGCAGTCGAAGGAGAGCACACTCAGGGTAATGTAAACCTGACCCATGGGTGCAGTAGAAGGAGAGCTCACACAGAGTAATGTAAACCTGACCCATGGGTGCAGTAGAAGGAGAGCACACACAGAGTAATGTAAACCTGACACACGGGTGCAGTAGAAGGAGAGCACACACAGGGTAATGTAAAGCTGACCCACGGGTGCAGTAGAAGGAGAGCACACTCAGGGTAATGTAAACCTGACCCACAGGTGCAGTCGAAGGAGAGCACACTCAGGGCAATGTAAACCTGACCCATGGCTGCAATGGAAGGAGAGCACCCACAGAGTAATGTAAACTTGACCCATGGCTGCAGTGTAAAGAGAGCACACACAGAGTAATGTAAACCTGACCAAAGGCTGCAATGGAAGGAGAGCACCCACAGAGTAAAGTAAACCTGACCCACAGGTGCAGTTGAAGGAGAGCACACTCAGGGTAATGTAAACCTGACCCACGTGTGCAGTCGAAGGAGAGCACACTCAGGGTAATGTAAACCAGACCCATGGGTGCAGTAGAAGGAGAGCACACACAGAGTAAAGTAAACCTGACCCACAGGTCCAGTAGAAGGAGAGCACACACAGAGTAATGTAAACCTGACCCATGGGTGCAGGAGAAGGAGAGCACACACAGAGTAATGTAAACCTGACCCATTGGTGCAGTAGAAGGAGAGCACACACAGAGTATTGTAAACCTGACCCATGGCTGCAATGGAAGGAGAGGACACACATAGTAAAGTAAACATGACCCACAGGTGCAGTAGAAGGAGAGAACAATCAAAATAATGTAAACTTGATCCACGGGTGCAGTAGAAGGAGAGCACACTCAGAGAATGTGAACCTGACCTGATCCACAGGTGCAGTAGAAAGAGAGCACACACAGATTAATGTACACCTGACCCACGGGTGCAGTAGAAGGAGAGCACACACAGAGTAATGCAAACCTGATCCATGGGTGCAGTGGAAAGAGAGCACACAAAGAGTAATGTAAACCTGACCCATGGCTGTAGTGGAAAGAGAGCACACAAAGAGTAATGTAAACCTGACCCATGGCTGCAGTGGAAGGAGAGCACACACAGAGTAATGTAAACCTGACCCATGGCTGCAGTGGAAGGAGAGCACACACAGAGTAATGTAAACCTGACCCATGGCTGCAGTGGAAGGAGAGCGCACACTGAGTAATGTAAACCTGACCCACAGGTGCAGTTGAAGGAGAGCACACACAGAGTAATGTAAACCTGACCCACAGGTGCAGTAGAAGGAGAGCACACACAGAGTAATATAAACCTGACCGAAGGGAACAGTAGAAAGAGAGCACAGTCAGAGTAATGTAAACCTGACTCACCGGTGCAGGAGAAGGAGAGCACACACAGAATAATGTAAACCTGACCCACGGGTGCAGTAGAAGGAGAGCACACACAGAGTAATGTAAATCTGAGCAATGGGTGCGGTAGAAAGAGAGCACACAAAGTAATGTAAACCTGACCCACGGGTGCAGTAGAAGGAGAGCGCACACAGAGTAATGTGAACCTGACTCATGGGTGCAGTGTAAGGAGAGCACACACAGAGTAATGTAAACCTGACTCAAGGGTGCAGTAGAAGGAGAGCACACACAGAGTAATTTAAATCCTGACCCACGGGTGCAGTAGGAGAAGAGCACACTCGAAGAAATGTAAACCTGACCCACGGGTGCAGTAGAAGGAGAGCACACACAGAGTAATGTCAACCTGACCCATGGGTGCAATGGAAAGACAGCAGACACAGAGTAATATAAAACTGACCCATGGGTGCAGTGGAAGGAGAGCAGACACAGAGTAATATAAACCTGACCCATGGGTGCATTAGAAGGAGAGCACAAACAGGGTAATGTAAACGTGACCCACGGGTCCAGTAGAAAAAGAGCACACACAAAGTAATGTAAACCTGATCCACGGGAGCAGTAGAAGGAGAGCACACACACAGAGTAATGTAAACCTGACCCATTGGTGCAGTTGAAGGAGAGCACACACAGAGTAAAGTAAACCTGACCCATTGGTGCAGTAGAAGGAGAGCACACACAGAGTAATGTAAACCTGACCCATGGGTGCAGTAGAAGGAGAGCACACACAGAGTAATGTAAACCTGACCGAAGGGAACAGTAGAAGGAGAGCACAGTCAGAGTAATGTAAACTTGACTCACCGGTGCAGGAGAAGGAGAGCACACACAGAGTAATGTAAACCTGACCCACGGGTGCAGTAGAAGGAGAGCACATACAGAGTAATGTAAATCTGAGCAATGGGTGCGGTAGAAAGAGAGCACCCACAGAGTAATGTAAACCTGACCGAAGGGAACAGTAAAAGGAGAGCACAGTCAGAGTAATGTAAACCTGACTCACCGGTGCAGGAGAAAGAGAGCACACACAGAGTAATGTAAACCTGACCCACGGGTGCAGTACAAGGAGAGCACACGCAGAGTAATGTAAATCTGAGCAATGGGTGCGGTAGAAAGAGAGCACACACAGAGTAATGTAAACCTGACCGAAGGGAACAGTAGAAGGAGAGCACAGTCAGAGTAATGTAAACCTGACTCACCGGTGCAGGAGAAGGAGAGCACACACAGAGTAATGTAAACCTGACCCACGGGTGCAGTAGAAGGAGAGCACACGCAGAGTAATGTAAATCTGAGCAATGGGTGCGGTAGAAAGAGAGCACACACAGAGTAATGTAAACCTGACCCACGGGTGCAGTAGAAGGAGAGCACACACAAAGTAATGTAAACCTGACCCACAGGTGCAGTAGAAGGAGAGCGCACACAGAGTAATGTGAACCTGACTCATGGGTGCAGTGGAAGGAGAGCACACACAGAGTAATGTAAACCTGACCCACGGGTGCAGAAGAAGGAGAGCACACAGAGAGTAATTTAAATCCTAACCCACGGGTGCAGTAGAAGAAGAGCAAACTCGAAGAAATGTAAACCTGACCCACGGGTGCAGTAGAAGGAGAGCACACACAGAGTAATGTAAGCATGACCCACTGGTGCAGTAGAAGGATTGCACGCACAGAGTAATGTAAACCTGATGCATGGGTGCAGTAGAAGGAGAGCACACTCAGGGTAATGTAAACCTGACCCATGGGTGCAGTGGAAGGAGAGCAGACACAGAGTAATATAAACCTGACCCATGGGGGCAGTAGAAGGAGAGCACAAACAGGGTAATGTAAACGTGACCCACGGGTCCAGTAGAAAGAGAGCACACACAAAGTAATGTAAACCCGATCCACGGGAGCAGTAGAAGGAGAGCACACGCAGAGTAATGTAAACCTGACCCACGTGTGCAGTCGAAGGAGAGCACACACAGAGTAATGTGAACCTGACCCATGGGTGCAGTGGAAGGAGTGTAAACACAGAGTAATGTAAACCAGACCCATAGGTGCAGTAGAAGGAGAGCATATACAGAGTAATGTAAACCTGACTCACGGGTGCAGTATAAAGAGACAACACTCAGGGTAATGTAAACCTGAACCACGGGTGCAGTAGTAGGAGAGCACACACAGAGTAATGTGAACCTGACCCATGGGTGCAGTAGAAGGAGTGTAAACACAGAGTAATGTAAACCAGACCCATAGGTGCAGTAGAAGGAGAGCATATACAGAGTAATGTAAACCTGACTCACGGGTGCAGTATAAAGAGACAACACTCAGGGTAATGTAAACCTGACCCACGGGTGCAGTAGAAGGAGAGGACACAAAGAGTACTGAAAACCTGACCCACGGGTGCAGTCGAAGAGAGCACACTCAGGGTGATGTGAACCTGACCCACGGGTGCAGTCGAAGGAGAGCACACTCAGGGTAATGTAAACCTGACCCATGGGTGCAGTAGAAGGAGAGCTCACACAGAGTAATGTAAACCTGACACACGGGTGCAGTAGAAGGAGAGCACAAACAGGGTAATGTAAACCTGACCCATGGCTGCAATGAAAGGAGAGCACCCACAGAGTAATGTAAACTTGACCCATGGCTGCAGTGGAAGGAGAGCACACACAGAGTAATGTAAACCTGACCAATGGCTGCAATGGAAGGAGAGCACCCACAGAGTAAAGTAAACCTGACCCACAGGTGCAGTTGAAAAAGAGCACACTCAGGGTAATGTAAACCTGACCCATGTGTGCAGTCGAAGGAGAGCACACTCAGGGTAATGTAAACCTGACCCACGTGTGGAGTCGAAGGAGAGCACACTCAGGGTAATGTAAAGCTGACCCACGTGTGCAGTCGAAGGAGAGCACACACAGGGTAATATAAACCTGACCCACGTGTGCAGTCGAAGGAGAGCACACTCAGGGTAATGTAAACCTGACCCATGGGTGCAGTAAAAGGAAAGCACACACAGGGTAATATAAACCTGACCCATGGGTGCAGTAGAAGGAGAGCAGACACAGAGTAATTGAAACCAGACCCATGGGTGCAGTAAAAGGAGAGGACACACAGGGTAATGTAAACCTGACCCATGGCTGCAGTGGAAGGAGAGCACGCACAGAGTAATGTAAACCTGACCCATGGGTGCAATAGAAGGAGAGCACACACAGAGTAATGTAAACCTGACCCATGGGTGCAAAAGAAAGAGAGCACACAGAGTAATGTAAAACTGACCCACGAGAGTAGTGGAAGGAGAGCATACTCAGGGTAAAGTGAACCTGACCCACGGGTGCAGTAAAAAGAGAGCACACACAGAGTAATTGAAAGCTGACCCATGGGTGCAGTAAAAGGAGAGCACACACAGGGTAATGTAAACCTGACACATGGGTGCAGTAGAAGGAGAGCACACACAGAGTACTTGAAACCTGACCCATGGGTGCAGTAGAAGAGGAGCACACACAGTAATGCAAACCTCACCCATGGCTGCAGAGGAAGGAGAGCACACACAGAGTAATGTAAACCTGACCCATTAGTGCAGTAGAAGGAAAGCACACACAGAGTTATGTAAACCTGACCGAAGAGAGCAGTAGAAGGAGAGCACACGCAGAGTAATGTAAACCTGACCCATTGGAGCAGTAGAAGTAGAGCACACGCAGAGTAATGTAAATCTGAGCAATGGTTGCAGTAGAAAGAGAGCACACACACAGAGTAATGTGAACCTGACTCATGGGTGCAGTGGAAGGAGAGCACACACAGAGTAATGTAAACCTGACCCACGGGTGCAGTAGAAGGAGAGCACACACAGAGTAATGTAAACCTGACCCACGGGTGAAGTAGAAGGAGAGCACACATAGAGTAATGTAAACCTGATCCATAGCTGCAGTAGGAGAAGAGCACACTCAAAGAAATGTAAACCTGACCCAAGGGTGCAGTAGATGGAGAGCACACTCAGGGTGATGTGAACCTGACCCACGGGTGCAGTGGAAAGAGAACACACACAGAGTATTGTAAACCTGACCCACGGGTGCAGTAGAAGGAGAGCACACACAGAGTAATGTAAACCTGACCCACGGATGCAGCAGAAGGAGAGCGCACTCGGAGTAATGTAAGCATGACCCACGGGTGCAGTAGAAGGATTGCACACACAAAGTAATGTAAACCTGACGCATGGGTGCAGTAGAAGGAGAGCACACACAGAGTAATGTCAACTTGACCCATGGGTGCAGTAGAAGGAGAGCAGACACAGAGTAATGTAAACCTGACCCATGGGTGCAGTAGAAAGAGAGCACAAACAGGGTAATGTAAACCTGACCCACGGGTCCAGTAGAAAGAGAGCACACACAGAGTAATGAAAACCTGACCCACGGGTGCAGTAGAAGGAGTGTAAACACAGAGTAATGTAAACCTGACCCAGGGGTCCAGTAGAAAGAGAGCACACACAAAGTAATGTAAACCTGATCCACGGGAGCAGTAGAAGGAGAGCACACACAGAGTAATGTAAACCTGACCCACGGGTGCAGTAGAAGGAGTGTAAACACAGAGTAATGTAAACCAGACCCATGGGTGCAGTAGAAGGAGAGCATATACAGAGTAATGTAAACCTGACTCACGGGTACAGTATAAGGAGAGCACACTCAGGGTAATGTAAACCTGACCCACGGGTGCAGTAGAAGCAGAGGACACCCAGAGTACTGTAAACATGACCCACGGGTGCAGTCAAAGGACAGCACACACAGAGTAATGTCAACCTGACCCATGGGTGCAGAGAAAGGAGAACACACACAGAGTAATGTAAACCTGACCCATGGGTACAAAGGAAGGAGAGCACACACAGAGTAATGTAAACCTGACCCACGGGAGCAGTGGAAAGAGAGCATACTCTGGGTAAAGTGAACCTTACCCATGGGTGCAGTAGAAGGAGAGCACATACATGGTAATGTAAACCTGACCCATGGGTGCAGTAAAAGGAGAGCACACTATGAGTACTTGAAACCAGACCCATGGGTGTTGTAGAAAGAGAGCACACACAGTAATGCAAACCTGACCCATGGCTGCAGTGGAAAGAGAGCACACACAGAGTAATATAAACCTGACCCATGGCTGCAGTGGAAGAAGAGCACACACAGAGTAATGTAAACCCGACCCATGGCTGCAGTGGAAGGAGAGCACACACAGAGTAATGTAAACCTGACCCACAGGTGAAGTTGAAGGAGAGCACACACAGAGTAATGTAAACCTGACCCATTGGTGCTGTAGAAGGAGAGCACTCACAGAGTAATGTAAACCTGACCCATTCGTCGGTAGAAGGAGAGCGCACACAGAGTAATGTTAACCTGACCGAAGGGAGCAGCAGAATGAGAGCACAGTCAGAGTAATGTCAACCTGACTCACCGGTGCAGGAGAAGGAGAGCACACACAGAGTAATGTAAACCTGACCCACGGGTGCAGTAGAAGGAGAGCACACGCAGAGTAATGTAAATCTGAGCAATGGGTGCGGTAGAAAGAGAGCACTCAAAGTAATGTTAACCTGACCCACGGGTGCAGTAGAAGGAGAGGGCACACAAAGAAATGTGAACGTGACTCATGGGTGCAGTGGAAGGAGAGCACACACAGAGTAATTTAAACCTGACCCATGGGTGCAGTTGAAGGAGAGCACACAAGCAGAGTAATTTAAACCTGACCCATGGGTGCAGTAGGAGAAGAGAACACTCGAAGAAATGTAAACCTGACCCACAGGTGCAGTAGAAGGAGAGCACACATGGAGTAATTTAAACCTGACCCATGGGTGCAGTTGAAGGAGAGCACACAAGCAGAGTAATTTAAACCTGACCCATGGGAGCAGTAGAAGGAGAGGACACAGAGTAATGTAAACCTGACCCACCGGTGCAGGAGAAAGAGAGCACACACAGAGTAATGTCAACCTGACCCATGGGTGCAGAGGAAGGAGCGCACACCCAGAGTAATGTAAACCTGACCCATGGGTGCAGTAGAAGGAGAGCACACGCAGAGTAATGTAAATCTGAGCAATGGTCGCAGTAGAAAGAGAGCACACACACAGATATTGTGAACCTGACTCATGGGTGCAGTGGAAGGAGAGCACACACAGAGTAATGTAAACCTGACCCATGTTTGCAGTAGAAAAAGAACACACACAAAGTAATGTAAACCTGATTCACGGGAGCAGTAGAAGGAGAGCACACACAGAGTAATGTAAACCTGACCCACGGGTGCAGTAGTAGGAGAGCAGACACAGAGTAATGTGAACCTGACCCATGGGTGCAGTAGAAGGAGTGTAAACACAGAGTAATGTAAACCAGACCCATAGGTGCAGTAGAAGGAGAGCATATACAGAGTAATGTAAAGCTGACTCACGGGTGCAGTATAAAGAGAGCACACTCAGGGTAATGTAAACCTGACCCACGGGTGCAGTAGAAGGAGAGGACACAAAGAGTACTGAAAACCTGACCCACGAGTGCAGTCCAAAGAGAGCACACTCAGGGTGATGTGAACCTGACCCACGGGTGCAGTCGAAGGAGAGCACACTCAGGGTAATGTAAACCTGACCCATGGGTGCAGTAGAAGGAGAGCTCACACAGAGTAATGTAAACCTGACCCATGGGTGCAGTAGAAGGAGAGCACACACAGAGTAATGTAAACCTGACACACGGGTGCAGTAGAAGGAGAGCACACACAGGGTAATGTAAAGCTGACCCACGGGTGCAGTAGAAGGAGAGCACACTCAGGGTAATGTAAACCTGCCCCACAGGTGCAGTCGAAGGAGAGCACACTCAGGGCAATGTAAACCTGACCCATGGCTGCAATGGAAGGAGAGCCCCCACAGAGTAATGTAAACTTGACCCATGGCTGCAGTGTAAAGAGAGCACACACAGAGTAATGTAAACCTGACCAAAGGCTGCAATGGAAGGAGAGCACCCACAGAGTAAAGTAAACCTGACCCACAGGTGCAGTTGAAGGAGAGCACACTCAGGGTAATGTAAACCTGACCCACGTGTGCAGTCGAAGGAGAGCACACTCAGGGTAATGTAAACCAGACCCATGGGTGCAGTAGAAGGAGAGCACACACAGAGTAAAGTAAACCTGACCCACAGGTCCAGTAGAAGGAGAGCACACACAGAGTAATGTAAACCTGACCCATGGGTGCAGGAGAAGGAGAGCACACACAGAGTAATGTAAACCTGACCCATTGGTGCAGTAGAAGGAGAGCACACACAGAGTATTGTAAACCTGACCCATGGCTGCAATGGAAGGAGAGGACACACATAGTAAAGTAAACATGACCCACAGGTGCAGTAGAAGGAGAGAACAATCAAAATAATGTAAACTTGATCCACGGGTGCAGTAGAAGGAGAGCACACTCAGAGAATGTGAACCTGACCTGATCCACAGGTGCAGTAGAAAGAGAGCACACACAGATTAATGTACACCTGACCACCGGGTGCAGTAGAAGGAGAGCACACACAGAGTAATGCAAACCTGACCCATGGGTGCAGTGGAAAGAGAGCACACAAAGAGTAATGTAAACCTGACCCATGGCTGCAGTGGAAAGAGAGCACACAAAGAGTAATGTAAACCTGACCCATGGCTGCAGTGGAAGGAGAGCACACACAGAGTAATGTAAACCTGACCCATGGCTGCAGTGGAAGGAGAGCACACACAGAGTAATGTAAACCTGACCCATGGCTGCAGTGGAAGGAGAGCGCACACTGAGTAATGTAAACCTGACCCACAGGTGCAGTTGAAGGAGAGCACACACAGAGTAATGTAAACCTGACCCACAGGTGCAGTAGAAGGAGAGCACACACAGAGTAATATAAACCTGACCGAAGGGAACAGTAGAAAGAGAGCACAGTCAGAGTAATGTAAACCTGACTCACCGGTGCAGGAGAAGGAGAGCACACACAGAATAATGTAAACCTGACCCACGGGTGCAGTAGAAGGAGAGCACACACAGAGTAATGTAAATCTGAGCAATGGGTGCGGTAGAAAGAGAGCACACAAAGTAATGTAAACCTGACCCACGGGTGCAGTAGAAGGAGAGCGCACACAGAGTAATGTGAACCTGACTCATGGGTGCAGTGTAAGGAGAGCACACACAGAGTAATGTAAACCTGACTCAAGGGTGCAGTAGAAGGAGAGCACACACAGAGTAATTTAAATCCTGACCCACGGGTGCAGTAGGAGAAGAGCACACTCGAAGAAATGTAAACCTGACCCACGGGTGCAGTAGAAAAAGAGCACACACAGAGTAATGTCAACCTGACCCATGGGTGCAATGGAAAGACAGCAGACACAGAGTAATATAAAACTGACCCATGGGTGCAGTGGAAGGAGAGCAGACACAGAGTAATATAAACCTGACCCATGGGTGCATTAGAAGGAGAGCACAAACAGGGTAATGTAAACGTGACCCACGGGTCCAGTAGAAAAAGAGCACACACAAAGTAATGTAAACCTGATCCACGGGAGCAGTAGAAGGAGAGCACACACACAGAGTAAAGTAAACCTGACCCATTGGTGCAGTAGAAGGAGAGCACACACAGAGTAATGTAAACCTGACCCATGGGTGCAGTAGAAGGAGAGCACACACAGAGTAATGTAAACCTGACCGAAGGGAACAGTAGAAGGAGAGCACAGTCAGAGTAATGTAAACTTGACTCACCGGTGCAGGAGAAGGAGAGCACACACAGAGTAATGTAAACCTGACCCACGGGTGCAGTAGAAGGAGAGCACACACAGAGTAATGTAAATCTGAGCAATGGGTGCGGTAGAAAGAGAGCACCCACAGAGTAATGTAAACCTGACCGAAGGGAACAGTAAAAGGAGAGCACAGTCAGAGTAATGTAAACCTGACTCACCGGTGCAGGAGAAAGAGAGCACACACAGAGTAATGTAAACCTGACCCACGGGTGCAGTAGAAGGAGAGCACACGCAGAGTAATGTAAATCTGAGCAATGGGTGCGGTAGAAAGAGAGCACACACAGAGTAATGTAAACCTGATCGAAGGGAACAGTAGAAGGAGAGCACAGTCAGAGTAATGTAAACCTGACTCACCGGTGCAGGAGAAGGAGAGCACACACAGAGTATTGTAAACCTGACCCACGGGTGCAGCAGAAGGAGAGCACACGCAGAGTAATGTAAATCTGAGCAATATGTGCGGTAGAAAGAGAGCACACACAGAGAAATGTAAACCTGACCCACGGGTGCAGTAGAAGGAGAGCACAGACAAAGTAATGTAAACCTGACCCACAGGTGCAGTAGAAGGAGAGCGCACACAGAGTAATGTGAACCTGACTCATGGGTGCAGTGGAAGGAGAGCACACACAGAGTAATGTAAACCTGACCCACGGGTGCAGAAGAAGGAGAGCACACAGAGAGTAATTTAAATCCTAACCCACGGGTGCAGTAGAAGAAGAGCACACTCGAAGAAATGTAAACCTGACCCACGGGTGCAGTAGAAGGAGAGCACACACAGAGTAATGTAAGCATGACCCACTGGTGCAGTAGAAGGATTGCACGCACAGAGTAATGTAAACCTGATGCATGGGTGCAGTAGAAGGAGAGCACATTCAGGGTAATGTAAACCTGACCCATGGGTGCAGTGGAAGGAGAGCAGACACAGAGTAATATAAACCTGACCCATGGGGGCAGTAGAAGGAGAGCACAAACAGGGTAATGTAAACGTGACCCACGGGTCCAGTAGAAAGAGAGCACACACAAAGTAATGTAAACCCGATCCACGGGAGCAGTAGAAGGAGAGCACACGCAGAGTAATGTAAACCTGACCCACGTGTGCAGTCGAAGGAGAGCACACACAGAGTAATGTGAACCTGACCCATGGGTGCAGTGGAAGGAGTGTAAACACAGAGTAATGTAAACCAGACCCATAGGTGCAGTAGAAGGAGAGCATATACAGAGTAATGTAAACCTGACTCACGGGTGCAGTATAAAGAGACAACACTCAGGGTAATGTAAACCTGAACCACGGGTGCAGTAGTAGGAGAGCACACACAGAGTAATGTGAACCTGACCCATGGGTGCAGTAGAAGGAGTGTAAACACAGAGTAATGTAAACCAGACCCATAGGTGCAGTAGAAGGAGAGCATATACAGAGTAATGTAAACCTGACTCACGGGTGCAGTATAAAGAGACAACACTCAGGGTAATGTAAACCTGACCCACGGGTGCAGTAGAAGGAGAGGACACAAAGAGTACTGAAAACCTGACCCACGGGTGCAGTCGAAGAGAGCACACTCAGGGTGATGTGAACCTGACCCACGGGTGCAGTCGAAGGAGAGCACACTCAGGGTAATGTAAACCTGACCCATGGGTGCAGTAGAAGGAGAGCTCACACAGAGTAATGTAAACCTGACACACGGGTGCAGTAGAAGGAGAGCACAAACAGGGTAATGTAAACCTGACCCATGGCTGCAATGAAAGGAGAGCACCCACAGAGTAATGTAAACTTGACCCATGGCTGCAGTGGAAGGAGAGCACACACAGAGTAATGTAAACCTGACCAATGGCTGCAATGGAAGGAGAGCACCCACAGAGTAAAGTAAACCTGACCCACAGGTGCAGTTGAAAAAGAGCACACTCAGGGTAATGTAAACCTGACCCATGTGTGCAGTCGAAGGAGAGCACACTCAGGGTAATGTAAACCTGACCCACGTGTGGAGTCGAAGGAGAGCACACTCAGGGTAATGTAAACCTGACCCACGTGTGCAGTCGAAGGAGAGCACACACAGGGTAATGTAAACCTGACCCACGTGTGCAGTCGAAGGAGAGCACACTCAGGGTAATGTAAACCTGACCCACGTGTGCAGTCGAAGGAGAGCACACTCAGGGTAATGTAAACCTGACCCATGGGTGCAGTAGAAGGAGAGCACACACAGAGTAATTGAAAGCTGACCCATGGGTGCAGTAAAAGGAAAGCACACACAGGGTAATGTAAACCTGACCCATGGCTGCAGTGGAAGGAGAGCACGCACAGAGTAATGTAAACCTGACCCATGGGTGCAATAGAAGGAGAGCACACACAGAGTAATGTAAACCTGACCCATGGGTGCAAAAGAAAGAGAGCACACAGAGTAATGTAAAACTGACCCACGAGAGTAGTGGAAGGAGAGCATACTCAGGGTAAAGTGAACCTGACCCACGGGTGCAGTAAAAAGAGAGCACACACAGAGTAATTGAAAGCTGACCCATGGGTGCAGTAAAAGGAGAGCACACACAGGGTAATGTAAACCTGACACATGGGTGCAGTAGAAGGAGAGCACACACAGAGTACTTGAAACCTGACCCATGGGTGCAGTAGAAGAGGAGCACACACAGTAATGCAAACCTCACCCATGGCTGCAGAGGAAGGAGAGCACACACAGAGTAATGTAAACCTGACCCATTAGTGCAGTAGAAGGAAAGCACACACAGAGTTATGTAAACCTGACCGAAGAGAGCAGTAGAAGGAGAGCACACGCAGAGTAATGTAAACCTGACCCATTGGAGCAGTAGAAGTAGAGCACACGCAGAGTAATGTAAATCTGAGCAATGGTTGCAGTAGAAAGAGAGCACACACACAGAGTAATGTGAACCTGACTCATGGGTGCAGTGGAAGGAGAGCACACACAGAGTAATGTAAACCTGACCCACGGGTGCAGTAGAAGGAGAGCACACACAGAGTAATGTAAACCTGACCCACGGGTGCAGTAGAAGGAGAGCACACATAGAGTAATGTAAACCTGATCCATAGCTGCAGTAGGAGAAGAGCACACTCAAAGAAATGTAAACCTGACCCAAGGGTGCAGTAGATGGAGAGCACACTCAGGGTGATGTGAACCTGACCCACGGGTGCAGTGGAAAGAGAACACACACAGAGTATTGTAAACCTGACCCACGGGTGCAGTAGAAGGAGAGCACACACAGAGTAATGTAAACCTGACCCACGGATGCAGCAGAAGGAGAGCGCACTCGGAGTAATGTAAGCATGACCCACGGGTGCAGTAGAAGGATTGCACACACAAAGTAATGTAAACCTGACGCATGGGTGCAGTAGAAGGAGAGCACACACAGAGTAATGTCAACTTGACCCATGGGTGCAGTAGAAGGAGAGCAGACACAGAGTAATGTAAACCTGACCCATGGGTGCAGTAGAAAGAGAGCACAAACAGGGTAATGTAAACCTGACCCACGGGTCCAGTAGAAAGAGAGCACACACAGAGTAATGAAAACCTGACCCACGGGTGCAGTAGAAGGAGTGTAAACACAGAGTAATGTAAACCTGACCCAGGGGTCCAGTAGAAAGAGAGCACACACAAAGTAATGTAAACCTGATCCACGGGAGCAGTAGAAGGAGAGCACACACAGAGTAATGTAAACCTGACCCACGGGTGCAGTAGAAGGAGTGTAAACACAGAGTAATGTAAACCAGACCCATGGGTGCAGTAGAAGGAGAGCATATACAGAGTAATGTAAACCTGACTCACGGGTGCAGTATAAGGAGAGCACACTCAGGGTAATGTAAACCTGACCCACGGGTGCAGGAGAAGGAGAGCACACACAGAGTAATGTAAACCTGACCCACGGGTGCAGTAGAAGGAGAGCACACGCAGAGTAATGTAAATCTGAGCAATGGGTGCGGTAGAAAGAGAACACTCAAAGTAATGTTAACCTGACCCACGGGTGCAGTAGAAGGAGAGGGCACACAAAGAAATGTGAACGTGACTCATGGGTGCAGTGGAAGGAGAGCACACACAGAGTAATTTAAACCTGACCCATGGGTGCAGTTGAAGGAGAGCACACAAGCAGAGTAATTTAAACCTGACCCATGGGTGCAGTAGGAGAAGAGAACACTCGAAGAAATGTAAACCTGACCCACAGGTGCAGTAGAAGGAGAGCACACATGGAGTAATTTAAACCTGACCCATGGGTGCAGTTGAAGGAGAGCACACAAGCAGAGTAATTTAAACCTGACCCATGGGAGCAGTAGAAGGAGAGGACACAGAGTAATGTAAACCTCACCCACCGGTGCAGGAGAAAGAGAGCACACACAGAGTAATGTCAACCTGACCCATGGGTGCAGAGGAAGGAGCGCACACCCAGAGTAATGTAAACCTGACCCATGGGTGCAGTAGAAGGAGAGCACACGCAGAGTAATGTAAATCTGAGCAATGGTCGCAGTAGAAAGAGAGCACACACACAGATATTGTGAACCTGACTCATGGGTGCAGTGGAAGGAGAGCACACACAGAGTAATGTAAACCTGACCCACGGATGCAGTAGAAGGAGAGCACACATACAGTAATGTAAACCTGACCCACCGGTGCAGGAGAAAGAGAGCACACACAGAGTAATGTCAACCTGACCCATAAGTGCAGAGGAAGGAGCGCACGCACAGAGTAATGTAAACCTGACACATGGGTGCAGTAGAAAAAGAGCACACAGAGTAATGTAAACCTGACTCATGGGTGCAGTAGAAGGAGAGCACACACAGAGTAATGTTAACCTGACCGAAGGGAGCAGCAGAATGAGAGCACAGTCAGAGTAATGTCAACCTGACTCACCGGTGCAGGAGAAGGAGAGCACACACAGAGTAATGTAAACCTGACCCACGGGTGCAGTAGAAGGAGAGCACACGCAGAGTAATGTAAATCTGAGCAATGGGTGCGGTAGAAAGAGAGCACTCAAAGTAATGTTAACCTGACCCACGGGTGCAGTAGAAGGAGAGGGCACACAAAGAAATGTGAACGTGACTCATGGGTGCAGTGGAAGGAGAGCACACACAGAGTAATGTAAACCTGACCCATGGGTGCAATAGAAAGAGAGCACACAGTGTAATGTAAACCTGACCCACGGGAGCAGTGGAAGGAGAGCATACTCAGGGTGAAGTCAACCTGACCCACGGGTGCAGTAGAAGGAGAGCACACACAGAGTTATTGAAACCTGACCCATGGGTGCAGTAAAAGGAGAGCACACACAGGGTAATGTAAACCTGATCCATGGGTGCAGTAGAAGGAGAGCACACACAGAGTACTTGAAACCTGACCCATGGGTGCAGTAGAAGGAGAGCTCACACAGTAATGCAAACCTGACCCATGGCTGCAGTGGAAGGAGTGCACACACAGAGTAATGAAAACCTGACCCACAGGTGCAGTTGAAAGAGAGCACACACAGAGTAATTTAAACCTGACCCATGGGTGCAATAGAAGGAGAGCACACACAGAGAAATGTAAACCTGACCCATGGGTGCAGTACAAGGAGAGCACAAACAGAGTAATGTAAACCTGACCCACGGGTGCAGTAGAAGGAGAGCACACACAGGGTAATGTTAACCTGACCCACGTGTGCAGTCGAAGGAGAGCACACTCAGGGTAATGTAAACCTTACCCACGAGTGCAGTAGAAGGAGAGCACACTCAGGGTAATGTAAACCTGACCCACGTGTGCAGTCGAAAGAGAGGACACAGAGTAATGTAAACCTGACCCACCGGTGCAGGAGAAAGAGAGCACACACAGAGTAATGTCAACCTGACCCATGGGTGCAGAGGAAGGAGCGCACACACAGAGTAATTTAAACCTGACCCATGGGTGCAGAGGAAGGAGAGCACACGCAGAGTAATGTACATCTGAGCAATGGTTGCAGTAGAAAGAGAGCACACACACAGAGTAATGTGAACCTGACTCATGGGTGCAGGGGAAGGAGAGCACACACCGAGTAATCTTAACCTGACCCCGGGTGCAGTAGAAGGACAACACACTCGGAGTAATGTAAACCTGACCCACGGGTGCAGTAGAAAGAGAGCACACACAGGGTAATGTAAACCTGACCCACGGGTCCAGTAGAAAGAGAACACACAAAGAGTAATATAAACCTGATCCACGGGAGCAGTAGAAAAAGAGCACACACAGAGTAATGTAAACCTGATCCATGGGTGCAGTAGAAGGAGAGCACACACAGGGTAATGTAAACCTGACCCACGGGTCCAGTAGAAAGAGAGCACACACAAAGTAATGTAAACCTGATCCACGGGAGCAGTAGAAGGAGAGCACACACAGAGTAATGTAAACCTGACCCACGGGTGCAGTTGAAGGAGAGCACACTCAGGGTAATGTAAACCTGACCCACGGGTGCAGTTGTAGGAGAGCACAATCAGGGTAATGTAAACCTGACCCATGGGTGCAGTAGAAGGAGAGCACACACAGAGTAATCTAAACCTGACCCATGGGTGCAGTAGAAGGAGAGGACACAGAGTAATGTAAACCTGACCCACCGGTGCAGGAGAAGGAGAGCACACACAAAGTAATGTAAACCTGACCCACGGGTGCAGTAGAAAGAGAGCACACACAGGGTAATGTAAACCTGACTCACCGGTGCTGGAGAAGGAGAGCACACACAAAGTAATGTAAACCTGACCCATGGGTGCAGAGGAAGGAGCGCACACACAGAGTAATTTAAACCTGACCCATGGGTGCAGTAGAAGGAGAGCACACGCAGAGTAATGTAAATCTGAGCAATGGTTGCAGTAGAAAGAGAGCACACACACAGAGTAATGTGTACCTGACTCATGGGTGCAGTGGAAGGAGAGCACACACAGAGTAATGTAAACCTGACCCACGGGTGCAGTAGAAGGAGAGCACACATAGAGTAATGTAAACCTGACCCACCGGTGCAGGAGAAAGAGAGCACACACAGAGTAATGTCAACCTGACCCATAAGTGCAGAGGAAGGAGCGCACACACAGAGTAATGTAAACCTGACTCATGGGTGCAGTATAAGGAGAGCACACACAGAGTAATGTAAACCTGACCCATGGATGCAGAGGAAGGAGAGCACACACAGAGTAATGTCAACCTGACCCATAAGTGCAGAGGAAGGAGCGCACACACAGAGTAATGTAAACCTGACTCATGGGTGCAGTATAAGGAGAGCACACACAGAGTAATGTAAATCTGAGCAATGGTTGCAGTAGAAAGAGAGCACACACACAGAGTAATGTGAACCTGACTCATGGGTGCAGTGGAAGGAGAGCACACACGGAGTAATGTAAACCTGACCCCGGGTGCAGTAGAAGGACAACACACTCGGAGTAATGTAAACCTGACCCACGGGTGCAGTAGAAGGAGAGCACACACAGGGTAATGTAAACCTGACCCACGGGTCCAGTAGAAAGAGAGCACACACAAAGTAATGTAAACCTGATCCACGGGAGCAGTAGAAAAAGAGCACACACAGAGTAATGTAAACCTGACCCATGGGTGCAGTAGAAGGAGAGCACACACAGGGTAATGTAAACCTGACCCACGGGTCCAGTAGAAAGAGAGCACACACAAAGTAATCTAAACCTGATCCACAGGAGCAGTAGAAGGAGAGCACACACAGAGTAATGTAAACCTGACCCATGTGTGCAGTAGAAAGAGAGCAGACACAGAGTAATGTAAACCTGACCCACGGGTGCAGTTGAAGGAGAGCACACTCAGGGTAATGTAAACCTGACCCACGGGTGCAGTTGAAGGAGAGCACACTCAGGGTAATGTAAACCTGACCCACGGGTGCAGTAGAAGGAGAGCACACACAGAGTAATGTAAACCTGACCCACGGGTGCAGTAGAAGGAGAGCACACACAGAGTAATGTAAACCTGACCCACAGGTGCAGTAGAAGGAGAGCACACACAGAGTAATGTAAACCTGACCCACGGGTGCAGTCGAAGGAGAGCACACTCAGGGTAATGTAAACCTGACCCACGGGTGCAGTAGAAGGAGAGCACACACAGAGTAATGTAAACCTGACCCACGGGTGCAGTAGAAGGAGAGCACACTCAGGGTAATGTAAACCTGACCCACGGGTGCAGTAGAAGGAGAGCACACACAGGGTAATGTAAACGTGACCCACGGGTGCAGTAGAAGGAGAGCACACACAGGGTAATGTAAACGTGACCCACGGGTGCAGTAGAAGGAGAGCAGACACAGAGTAATGTAAACCTGACCCACGGGTGCAGAGGAAGGAGCGCACACCCAGAGTAATGTAAACCTGACCCATGGGTGCAGTAGAAGGAGAGCACACGCAGAGTAATGTAAATCTGAGCAATGGTCGCAGTAGAAAGAGAGCACACACACAGATATTGTGAACCTGACTCATGGGTGCAGTGGAAGGAGAGCACACACAGAGTAATGTAAACCTGACCCATGTTTGCAGTAGAAAAAGAACACACACAAAGTAATGTAAACCTGATTCACGGGAGCAGTAGAAGGAGAGCACACACAGAGTAATGTAAACCTGACCCACGGGTGCAGTAGTAGGAGAGCAGACACAGAGTAATGTGAACCTGACCCATGGGTGCAGTAGAAGGAGTGTAAACACAGAGTAATGTAAACCAGACCCATAGGTGCAGTAGAAGGAGAGCATATACAGAGTAATGTAAAGCTGACTCACGGGTGCAGTATAAAGAGAGCACACTCAGGGTAATGTAAACCTGACCCACGGGTGCAGTAGAAGGAGAGGACACAAAGAGTACTGAAAACCTGACCCACGAGTGCAGTCCAAAGAGAGCACACTCAGGGTGATGTGAACCTGACCCACGGGTGCAGTCGAAGGAGAGCACACTCAGGGTAATGTAAACCTGACCCATGGGTGCAGTAGAAGGAGAGCTCACACAGAGTAATGTAAACCTGACCCATGGGTGCAGTAGAAGGAGAGCACACACAGAGTAATGTAAACCTGACACACGGGTGCAGTAGAAGGAGAGCACACACAGGGTAATGTAAAGCTGACCCACGGGTGCAGTAGAAGGAGAGCACACTCAGGGTAATGTAAACCTGACCCACAGGTGCAGTCGAAGGAGAGCACACTCAGGGCAATGTAAACCTGACCCATGGCTGCAATGGAAGGAGAGCCCCCACAGAGTAATGTAAACTTGACCCATGGCTGCAGTGTAAAGAGAGCACACACAGAGTAATGTAAACCTGACCAAAGGCTGCAATGGAAGGAGAGCACCCACAGAGTAAAGTAAACCTGACCCACAGGTGCAGTTGAAGGAGAGCACACTCAGGGTAATGTAAACCTGACCCACGTGTGCAGTCGAAGGAGAGCACACTCAGGGTAATGTAAACCAGACCCATGGGTGCAGTAGAAGGAGAGCACACACAGAGTAAAGTAAACCTGACCCACAGGTCCAGTAGAAGGAGAGCACACACAGAGTAATGTAAACCTGACCCATGGGTGCAGGAGAAGGAGAGCACACACAGAGTAATGTAAACCTGACCCATTGGTGCAGTAGAAGGAGAGCACACACAGAGTATTGTAAACCTGACCCATGGCTGCAATGGAAGGAGAGGACACACATAGTAAAGTAAACATGACCCACAGGTGCAGTAGAAGGAGAGAACAATCAAAATAATGTAAACTTGATCCACGGGTGCAGTAGAAGGAGAGCACACTCAGAGAATGTGAACCTGACCTGATCCACAGGTGCAGTAGAAAGAGAGCACACACAGATTAATGTACACCTGACCCACGGGTGCAGTAGAAGGAGAGCACACACAGAGTAATGCAAACCTGATCCATGGGTGCAGTGGAAAGAGAGCACACAAAGAGTAATGTAAACCTGACCCATGGCTGCAGTGGAAAGAGAGCACACAAAGAGTAATGTAAACCTGACCCATGGCTGCAGTGGAAGGAGAGCACACACAGAGTAATGTAAACCTGACCCATGGCTGCAGTGGAAGGAGAGCACACACAGAGTAATGTAAACCTGACCCATGGCTGCAGTGGAAGGAGAGCGCACACTGAGTAATGTAAACCTGACCCACAGGTGCAGTTGAAGGAGAGCACACACAGAGTAATGTAAACCTGACCCACAGGTGCAGTAGAAGGAGAGCACACACAGAGTAATATAAACCTGACCGAAGGGAACAGTAGAAAGAGAGCACAGTCAGAGTAATGTAAACCTGACTCACCGGTGCAGGAGAAGGAGAGCACACACAGAATAATGTAAACCTGACCCACGGGTGCAGTAGAAGGAGAGCACACACAGAGTAATGTAAATCTGAGCAATGGGTGCGGTAGAAAGAGAGCACACAAAGTAATGTAAACCTGACCCACGGGTGCAGTAGAAGGAGAGCGCACACAGAGTAATGTGAACCTGACTCATGGGTGCAGTGTAAGGAGAGCACACACAGAGTAATGTAAACCTGACTCAAGGGTGCAGTAGAAGGAGAGCACACACAGAGTAATTTAAATCCTGACCCACGGGTGCAGTAGGAGAAGAGCACACTCGAAGAAATGTAAACCTGACCCACGGGTGCAGTAGAAGGAGAGCACACACAGAGTAATGTCAACCTGACCCATGGGTGCAATGGAAAGACAGCAGACACAGAGTAATATAAAACTGACCCATGGGTGCAGTGGAAGGAGAGCAGACACAGAGTAATATAAACCTGACCCATGGGTGCATTAGAAGGAGAGCACAAACAGGGTAATGTAAACGTGACCCACGGGTCCAGTAGAAAAAGAGCACACACAAAGTAATGTAAACCTGATCCACGGGAGCAGTAGAAGGAGAGCACACACACAGAGTAAAGTAAACCTGACCCATTGGTGCAGTAGAAGGAGAGCACACACAGAGTAATGTAAACCTGACCCATGGGTGCAGTAGAAGGAGAGCACACACAGAGTAATGTAAACCTGACCGAAGGGAACAGTAGAAGGAGAGCACAGTCAGAGTAATGTAAACTTGACTCACCGGTGCAGGAGAAGGAGAGCACACACAGAGTAATGTAAACCTGACCCACGGGTGCAGTAGAAGGAGAGCACACACAGAGTAATGTAAATCTGAGCAATGGGTGCGGTAGAAAGAGAGCACCCACAGAGTAATGTAAACCTGACCGAAGGGAACAGTAAAAGGAGAGCACAGTCAGAGTAATGTAAACCTGACTCACCGGTGCAGGAGAAAGAGAGCACACACAGAGTAATGTAAACCTGACCCACGGGTGCAGTAGAAGGAGAGCACACGCAGAGTAATGTAAATCTGAGCAATGGGTGCGGTAGAAAGAGAGCACACACAGAGTAATGTAAACCTGACCGAAGGGAACAGTAGAAGGAGAGCACAGTCAGAGTAATGTAAACCTGACTCACCGGTGCAGGAGAAGGAGAGCACACACAGAGTAATGTAAACCTGACCCACGGGTGCAGCAGAAGGAGAGCACACGCAGAGTAATGTAAATCTGAGCAATATGTGCGGTAGAAAGAGAGCACACACAGAGTAATGTAAACCTGACCCACGGGTGCAGTAGAAGGAGAGCACAGACAAAGTAATGTAAACCTGACCCACAGGTGCAGTAGAAGGAGAGCGCACACAGAGTAATGTGAACATGACTCATGGGTGCAGTGGAAGGAGAGCACACACAGAGTAATGTAAACCTGACCCACGGGTGCAGAAGAAGGAGAGCACACAGAGAGTAATTTAAATCCTAACCCACGGGTGCAGTAGAAGAAGAGCACACTCGAAGAAATGTAAACCTGACCCACGGGTGCAGTAGAAGGAGAGCACACACAGAGTAATGTAAGCATGACCCACTGGTGCAGTAGAAGGATTGCACGCACAGAGTAATGTAAACCTGATGCATGGGTGCAGTAGAAGGAGAGCACACTCAGGGTAATGTAAACCTGACCCATGGGTGCAGTGGAAGGAGAGCAGACACAGAGTAATATAAACCTGACCCATGGGGGCAGTAGAAGGAGAGCACAAACAGGGTAATGTAAACGTGACCCACGGGTCCAGTAGAAAGAGAGCACACACAAAGTAATGTAAACCCGATCCACGGGAGCAGTAGAAGGAGAGCACACGCAGAGTAATGTAAACCTGACCCACGTGTGCAGTCGAAGGAGAGCACACACAGAGTAATGTGAACCTGACCCATGGGTGCAGTGGAAGGAGTGTAAACACAGAGTAATGTAAACCAGACCCATAGGTGCAGTAGAAGGAGAGCATATACAGAGTAATGTAAACCTGACTCACGGGTGCAGTATAAAGAGACAACACTCAGGGTAATGTAAACCTGAACCACGGGTGCAGTAGTAGGAGAGCACACACAGAGTAATGTGAACCTGACCCATGGGTGCAGTAGAAGGAGTGTAAACACAGAGTAATGTAAACCAGACCCATAGGTGCAGTAGAAGGAGAGCATATACAGAGTAATGTAAACCTGACTCACGGGTGCAGTATAAAGAGACAACACTCAGGGTAATGTAAACCTGACCCACGGGTGCAGTAGAAGGAGAGGACACAAAGAGTACTGAAAACCTGACCCACGGGTGCAGTCGAAGAGAGCACACTCAGGGTGATGTGAACCTGACCCACGGGTGCAGTCGAAGGAGAGCACACTCAGGGTAATGTAAACCTGACCCATGGGTGCAGTAGAAGGAGAGCTCACACAGAGTAATGTAAACCTGACACACGGGTGCAGTAGAAGGAGAGCACAAACAGGGTAATGTAAACCTGACCCATGGCTGCAATGAAAGGAGAGCACCCACAGAGTAATGTAAACTTGACCCATGGCTGCAGTGGAAGGAGAGCACACACAGAGTAATGTAAACCTGACCAATGGCTGCAATGGAAGGAGAGCACCCACAGAGTAAAGTAAACCTGACCCACAGGTGCAGTTGAAAAAGAGCACACTCAGGGTAATGTAAACCTGACCCATGTGTGCAGTCGAAGGAGAGCACACTCAGGGTAATGTAAACCTGACCCACGTGTGGAGTCGAAGGAGAGCACACTCAGGGTAATGTAAACCTGACCCACGTGTGCAGTCGAAGGAGAGCACACACAGGGTAATGTAAACCTGACCCACGTGTGCAGTCGAAGGAGAGCACACTCAGGGTAATGTAAACCTGACCCACGTGTGCAGTCGAAGGAGAGCACACTCAGGGTAATGTAAACCTGACCCATGGGTGCAGTAGAAGAAGAGCACACACAGAGTAATTGAAAGCTGACCCATGGGTGCAGTAAAAGGAAAGCACACACAGGGTAATGTAAACCTGACCCATGGCTGCAGTGGAAGGAGAGCACGCACAGAGTAATGTAAACCTGACCCATGGGTGCAATAGAAGGAGAGCACACACAGAGTAATGTAAACCTGACCCATGGGTGCAAAAGAAAGAGAGCACACAGAGTAATGTAAAACTGACCCACGAGAGTAGTGGAAGGAGAGCATACTCAGGGTAAAGTGAACCTGACCCACGGGTGCAGTAAAAAGAGAGCACACACAGAGTAATTGAAAGCTGACCCATGGGTGCAGTAAAAGGAGAGCACACACAGGGTAATGTAAACCTGACACATGGGTGCAGTAGAAGGAGAGCACACACAGAGTACTTGAAACCTGACCCATGGGTGCAGTAGAAGAGGAGCACACACAGTAATGCAAACCTCACCCATGGCTGCAGAGGAAGGAGAGCACACACAGAGTAATGTAAACCTGACCCATTAGTGCAGTAGAAGGAAAGCACACACAGAGTTATGTAAACCTGACCGAAGAGAGCAGTAGAAGGAGAGCACACGCAGAGTAATGTAAACCTGACCCATTGGAGCAGTAGAAGTAGAGCACACGCAGAGTAATGTAAATCTGAGCAATGGTTGCAGTAGAAAGAGAGCACACACACAGAGTAATGTGAACCTGACTCATGGGTGCAGTGGAAGGAGAGCACACACAGAGTAATGTAAACCTGACCCACGGGTGCAGTAGAAGGAGAGCACACACAGAGTAATGTAAACCTGACCCACGGGTGCAGTAGAAGGAGAGCACACATAGAGTAATGTAAACCTGATCCATAGCTGCAGTAGGAGAAGAGCACACTCAAAGAAATGTAAACCTGACCCAAGGGTGCAGTAGATGGAGAGCACACTCAGGGTGATGTGAACCTGACCCACGGGTGCAGTGGAAAGAGAACACACACAGAGTATTGTAAACCTGACCCACGGGTGCAGTAGAAGGAGAGCACACACAGAGTAATGTAAACCTGACCCACGGATGCAGCAGAAGGAGAGCGCACTCGGAGTAATGTAAGCATGACCCACGGGTGCAGTAGAAGGATTGCACACACAAAGTAATGTAAACCTGACGCATGGGTGCAGTAGAAGGAGAGCACACACAGAGTAATGTCAACTTGACCCATGGGTGCAGTAGAAGGAGAGCAGACACAGAGTAATGTAAACCTGACCCATGGGTGCAGTAGAAAGAGAGCACAAACAGGGTAATGTAAACCTGACCCACGGGTCCAGTAGAAAGAGAGCACACACAGAGTAATGAAAACCTGACCCACGGGTGCAGTAGAAGGAGTGTAAACACAGAGTAATGTAAACCTGACCCAGGGGTCCAGTAGAAAGAGAGCACACACAAAGTAATGTAAACCTGATCCACGGGAGCAGTAGAAGGAGAGCACACACAGAGTAATGTAAACCTGACCCACGGGTGCAGTAGAAGGAGTGTAAACACAGAGTAATGTAAACCAGACCCATGGGTGCAGTAGAAGGAGAGCATATACAGAGTAATGTAAACCTGACTCACGGGTGCAGTATAAGGAGAGCACACTCAGGGTAATGTAAACCTGACCCACGGGTGCAGTAGAAGCAGAGGACACCCAGAGTACTGTAAACATGACCCACGGGTGCAGTCAAAGGACAGCACACACAGAGTAATGTCAACCTGACCCATGGGTGCAGAGAAAGGAGAACACACACAGAGTAATGTAAACCTGACCCATGGGTACAAAGGAAGGAGAGCACACACAGAGTAATGTAAACCTGACCCACGAGAGCAGTGGAAAGAGAGCATACTCTGGGTAAAGTGAACCTTACCCATGGGTGCAGTAGAAGGAGAGCACATACATGGTAATGTAAACCTGACCCATGGGTGCAGTAAAAGGAGAGCACACTATGAGTACTTGAAACCAGACCCATGGGTGTTGTAGAAAGAGAGCACACACAGTAATGCAAACCTGACCCATGGCTGCAGTGGAAAGAGAGCACACACAGAGTAATGTAAACCTGACCCATGGCTGCAGTGGAAGAAGAGCACACACAGAGTAATGTAAACCCGACCCATGGCTGCAGTGGAAGGAGAGCACACACAGAGTAATGTAAACCTGACCCACAGGTGAAGTTGAAGGAGAGCACACACAGAGTAATGTAAACCTGACCCATTGGTGCTGTAGAAGGAGAGCACTCACAGAGTAATGTAAACCTGACCCATTCGTCGGTAGAAGGAGAGCGCACACAGAGTAATGTTAACCTGACCGAAGGGAGCAGCAGAATGAGAGCACAGTCAGAGTAATGTCAACCTGACTCACCGGTGCAGGAGAAGGAGAGCACACACAGAGTAATGTAAACCTGACCCACGGGTGCAGTAGAAGGAGAGCACACGCAGAGTAATGTAAATCTGAGCAATGGGTGCGGTAGAAAGAGAACACTCAAAGTAATGTTAACTTGACCCACGGGTGCAGTAGAAGGAGAGGGCACACAAAGAAATGTGAACGTGACTCATGGGTGCAGTGGAAGGAGAGCACACACAGAGTAATTTAAACCTGACCCATGGGTGCAGTTGAAGGAGAGCACACAAGCAGAGTAATTTAAACCTGACCCATGGGTGCAGTAGGAGAAGAGAACACTCGAAGAAATGTAAACCTGACCCACAGGTGCAGTAGAAGGAGAGCACACATGGAGTAATTTAAACCTGACCCATGGGTGCAGTTGAAGGAGAGCACACAAGCAGAGTAATTTAAACCTGACCCATGGGAGCAGTAGAAGGAGAGGACACAGAGTAATGTAAACCTGACCCACCGGTGCAGGAGAAAGAGAGCACACACAGAGTAATGTCAACCTGACCCATGGGTGCAGAGGAAGGAGCGCACACCCAGAGTAATGTAAACCTGACCCATGGGTGCAGTAGAAGGAGAGCACACGCAGAGTAATGTAAATCTGAGCAATGGTTGCAGTAGAAAGAGAGCACACACACAGAGTAATGTGAACCTGACTCATGGGTGCAGTGGAAGGAGAGCACACACAGAGTAATGTAAACCTGACCCACGGGTGCAGTAGAAGGAGAGCACACACAGAGTAATGTAAACCTGACCCACGGGTGCAGTAGAAGGAGAGCACACATAGAGTAATGTAAACCTGATCCATAGCTGCAGTAGGAGAAGAGCACACTCAAAGAAATGTAAACCTGACCCAAGGGTGCAGTAGATGGAGAGCACACTCAGGGTGATGTGAACCTGACCCACGGGTGCAGTGGAAAGAGAACACACACAGAGTATTGTAAACCTGACCCACGGGTGCAGTAGAAGGAGAGCACACACAGAGTAATGTAAACCTGACCCACGGATGCAGCAGAAGGAGAGCGCACTCGGAGTAATGTAAGCATGACCCACGGGTGCAGTAGAAGGATTGCACACACAAAGTAATGTAAACCTGACGCATGGGTGCAGTAGAAAGAGAGCACACACAGAGTAATGTAAACCTGGCCCACGGGTGAAGTAGAAGGAGAGCACACACAGAGTAATGTAAACTTGACCCATGGGTGCAGTAGAAGGAGAGCAGACACAGAGTAATGTAAACCTGACCCATGGGTGCAGTAGAAAGAGAGCACACACAGAGTAATGTAAACCTGACCCACGGGTGCAGTAGAAGGAGTGTAAACACAGAGTAATGTAAACCTGACCCAGGGGTCCAGTAGAAAGAGAGCACACACAAAGTAATGTAAACCTGATCCACGGGAGCAGTAGAAGGAGAGCACACACAGAGTAATGTAAACCTGACCCACGGGTGCAGTAGAAGGAGTGTAAACACAGAGTAATGTAAACCAGACCCATGGGTGCAGTAGAAGGAGAGCATATACAGAGTAATGTAAACCTGACTCACGGGTGCAGTATAAGGAGAGCACACTCAGGGTAATGTAAACCTGACCCACGGGTGCAGTAGAAGCAGAGGACACCCAGAGTACTGTAAACATGACCCACGGGTGCAGTCAAAGGAGAGCACACACAGAGTAATGTCAACCTGACCCATGGGTGCAGAGGAAGGAGAGCACACACAGAGTAATGTAAACCTGACCCATGGGTACAAAGGAAGGAGAGCACACACAGAGTAATGTAAACCTGACCCACGGGAGCAGTGGAAAGAGAGCATACTCTGGGTAAAGTGAACCTTACCCATGGGTGCAGTAGAAGGAGAGCACATACAGGGTAATGTAAACCTGACCCATGGGTGCAGTAAAAGGAGAGCACACTATGAGTACTTGAAACCAGACCCATGGGTGTTGTAGAAAGAGAGCACACACAGTAATGCAAACCTGACCCATGGCTGCAGTGGAAAGAGAGCACACACAGAGTAATGTAAACCTGACCCATGGCTGCAGTGGAAGAAGAGCACACACAGAGTAATGTAAACCCGACCCATGGCTGCAGTGGAAGGAGAGCACACACAGAGTAATGTAAACCTGACCCACAGGTGAAGTTGAAGGAGAGCACACACAGAGTAATGTAAACCTGACCCATTGGTGCTGTAGAAGGAGAGCACTCACAGAGTAATGTAAACCTGACCCATTCGTCGGTAGAAGGAGAGCGCACACAAAGTAATGTTAACCTGACCGAAGGGAGCAGCAGAATGAGAGCACAGTCAGAGTAATGTAAACCTGACTCACCGGTGCAGGAGAAGGAGAGCACACACAGAGTAATGTAAACCTGACCCACGGGTGCAGTAGAAGGAGAGCACACGCAGAGTAATGTAAATCTGAGCAATGGGTGCGGTAGAAAGAGACCACTCAAAGTAATGTTAACCTGACCCACGGGTGCAGTAGAAGGAGAGGGCACACAAAGAAATGTGAACGTGACTCATGGGTGCAGTGGAAGGAGAGCACACACAGAGTAATTTAAACCTGACCCATGGGTGCAGTTGAAGGAGAGCACACAAGCAGAGTAATTTAAACCTGACCCATGGGTGCAGTAGGAGAAGAGAACACTCGAAGAAATGTAAACCTGACCCACAGGTGCAGTAGAAGGAGAGCACACATGGAGTAATTTAAACCTGACCCATGGGTGCAGTTGAAGGAGAGCACACAAGCAGAGTAATTTAAACCTGACCCATGGGAGCAGTAGAAGGAGAGGACACAGAGTAATGTAAACCTGACCCACCGGTGCAGGAGAAAGAGAGCACACACAGAGTAATGTCAACCTGACCCATGGGTGCAGAGGAAGGAGCGCACACCCAGAGTAATGTAAACCTGACCCATGGGTGCAGTAGAAGGAGAGCACACGCAGAGTAATGTAAATCTGAGCAATGGTCGCAGTAGAAAGAGAGCACACACACAGATATTGTGAACCTGACTCATGGGTGCAGTGGAAGGAGAGCACACACAGAGTAATGTAAACCTGACCCACGGATGCAGTAGAAGGAGAGCACACATACAGTAATGTAAACCTGACCCACCGGTGCAGGAGAAAGAGAGCACACACACAGATATTGTGAACCTGACCCATAAGTGCAGAGGAAGGAGCGCACACACAGAGTAATGTAAACCTGACACATGGGTGCAGTAGAAAAAGAGCACACAGAGTAATGTAAACCTGACTCATGGGTGCAGTAGAAGGAGAGCACACACAGAGTAAGGTAAACCTGACCGAAGGGAGCAGCAGAATGAGAGCACAGTCAGAGTAATGTCAACCTGACTCACCGGTGCAGGAGAAGGAGAGCACACACAGAGTAATGTAAACCTGACCCACGGGTGCAGTAGAAGGAGAGCACACGCAGAGTAATGTAAATCTGAGCAATGGGTGCGGTAGAAAGAGAGCACTCAAAGTAATGTAAACCTGACACATGGGTGCAGTAGAAAAAGAGCACACAGAGTAATGTAAACCTGACTCATGGGTGCAGTAGAAGGAGAGCACACACAGAGTAAGGTAAACCTGACCCATGGGTGCAATAGAAAGAGAGCACACAGTGTAATGTAAACCTGACCCAGGGGAGCAGTGGAAGGAGAGCATACTCAGGGTGAAGTCAACCTGACCCACGGGTGCAGTAGAAGGAGAGCACACACAGAGTAATTGAAACCTGACCCATGGGTGCAGTAAAAGGAGAGCACACACAGGGTAATGTAAACCTGATCCATGGGTGCAGTAGAAGGAGAGCACACACAGAGTACTTGAAACCTGACCCATGGGTGCAGTAGAAGGAGAGCTCACACAGTAATGCAAACCTGACCCATGGCTGCAGTGGAAGGAGAGCACACACAGAGTAATGTAAACCTGACCCACAGGTGCAGTTGAAAGAGAGCACACACAGAGTAATTTAAACCTGACCCATGGGTGCAATAGAAGGAGAGCACACACAGAGAAATGTAAACCTGACCCATGGGTGCAGTACAAGGAGAGCACAAACAGAGTAATGTAAACCTGACCCACGGGTGCAGTAGAAGGAGAGCACACACAGGGTAATGTTAACCTGACCCACGTGTGCAGTCGAAGGAGAGCACACTCAGGGTAATGTAAACCTTACCCACGAGTGCAGTAGAAGGAGAGCACACTCAGGGTAATGTAAACCTGACCCACGTGTGCAGTCGAAAGAGAGGACACAGAGTAATGTAAACCTGACCCACCGGTGCAGGAGAAAGAGAGCACACACAGAGTAATGTCAACCTGACCCATGGGTGCAGAGGAAGGAGCGCACACACAGAGTAATTTAAACCTGACCCATGGGTGCAGAGGAAGGAGAGCACACGCAGAGTAATGTACATCTGAGCAATGGTTGCAGTAGAAAGAGAGCACACACACAGAGTAATGTGAACCTGACTCATGGGTGCAGGGGAAGGAGAGCACACACCGAGTAATCTTAACCTGACCCCGGGTGCAGTAGAAGGACAACACACTCGGAGTAATGTAAACCTGACCTACGGGTGCAGTAGAAAGAGAGCACACACAGGATAATGTAAACCTGACCCACGGGTCCAGTAGAAAGAGAACACACAAAGAGTAATATAAACCTGATCCACGGGAACAGTAGAAAAAGAGCACACACAGAGTAATGTAAACCTGATCCATGGGTGCAGTAGAAGGAGAGCACACACAGGGTAATGTAAACCTGACCCACGGGTCCAGTAGAAAGAGAGCACACACAAAGTAATGTAAACCTGATCCACGGGAGCAGTAGAAGGAGAGCACACACAGAGTAATGTAAACCTGACCCACGGGTGCAGTTGAAGGAGAGCACACTCAGGGTAATGTAAACCTGACCCACGGGTGCAGTTGTAGGAGAGCACAATCAGGGTAATGTAAACCTGACCCATGGGTGCAGTAGAAGGAGAGCACACACAGAGTAATCTAAACCTGACCCATGGGTGCAGTAGAAGGAGAGGACACAGAGTAATGTAAACCTGACCCACCGGTGCAGGAGAAGGAGAGCACACACAAAGTAATGTAAACCTGACCCACGGGTGCAGTAGAAAGAGAGCACACACAGGGTAATGTAAACCTGACTCACCGGTGCTGGAGAAGGAGAGCACACACAAAGTAATGTAAACCTGACCCATGGGTGCAGAGGAAGGAGCGCACACACAGAGTAATTTAAACCTGACCCATGGGTGCAGTAGAAGGAGAGCACACGCAGAGTAATGTAAATCTGAGCAATGGTTGCAGTAGAAAGAGAGCACACACACAGAGTAATGTGAACCTGACTCATGGGTGCAGTGGAAGGAGAGCACACACAGAGTAATGTAAAGCTGACCCACGGGTGCAGTAGAAGGAAAGCACACATAGAGTAATGTGAACCTGACCCACCGGTGCAGGAGAAAGAGAGCACACACAGAGTAATGTCAACCTGACCCATAAGTGCAGAGGAAGGAGCGCACACACAGAGTAATGTAAACCTGACTCATGGGTGCAGTATAAGGAGAGCACACACAGAGTAATGTAAACCTGACCCACGGGTGCAGTAGAAGGAGAGCACACACAGAGTAATGTCAACCTGACCCATAAGTGCAGAGGAAGGAGCGCACACACAGAGTAATGTAAACCTGACTCATGGGTGCAGTATAAGGAGAGCACACACAGAGTAATGTAAACCTGACCCACGGGTGCAGTAGAAGGAGAGCACACACAGAGTAATGTAAACCTGACCCAGGGGTGCAATAGAAAAAGAGCACACACCGAGTAATCTTAACCTGACCCCGGGTGCAGTAGAAGGACAACACACTCAAAGTAATGTAAACCTGACCCACGGGTGCAGTAGAAGGAGAGCACACACAGGGTAATGTAAACCTGACCCACGGGTCCAGTAGAAAGAGAGCACACACAAAGTAATGTAAACCTGATCCACGGGAGCAGAAGAAAAAGAGCACACACAGAGTAATGTAAACCTGACCCATGGGTGCAGTAGAAGGAGAGCACACACAGGGTAATGTAAACCTGACCCACGGGTCCAGTAGAAAGAGAGCACACACAGAGTAATGTAAACCTGACCCATGTGTGCAGTAGAAAGAGAGCACACACAGAGTAATGTAAACCTGACCCATGTGTGCAGTAGAAAGAGAGCAGACACAGAGTAATGTAAACCTGACCCACGGGTGCAGTTGAAGGAGAGCACACTCAGGGTAATGTAAACCTGACCCACGGGTGCAGTTGAAGGAGAGCACACTCAGGGTAATGTAAACCTGACCCACGGGTGCAGTAGAAGGAGAGCACACACAGAGTAATGTAAACCTGACCCACGGGTGCAGTAGAAGGAGAGCACACACAGAGTAATGTAAACCTGACCCACAGGTGCAGTAGAAGGAGAGCACACACAGAGTAATGTAAACCTGACCCACGGGTGCAGTCGAAGGAGAGCACACTCAGGGTAATGTAAACCTGACCCACGGGTGCAGTAGAAGGAGAGCACACACAGAGTAATGTAAACCTGACCCACGGGTGCAGTAGAAGGAGAGCACACTCAGGGTAATGTAAACCTGACCCACGGGTGCAGTAGAAGGAGAGCACACACAGGGTAATGTAAACGTGACCCACGGGTGCAGTAGAAGGAGAGCACACACAGGGTAATGTAAACGTGACCCACGGGTGCAGTAGAAGGAGAGCAGACACAGAGTAATGTAAACCTGACCCACGGGTGCAGTAGAAGGAGAGCACACACAGAGTAATGTAAACCTGACCCACGGGTGCAGTAGAAGGAGAGCACACACAGAGTAATGTAAACCTGACCCACAGGTGCAGTAGAAGGAGAGCACACACAGAGTAATGTAAACCTGACCCACGGGTGCAGTCGAAGGAGAGCACACTCAGGGTAATGTAAACCTGACCCACGGGTGCAGTAGAAGGAGAGCACACACAGAGTAATGTAAACCTGACCCACGGGTGCAGTAGAAGGAGAGCACACTCAGGGTAATGTAAACCTGACCCACGGGTGCAGTAGAAGGAGAGCACACACAGAGTAATGTAAACCTGACCCACGGGTGCAGTAGAAGGAGAGCACACTCAGGGTAATGTAAACCTGACCCACGGGTGCAGTAGAAGGAGAGCACACACAGAGTAATGTAAACCTGACCCACAGGTGCAGTAGAAAGAGAGCACACACAGAGTAATGTAAACCTGACCCACGGGTGCAGTCGAAGGAGAGCACACTCAGAGTAATGTAAACCTGACCCACGGGTGCAGTAGAAGGAGAGCACACACAGAGTAATGTAAACCTGACCCACGGGTGCAGTAGAAGGAGAGCACACTCAGGGTAATGTAAACCTGACCCACGGGTGCAGTAGAAGGAGAGCACACACAGAGTAATGTAAACCTGACCCACGGGTGCAGTAGAAGGAGAGCACACTCAGGGTAATGTAAACCTGACCCACAGGTGCAGTAGAAGGAGAGCAGACACAGAGTAATGTAAACCTGACCCACGGGTGCAGTAGAAGTAGAGCACACACAGGGTAATGTAAACCTGACCCACGGGTGCAGTAGAAGGAGAGCAGACACAGAGTAATGTAAACCTGACCCACGGGTGCAGTAGAAGGAGAGCACACTCAGGGTAATGTAAACCTGACCCACGGGTGCAGTAGAAGGAGAGCACACTCAGGGTAATTTAAACCTGACCCACGGGTGCAGTAGAAGGAGAGCACACACAGGGTAATGTAAACCTGACCCACGGGTGCAGTAGAAGGAGAGCAGACACAGAGTAATGTAAACCTGACCCACGGGTGCAGTAGAAGGAGAGCACACATAGACGCCAATTCTCACGCATTCGGTGTAGGTCTCACATATTTTAGGCTTATCAAAAATACTTATTAATGAGATTCTCTGAAATCCTTGTCTCACTTGCGTACAGGTGCTTGAGAATTCCTGAGTCGTAATTAATTTCTGTGTCACTAGTGGGTAAATCCAGCGTAATGCAAGTGACACTGATGAACTAAATGCACAATGACTTCAATTCCGCTTGTGAATTTCTCCAGTGTGCGTTGATTGAAAAATTGCTAACTATGGCACAGCAACGTGAAGAGGCAAGAGACTCGAATGCGTGAGCCTTTGCTTCTCTGGTATCATCCTGTATTCCTCATATTTTTGTCATATGATCATTTGCTCTTCATTTGTTAATTATGCTGCGCTGCTGCCGGTAGACGATTGGCCATATGCTACAAACGCTGTCTCTGTTATGCGAACACGCAGATATCTTGGTCGGGAAAGCCAAGGTTGACAGAAAGAGTTGATAAGCAGCTTCATAGCACGGTTTAGCGAGACTGTGGTTGTTAGGCTTAGTGACGCCCAGCAATAACTGAAAGCATATTTCATTTGCGCACTGTTACTGTGTGGGGGGAGAAATCATTCACGAGGATTTATAAAGTTCATACAGCAGTAAGTTCGAAAATCTATGCAGTGTTGTTTTTAACGCAGTGCACAATGTGTGTCTACGTGAATCACTGTCGGCATCAGCTAAAGCGTAATCTATAAATTATTCTGTTTATTAAAAAAGTAAATGATTATCATTTTAAAAAATAAAATTACAATGAGGGATAATAATTGATCATGACAGAATTTTTACTCCCCTCTCCGTCACAATGATGGACAATCAGAAAGTGTAGCGCCACCTCTGCTGCCGAGCGACAAATACATCAGCAAGGGGCTTCTCACAACACAAAAACACACACGCACATCTACGACTTAAACACCAGACACACACAGCTGGTCCCAGAGAAATATCAAACTCTGTTCCGACAACCAAAATGAAGAGATACACGATAAAAATTACATTCTGAATGCTCCTGAAAATATTTGTTTCGAATGGGTTAGACTTTTTTTAAAATGCTGCAATCCCAATGAAATATTGGAATCTATCATAAAAGATAAGCTGGACTTATTTCTTGAACGTAACAGTATCTTGAGGGATAGCCAACATGGTTTTCTTAAGGGAAGGTCATGCCTGAAAAACCTGGAATTTTTTTGAAGAGGCCACCAAGATTTATGACTTGAGCAGGGCTTATGACATCATATACTTGGATTTTCAGAAAGAATTTGATACAGTACCGCATAAGAGACTAATTTTAAAAATTAGCTCCATTGGAGATACAGGAGGTATTCTGGAGTGGATTCAAAACTGGTTACAGGACAGAACACAAAGAGTGGTGGTCAGTGGTATCTCATCTGAGTTAGGTATGGTGGGGAGTGGTGTCCCCCAGGGATCGGTGTTGGGACCCCTGCTGTTCCTCATTTACATTAATGACTTTGATAGGAATATTGGGCCTCATGCAAGAAGCACTTGTACGAACAGATTCTTTCTTAAATGGTTCGTGCAAGTGATTTAGGAGAAACTGCCTCATTCACCGATTTTCTTGTATTTTTAATCTTCTCTCAGGCACGAACAAATTTTACAAGTGCTCCAGACCTGACATAAGAGTTTTGCACGATTGGTCTGCTGTTATCCAAACCTAAGTTTTTCACTAAAGGATTGTATTCCTTGTAACTCTGAAGCAATTTTGAGTTTTAAAATCAAATATAAATTACACATCATTATGTATCCTGTTTAACTCTGCAATTTGAATTATAAATTATATTTTTATTCACATAGCCTGATATCATCGTTAATTAGGGCCCGAGCAACGACTGCAAGTCGTCCGCGGAGGACCCTATTGAAATCATGCTGTTTATTACTATGATTATTATTATTATTCCTCCGACATTTCAAGGGCCAATTTCGCCCCTTTCTCAAACTTGAAAACGCTTGTAATTTTCCAGATTCGTCCGGCCACATCCGAAATGTAATATTTTTGGGTGTTCGTTCACGGTTGACACAAAATGCCAAAATAGCGCCCCCTAAACACGTTTCAAAATTCCCATAGGGAAATTCGATGACTTTCTTGTAGGCAAACAAAATTCGGTAGGCATGTGTATCATAGCCAAACATACAAAAAATTTCATAGCAGCCAAACCTTAACCTCACAGGAAGTCGGCAATTTTGATTTGAATTTTAAAACGAACTCCTCCTAGGGATTTCGCTTGATCAACTTCAAATTTGGTACAGATCATCGAGAGACTAAGCTGAGTAAAAGTTGTGCTCTGCATGTCTGTCCGTCAAAGGGCGTGGCTGCTAGGGCGTGACAAAGTTTGGCGACTCGACCAAAAAATTTCAAAATGCTCTCACGCCCATATACTTGATCTTAGCAGCTTCAGACTTGCTGGCCATGATGATGTTTCTGCCCTAAACGTCCCCATATTGTAACTTTTCACTTTATTAATAGCACCCCCTGGTGGTAACAGGAAGTGTCTAGTTTTTACTTTGAAAACGAACTCCTCCTAGGGTTTTCTACCGATTGACTTCAAATTTGGTACATATCATCTAGAGACCAAGGCTTGGCTGCTAGGGCGTGTCAAAATTTGGCGACTCGCCCAAAAAATTTCAAAGTGCTCTCATGACATCATACTTCACCATAGAACCTTCAATTTTGCTGGAAATGATGATGGCTCTACCCTGAACAACACATAGTTGAATCCATCAAATTCATTCCACTTCTAAAACATGCAAAACAAGTTGCTGAAGCTACAATATGAATGCTGTTAAGCTGAAAGTAATGGCATTTGTGTGGCAATGCAGCGAAGATGGATCCCTCGCCATGAAAATACAAAACCCAAAACCAGTGAAGTTGGCACGTTATGTAAATCGTAGATAAAAACAGAATACAATGATTTGCAAATACTTTTCAACTTATATTCAATTGAATACACTGCAAAGACAAGATGTTTAATGTTCAAAGTGAGAAACTTTTTTTTTTTCGCAAATAATCATCAACTTAGAATTTAATGGCAGCAACACACAGCAAAAAAGTTGGCACAGGGGCCTTTTTACCACTGTTTTACATCACCTTTCCTTTTAACGACACTCAGTAAACGTTTGGGAACTGAGGAGACCAAATTTTGAAGCTTTTCAGGTGGAACCCTTTCCCATTCTTGCTTGATGTACAGCTTAAGTTGTTTAACAGTCTGGGGTCTCCGTTGTTGTATCTTACGCTTCATAATGCGCCACACATTTACAATGGGAGACAGGTCTGGACTACAGGCAGGCCAGTCTAGTACCCGCACTCTTTTACTACGGAGCCATGCTGTTGTAACACGTGCAAAATGTGGCTTGGCATTGTCTTGCTGAAATAAGCAGGGGCGTCCATGAAAAAGACGTTGCTTGGATGGCAACATATGTTGCTCCAAAACATTTATATACCCTTCAGCAGTAATGGTGCCTTCACATATGTGTAAGTTGCCCATGCCTTGGGCACTAATACACCCCCATACCATCACAGATGCTGGCTTTTGAACTTTGCGCCTATAACAGTCCGGATGGTTCTTTTCCTCTTTGGTCCGGAGGACATGACGTCCACAGTTTCCAAAAACAATTTGAAATGTGGACTCGTCAGACCACAGAACACTTTTCCACTTTGCATTAGTCCATCTTAGATGAGCTTGGGCCCAGCGAAGCCGACGGTGTTTCTGGGTGCTGTTGATAAATGGCTCTCTCTTTGCATTGTAGAGTTTTAACTTGCACTTGCAGATGTAGCGACGAACTGTAGTTACTGACAGTGGTGTTCTGAAGTGTTCCTGAGCCCATGTGGTGATGTCCTTTACACACTGATGTCGGTTTTTGATGCAGTACCGCCTGAGGGATCGAAGGTCACGGGCATTCAGCGTTGGTTTTCGGCCTTGTCGCTTACGTGCAGTGATTTCTATAGATTCTCTGAACCTTTTGACGATATTACGGACCGTAGATGATGAAATCCCTAAATTTCTTGCAATAGCTTGTTGAGGAATGGTGTTTTTAAACTGTTCGACAATCAGCTCACGCATTTGTTCACTAAGTGGTGACCCTCGCCCCATCCTTGTTTGTGAATGACTGAGCATTTCAGGGAAGCTGCTTTTATACCCAATCATGGCACCCACCTGTTCCCAATTAGCCCGTTCACCTGTGGGATGTTCCAAATAAGTGTTTGATGGGCATTCCTCAACTCTCTCAGTCTTTTTTGCTACTTGTGCCAGCTTTTTTGAAACATGTTGCAGGCATCAAATTCCAAATGAGCTAATATATATTTGCAAAAAATTACGAAGTTTACCTGTTCGAACATGAAGTAACTTGTCTTTGCAGTGTATTCAATTGAATATAGGTTGAAAAGGATTTTCAAATCATTGTATTCTGTTTTTATTTACGATTTACACAACGTGCCAACTTCACTGGTTTTGGGTTTGTACGTTTGTGTTTTTGATGTCTTTAATGAACTCGATTCATCATAAAAATTTATATACTGGTCAAGGATGGCTGTTAAATCTGATAGGGGCATCTCCCATGGGGGAAGCAAAATGTCTCTATAGCGCCCCCTTGTGGAAATAGGAAATGCCATATTTTACATTGTCATTGGCCAATTTGCTCGAAACTTTCCATTTGTGCTGACGGTCTGCCCCTGAATGCACTTCCCCACATTTGGTAACACTCATAGCGTCCCTTGGTGGATGAACTATCAACTTTTCATAACTCCTTCCCGCTTAATCCGATATGCTTGAAAGTTTATCACAGGTTGGTGCCTGTACTTGACCTGTCCACTGGTCGTGAGTGCACACCTGCACCCGTCAGGATCTCACCACTACCCCAACGTGCACAAGGGTGCGAGGGCCCGTTCAACGCTGCTTGCAGCTTTAATTTCCCAATGGTGAAAACGCATCTAACTTTCCACATACGTCCGGCCACATCCGAAATTTGATATTTTTGTGCGGACGCACAGGTGCGACCCCAAATGCCGAAATAGCGCCCCCTAAACACGTTTCAAAATTCCCATAGGGAAATTCGGTTACTTTGTCTTAGGCAGACGAAATTCGATAGTTATATGCTTTGTAACAAGCCATACAAAAAACTTCAGTGAAGCCACGCCCTAAACCCAACAGGAAGTCAGCCATTTTGATTTGAATTTTTGAATTTTAAAACGAACTCCTCCAAGGGATTTCGCCCAATCGACTTTGAATTTGGTATACATCATTGTGAGACCTAGCTGATCAAAAGTTGTGCTCAGCATATCTGTAGGTCATAGGGCGTGGCTGCTAGGGAGTGACAAATTTTAGTGACTTGACAAAAAAATTTCACAATGCTCTCACACCTAAATACTTGATTGGTGTAGCTTCAAACTTGCTGAACAAGATGAAGGCGCCGCCCTGAACGGCCTGATATATTAACTTCCCTCTTTGCTAATAGCGCCCCCCTGTGGTAACAGGAAGTAACCACTCGTTACTTCCACTTGTACTGATGACACAATGTTGAACCCATCAACTTCATTCTACTTCTAAAACATGCAGAACAAGTTGCTGAAGCTACATTATGAACCCTGTGTAGCTACAAGTAATGGCGTCCTTGTGGCAACGCAGTGACTTAGGATCCCTCGCCATGAAAATATGTTTGGGATTCCCAATGCTCTCACGCCCACATACTTGACTGCAGTAGCTTCAAACTTGCTGGTCATGATGATTGCCCCGCCCTGAACGCCCAGATGCATTAACCTCCCACTTTTCTACTAGCCCCCCCCTGTGGTAACAGGAAGTGACCAGTTATTACTTTCACTTGTACTGATGACACATAGTTAAACACATCAACCTCATTCCACTTCTATTACATGCAGATGAAATTAATGAAGCTACCTTACGAATGCTGTGAAGCTACGCATAATGGCATTCGTGTAGTGACGCATTGACTGTCCATCCCTCGTCATGAAAATACGTTCAGGTTTTTGATGCCTTTAATAAACTTGTATCATCATAAAAATTGATAGACAGGTCAAGGGTGGCGAGCTCTCACATCCGATTGGGGCTTTGCCCTTGAGGGCAGCAAAATGCCTCGATAGCGCCCCCTTGAAATTTTCAAAAACCCTTCCCCGTAGGGATTTTTTGGGAGTAGGAAGATGAAAAATGGTAATGTGTATTTGGCCAAGACGTACAAAAAACTCACTGGCATCATTTGTCGACTCAAAACAGGAAGTCGGCCATTTTGATTTTAACGTGTAATTTTTGCCTGATTTCCACATATTGTATTTGAACGCACTCCTCCTCCATCCATTCAAAACCAGATTTATTAATAAATATTGAAAGACCATGCTGATCAAAAGATGTGCTCTGCTGGTCTGTAGGTCAGTGGGCGTGGCTACTAATAGGAGGTGACCAGTTTTTACTTTCACTTGTACTGATGACATATAGTCGAACCCATCAACTTTTTTCCCCCTGTACAACATGTAGAAGAAGTTGCTTAAACTACCTTACGAATGCTGTGATGCTTCGAGTAATGGCGTCAGGTGGCGATGCGGTGACAATGGATCCCTCGCCATGAAAATACGTTTGGGTTTTTGATGTTCTTAATGAATTCGTATCATCATGGAAATTGATATGCCAGTCAAGCCGGTGAGCTCCAACATCTGATTGGGGTGGTGCCCATAAGGGCAGCAAAATGCCTTGATACCGCCCCCTTGAAATTTTTAAAAACCCCTCCCCATAGGGGTTTTTTTGGAATAGGAAAATGAAAATTGATACACGTGTATGTTGCCTATTCGAACAAAAAAAGTCTCTGGCACCATCTGTCAATTCCAAACAGGAAGTCAGCCATTTTGATTTTAATGTGTCATTTTGGCCCGATTTCCACATATTGAATTTTAACCCCTTTCAGTAGATGTAGACGCCTGCGTCGATAGACCTGCAAATTTAAGCACGCTGTTACTGTACTCGATCACTAGATGGCACCCCCGGATCAGTTATTGAATATTCACAAGCAAGCAGACCTCGAACGCAGTTTTCAATATGGGGAAGTTCACTCCACTCCCTGTTTTTCGAGAGTTGCATGAATTAAACTCCTCAGCTAAGCCTGATGTGCAAACTGGTCAATATCCTTGCCCATAGCATCGATCCAGCAGTTTTAAAAAATGATCTTTTGCGACAGAAAAAATCGTTTCCAATGTAGCAACCACTTTAGCAACAGTGAGCCAACGGCATTCCAATTAGTGGTTCAGAAAAATCTGTTTTCTGAAGCAAAAAATTCAACATGGTATTGATTCTCTCACATTCTACTGTCAATTAAAGTCATCCAATGCAAAAAATGCGTAGTTCCCTACCGTGGATTTACGTGTAGATTCCTTCATTGACAAATCCAGCACTTCATTATATCCACCCGAGTACTGGCGTTGATAGCCAATCACTCAATCATACATTCAAGCTCTGCTGCCTAACTGCGCAGTTAGACTTCATGGCCTTGTGAAACTTCCGCGGTAACAATGTATTGATTGGCTCGTTTCTTACCCAATTCCCGAGTGTTTAAACGTTCTACAGTAAGCGAAACACATTGATTGGACAAACACAGAGCATACAAGTTTATGCGTATCAGCATTCTCGGTTGTATCCTGTTTACGTTGCGCGCATTACGCGGCAGAAACAGACGCGATATATCTATATTTATTTATTTATTTATTTATTTATTTACTTTGCACATAGAAAAAAGAAAATACATGATACCAGAATTAAGAACTTTACAAACATAAGATAACAAAAGAGGGGAAAAAAAACTAAACAAAAAAATGTGCAGGAAGAGCCAAAAAAACCCCATCAGGGCTTATCTAGTGGCTTTCCTAAAGTGAAGCAAGCAACGGGAGGGGACAAACAAATCATTAAATAAATAAATACATTAGGTTAAATAGATTAAACTAACAACAGAAAAGAACAGACAGATACATCGAAAAGCTGATCAAAAACCAAACAAAGAAATTATGTAGATGTGTTTTTTAATTGATCCAATAAAAAGAATTTAGTTAAATTTTTAAATGAATAAAAGCTGGAAGAGTTTCTAATGTAATGTGGTAACTGGTTCCAGAAGACAGGACCTCTGTATCTGACTGAAAAACTGGAAAAGGTTGTTCTAGGAAGGGATGGGTGGAGATTGTTAGCTGACCTAGTATTGTAATTGTGAATTTGAAAGTTGAAGTTAAATAAATTTTGAAAACATGGTGGAAGCAGATTGTGAATGGATTGGAAAACAAAACCACATATTAAAAAATTGTTTAAATCAATATACATACATATATATGTATATATATATACATATATAGAAAAACAAAGACGCGCAAAACTGGCCTTGAAGTGTTCAGTTATATTTAGAGGATTTTAATAAGATAAGGACATGGTCAATGAGAATTATTTCGAATGGAACCGGACCGGACGGTTCCTTCTACTGGATACATCGTCTCTGGAGGAGGGATTCGTGAAAAACGGTAGGCTGCTACTTTTGGTTTCTGTTTTGGAATGTATACCGTACTCAACAAAGTCGAATGCCGACGTTTTTCCCTGTTTAAAAGTGAACTGCCCATGCATTTAGGTGGACCCCCTGGTATGGTCATTGCACCGTTCTGTTGAATCTACGGAGGAATATATATTGCTTGATGTTCCCTGAAAGTGGAATGTCTGTTCTGTTAAAATAAGGTATATTTCAGAATTCAGATATTACTGCCCAGGTGAAGAAGTATTACACTTAATTATATTGAAAATACATTTCTTGCATACAAAAGTTATTACAAATATACTTTTACTTTTTGTGCTTAATTTGTAATATATTTAATATATACTTTTAGAAAGTGTTCTTCTTCTTAATCCTGACAAGTATGTATTTCATCAGTATTACATTGCAACAGATTTTTAGTCTCATTCATTTACAGAGGAATAGGGAGGCCTTCTCCCTTGACTCATATAGAAATATGACACAGTTAAAACAGTAAAAAATAAAAAACATTCTGGTGTTGATGTTAACAACAAGCACAAATTCACAATAGCTGCAACCTCATACATGCATGCATCCTTTAAATTTCCAAACAGAGGTCAGCGACATCCGGGCAATGCTAAGAAGGAAATGCAATAACAAGGGCTATGTCAAAGTTAATCAGTGATTATTTTTATAGTGAATTTATGGCTGTTTTTGTTTTATTTTCTTACAAACTTACAAATGTTACTGGAACATTGTTTAATTGCCTGGATACCTCTTTTTTAAGGTTTTATGTTTTAATAAATAAATTTAATTTTGTTTTTTCAATAAATTGAAGTGGATTTCTTTCATTGAACTGATTAGCACACTTTTAGTGTACGAGTGGTACCATAAAGTAAGTAGATTGAAGTGAATGTGGTGACATTAAGTATACTTCTGTACCACTAACACAGTGCACTATACAGTACTAATACCTGCACCACCTACTGCACTTCAAATACACTTCTAAACCATACATCATAGTACAATGATATCATACTTGAAGGACAAACCTTTTGATGCTTTATTTGTGATATTACTTCGCTATAAATGCATTTTTACTAACATAGTAGTGCACTTGAAAAGTAATACAAATAGTCAGAGTGCGCACTTGATCTAAACTGAAGTATGATAAGTTTAATAATAAGTGCATTAAAAATACAATCCTTCACAACTATTAATTTAATTGTAAGGCCTTTTAAGTATATTTTGAACATACTGGTGGTCTAATACAATCATACTGCGAGTGTATTTCAAATCAGGTGACGGTGTACTTGCAGAGGTATACTTTAGTACACTTAAAGTTTGTAAAAAGTTGTTCCAATTTAACATACTATTTACACTTTAAGTGTACTGAAGTGGTACACAAGTAGTACTCAATGACTGCTTAAGCACACTTAATTACACATAAAGGGGGCGAAAAAAGCATACACTATACTTAGTACAGTCTGTAAAATTATAATTCAAGTATAGTATTTCTTCACCTGGGTGAGTTAGTGAATTGTACTTGTTCCTTTATAAGGGTTGAAATGAGGTCGTGAGTTTGGGAACTGGTAACTTCCATTTCAGGGTGAATTTTCTGACTTTTTAATCAGCAGTTTATAAAATGCAATGCTTGTTTGTGCTGGCCTGGGAGACTTAGAAGAAAAATGGACTAAACTCTAAACCTTATTATGGAGAAAAGGTATGTTTTGTGTTTGGAGAGGTTACTGGTGACCACTGATATTCAACTGCACTGATATTGATAAATTCATACTAAACTCAACCAGAAAATCATTTGTTCATATTAAATTTCATGCCTTAAAACTTTATTTGTGTTAAATACATGATTTTTTAAATATTTGACAGTACACCATTTTGAGACTTAGGGGAGACACTTGGGTAGCTGTATAATTTGGCTAATAGCATGTAAGTGATCTAGAATGTATTGTTGAGGATGAATTCTACTTGTGCTCAAGGAGTTTATGATACCAGAAATGTAGAGTTTTAAGCCCCAGCAGTTTTTCAATCCTCAGAATTATTTTTTTTGCAGTTTCAATGGTGAATTCTCATGAAGATTTTTTATGTTTGCAGCTCATTTTCTCTACCAAAATCATGAAAATAAACTGAAATACAATGTAATTCTAAATGCTGTAAGTGTCTTTTGAGCCACAATTTTCCTCTTTATGAAGCTTAAATCTTGAATTATACAGCATTAAAGTGGGTATCCCATAAATATCCAAATTTGGCTTCTGCACAAAGGGGTTAACGAACTCCTCCGAGCGATTCCGTCCAATCAACCTAATATTTTTTTCAGATCATCAAGAGACCATGCTGACCAGAAGTAGTGCTCTGCATGTCTGTCGCTAAATGGGCCTGGCCGCCATGGTGCCCCATTTCAGATGCCTCGCCAAACACATTCGAGCTGCTCTCTCTCCCTCATACTTCATCCAAATGGATTCAAAATTCCTGTACATGGTAAAAGCCCCACCCTGAAGGCCTCGATGTGCTGCTAAACAATCTAGCTCATCGCGCCCCCTTATGGAAACAGAAAATGCCACATTTTACGTTGAAATTGGCAGATTTGCTCAAAACTTAACATTTGTGCTTAGGGTCTGCCCCTGAATGCACCTGCCCAAATTTGGTTACGCTCTGAGCGCCTTCTGGTGGATGAAGTATCAACTTATCATAACTCCTTCAGCTTTGTCTGAATCGCTCGACACTTTTCCTCAGGTTGGGGCCGGCACTTGACCTGTCCAATGGTCGTGAGTGCACAGCTGCACTCAGGATCTCACCACAACCCCAATGTGCGCATGGGGGCGAGGGCCCGTTCAACGCTGCTTGCAGCTTTAATTTCAATGTATAATTGATGCTTTTGGATAACACTTCAATATCAATATTGTAATGAGAATAGAGGCCACTAGATGGCAGTATTTACCTTTTTTTTTATTCAGCTCAGACTGGGGTTATGTTTGGACATGTTTCAGACATGTCTGGGGCAAGTCACCGAAAATTAAAAAAAAGAGGTCTAAATGTGGGTGGGGTCTGCAAAAGGGTATATATGGAGAAGAATTGAGACAGTAGAGTAGTAGGAGAAATTGCAAGAAGAAGGATACGTGTGACCAGACCTGTCATTTCTGTTCAAGACCTGTGAAGTTTCTTTTGTGGATTTTTGCCTGTGTTTGAGCATTTTCCTTACCCAGGACATCACCAGGAAACTGTAAATATTTCTGTTTTTTTGTATTCAATCTTGGTCAGAATATTAGTTTAGTCATTAGTCAGCAGTTTAGTTGCCTTTGTTTAATTAAATGTGTTTGAGTTTTAAAACTGTATCTGTCATCCCTTGCTGTTGCTGTTGTGTTGTAATGTAATAACAAATTGGGGCCATAACAAATTGGGGGCTCGTCCGGGATAGAACATTGTGTGAGTAATTTATTGAAAATCTAACATTTCAAATTGAAAAATTGATTTTTTTAATTGAATACATATATATTGACAACAGCAATGGATGATTTCTTGGGATCACCAACCGTAGGGGTTTTGAAGTCTTTTTAAAAGACAGAACTGTTGGAAATTTGCAGACATTTGGAGCTGACAGAGGTAAAACCAGCCATGCGAAAAGCAAGACTGGCTAGAGAGATAGTTGAATATTACATTGATGAAAATGTGTTTGCACCAGGAGATCTGGAACAGTTTCCAGTGGAAAATCCAAATATAGAAATGGAACTTAAATTAAAAATGCAAGAGATTGAAATGGAAGAAAAAGAAAAACAAAGGCAGTTTGAGTTGGAAAAATTAGCAAGAGAAGAGAAAAAAGAAAGGGAGGAAAAAGAGAAAGAAAGGGCAGAAAGAGAAAAAGAAAGGGAGGAAAAAGAGAAACAAAGAGAATTTGAGAGGGAAGAAAAAGAAAAACAAAGAGAATTTGAGAGAGAGAAAGAGGAAAGAGCAGAAAGAGAGAGACAGAGACAGAGAGATTTTGAATTAGAGAAATTCGATAGAGAAGAAAGACTCCAAATGGAGCAACTAAAAATTAAAATTGAAACTAAAAATAAATTTTGTGCCAGTCAGGAGGTAAAACTGGTGCCTCCATTTTCGGAAAAGGACGTTGACAACTATTTCCAGTGTTTTGAAAAGGTAGCAAAGAGTTGCCAGTGGCCAAAGGAACACTGGCCTCTGATGTTGCAAACTGTCCTCAAGGGTAAAGCTCAACAAGCCTATTCGGCTTTGTCTGCAGATGATTCCTCTGATTATGAGGTTGTCAAGAAGATTATTTTGAGAGCTTATGAGTTGGTTCCAGAGGCTTACCGACAGAAATTCAGAGGTCTGAATAAATCTGAAAATCAGACTTATGTTGAATTTGCTAATGAAAAGCAGGTTTGCTTTGAGCGCTGGTGTACTTCTATGGAGGTCAAGGATGATTTCAACTCACTACAAGAGATGGTGTTAGTTGAAGAATTCAAGAACTGTGTTAAGGATGATGTTAAGACCTACCTTAATGAGAAGCAAGCACTGAATTTGCAATCAGCTGCCAAATTTGCAGATGAATATGTTCTCACACATAAGTCCAAATTTCAGTCTAGCAGTAACAATAGATGGTCCCAATTTCAGAAAAAGGGTTATGGTGATACCCAAGATTCCTCACCCAAAGACAAATCTGGTGATGGTGCTCAGAAATCCAGTAACAGGTCTGATCAAAGTGTGAAAGCTGACAGTGACAAAAGTGGTCTAGTTTGCAGTTATTGCAAGAAATCTGGTCATGTTACAACTAACTGTTGGTTCCTTAAAGCTAAGAAAGAAAAAGAAAAGGATACCAAACCAAATGCCTTTGTGAAAACAAGGTTAGAAACCCCTGTAGTAGATAACCGATCTGCTAAATTGCCTGCTTCTTGTGGGGCTAAAAAGCCTAATACAGCTGACTTTGTGAGGGAGGAATTTCTTCCATTTGTGTCAGAGGGATTTGTGGCTCTGAATGAGCATACTACTCCTGTCCCCATATATATCCTAAGGGATACCGGAGCTTCTCAGTCACTTTTGTTGATGGACTCCTTGGAGTTACGTGGTGAGACCGCTTCAGGGGATTTCATACTTGTACAAGGTATTGAAGGGAGGACTGTATCTGTACCCCTGCGCTCTATATTCTTGAAGTCAGATTTAGTTACAGGACAGGTAAAGGTGGGACTTATGTCAAGTCTACCTATAAAGGGTGTTTCTCTGTTGCTAGGTAATGACCTGGCTGGGGGCAAAGTAGTTCCCCCTGTAAATCTTACTTCACAGCCGAGCACTGAAGATGGGGATGAGGACCCATCTCTGTATCCTTCTTGCGCAGTGACTCGTGCTATGGCCAAGAACGCTAAAGAAGAAGATGTTGTGGTGCCGTCCAGTACATTGAATAGTCAGGACTCAGGTGTTTCGCCTCATGACTCTGATTGGCCTGCTATGGTTTCTCCGTTTGAGAACTTATCAAACACTTTTATCAGTTCATTGTTCAGCCAGCCAGATAGGTTTGGTGATTCTGATGTGTCTGGAGACTTGTCTCTGTCCAGAAAGCGGTTGATTGAGGAGCAAACTAATGATCCTGAAATTTGTGTACTAAAGAGGAGAGCCCTTCCTAATAAAGAAATAGATGCAGTTCCAGTTGGGTATTATCTCAAGGATGGTGTGTTGATGCGGAAGTGGCGCCCTCCTGATATCCCTGCCAATGCAGATTGGGCAGTGGTCAGGCAAATTGTTGTTCCGAAGGTCTATAGGAATGAGATCTTAACAATAGCTCATAGTTTACCTTTAGGAGGTCATCTTGGTGTTAACAAGACTGTTGATAAGATCATGAAACACTTCTTTTGGCCTGGGCTTCGAAAAGACGTTTCCAACTTCTGCAAAACCTGTCACACTTGTCAGGTAGTTGGAAAACACCAGTTAGACCCACCTGTAGCTCCATTGCAGCCTATCCCAGCATTTGGGGAGCCATTCTCTAGGGTCATTGTTGATTGCGTTGGTCCATTACCCAAGACTAGATCTGAAAATCAGTACTTGTTGACAATCATGTGTGCATCTACGAGATTCCCCGAAGCCATACCTCTACGTAACATCAAGGCAACTGCAATCTCGAAGGCTTTGATAAAGTTCTTCACGTTGTTTGGTCTTCCCAGGGAAATTCAGTCAGACCAAGGTAGCAATTTCACTTCAGGATTGTTTCAGCAGGTTGTGTATGAACTAGGTGCAAAGCAGATTCTTTCTAGTGCCTATCATCCAGAAAGTCAGGGTGCCTTAGAGCAGTTTCATTCCACTCTCAAGACAATGATGAGGACTTATTGTTATGACCATGAGAAAGAATGGGATGAAGGGGTTCATTTGCTGTTGTTTGCAGCTAGAGAAGCAGTGCAGGAGTCTACTGGATTCAGTCCATTTGGGCTGGTGTGTGGTCGTGGAGTGAGAGGACCTTTGCTGTTGTTGAGTGAACAATGGCAAGAGGAGGAGCCACATATCAGTCTGTTGGACTTTGTTGGCAAGTTCAAGGAAAGATTGCGTGCAGCTTGTGACCTTGCCAAAGAGAACTTGAAATCAAGTCAGGGAAAAATGAAAACTTGGTATGATCATAAGGCTAGAAGCCGTGAGTTTAAACCAGGAGAAAAGGTCCTTGTGTTGTTTCCCTTGCAGTCCAATCCATTGCAGGCAAGATTTCATGGTCCTTATGAAATTCTGACAAAACTCAATGATCTCAATTACATTGTGAAGACTCCAGATAGGAGAAAACCAAAACAATTGTGTCACATTAACATGCTGAAGCCTTATCATGACAGAAATGCTAGGGTTGCAGCTGTCACTTCAGATTCTCCTATGGCCGAGATTTGTGAAGATGAGGGGGAGTTTCAAGATGATGAACCTAGAATTAAAGCTGAAGTTTTTTCATGTAAATTGTCAATTTCTGAAGTGTTGCAAAATCTTGATGTAAAACTCCAGCACTTAGAACCCTCACAGAGAGATAAGTTTGAAAGGTTGATCAAGAAATATGAGGATTTGTTTCCTGATGTTCCAAAGAGAGTTACTATAGCCTCTCATGATGTAGATGTTGGTGATGCCAAACCAATAAAACAGCATCCATACCGGATGAATCCTGAAAAGAGAAAGATTGCTGAGAAAGAGGTTGAGCACATGTTAGAACATGATAATATCAGACCCTCCAACTCAGATTGGAGTTCACCCTGTGTGCTAGTTCCAAAACCTGATGGAAGTACTAGATTCTGTACAGATTATCGCAAAGTCAATGCTGTAACTAGAACTGATGTGTTTCCAACACCTAGGATTGATGATTGTATTGATAGTGTAGGGCAAGCAAAGTTTCTGACCAAGATTGATTTATTGAAGGGTTATTGGTGTGTGCCTTTAACTGAGAGGGCCAAGAGCATCTCTGCTTTTGCCACACCACCTGGGTTGTACCAGTATGAAGTCCTACCCTATGGGATGAAAAATGCCCTAGCCACATTCCAAAGGATGATACAGTCTACAATCGCCGGATTGCCACACACGGGTGCATACATCGATGACCTGATCACATGGAGTGACTCCTGGGAAGAACATCTAAAAGATGTAGAGACGTTGTTCCAGCACCTGACTGTTAACCTGAGCAAGAGTGACTTTGGTTGTGCTACTGTCACCTATCTTGGCTGCGTCATAGGCCAGGGTAAGGTGGCACCCATAAATGCTAAAGTCCAAGCCATCATGGACTTTCCAGTTCCTGACAACAAAAAAGCTTTGCGCCGCTTCCTTGGAATGATCGGGTACTACCGCAAGTTCTGCAAGAACTTTGCTGAGATTGCTCTCAGTCTAACTAACCAACTGAAAAAAGGCGTAAAGTGCACTTGGGATGATGCATGCCAGAGAGCCTTCGATCGCCTGAAGTCTCTGCTGTGTCACTTCCCCGTGCTCAAATCTCCTGACTTCAACAAACCGTTCTCCATCGCGGTCGATGCTAGCGACCAAGCTTGTGGATCTGTGCTCCTACAGAGAAGTGACTCTGATGACATTGAGCATCCTGTGGCATACTTCTCCAGGAAGTTCAATCGCCACCAAAGGAACTATTCCACAATAGAGAAGGAACTGTTGGCTCTGGTCCTTTCTTTACAACACTTTGAGGTTTATGTTTGTACAGGGCAAAAGCCAATGATTGTGTACACTGACCACAATCCGTTAATGTTTTTGAGTAAGATGAAAAACAAGAATCGGAGATTGTTGAATTGGAGTTTGATTTTACAGGAGTTTGACTTGGAAATTAAGCAAATAAAGGGTGCTGACAATGTGATTGTTGATTGCTTATCCCGTGTTTGAATATGTATATATATATCACATGTTTATTTGAATATTGTATGAAATGAATATATAGACAAGTGTCCACTTAACCATTTTGTATTGAAAAGAAAAATTTTGCCTTTGAGTCAAAATTTTTCCCTTTTGGAATGGAGGTGTAATGAGAATAGAGGCCACTAGATGGCAGTATTTACCTTTTTTTTTATTCAGCTCAGACTGGGGTTATGTTTGGACATGTTTCAGACATGTCTGGGGCAAGTCACCGAAAATTAAAAAAAAGAGGTCTAAATGTGGGTGGGGTCTGAAAAAGGGTATATAAGGAAAAGAATTGAGACAGTAAAGTAGTAGGAGAAATTGCAAGAAGAAGGATACGTGTGACCAGACCGGTCATTTCTGTTCAAGACCTGTGAAGTTTCTTTTGTGGATTTTTGCCTGTGTTTGAGTTTTTTTTCCTCACCCAGCACATCACCAGGAAACTGTAAATATTTCTGTTTTTTGTATTCAATCTTGGTCAGAATATTAGTTTAGTCATTAGTTAGCAGTTTAGTTGCCTTTGTTTAATTAAATGTGTTTGAGTTTTAAAACTGTGTCTGTCATCCCTTGCTGTTGCTGTTGTGTTGTAAATTGTAATAACAAATTGGGGCCATAACAATATGAACATTTCAAACTGCAAAACTTCAAATTTGTCTCTGTATGTAAGGAGGTAAACGCTCGGTGAAACCAGATGTGTCATGGCTGACTTGCTTCTTTTGGATGCCTGAGTGCGTCAGGCTCTTGCAAGAGAGCGTGTCTTTAGAGAGCGTGAGAATATTTCTGCAGAGACAGATGAGTGGTTGTTGTCGCGATTTAGATTACCATGGCCAGTGCTTCAACAAATCTGTAACTTGTTAGAGCCACAACTCCGCAATTCAAGGCGATCAAACCCAATTCAACCACATGTCCAGATCCTCACCACAATCGGATTCCTCACCACGGGAACTTTTCAAAGGGAGATGGGAGACAGGTCGGGTGTCTCCCAGTCTTCTTTGAGTCGTACGCTACCCTTGGTCCTCAAAGCCCGCATCAGATTATCGCCCAGGTACATCAAATTCCCACACACCCCCGCTGAACAAGTACAAATTAAGAGCAACTTTCATGCCATTGCTGGACTACACAACATCATAGGAGCAATAGACTGTACACATGTGCGCATCAGAGCGCCCTCCCCTAATCCATTCCCCTTCCTAAACCGCCAGCAGTATCACTCCATCAACGTGCAAATTATATCAGATGCAAAATACAACCTGCTAAATGTCGTTGCTCGATGGCCCGGGGGAGCGCACGACTCCTTCGTGCTGCGAAATAGTGAGGTTGGCATGCGTCTTGCGCAAAGTGCCCATGGAGATGTTTGGCTAATTGGTAAGTAACTTGCCAGCTGGTAATCGTCACCATGCAACTAGTTTAATTTCATTTAACTAAAATTCACCACCTACTTCAGGTGATCGAGGTCATGCTTTGGCTCCTTGGCTCTTGACACCTCTACTCAACCCACAGAGTAGACAGGAGCGCTCATACAACGAACGTCATACACGCACCCGTTCTGTGGTAGAGCGCACAATTGGCATTTTGAAGGCCAGGTAGATGTGCCTTGACACAGCTGGAGGCAAGTTACTCTACACACCGGAGAAGGCATGTCACATTACTTTAGCATGCTGTGTGTTGCACAATATTGCAGTGAGTGAGGGCGTTCCATTACCGGACCCAGCACCCGCAGAGAACATGCCAGATGACCCTCTACATAGACCAAACCACCAAAATGCCATGATTAGAGAACAGCTGATTGCACGGCTTTAGGGTTGGCTATCATGTTAATTGAAATAATCAAAGACGTTCTTTAGACAATAGTATGTTTTATTGCCATGTGACTTTTTTAACACATCATCTAGAAGAAAAAAAAAAATTTAGACTGTCTGATATTTTTTCTTATGTCGCTGACATAGACTGAAGACATTTCAAAATCTCTCCTGGTTGTTCAGAACCGCATGAGACACCACTTGTGTGCGTGGGAGACCACGGCACGGAGCATCCAACCGGGCATCAGATGCTCCTGGCCGTGGTGCAGAGTCTTGAACACGTAAAGAGTAAAGCTTTACATACCATCTGTGTCAGGACTACTGGACCCATCTTCACTTGCAGCCGGGAAGTCAGTGTCCGGGGCATCATCATCTGATGTAATGCCTGACAGGGAAACATCGCCTATGATTCTTTCGTCCTCCTCTATGGTGGAGACATCCTCTTGGCCTCCACCAGTAGTTTTCATCGACTGCCTTGCTTTTGCTAGACGTCTTTTTGGCACCATTTTCATATCAAACCATTTCTTTTTACTTCTGAAACAGTGCGACCGACAGGCGACACGACGTTTACAGCGCTTGTTATTTCTTCCCACTGCTTGAATTTTGCCGGTCCTTTAATTCCGCTGCTAAAAATGACTGATTTCCCTCTATGGATCTCAGTCAGCAGGACCTCGATCTCTGAACTGGTGAAGTTCTTCTTCTTTGTCTTTGATGCACTTCCTGACAAGTGTGGGCGGTCGCGTAGCCTTATATGGAATTATTGGGGCGGTAATTATGCAGATTTGCAATTCTAATTAATGCGCGCTCACTTGCACAGGTGGAATGCATCATGTTTACGAGGGTCATTTACGCTGTCATCTGAAGTTAAGAGCATTTGTTGAATCTGACGTGGCACACTTGTACGAGCCCGTTGTATAAAAAAAGAAGTACGAAAAAGTTACGACAAGAATACAAAAAATTTTGTTGCATGAGGCCCATTGAGAGCAGATTGGTTAAATTTGCAGAGGATACTAAATTGGGGGGATTGGCAAATAGTTTAGAGTCCACTAAAGTGATTCAGGATGATTTGGATAGAATCCAGAATTGGGCAGAAATGTGGAAAATGAAATTTAAGTAGCAAAATGTAAATTTGTACATGTAGGTAATAACATTAGACGGGATTACTTCATGGGAGGTTTAAAACTGGAATGTGCTGCACAAGAGAAAGATCTGGGAGTGATTGTTGACCAAACCCTTACAGGCTCTAGCCATTGAGCCTTAGCAATTAAAAAAGCCAATTGGATGCTGGAATATATTGCCAAAAGTATTGAGTACAAATCTAAGGAGGTGATGCTTCTTTTGTACAACACGTTCGTTAGACCACATCTGGAGTATTGTGTACAGTTCTGGGGACCATACTTTAAGAAAGACATACTTTAAGAGGCTCTAGAAAAAGTTCAGAGAAGAGCCACTAAGCCTATTCCAGGTATAAAAGATGAAAGCTATGAGAAGAGGCTGAAGATCTTTAATCTCTTTAGTCTTAGGAAAAGGAGACTCAGGGGTGATTTGATTGAGGTCTTTAAATATGTTAAAGGGATTAACAAAGTGAATCATGTAGGATTCCTTCGACCAATTGTTGTGAGTAGAACTTGAGGTCACAAATGGAAGTTGACCAAAGGTAAATTTAGCACTGATATTCGGAAATATTTCTTCACCCAAAGAGTAATTTCAATGTGGACCATATTATTGAGACAGAGACCTTGCGGGTTTTCAAGAGCAGGCATGACCTAAAGCTACATACCACTGAGTCACTGAAATGTGATTGGCTGTCATTTCATAGGAAGTACATGCAACAGCACACACAAAATGGCCAGCCTGACCACAGACTATATGAAAAGATGGACGAAGCAACCGTGACGTCACCCATTGGTTTCAGCAGACCATAAAAGGAAGCCTCGATTTTGGCAATTGGAACAGCACCATTTCGTCATTTTGAAACTGGATGTGATTCCTATTGGACAAGAGCATGTCCTGAAGATCCGGGGAGGTGTGTGGCTCTGGATCTGACCGTATCGGATGAGGACCAGAGGATAGCCACGCCCCTAACGCATATTCTGGCTTTATCCTTTATTATAGCCTACTTGGGACCATAATTTACAAAAATGAACATCACAATATATCAAAGGAGACTTGAAACTTGTGTTACCATAAATCATGTGGAAAATTATTATTGAAATAATAAATCAGGAGGCAAAGTAGGATCATTTTCTCATAGACTTCAATAGCACTGAACTTCTTTCTCCAACCACTGATGTCGCCATCTGCTGGCCATTAAATACAATGCAAATTTTTGAGATTTCCGCATTGGCTTCACTTTCCAGACCCTGGTGCTGCTTCCATGTTTTTATACAGTCCATGAGCCTGACCCTCAACCTCTGAGGCAACAGCAGCCCAGGAGCAGAGGCCAATGGGAACGAGAGTGCTCTGCGACCGTTTTCGCAGGACAAACAATCAAGGGCAGAAGGGACATTTAGCCATAGCGTGGCTTCAGAAGCAGAATCATTTCTGAATACCAAGCGACTACAGAGCCACAGTCTTCAGTGTGAAAGTTAGCTGGTCGAGGTTCACACAACAGCAGATGACTCCGCCCAGAAAATCCAAGAGTTATTATCTCATTTCAGAGCATGTTCTAGATTTGGGAGCATTCAGAATTTTATTTCAATTTTATTTAGTTCACTGATAAGTGAACAGAGTCACTGCTGGCTTCGGGCGGCACTGGGCCGTCCAGCAGAGGTCACAAGATCATTTGTGTCATATTAGCGTAAGCCTGAGAGTAAATGTTGTAAACAACAAAGTCAAATAACATGATATAATTTGATTCAGAGTATAATATGATTTGGCATTGTGCTACAGTCAGATGTCACAAAGGTCCAGATAAATAAACAAACAAACAGATAAATAAATCTCCCACCGCCGAATAAAATCAAGCCAAATCCAGCAAACAGCCAGACCATAAATTCAGCAGTAAAACAGAGCTGGTGTACCAATCCCTTTTTAATATTTTAATAATCCGCAACAACCAAAGCCCAAACACAGGATAGACATGATCATATTTCTGCTGAAAAACACAGACACACGCACACAGAAACAGACATTACACGTGTCCGGAGACAGACAGCATAGATATGCACTTTGACCCAAACCCCAGCCTCGGTCAGGAACAGTAATGCTGATCTTAAGTCCTGAAGCTCCACAGAGTCGGCTGGTAAGGAGAGTTCTCATTTGATCAGCAGCTATTTTAGGTCTCAGACTCCGTAGCCAATCGCTGCCCTCACAGAAGGACACGTGACCCAGCGCACATACAGACCCTGAGGGCAGGTGCTGTAAGTCCTCGGCTCTGAAGCAGTAGTGTGGGTGGTGTGGTCGGCTGGTCTAAGTCCTCCACTCCAGAGGGGGCGCCGCGGCAGTGTCACAGGGAGGGAGGGGCACTCAGGAAGCACTTGGCATTGCGGGACAGGACTCGTCCCGCCCGGGAAGCCCAGCCCTCCTGCAGAGCCTCGCGGTCCACCTTGTTGAGTCTCTGAGAGCAGAGCTGCAGATCGCTTATGCGGGAGGAGAGATTCAGGAGAGTCCCGCTGCACCAGGGCCCGCTCACCTCACATCCTGCGCACGCGCGCACACACACACACACACACGCGCGCGCGAGAGAGAGAGAAAACATTGGGGTGTAACTTTGAGTGAAGACATGCCTTCAAAGTTTTATGCGTCTCTAAAGCAATTTATTTAACGCTGCACTCGACAGCTTAACGAGATACAAAATAACTATACTCAGCACCATTAAAAACGCACAAGTGAGGTATGTACTGTATTTGTGGCAAACTGAAGAATCGATTGATTTTTATTGCTTTTCCAGTGAGGCACAAGAGGAAATAAAGAAAAGTGTGTGGTATTGTAATCCTGACCCGCACCACATGCACACGCCAAGCACTTCAGTAATAACAAACATTGAGCTGTTCGTGATGTGTACAGTGATGCTTGACTTGTTCTTTTCGGTGTGGTCATTAGTCTACATAAAACCAACAACAAAAATGAAAAATGCTGCTGCATCAAGAAAATGGAACAGCTTGTGACACAGGAGAGAGAAAAAGAGCCTTTGACATGTTACGGGCAGATCTCAGCCGCCGAGATGTGGTGCGTCATTCGCACTGTCACCGTTCAGCAATCAGTCAGCTGTCTATCTGAGAATGGAACACAGGCCCTGTCACTGACCGACCCCGCTTAGGGCAGCCACGAGTGACGATGGCAGCTCAAGAGCGCCACATCTGGTTACTGCCTGTACGTGACAGACTCCAGACAGCAAGCAAAACTGTTCATGAGATGAGACGCCTGAGGGTTAATGCAAGGGTTAATACCGTTCGACGCCGTCTACTAGGGAATCATGGCTGCCCCAGGTGGGGCTGGTCAGCGGCCAGACACACACAGCCCTCACCCTGCATGTTAAGGAGGTTGAGGGTTCGATGGGCATCTCTCAGTGCGGTCAGAAGGGCCTCCAGTCCAGCAGAGGTCACTGCAGGGTTCCCTGACACATCCAGAGACACCAGCAAAGGACACATGGAGAGGCACCTGCACACAGAGCCAAATCAGCACCGCGAATCCCAATAAAACTGCACAGAGACACACACATATTTATATATGTACACACATACATACATACATACACACACACACATACATGCAAACATCCGCCCACACGCATGTACGCACGCACCTGGTGAGGGAGGAGAGGTCACAGTCGGTCAGGCCGTTTGCGCCCAGGCTGAGGTGAGCGAGAGAGCACAGCTCCTGCAGGAAAACACATCACAGTTCAACAGCCCACCCAGTTCAGCCCCCCAAAACAAGCACAATGCACTGTGATGCACACAGCTCATAACACAAGCAACCCAGCACAGAACTCAGCTAAGCCCATAACACAGGACCCAACACAAATGTCAGCACAGCTCATAACAAAGGGAACCCAACACAGATCTCAGCACAGCCCATAACACAGGACCCAATACAGATCTCAGCAAAGCTCATAACACAGGCAACCCAACTGGGTACTCAGCTAAGCCCATAACACAGGACCCAACACAAATGTCAGCACAGCTCATAACACAGGCAACCCAAAACAGACCTCAGCAAAGCCCATAACAGGACCCAACACAGATCTCCGCACAGCCCATAACACAGGCAACGCAACACAGATCTCAGCAAAGCCCATAACAGGACCCAACACAGATCTCAGCACAGCTCATAAAACAGGGAAACCCACACAGATCTCAGCACAGACCATAACACAGGCAACCCAACACAGATCTCAGCAAAGCCCATAACACAGGACCCAACACAGATCACAGCACAGCTCATTACACAGGCCACCCCACACAGATCTCAGCACAGCTCCTAACACAGGACCTAAGACAGATCTCGGCATAGCTCATGACAGGAGCAACCAAACACAGATCTCAGCACAGCTCATAACACAGGACAAAATACAGATCTCAGCAAAGCTCATAACAAAGGCAACCCAACTGGGAACTCAGCACAGCCCATAACACGGGCAATCCAACACAGATCTCAGCATAGCCCATAACACAGGACCCAACACAGATGTCAGCTCAGCTCAAAACACAGGACCCAACACAGATCTCAGCACAGCTCATTACACAGGCAACCCCACACAGATCTCAGCACAGCCCATAACACAGGCAATCCAACACAGATCTCAGCAAAGCCCATAACACAGGACCCAACACAGATGTCAGCACAGCTCATAACACAGGCAACCCAACTGGGATCTCAGCACAGCCCATAACACAGGCAACCCAACTGGGATCTCAGCACAGCCCATAACACAGGCAACCCAACACAGATCTCAGCACAGCCCATAACACAGGCAACCAAATACAGATCTCAGCACAGCCCATCACATAGGACCCAACACAGATCTCAGCACAGCCCATAAAACAGGCAACCCAACACACAGCTAAGCACAGCCCATAACACAGGACCAAACACAGATCTCAGCACAGCTTATAACACGGGCAACCCAACACAGATCTCAGCACAGCTCATAACACGGGCAACCCAACACAGATCTCAGCACAGCTCATAACACGGGCAACCCAACACAGATCTCAGCACAGCTCATAACACAAGCAACCCAACACAAATCTCAGCAGAGCCCATAACACAGGCAACCCAACACAGATCTCAGCACAGCCCATAACACAGGCAACCCAACTGGGATCTCAGCACAGCCCATAACACAGGCAACCCAACTGGGCTCTCAGCACAGCCCATAACACAGGCAACCCAACACAAATCTCAGCACAGCCCATGACACAGCAGCCCAACAAAGATCTCAGCACAGCCCATAACACAGGACCCAACACAGATCTCAGCACAGCTCATAACCCAGGCAACCCAACACAGATCTCAGCACAGCCCATAACACAGGCAACACAACATAGGACTCAGCACAGCCCATAACACAGGCAACCCAACACAGATCTCAGCACAGCCCATAACACAGGCAACACAACATAGGACTCAGCACAGCTCAAAACACAGGGCCCAACACAGATCTTAGCACAGCCTATAACACAGGCATGCCAATACAGATCTCAGCACAGCCCATAACACAGAATCCAACACAGAACTCAGCACAGCCCAAAACACAGGCAACCCAACTGGGATCTCAGCACAGCCCATTACAAAGGCAACCCAACTGGGATCTAGCACAGCCCATAACATAGGCAACCCAATACAGATCTCAGCATAGCCTATAACACAGGACCCAACACATATCTCAGCTCAGCTCATAACACAGGCAACCCAACACAGATCTCAGCACAGCCCATAACACAGGCAATCCAACACACAGCTCAGCACAGCCCATAACACAGGACCAAACACAGATCTCAGCACAGCTTATAACACAGGCAACCCAACACAGATCTCAGCACAGCCCATAACACAGGCAATCCAACACAGAACTCAGCACAGCCCATAACATGGGATCCAATTCAGGAAGAGAGCCGAGAAACAGAAGCATCAGGAGCCAAAATGGAGGGGTGTCTTATGGGCGGGGCTACCTGAGCCAGCAGGGTCACAAGGCGGCTCACGATTGGAGGGTCAGTCGGGCCACTTCGGACGGCTGACAGATAAAGGTGCGTCAGGGAGCTCAGCGGCAGGGTCTTCAGAACAAGCTCCAGCCCGGTGGAACCCAAAGCATTCTGTGACAGGCACACTGACCTCAGGTGACCCGTGCCTGAATAAGGGTGAGATATGGAGATTTGCTCTGGAACTACAATTCCAACAATGCATTTCTTTCCTTTTCTCATGCCTTTATGAGGTTGTCACAAAATGCCAGAGAGGGTAATAGAATCAGTGAGGAAAACAGAATTCTAAAGTTCATGGGGGGGTGGGGCAAGTCATTTTTCTAAGGTCACAGGATTTAGTCTTTTTCCAAACATTATGGGGTGTCATCCTTTCTAGGGTGGCCATCCAGAGCAGGCCGTCCAAAGAAAACGGCCGAGCTGCGACAGAAGTTTGTCAGATGTGTAACTTTTTCTCATAACCAGCAACACAAAATCGAAAACAAGTGACACATTCCCGCAAAACATCGCACCACAACACTTTGAAGTCGACAAATTTTCACCAGAACCTTTAACAAACCCAGAGATGAACCAAATGTGCACGCGCGCTCTACTCAGGTATTGTTCCCCACGAAACCTCCGCAGGAGAGCGCCTGCGCAGTTGGTTCGTCTCTGGATTTGTTACAGGTTCTGGTTTGGTTCTGGTGAAAACGTATCGACTTCAAAGAGTTGTGGTGCGATGTTTTGCAGGAATGTGTCACATGTTTTTGATTCTGTGTTGCTGGTTATTTGTAAATGGTTGACATCTGACAAACTTTAGTCACAGCTCGGCCGTTTTCTCGGACAGGCCTGCAGTGACAACACCCGTATAGACAGTCAAAGAACAAAAACAGTAGGTACTGCATTTTTTTTCCAAAAAGAAACATAACGTCTGATACAAATTCTTTAAATGCTATGATACACTTTTTCAGCATTCAAAGTATCCATTTACTGTCACAAAGTTGTTCTTCTGCAGTAAGAGGTTGTCCCAGGAGCTGCGTGACCGAGGCACGATGAAATCAAACGACAAAACGAGATCAAATTTGACAGCCTAGGGATCTATTTGATCATTGCTGGTCATCTCAATGCAGACTTTCTCCAAAGATGCAGTCAAAAATGTACCACTTCAGTAAATAAACCACTCATTTCCCTCTCACTAATCTTCTTCAAATTGAATGCAGCACCCTCCAAAAGTACTGGGCAGGGGGGTCAGTGGCTCAGTGTCAGGGACACACTGGACAGCTCAGTTTGAGGTCAAAAAAGACAAAATATCTGAATGTCAGCTTCTGTTCACTGGCGTTCTCATATAGATTTGTGAAGCAACTCAGAACAGATCATCTTATCTCAAGATGAGATCTCATCTCATCTTAAAAAACACAAATTTTAGATGAAAAAAGTACTGGAACATGACTGACGGTTGTTACTCATTTCCCAGCTGTGTATTGATATATTGATCGGTTAAACAGGAAATGGTTCTGAAAGTCTACTCTTGGGTGTAGCCTTGGGTTTTTGTCAGTGAAAGACTGCGATTCTGTTTGAAAAGATCGCCAACATGGAGACCAGAGAGCTGTGTTTGAGAGAAAAGCAGCCATTTTGAAGTTTAGAACCACAAAGACATTGACCAGAGCCATTGCACAAACCGTGAGGATAGCGATCACAAAAACTGGGGACGTCCTGAAACAGACAGAGGCTGCTGGTGAACCGAGTGACGGGCATTGAACAGGGCGACTAAGGAAAATAAAAGCAGATGATGACAGAAACTTTGTGAGAGTTATGAGAAAAAAAACACCAGTCAGCACAGGGCCAGAGTGAGGCATGAGAACAGATCGTTCGAAGAAGAGAGCAAATCTGTGAGCGGCTTTATCGCAAGATGCAAACCGCACCATGAGCAGTGAGCATCAGAGGGCCAGATTACAGCCGGTGAAAACGCACAGAGAATGAGCCACACGTCACAGAAGTTTCAGGGACTGATGAGACCAAGATTAACCTTTGCTGAAGCGATAAACAGGACAATGTACGGAGACAGCAGGCGTCTGGACGTGACCCATGATGCACCAACTCATCTGTGAAGCCCGGGGTGATGAAGTGTTATGAGTTGGGTTTGCAGGACTGCATTTGCAGCGGGCCTCACTAATCTTCACCGATGATGTATCTCAAGATCGCAGCAGCAGGATGAATGCAAAAATGCACGAAAACATTCAGTCTTCAGACTGACGGAGATATACTGTACGTCAAAACGAATGGGTTAGACCTTTAAGCCCCTTTCACACCTGACGCCCAAACAAATTTTTCGCACGACAGATTACATTCAAAGTCAATGCAGATGCGTTTCGCGTTTATTTGCGTCTTTGCATTGATTTTGAGTGTAATCTCTGGGGCGAAAAATGTGTTTTGCGTCCGGTGTGAAAGCAGCTTTATCCTGCAGCAAGAGGATGACCAAAAACACGCAACAAAGGACTTCATAAGGGAGAGAAAGAGGAAGGCTTTAGACTGGCTGAGTCAGGCACCGGACCTCAACCCAAAAGAGCATGAATTTCACATCCTGAGGAGAAGATTGAAGGAAAAAACCCTGAAACAATGAAAAATCTGAAAGCAGCCCCAGTGAAAGCCTGGAAAAGCATCGCAAAAGAGGAACAGAGAGGTGTAGTGATGCTACAGGCTTGCAGGCTTCATACTGGTGTTTTGGGCTGTTGGTATGTTGCAGGCGAAGGATGTGGAGGTATATAAGTGTACTTTACCTTAATTCACTCCAATGCTCTCCGTTACAGTGCTTTACCTCACCAAAACAACTGGCGGTGCGATACCAAAAGTGCCATGTTCTGAGTCGTTTAACACATCTGGGACTAAATGCCAGGAAATAAAAGCTGAAATCTTGTTAAATATGTTAAATATTCATCTATTGATCTCAGCTCCATGTGTATTCGGTTTAAAAGAAAATGGAGTAAATTGACCTGCTGAGGGGACTGCAACTCCGGCCTTCGGGGAGTAAAAACAAACTTCTGTGACAGCAAATAAGGAGTTTAGTACAGACACCATCACAAAAACACGGCGGCGGACAGGGACGGGGTGAGCGGGTCAGCTGACATACTCACCGGAGAGAGCACGCTCCAGCAGGAGGCGGTGCTGCTGCAGGAAGCGGGCAGTCAGGTTGCATGCCCGCAGGGACAGGGTGGCCAGCAGGGGGCAAGATGAAAGCACACAGGAGAGAGACTCAGAGATCGAGTCACCCAGGGGATTCACACTCAGGTCCAACTCCTCCAAACACTGCAGAGAGATTCAGTCAACACTGACTCCTCTTAACACTGCAGAGAGATTCAGTCAACACTGACTCCTCTTAACACTGCAGAGAGAGATTCGATCAACAATCAACTCCTCTAAACACTGCAGAGAGAGAATCAGTCAAACAGACTCCTCTAAACACTCTAGCGAGAGATTCAGTCAAAAGTGACTCCTCTTAACACTGCAGAGAGATTCAGTCAACACTGACTCCTCTTAACACTGCAGAGAGAGATTCGATCAACAATCAACTCCTCTAAACACTGCAGAGAGAGAATCAGTCAAACAGACTCCTCTAAACACTCTAGCGAGAGATTCAGTCAAAAGTGACTTCTCTAAACACTGCAGAGAGAGATTCAGTCAACACTGACTCCTCTTAACACTGCAGAGAGAGATTCGATCAACAATCAACTCCCCTAAACACTGCAGAGAGAGAATCAGTCAAAACAGACTCCTCGAAACACTGCAGAGAGATTCAGTCAACAATCAACTCCTCTAAACACTGCAGAGAGAGTCAGTCAACAATCAACTCCACTAAACACTGCAGAGAGAGAATCAGTCTAAACCGACTCCTCTAAACACTGCAGAGCGATTCAGTCAACAATCAACTCCTCTAAACACTGCAGAGAGAGAATCAGTCTAAACCGACTCCTCTAAACACTGCAGAGCGATTCAGTCAACAATCAACTCCACTAAACACTGCAGAGAGAGAATCAGTCTAAACCGACTCCTCTAAACACTGCAGAGAGATTCAGTCAACACTGACTCAAATAATCTGTTGGGAGTAGCGCTACAACAACATTTCCATTAAAAAAACTAACTAAACATTCATCTTGTTGTGGTACAAGTTGCTAATACTGGGGATTTTCTCTACGACAGAGCGAATGGCCTCCCGTGTATCTATGTCCGTGGCCATTGTTGATTTCAGAGACTACAATTTCAAACTCGGCGCAGCGGCTACATCATGGCTCTCGGCCACAGGAAAAGTTGTCTACTTAATATCCATCATGAAACATATGAAATAGGCACCCTGTTCATCTCTGTGAGAGACAGCCGAACCACCTCAGCTAGCCTGTAGCTTCTAGTGTTACATTGCCCGCGAATTTCGCACTATTTTAAGTTTGCAGCAAACTTTTTAAAAGCCGTATTTTTGTTCATGTCACAAGAGCTATTCGCTGTCTCAGTGTTATGTTGTCATAATCCATGAATGAAAAGCTTAGAGCCAAACTGTCACTATAAAGTTAGACCGCGAGCTCGGTATGATGTTAGCGCAAGTATGGTTCACGGTACAGTTTTCGTGTCAACGCAGATTTCGTCCTGATGTAAATAATGCTTTATTCTCGTCGATTCTGCCATTGGTTTCAAGTTTCTTATTTTTTAAACAGCAGCAGTATCTGCAGGAAAAACGATATTTCAACAGTTTGTTTCTTGTAAGGAGAACAGAAAGAGCACTTGAGTGAAGGCTAAAATGAGGTAGATGGGCATATGTATGAGAACAGTATTAACTTTATTAACAAAACACAACATAACATGAGTGGTGAGAACCCGATCAGTATTTCCCACACTCCCCACTGGGGAGTTTTTTCTCACCACTGTTGGAGGATTTTTCTCCCTACTGGGAGTTTTTTGCCTCATTTGCTGTAGTGGGGAATAGGCTGGGCACTGCCCTTTCGTTCCACTCACGAACCTGACTTGACTTACTGGCATTTGAATCTTTCTGTGTTTTTATTCTATCCCTATTTTTATTATTGCATCCCTCGAACGAAGGTCGGAGGATACTATGGATTTGGCCTCGTCACGCGTCCGCAGAGATTTTCTTGTGAACGCTCTACAGCCCACATAAGTGCACCGATTCTTCTCAAATTTTGCAGGGACATGTATTATGGTAAGTTCACGACACCTATTGATTTTGGGTACTCTGGGACCATCTGGGCCCAACTGGGGGGCCTTCGGTTGCCGAGTGCTCTAGTTGTATTTATTCTTTTCTCTAAGTAAATGACTGTGAAGCACTTTGTGACCCTGTCTGTGAAAGGTGCTTTATAAACAAGTGCACCGCCTATCGGCGAATGTCGTATTGCTACGCAATACTAGTCCCCTACCAATGTATGCATATTATATTTCCTAAAAAGTAGGTCAAAGTGACCTGAATAGGGTACATGACACACCCTCTCCCCAAGATGCATCCACACACCAACTTTGATGTTCCTAGGTCACACGATATTGAAGTTATGGAGCGGACACAAATGCGGACGGACAGACTGACGAATCGACGGTGTGCAATCCTATAGTCCCCTTCGTTTCCGGTAGGGGACTAATAAACTTCACTTACTTATATAGTCAGGCTAGCTATTCCACATTGAAATTACTCTTTGGGGGAAGAAATATTTCTGAATATAAGCGCTAAATTCACCTTTGGTCAACTTCCATTTGTGACCCTGAGTTCTACTCACATCACTTGGTCGAAGGAATCCTACATAATTCACTTTGTTAATCCCTTTAACATATTTAAAGACCTCAATCAAAACACCCCTGAGTCTCCTTTTCCTAAGACTAAAGAGATTAAGGATCTTCAGCCTCTTCTCGTAGCTTTCATCTTTTATACCTGGAATAAGCTTAGTGGCTCTTCTCTGAACTTTCTCTAGAGCCTCTATCTCTCTCTTAAAGTATGGTCCCCAGAACTGTACAAAATACTCCAGATGTGGTCTAACGAACGTGTTGTACAAAAGAAGCATCACCTCCTTAGATTTGTACTCAATACTTTTGGCAATGTATCCCAGCATCCGATTGGCTTTTTGAACTGCTACGGCACAATGGCTAGAGCCTGCGAGGGTTTGGTCAACAATCACTCCCAGATCTTTCTCGTGTGCAGCACATTCCAGTTTAAAACCTTCCATGAAGTAATCCCGTCTAATGTTTTTATTACCTACATGTACAACTTTACATTTTTCTACATTAAAATGTACTGATCAATTTGTTTTCACTGCATTCCTGGTATGAAGGACTGTAGTTTCCAGCGGAAGTACTAAGCAGCTGAGCCGGCGCATAACATACGTCATTGCCAAACGTTAGTGATTAGTTTACTGGTACACCAATGATTTTAAACTTCAAACAAGCGCCCACCCAACAGGAAGTAAAAACTAGTCAATCCCGACTGTCCAGATTCTGTAGAAGAAGCAAAGCGAAGTAGCAGAGACTGGTATTACCAGACTAATGGAGTATAGCCAAGTTGGCGAAATAGGCAAGGGTTGTGTGTCACACTTGATCCCAATTTTGACCAGTTTTCTGCCAAAAAAGACACATTAGGGCTGTTGTGAAGTTAAATCTGCCAGGTAGTGTGATCTTTCATTACTTATCTACTGGATGAGGGCGCTCGCCTGCAAATGTAAAGTGATATGACAGTGATCGGTTCTTCGCCATCATTTGCAATTAGCTCAGTAACTACGTTTTAGTAGTTAAAATAAGTTCAGACTAATTTTGGCACGGGCGAACAGTGAATTACACTGTAGGTAAACAGGAAGCTTGTCATACTTTTCTATAAATTTTATCCAAGTTAGTACAAGCTGTGACATTGCTTAGTAGCAGGCAAGCAAGCAGTAATTTGTTAGAATCTGAGCAATGTCGCCCATAAAATTTTGAAAGCTTTCCTCAATTATTAGGGTTATGAGGAAAAGTTACGAATTAAATGAAATTTTTCATCAAGAATGAGGTGCATGAGTGGTGAAACTGGGAGAAAATTCCAAAATGGCTGATTCTTTTGGTCATGTCTGCTGTTTCTCATGCAAGGGAATGATGCCTAATAAAACCGCATCCATTTTGAATGCAAAGCATTTTATTTACAATTTAATGCATGTCAGTACGTGATTGATTTCAAATTCCGAATTTTGTTGCACCTCTGCCATCTTATTTCTGTTCTTCAAGTCGCTGACTACAGTCTAGACTCTCGAGAGCCCCGGTACTTCCCAAGAGGTACGCCACTGTACGGTCATTTGGTTATTTCATGATGAATGATTATTATGATCATTTTCATAAAACAATGTCCCTGAAAATGGAGATAATGGTCGACATAACAGATTCTGACAAATCTGTACGTGACTGATAATGTTGCAATAAAAAAGTTCAGTTGTGAATGAAAAAACGGTGTTTAAATCTTCTCGAGATGCACTTTCCATCAGGAAAACAGAGTTGTCTTCATGGAACTTATTTATAAAGATGAAAATTAGCAAAGCAGTGAGGGCAAAGAGCTCTCCGAGGAGTTTATCGGTAAATGTAAAAATGTTCAATTTAAAGGTCCAGAGCAGTGATCAGAGGTGACTGTTTGAAGTGTTTTTGCAGAAAAAAATTCCTCAGGGAGCATATCACAAACCCTGTAGATGTTATAGGACCACGCACACACGCACGCACGCACGCACGCACGCACGCACACACACACCCACGCACAGGTCCACACGCACACACACACACACACACACACAGGTGCACACGCACACACACACACACGCACAGGTGCACACCCACACACACACACACACGCACAGGTGCACACGCACACACACACACACGCACAGGTGCACACGCACACACACACACGCACACACACGCACACACACGCACACACACGCACACAGGTCCACACGCACATACACACGCGCGCACACACACACACACACGCACAGGTGCACACGCACACACACACACACACACAGGTGCACACGCACATACAAACACACACACACACGCACGCACAGGTGCACACGCACACGCACGCACAGGCACAGGTGCACACGCATACACACACACGCACGCACACACACGCACAGGTGCACACGCACACACACACGCACACACGCACGCACGCACACACGAACACACGCACGCACGCACGCACGCACACACACACACACACATACACACACACACACACGCACACACACACACGCACGCACAGGTGCACACGCACATACACACACACACACGCGCACAGGTGCACACACACACACACACACACACACACACACGCACAGGTGCACACGCACACACACACACACACGCACGCACAGGTACACATACACACACGCACGCACAGGTGCGCACACGCACGCGCACGCCCACAGGCACACGCAGACACGCACGCACGCACGCACACGCGCGCACACACACACACACGCACACGCACACGCACACGCACGGAGAAACAGCAGCTGCAGAAGGGTGCTTCATCGTCCACAAACACTGAGCAATAAAGATACGTCATGTACCGGAAATGCAGGCTGACTCTGCCCCTCCAAAGCCAGAGCCGCCTTCTTCAGGCCCTCCCCTGTGATCCGATTGGCTGACAGGTCCAAGAGGCGAAGCTTTGGCATGGTGGTCACCGCGGACACCAGCTCAGGCATGAGGTCATCGCTCAGACGGTTTCCAGAGAGCCGGAGCTGTGTCAGACTGGCCTGCAGTTTCAGCGCCCGCAGTAACGGTGTGAGAACAGCAGGGGGCAGAGCGAGTCCTGATGCACAGAGCGAGGGAGAGCTTTCCTGCAGCTCACACACACGCAACAGCACCCGCCGCTCCTCTACAGAGAGAGACCAGTTACACACATACACTTACAAACACCACATACACCCTGAAACTGGAGCTTCTCAACAGGGAGTGGAGTTACAAACATACACACACACGCACGCGTACACACACACACACACACACACGCACGCGTACACACACACACACACACACATGCGCAAAACACACCACCTCACTCAAAAAAGAGATACCTACTCTCGTGCGCACGCACACACACATCCTTGCACTTTTATCTTTGTGAGGACATTGTGTTGACTTCCATTGATTCCTCATGTCTCTACAGCCTTTCCTTAATCTAAACAATAAGCAGTGTATGCCTCACCCAAACCCTAAACATATCCCCAATTATAACCTTAACCCAACATCCCTCCCACACACACATATATATGAACTGTTTAAGGAGTGTAGGCATAGCTCTATGTGCGTGCGCGCTTGTGTGTGCTAATGTGTGTGTGTGTGTGTGTGTGTGCGCGCTTGTCTGCGTTAGTGTGTGTGTGTGTGTGCGCACGTATGTGTGTGTGTGTGTGCGCGTGCTTGTGTGTGCTAGTGTGTTTGTGCGCGCGTATGCGTGTGTGTGTGTGAGTGTGTGCGTACGTATGCCTGTGTGTGTGCGCACGTATGCCTGAGTGATAGCGTGTGTGTGTGTGTGTGTGTGCGCGCGCGTGAGTGCACTAGTGTGCGTGTGTGTATGCATGTTCGCGCACGTGTGCGAGTGCGGGTGTGAGCGCGCACACATGTGCGTGTGTGTGTGTGTGTGTGTGTGTGTGGGTGCGCACGTGTGCGTGGGTTACCCGTAGCCAGACTCTGACAGGCCTTCCTATAGCGCTCACAGAGAGGAGGCAGATCCCAGGAGCTCACCTCCGCAAGCACCTGCACACAGAGCCTTCATCATCATCATCATCATCATCATCATCATCATCATCACAATGACCATGAAAAAGCTGATGATTCCCAGAGGTTACTGACACTCAGTATCCAGACACTGGGAGGAATATACAGGCGGCCAACATGAGCCAAGAGGAGATAATCACTGAAAACCCACTGAAAAACAACAGGAAACTCTGAGCTGTGAAAGAGATTCTACACAATCGCCAAGTTTAGTCAACATTCAAGCTTTGAAATCAAAATACTTTCCCTGTAATCTGGATGACATAATCCTGCTTTGTGAATCACGGCACAGCTAACTCTAATCCTGCTTTGTGAAACAGCCCAGCTAAATCCATACTCCTGCGTTGAGAAATAGAGCCACACTCACTCACCTCCTCGTTGGTGTGCAGCACAGTGAGTAGAAGGTCATGTGGGGAGAGGAGAGCGCCCCCCTTCTGTAAGGAGAGACGTGGCAGGAGTCCACAAGACTGGTAATACCGTTGAGCAGCCTGGTCACAGAGCCAGGAGACGGTACAGGAGTCTGCCCCACTGTCAGAGGGAAATATACTATTACACACACTGTATACATACATTACACACATATACAGTGCCAGGAGACTGTACAGGAGTCTGCCTCACTGTCAGAGGGAAGTATACTGTTACACACACTGTATATATACACTACATACACATAGAGCCAGGAGACGGTACAGGAGTGTGCCTCACTGTCAGAGAGAAATATACTATTACACACACTGTATACATACACTACACACACATACAGAGCCAGGAGACGGTACAGGAATGTGCCCCACTGTCAGAGGGAAATATACTATTACACACACTGTATACATACATTACATATACAGTGCCAGGAGACTGTACAGGAGTCTGCCTCACTGTCAGAGGGAAGTATACTATTACATACACTGTATATATACATTACATACACAGAGCCAGGAGACGGTACAGGAGTCTGCCTCACTGTCAGAGGGAAGTATACTATTACATACACTGTATACATACACTACATACACATACAGAGCCAGGAGATGGTACAGGAGTGTGCCTCACTGTCAGAGGGAAATATACTATTACACACACTGTATACATACATTACACACATATACAGTGCCAGGAGACTGTACAGAAGTCTGCCTCACTGTCAGAGGGAAGTATACTATTACATACACTGTATATATACATTACATACACAGAGCCAGGAGACGGTACAGGAGTCTGCCTCACTGTCAGAGGGAAGTATACTATTACATACACTGTATACATACACTACATACACATACAGAGCCAGGAGACGGTACAGGAGTGTGCCTCACTGTCAGAGGGAAATATACTATTACACACACTGTATACATACATTACACACATATACAGTGCCAGGAGACTGTACAGAAGTCTGCCTCACTGTCAGAGGGAAGTATACTATTACATACACTGTATATATACACTACATACACATAGAGCCAGGAGACGGTACAGTAGTCTGCCTCATTGTCAGAGGGAAATGTACTATTAGACACACTGTATACACACACTATACCCACATACAGAGCCAGGAGATGGTACAGGAGTCTGCCTCACTGTCAGAAGGAAATATACTATTTCACACTGTATACATACTCTACACACATACAGAGCCAGGAGACGGTACAGGAGCCTGCTTCTCTGTCAGAGGGAAATATACTATTACTCACACTGTATACATGCATTACACACATATACAGTGCCAGGAGACTGTACAGGAGTCTGCCTCACTGTCAGAGGGAAATATACTATTACACACACTGTATACATGCATTACACACATATACAGTGCCAGGAGATGGTACAGGAGTCTGCCTCACTGTCAGAGGGAAATATACTATTACACACACTGTATACATGCATTACACACATATACAGTGCCAGGAGACTGTACAGGAGTCTGCCTCACTGTCAGAGGGAAGTATACTATTACATACACTGTATATATACACTACATACACATAGAGCCAGGAGACGGTACAGGAGTCTGCCTCACTGTCAGAGGGAAATATACTATTACACACACTGTATACATACACTACACACACATACAGAGCCAGGAGACGGTACAGGAGTCTGCTTCTCTGTCAGAGGGAAATATAACATTACACACACTGTATATAATAACTACACAAACACAAACAGAGCCAGGAGACTGTACAGGAGTCTGCCTCACTGTCAGAGGGAAATATACTATTACACACACTGTATACATACATTACACACACATACATTACTTATCCTTTATTTTGCCCATAGGATGTACATGAATTCTTTTCTTGAATAAGCATTTATAAGGTCAGGGTTAGGCCGCTCTATAAACCCTTTCGGGCTTCAGAGCTCACCTGCACATTTTTTTCTTCTTTATAATTCACTCCTCTTGAGTGATCTCTTTTGTAATGTGCGTCTCACATGTGCAAATAAATAAGTAAGTAAGTAAGTAAGTACTAGTACACACACTGTATACATACAATACACACACATTCAGAAACAGGAGACGGTCCAGATGTCTGCCTGTGTCAGAGGGAAATATACTATTACACACACTGTATACATACATTACACACACATATAGGGCCAGGAGACTGTACAGGAATCTGCCTTACTGTCAGAGGGAAATATACTATTACACACACTCTATACAGACATTACACACACATACAGAGCCAGGAGACATTAAAAAAAGTCTGCCTCACAGTCAGAGGGAATTATACTATCACACACACTCTATACAGACATTACACGCACATCCAGAGCCAGGAGACGGTACAGGAGTCTGCCTTACTGTCAGAAGGAAATATACCATTACACACACTGTATACATGCACTATACACACAAAGAGCCAGGAGAGAGTACGGGAGTCTGCCCCACTGTTAGAGGGAAATATACTATTACACACACTGTATACATACAATACACACACATACAGAGCCAGGAGACGGTACAGGAGTCTGCTTCTCTGTCAGAGGGAAATATACTGTTACACACACTGTATACATACACTATACACACATACAGAGCCAGGAGACGGTACAGGAGTCTGTCTCACTGTCAGAGGGAAATGTACTATTACACACACTGTATACATACAATACACACACACATACAGAGCCAGGAGTAGGTACAGGAGTCTGCCTCACTGTTGGAGGGAATTATACTATTACACACGCTTTATACAGACATTACACGCACATACAGAGCCAGGAGACTGTACAGGAGTCTGCCTCACTGTCAGAGGGAAATATACTATTACACACACTGTATACATACACTACACACACATACAGAGCCAGGAGACGGTACAGGAGTCTGCTTCTCCGTCAGAGGGGAATAAACTATTACACACACTGTATACATACAATACACACATATACAGAGCCAGGAGACGGTACAGGAGTCTGCTTCTCTGTCAGAGGGAAATATACTATTACACACACTGTATACATACAATACACACACATACAGAGCCAGGAGACGGTACAGGAGTCTGCTTCTCTGTCAGAGGGAAATATACTATTACACACACTGTATACATACAATACACACACATACAGAGCCAGGAGACGGTACAGGAGTCTGCTTCTCTGTCAGAGGGAAATATACTATTACACACACTGTATACATACAATACACACAGATTCAGAGCCAGGAGACGGTATAGATGTCTGCCTGTGTCAGAGGGAAATATACTATTACACACACTGTATACATACATTACACACACTGTATACATACGTTACACTCACATACAGAGCCAGGAGACTGTACAGGAGTCTGCCTTACTGTCAGAGGAAAATATACCACTACACACACTGTATAAACACAATACATACTGAGCCAGTAGATGGTACAGGAGTGTGCCTCACTGTCAGAAGGAAATATACTATTACACAACGCTGTATACATACAATACACACACATATAGAGCCAGAAGACGGTTCAGGAGTCTGCCTCACTGTCAGAGGTAAATATTTTATTTCACACACTGTATGCATACAATACACACACATATACTATTACACACAATACACACACATATACTATTACACACACATACAGAGCCAGGAGACGGTACAGGATTCTGCCTCACTGGCAGAGGGAAATATACTATTGCACGTGGTATACATACACTACACACATACAGAGCCAGGAGATGGTACAAGAGTCTGCTTCTCTGTCAGAGGGAAAAATACTATTACACACACTGTATACATACAATACACACACACATACAGAGCCAGGAGTAGGTACAGGAGTCTGCTTCTCTGTCAGAGGGAAATATACTATTACACAACGCTGTATACATACACTAGTCACATCCAGAGCCAGGAGACGGTACAGTAGTCTGCCTCATTGTCAGAGGGAAATGTACTATTAGACACACTGTATACACACACTATACCCACATACACAGCCAGGAGACGGTACAGGAGTCTGTTTCTCTGTCAGAGGGAAATATACTATTACACAGACTGTATACATACACTATACACACATACAGAGCCAGGAGACGGTACAGGATTCTGCCTCACCGGCAGAGGGAAATGTACTATTACACGCAGTATAAACATACTCTACACCATCGGGCGATTGATTTTCATTGGCCCCCCAGATGATTCGATCACAGTTTTTTTTTTTTTTCCTCCAAGCGGTTTTTTTTCCCTAAACTCAGGGTATTCCTGCCTATAGCCTATCAGCCACCTGATAAGCAGAAACGAGAGAAAACCTGGGCCAGGATTCGCATCCTGAATTTTGCTTGTCCAACCAAAAAGGAAAAGTTGCATTTTTGACATAATGGGGCGGCCAATGAAAAGATGCGCTGTCCTTAACTGAGCTTCAGGCGGACAGTCATGCTGCAACAAAATATTTGCGTTAGAGCGACACAGGAAACTAGGCTTATATTTTATTTAACAAGACAATGACTGTGGCACAATCCAGGAGGCTTTTACGCAAAGAAAAATAAAATTCAACGATGATCAGGCATCCGCGCAATTGCAGAGATGGTGGGCACGGATGCTCATGAAACAAAATTCACAAGAGAAAAAAAAAGCAACCAAGACGCTTTTCAGAATGCACTAGTGGCTTTTTCTTGGGATGTTAGACCTCGCACTAGGATGTGGCCGCTCTTTATATAACCATCTGTCAGTGCTTGTAAAAGACCGGAGCAGATGAGCAACATTGAAGGAGCCGTGCTTCGTTTATGCCGCCTAACATTATCCAGAATACATTATACTCTCAGCAAACCGCGATAACTTCCCAGCATATGAGGCACATGGGCTTTCCGTTACTACAGCTGGGTAAGATGAACATTAATATCTCTCTCCATTCCTCTGTATAGGCTCTGTTATCGCTGTCAACTTTCCTCGTTAGACCTTTTGACAGAGACATCTTTTTAATTCACTTACTCCTCTCTGCAGGCTGTTCCACTAAAACAGCAAACACTGTATTATTTGAGGCGGTCAACCAAGTATTTCAAAATAAAAGTAGCCCAAGATAGACAGACAGACACACACGCACGCACAGACACAGACACACACACGCGTGCACGCACGCAGACACAGACACAGACACAGACACAGACACACTCATGCACGCCGCGCACACACACACACAAAGCACTGCACTGATGCACCGCTGAGACTCACCTGTGTGGCACTGGGATGAGGAAGGCTCTGTCCTGCACTCTCACTGTGATTCTGATAGGTGGGGGCAGGGTGGGCGGAGCCTGAGGGACAGGAGGGGGCTAGGCGGAGCAGGAGGCAGATTCAATGAGTATTTTCAATTGCATCACATTCAGTCACCTTTGACCCTTTGAGTCTCACCTTTCATCTTCAAACCCACTGCGTAGCTGCACCTCCCTCCAGTGAGTGCATGTGTGCGCGTGGATGTGTGTGTGTGTGTGTGTGTCAGAGCGGTCATGAATATTCCATATTGATATACATATCGATTTTCTATCAATAAAACAAGCCGCTGAACGTGAAAATTAATTTTTGATTTTTGACTCATACCTGTGTGCCATGCGTGTGCTGGGTTATTATGACTCATACCTGCGTGGCATGCGAGTGCTCGGTTACTATGACTCATACCTGTGTGGCATGCGTGTGCTGGGTTATTATAACTCATACCTGTGTGGCATGTGTGTGCTGGGTTATTATGACTCATACCTGTGTGGCATGCGAGTGCTCGGTTACTATGACTCATACCTGTGTGGCATGCGTGTGCTGGGTTATTATAACTCATGCCTGTGTGGCATGTGTGTGCTGGGTTATTATAACTCATAACTGTGTGGCATGTGTGTGCTGGGTTATTATGACTCATACCCGAGTGGCATGTGTGTGCTGGGTTATTATTATTCATACCTGTGTGGCATGCGTTTGTTGCGGCTCCTCGAATGTTGGGCTGCTGGGCCGTAGCACCTCTCTTCTGCCCAACATCACCATGCCAGAGAGTTGGGTCATTTTCACCTGCCTTGGCCTGGCAGCTCCACTGAGTCCCCTGCTGGAGGAGGGGGGAACTGCAGAGAGGGGAGGCGAGTGAGAGTCATTCTCACAATCAGCACTCAAGGCAGGAAGAGGTTCAGAGATTGCTCATATAAAATTAAGATTTGGACCAAAGAATCTTGAATAAAAACACATCCTCAGTGCACTGATCATTTCGAATTCTAATCAGCAGTTACCAATTAATTCACATTTTAATCAGTGCTAATTGTGATCATCTCGGAAAGTATTTATCTTCGCCCATCTCCGGCGATGACGTAATGGGAGGAACCCAGCCAGTGGCAGAGAGCACATCGTCACTGGCACTGGACTCAGGGATTCGTAATTGTGAATTATTCCCTTGGGAAAATGCCCGATATCTGCCTTGTTTGCGGCTGCAGCAATAAGGCTGATGCAAAGAGGCATCATAGTCCGTACATTTCCAAAAAACCCAAAATCCAAAAGGCGGGGGTGGATTTTGTGAAGAGTACGCGAGCGGATTTCACCGAGGCCAGAGCTGCGTCCGATTCTGCTCCCCGTCGCATTGCGTTTCCCCTTCCAGAAAGTTCTGTGACGCTGTTGATGATTTTTAAAAAAATCATTTTAGCTGCTGCGCAGCAGTGGTTGGGGTCGGTCAATTTTAGGCAAAGTTAAGCAATTCTGAGCAACAAGCAGAGTGAATGAAGATGAAAAAAGGTGGCGCTAATGAGCCTTTTACACCAGCTGAGGCTTTCACTCACGAGAGACTGTGCTCCGTCTCACTGAGCTCATTGGCAAACGGAAATGTCACATGTAGCTTCACAAATTGACTGAGCCAATCACCTGTGTGCAGGACAGCAGCTGTTAGTGTGTAAAGGCAGACTTCAAACGGCTGTCAAAAATTCAGTGAAGACCAAAATCTGAAAATACACAAATTGCAACTAGACAGCATGGAGATGTTGGTAATTTGTATTTAACAATGATTTATTGGCTCCATAAGTGAAAAACTGATGTTTAAAAATGCCATTTTTGCATTGACTGCAGTTGTTCTCGTGAGTGATGCTTACAATACTGTTTACAGTCACACATGTTGATGCGCTGTAGGCTCAACATTCGATAAATCAAACATCTGTGTGGATCGTTTGTGTAGGACAGTCTGAAGATGCTCTGGAGCAAGTTTGGTGTCAGTTGAGCAAAAATATACTTCTCTAAATTTGATAGGGATCATAGGAATTTTTTTGTGGAATGACATGCAAATTTGGTAACTGCCACCGATGAACAATATATTGGATAAATGACATGCAGTCAGACACAAAACACATTTGCATGTGCATTTAATGACATTAAATGAGCAGCCTGACATTTTGGCTTTGATCAACACTTCACCATTTCACCTCAGACGTGTGTGTTGCTTGTTGGTGAAACTTTGGAAGTTCCCAAATTTTTTGCATCACATTTAGCAATAACAATGTCTCCTCGACGTCGATTGACTTCAGAGCAATTGGGAAGATGCATCAGAATGTTTGACTCTGGCTTCTCGCAACATTACGTTGCTATTACACTTAACGAATGGAACAACATTCCAATTGCAAGCATCCGGGTTCTGATTGACAGTGTGACCCGACGTTGTCAAGCCGTCATTCAAGCTCGGGGAGGTCATACCCGTTACTGACATTAACTGTGGTAATGAAACATCAAACGAACACTGTCTGTTTTCACTTTACATGTCAGAGGCGAAACCATGAAGTATTCGTTAAAGCCAAAAGTGTGAGGCTGCGCTGCACGCTCATTTAATGTCATGAAATGCACATGCAAATGTGTTTTGTGTCTGACTGCATGTCATTTATCCAATATATTGTTCATCGGTGGCAGTTACCAAATTTGCATGTCATTTCACAAAAAAATTCCTATGATCCCTATCAAATTTTGAGTAGCATATAGTTAAAGGAGATGGGTTTAATAAGTTTCACAGTTTTTGAAACAAGAGTCATCAGAAGATGACATATCCCACTGGTTCCACATAATTCATGATTTGTGGCAGAGTTTTTGAATTCTGCTGTAGAAAAGGGACAAAGTCCAATTTTTGGGCCGTTTTTGGTATAGAAATGAAAAATTTTGGGCAGAATGGAACTGAAACCCCCAAAAGGCACAACTACACCATAAGAGTAAGTTCCATAGCAAATTTGAAGTTTGTAACTGTTATAGTTTTTGAGTTCTGCTCCGGAAATGAGAATGATTACGGACGGACAGGGCGATGACTATATCCCACGGTATTCCATACCGGTGGGATAAAAAAGTGATAGACTTAACTTGCAATAGGTTTAAATGTACAAACGTTTGTTCAGTATTGGGGCTACATTTTGGTGAAAGTTACAAATCTGTAGCACATATGGTTGATTTATTGTGAGTTTTCAAAATGTTGAACTTCAGAGGCTTGCTGTAGCGCCACCATCAGGACTATTGACCTGTTTTTGCAGCTGAGGCAGTCTGGCACGGGACTGGACAGTTTGGTGATTTTTCGCGCAGGGGAAGTAGGATTTCCTCAATAGAAGAACATGCAGGATAACAACAGGGTCCGAGGAGCTTCGGCTGCCCGACCTCTAATGAAAGAAATAACGCAATGGAAACTGATGAGTCAGCTTGCTCTTAAGAATGTTAACACTAATGACGCTTCATAAATCGATTGTTTTTGAATCTCCTGCGATTTCTCCTTTTGTGATATTGAGCTCGTCTGCCCAGCAGTGACCACACAGTTACACCCTGCTTTGACACTCTGTTCTGCCATCACATTCAGAGTAAAATGTACATTTGCTCTCCACACCATTTTTTTAGGGATGTCATTGCATTGTGTTGTTCGCAGAAACAGGATTTGCCGGGGAACTTGACGGGACACAACACCAGATCAGGATCGGTGATCGGCTATAAACGCCTCTCAGATGACAGCTTTTATCAGCCGGATCCCGAGTCACAGGGAATAATATCTGGATATTACTGTGGGTTTGTAATGAGTGAAATCGCCACTTATCGACCAAACTGCTCCGGTCCCGGATCTTTCACCTGTGCAGCTCTGAGAGGTGGGTTAATAAGCCCATCCTGACATGAGTGTGCATAGAATCTTGTGCAAAAAATGACCCCCCCTCCCCAAAAAAAAACCTACATTCCTGCATGACAAGACCTTGAGTAAAATTAAACCTTCAACCATGATAGCAAAGCCAGAAAGAGACCAAGTGCTGCAGGGGTAGGTAAAAAGCGGAAGCTTCTGCTGTTCACGTCAATGAGATGAATAATAGCGAGCATGCTAACGCTTTTCACCATTAAAGTAATAAATTCAAGTTTCTGCAAAAACTCTTACAGGTGGAACTTAATACTTTAATAGCTTAAGTATGCTAGCCAGCCAGGGGTGAATTTTCAAAAAGCACAGTTTGAATAGCAACTTGCATAGTTTGTTCATTCAGTGCTAGCGCTCCAAACTATACATGTCAGCATCTGTGATAATCATTACAGGAGATGCATCCAATCTGTGCAAACGGGACTCATTTGACCTGCATGGGCCATGTTGTTCCCGAGTGAGCACTGCCGAGTCACAGTGAACACACTGAAGGTCTCGCGTTGTCATCATGTTCGTAGGCTACCTATTTTCGGACACCTCTCTTGGTCATGGCGTAATGAAACTCTCAGTCAGTAGTTTCGGGGAAACATGCCAACAAGCTGATTGTCACGTGGATCCCCTCCCCCCTCCCCCCGCCCCCCAGATGTGAAAAATATTTGTTTTCATCCATTTATGGAGATATTATTTGGCAGCACCTTTTTTCCCTCATTGTTTCTGCGGGTGGAGCTCGTCCCATTATGCCACATGTGCTAATTGGCAAATTTGGGTCAGGACTTAGTCAGCCATTAGTAGTGTAAGGGTTGGAGTAGTCAGGATGTAGTCAGCCGTTGGTGGTGTTAGGGTTGGAGTAGTCAGGATGTAGTCAGCTGTTGGTGGTGTTAGGGTTGGAGTGGTCAGGATGTAGTCAGCTGTTGGTGGTGTTAGGGTTGGAGTAGTCAGGATGTAGTCAGCCGTTGGCGGTGTTAGGGTCGGAGTAGTCAGGATGTAGTCAGCCGTTGGTGGTGTAGGGGTTGGAGTAGTCTGGATGTAGTCAGCCTTAAGTGGTGTAAGGGTTAAAGTGGTCAGCCGTTGGAGGTGTTAGGGTTGGAGTAGTCAGGATGTAGTCAGCCATTGGTGGTGTAAGGGTTGGAGTAGTCAGTATATAGTCAGCCGTTAGTGGTCTAAGGGTTGGAGTAGTCAGGATGTAGTCAGCCGTTGGTGGTGTAGGGGTTGGAGTAGTCAGGATGTAGTCAGCCGTTGGTGGTGTAAGGGTTGGAGTGGTCAGGATGTAGTCAGACGTTGGTGGTCTAGGGGTTGGAGTGGTCAGGATGTAGTCAGACGTTGGTGGCGGTAGGGTTGGAGTGTTCAGGATGTAGTCAGACGTTGGTGGCGGTAGGGTTGGAGTGGTCAGGATGTAGTCAGCCGTTGGTGGTGTTAGGGTTGGAGTAGTCAGGATGTAGTCAGCCATTGGTGGTGTAAGGGTTGGAGTGGTCAGGATGTAGTCAGCCGTTGGTGGTGTAGGGGTTGGAGTAGTCAGGATGTAGTCAGCCGTTGGTGGTGTTAGGGTTGGAGTGGTCAGGATGTAGTCAGACGTTGGTGGTCTAGGGGTTGGAGTGGTCAGGATGTAGTCAGACGTTGGTGGCGGTAGGGTTGGAGTGTTCAGGATGTAGTCAGCCGTTGGTGGTGTTAGGGTTGGAGTGGTCAGGATGTAGTCAGACGTTGGTGGTCTAGGGGTTGGAGTGGTCAGGATGTAGTCAGACGTTGGTGGCGGTAGGGTTGGAGTGTTCAGGATGTAGTCAGCCGTTGGTGGTGTTAGGATTGGAGTGGTCAGGATGTAGTCAGACGTTGGTGGTCTAGGGGTTGGAGTGGTCAGGATGTAGTCAGCCGTTGGTGGTGTAGGGGTTGGAGTAGTCAGGATGTAGTCAGCCGTTGGTGGTGTTAGGATTGGAGTGGTCAGGATGTAGTCAGACGTTGGTGGTCTAGGGGTTGGAGTGGTCAGGATGTAGTCAGACGTTGGTGGCGGTAGGGTTGGAGTGTTCAGGATGTAGTCAGACGTTGGTGGTGTTAGGGTTGGAGTGGTCAGGATGTAGTCAGCCGTTGGTGGTGTAAGGGTTGGAGTAATCAGGATGTAGACAGCCGTTGGTGGTCTAGGGGTTGGAGTGGTCAGGATGTAGACAGCCGTTGGTGGTCTAGGGGTTGGAGTGTTCAGGATTGTAATGCTTATTAATATGTTACTATGTTGTCAAGCACATTAACTCCTTAGCATAGCTGTCACAATCTGCCAAAATGCAAATCACAGAATATGAATGTAATAGAGTATAAAGTACACTTCTGCAGCTTCTCCAGCCACACTGCTTCAAGGTCACTAAGAGCTGATAACCGCAGCCGGCTCCCAGTTCTCGGAAAACGAGAGACGGAGCGGGAAACTTACGGGGAAATAGAAACTCAAGTGTGGGATCACGACTGATTGGAGGAGAGAAATCATCCAAGATCCAGACGGCAAAGGAGCAGCGAATCACAAGACTTTTGACTTAGAGACTATATAAACTGGGACAACAAGGAAGTCGGCAGAGAGCGCTCTCCACACTCTTTGTTTTGCATGTGCCTCAATTCTGATCATTATTAAATCATCCTTTTATACATTTGGGACTCTGACTAAATTACTATTAGAAGGTTGAATACGCACCTGAAAATGCCTCATTAAGGATCCTCTCTGAGGATCCCTAACAGGATGTAGTCAGACGTTGGAGGCGGTAGGGTTGGAGTGTTCAGGATGTAGTCAGACGTTGGTGGCGGTAGGGTTGGAGTGGTCAGGATGTAGTCAGCCTTTGGTGGTGTTAGGGTTGGAGTGGTCAGGATGTAGTCAGCCGTTGGTGGTGTTAGGGTTGGAGTAGTCAGGATGTAGTCAGCCATTGGTGGTGTAAGGGTTGGAGTAATCAGGATGTAGTCAGCCGTTGGTGGTGTTAGGGTTGGAGTGGTCAGGATGTAGTCAGACGTTGGTGGTGGTAGGGTTGGAGTGTTCAGGATGTAGTCAGCCGTTGGTGGTGTTAGGGTTGGATTAGTCATGATGTAGTCAGCCGTTGGTGGTGTTCGGGTCGGAGTAATCAGGATGTAGTCAGCCGTGGGTGGTGTTAGGGTTGGAGTGGTCAGGATGTAGTCAGACGTTGGTGGTGGTAGGGTTGGAGTGTTCAGGATGTAGTCAGCCGTTGGTGGTGTTAGGGTTGGATTAGTCATGATGTAGTCAGCCGTTGGTGGTGTTCGGGTCGGAGTAGTCAGGATGTAGTCAGCCGTTGGTGGTGTTAGGTTTGGAGTAGTCAGGATGTAGTCAGCCGTTGGTGGTGTGAGGGTTGGAGTAGTCAGGATGTAGTCAGCCGTTGGTGATGTTAGGATTGGAGTAGTCAGAATGTAGTCAGCCGTTGGTGATGTTAGGGTTGGAGTAGTCAGGATTTAGTCAGCCGTTGGTGGTGTTAGGTTTGGAGCAGTCAGGTTGTAGTCAGCCGTTGGTGGTGTTAGGTTTGGAGTAGTCAGGATGCAGTAAGCCGTTGGTGGTGTTTGGATTGGAGTAGTCAGGATGTAGTCAGCCGTTGGTGGTGTTAGGGGTGGAGTAGTCAGGATGTAATCAGCCGTTGTTGGTGTTAGGTTTGGAGTAGTCAGGATGTAGTCAGCCGTTGGTGGAGTGAGGGTTGGAGTAGTCAGGATGTAGTCAGCCGTTGGTGGTGTTAGGATTGGAGTAGTCAGGATTTAGTCAGCCGTTGGTGGTGTTAGGTTTGGAGCAGTCAGGTTGTAGTCAGCCGTTGGTGGTGTTAGGTTTGGAGTAGTCAGGATGCAGTAAGCCGTTGGTGGTGTTAGGATTGGAGTGGTCAGGATGTAGTCAGCCGTTGGTGGTGTTAGGGTTGGAGTAGTCAGGATGTAGTCAGCCATTGGTGGTGTAAGGGTTGGAGTAGTCGGGATGTAGTCATCGGTTGGTGGTGTTAGGGTTGGAGTGGTCAGGATGTAGTCTGACGTTGGTGGTGGTAGGGTTGGAGTGTTCAGGATGTAGTCAGCCGTTGGTGGTGTTAGGGTTGGATTAGTCATGATGTAGTCAGCCGTTGGTGGTGTTAGGGTTGGATTAGTCATGATGTAGTCAGCCGTTGGTGGTGTTCAGGTCGGAGTAGTCAGGATGTAGTCAGCCGTTGGTGGTGTTAGGGGTGGAGTAGTCAGGATGTAGTCAGCCGTTGGTGGTGTTAGGTTTGGAGTAGTCAGGATGCAGTAAGCCGTTGGTGGTGTTAGGATTGGAGTAGTCAGGATGTAGTCAGTCGTTGGTGGTGTTAGGGTTGGAGCAGTCAGGTTGTAGTCAGCCGTTGGTGGTGTTAGGTTTGGAGTAGTCAGGATGCAGTAAGCCGTTGGTGGTGTTTGGATTGGAGTAGTCAGGATGTAGTCAGTCGTTGGTGGTGTTAGGGTTGGAGTGGTCTGTACATTAGTGTCCGATTGCGTGTGTATAGTATGTAATGTGTGAGCGCAGGCAGTAGTGCGTGAGTCAGTAGTGTGTAGTGTGTATACTTTGACAGCAGAGTGTGTGTCTATAGTCCGTAGTGCCTCGCCGGTGTGTGCGTGTGGTTTTGTGTGTATACCTCTGCTCGAGGGCTGTGGGGAGGTGGGGCGGTGACTCTGGCCCCTCCCAGATGATGATGTCATAGGGCGGTCCTGCACTCTCCTCCTTTTCTTTGGCTGCTCCCCCAAGTCATCCTCCAGCCAATCATCTTCCACATACTCATCCTCTGGGACCAGCGCTGACCTGCTATTGGTTGAGGCTGGCAGCATTGAGCCAGACTCAGACTCTGATTGGTCCTGTGCATGCAAGAGGCGGGACTTGGCGCTGCCCAGTCCTCGCATGGCTCGCTGGTATTCCTCTGCGGTGGAGACAGGGGGCGGCACAGAGTCTGACACAGCTGACGTGGCATAGCCCTGGGTCTGGCCTGTGACCCCTGACCTCACCAGAGGCGGAGAGGATTCTGGGAAAGGTTGGCGAGGCCGGACTGGGCGGAGGGGACTAATGGAGCAGTCGGAGTCGCCCGTCTCTGAGGAGCTGCTCCCCTCCTGCTGCGAAATAATGATCATGTAATAAGAGCACAGTACCACATTAAATAATAGTCACGTAATAACAGCACGGTATGACATAATCATGTAATAACAGCACAGTACCACCCCTGAATGCCCACTGTCCCAGCACCCCAAACCCGAAATTAACAGCATCAGTGATGCGTCCCTCATACCCCAAACAGCAGGACCTCCTCAGTGCCGCGTGAAGCTTGCCCGGAGCGCCTCCTGCTGAGGCTCTGCGGTACTGCATGATCCTCCTGCCTCAGGGTCGTGTGTGTGTAAGTGGGGGGCACCAGGGGCTCGGAGTTCTCCGCATCATACAGCTGACTGTCCTGCAGGCCGGTGCCGACCCGGTCCGGGACCGAAGCTGGAGCGGAGGAACAGAGCCGGGTCAGATATGAGATAGTTGAGTCCAGAACCTCAATTCCATGACCATCCTCAGGCTAATATGTTGTGATGATGGATTTGACTTCCGTGAACCTTACATAAATAATTTAGCTCCCGGGTCCCTCTCAAAGTTCCCGCCATCTTTGGCCAAAGAGAAAAAATCCAATATGGCTGCTGCTGCCATCTTTAAAATTTAACTATTGAACCATAGCAGCTAGAATTGTGTATAAATGCATTTTTGGGGCTAAGTCAGCCACAAGGATTCCAAATTTTGCATCAGTTTGATGCCAGGACATCACTTTGAGATTAAAATCCATGATGGCTGCCATCATTAGAGTGAAGACATTTTGAATGGAATGGTAATGCGAGATATTTTTTGGAGCAAATTGTTTTACATGAATACGATACCCGTTAGTTTGCCCTCTCCTATATTGCTGCATCATTGAAATTATACGGTCAACCTGGTAAATGGTGAAAACTCCCGTCCACAATCCAATTACAAAGTACAGGGCGCAACTCTCTGGAGAGAGAGTATGTTAACCTAGATGGTGAGGAGGGATGGGCCTTTAAAGCATGTTCATACATAGCTAACAATTCATATTCGCAAGAAAAACTTTCATTTTTTGCCAAAAGGTGAAGGTCAAGCATCTGCTTAAAAAGGTCCTGCTGGACAATGTGTCTGATTAATGTGGGTTGACCTTATGTAATGCAAAGAAGCTGGAATACGCCCTAAAAAGGCAGAAAAAAACGAGAGCTAAATGAGCACCAGTCTCAGTCTTCGTCTCAGTCATTGTTTGTTCCAGAGCTGCAGCTCCAACTGCCAAGCGGCTGCGCTCAAGCTTCGGGCCAATACACCATAAAACAAAATGTGTTTGGCACTGTAAACCTGAGTCGGCCCAACACCCAGAGTCAAAGCTCTTTCTGATTTCGAATGATTTCGCATCCTACAGTGAGCAATGCCTGCTTCTGATGAGCTCACTGCGGATTCTAATTCAGCTCATGCTGCTGGAGAGGAGAAGTTGACCAGCTTCTTACAAAACCAGGTTTTCACTTAGAACACCTCCCTCCATGTACGCGCCCCTCTGAGCAAACGCTTGACATTCGCCAAAAGGAAATGCAGAGAGAAGACTAGGAGATGAAGAGGAACGCTCTTCTGGCAGTTATAGACCTGGCTGAGGTCAGCCGACTTGTGAACCTCCCCAAGTTGCTAGAATGTTGTGTTATTACCTGGCCCCTCCCCTAGGGGGCCAGGTCAAGCAATGATCATGTCAGTGTGTGTGTGTGTGTGTGTGTGTGTGTGTGTGTGTCACTCTGTCTGTCAGCCCGTGGCTGGGGCCAGGTCTGCTATCTCTGATTGCCTTGTTGAAGAGTGTGTGGCTTATTTCAACTCAAACGGCACATACAGTAAGATGAAGAAGAGCGCGATCGTCCAGAATCCCTCTCCAACCTGTACATTTGCAAGAACACAACACTGCTCTCGTTGACATGGGCATGATCTGGAAAAAGGCAGCTCCATCAGCTGAAGATCGGCAGACACAAGATGGCACCCCATACAAATGGTCGGACTACATACACAAGGTGTCATCCATTATTGTTGCTCGCCATAAGCTATGTTTTCATCCAACTTGTATCGCAAATCTTAAGCAAATTTTCGTGAATGCGGCAAAAGGAGAAGTGCATTTGCACGCGTTTCCATCCACTTTTGTTAAACACTTTTGTTTCACAAGATAAGCCGTAGGTGCCGTTAGGTGGCACCAATTCTCTATTCAATTGCTTACGCTTCTGCAGGAGAAGACCGGGCACGCTATGATGTCGATAAGCACAATGAACGAAAAGGAAAACAAACGGGAAAGCTAAGAGCGAAAACGAATGAAAGGAATCACTTAACCCCTTTGCGCAGAAGCCAAATCTGGCTATTTAGATGTTACCTGATTTAAGGTTTTATAATTAAAGATTGCAGCTTCACAGAGAGAAAAACTTTGGCTCAATTGAGTCTAGACACTTGAAGCATTTAGACTCCCATCGTATTTCAGTTTATTTTTATGATTTGTGGAGAAAAGGGGCTGCAAACACAAAAAAATCTGCATGAAAATTCAACTCTGAATTAGCAAAAAAAATAATACTGACAATTGAAAACTGTTGGGGCTTAAAACTATACATTTCTGGAATCATAAACTTCTTGACCACAAGTACAATTCATCTGGAACATTACATTCTAGATTACCCGCTTGCTATGAGCCAAATTAGACAGCTATCCAGGTGTCTCCCCAAAGTCTGAGATCCATCAAAATGGTTCACTGTCAAATCATACATTAATCATATATTTAACACAAATGAACTTTTGGGGCATGAAATTCAGCATGAACTAATGATTTTCTGGTTGAGTTTAGCATGAATTTATCAATATCAGTGCAGTTGAACATCATTGGTCACCAGTAACCTCTCCAAACACAAAACATGCCTTTTCTCCATAATAAAGTTAACCATATTGTCCATTTTTCTTCGAAGTCCCCCAAGCTTTAAATAAAGTGCTGATTAAACAGCTATAACATTCGCGCTGCAATGATAAGCTAACCGCTCTCACATCCGAGCTCATAACCTTACACCATATAAGGGTAAAAACTCAGTAACTCAGTAATATCTGAATTCTGAAATATACCTTATTTTAACAGAACAGAAATTTCACTTTCAGGAAAAATCAAAACGACATATCTTTCCAAATTCAACAGAATGGTGTAATGAACGTACCGACGGATCTACCGACGTGCGTGAGCTGCATACATTTGGAGAAACGAAAACCTCGGCATTCGATGTCTTTAAACGCGTAGTATAGTATAGTATAAATTCTATAGCAAAAAGCCATATTCAGCAAAATGCAAACAGTAGAATATAACCTGTTTTCTTCATTGATGCCCTCCTCCAGAGACAGATGTATCGGGTAGAAGGAACCCTCCAGTACTATTTCATTTGGAATAATTCCCATTGACCGCGTCCATACAACATTTAAACACTCGGGAATTGGATAAGAAACGAGTCTATCAATACATCGTTACTGGGGAAGCTTCACGAGGGCGTGAATTCTAACTGTAGAGTTACGCAGATGAATCTGAGTATATAATTGAGTGACTGGCTATCGACACCAGTACTTGGGTGGATAGAAGGGAGCGCTGAATTTGTCAATGGAGGAATCTACGCGTTAATACGTGGGAGGGAACTACGCATATTTTGGTGTGATGACTGTAATTGACAGTAGAATGTGAGAGAATCAATACAATGTTGGATTTTTTGCACATGCGGCACTTTTTGTAAGGTGTGCGGGGTGAAATTGAGGAGACAAGTTTCTTGAGTTCAGCAATTGGAATTTGATCCCATTCGTGTTTAATACAGGCTTCCAGCTGCTGGAGAGTTTTAGGTCTTCTAAGAGGGACTTTTCGTTTAATTATGCACCAAATGTTCTCAAACGGCGAAAGATCGGGATTGCAGGCCAGTCCAGCACACGGACTCTTCTACTACGAAGCCATGCTGTTGTAATAGCTGCAGTATGTGGTTTTGCATTGTCCTGCTGAAATACACAAGGCCTTCCCTGGAATAGATGTCATCTGGAAGGGAGCTTATGTTACTCTAAAACCTTTATATACCTTTCAGCATTCATGGTGCTTTTTGAAACATGCAAGTGTCCCACACCATATGCACTAATGCATCCCCATACCATCAGAGATGCTGGCTTTTGAACTGAACACTGATAACAGGAGGGGTGGTTTTTCTCCTCTTTAGCCTGGAGGACACGACGCCCATGATTTCTGACAAGAATGTCAAATTTGGACTCATCTGACCACAGGACACTTTGCCACTTTGCTACAGTCCATTTTAAATGAGCCTTGGCCCACAGAACACGGTGGCGCTTCTGGATCATGCTCAACAATGGCTTCCTTTTTGCATGATAGAGTTTTAGGTGGCATCTGCGGATGGCACGGCGGACTGTGTTTACAGACTGATTTCTTGTAATATTTCTGGGCCCATTTAGTAATGTCAATGACAGAATCATGCCGGTGAGTGATGCAGTGGCGTCTGAGGGCCCGAAGATCACGGCATCCAGTAAAGGTCTTTGGCCTTGTCCCTTAAGCACAGAGATTTTTCCAGTTTCTCTGAATCTTTTGATGATGTCATGCACTGTCGATGAAGAGCCCTTCAAAGCCTTTGCAATTTGACTTTGAGGAACATTGTTTTTAAAATATTCCACAGTTTTTTTTAAGCAAGCCTGCACAGGATGGAGAGCGTCTGGCCATCTTTACTTCTGAGAGACTCAGCCTCTCTAAGACATCCCTTTTATAGCCAATCATGTTACACACCTGATGCCAGTTAACTTAATTACTTGCAAAATGTTCAATCAGCTGATTCTCTTATACGTTAATTGCTTTTTCAGACCTTTTTTCCCTGGGTCCCGATTTTTTTGAAACCTATTGCAGCCAGAAAATTTGAAATGAGCTCATTTTGTGCATAAAAATATAAAATGTCTCCGTTTCATCATTCAAAATGTTATCTATGTTCTATTGTAAATAACATATTGGCTTGTGATCTGAAAGTCAATGCATTTTGATTTTATTCACAATTTACACTTTGTCTCAACCATTTCGGAATTGGGGTTGTAGATGTCTGGTGTATATTCCCCACCACTCCCTACAGCAACACTCCTGAGTGCTCTCTCAGTCTGTGTGTATAGTGTGTATATAGTGTGTATGGAGTATGACTCTATTGGGTGTATAACGTATCTCGCTGAATAGTGTACATAGATGTATGTTGTGAATAGTTTTTATATAAATCAGTATAATATGTATAATGTATATAGCGATATTGTGCACTTATTGTATAGGGCGTATGGTGCATATTACCCACCTCTCCCCGCAGCCACACTCCTCAGCGTCTTGTTTATGTGTATAGTGTATAAGGAGGTATAGTGTGTATAGCTATACAGAGTGTATTTTGCAGTGTGTGTATAGTGTATATTGTATTGTGAATGGTGTATATAGCTCAGTGTTTCCAACACATAGACCATTGTGTGGCGGCCCGCCACAGAATCAACTCAGAGCGCCGCAAATCGATTCCGCCCAAACGCGATTTTCTATATCGCATTCTCATCTCCGTGCGCGCAGTTCTCTTCCCGCTCCCTCTCCCATTCACCGGCACACACACACACAGCTCAGACACGCACGCGTTCACACCTGCACATAGGCTGACAGCTGATTGGTTGGCCTTCCGCTCCGCAAATTCTGCGTTAAGCCTGTGAACTGGTAACCCGGAGAAGCAGAGCGTCTGACACGGAAGAGACTCGGCGCAATCGGGGAGAGCTCTCAACAACGGTATGTATAATATGGCCTACTGTGCTCAATCACGCCTGTCCAAAATCAGATTGTCAATTTTAATGTTAAAAATATTAAAAGAGTGTGTTATGAACTCAACGAATTAGGCTATACACCCACAAACTTTTTCTATAGCGGACCATAAAAGCGGTGACGCGACTGAATCATGTTACATGCGGTTATACAGTCAGGATGAATAGGCTACGCTACATAGCAAAAAAAAAAAATTGATTAAAAACATACTTCCTTCGGTTAAGGCACTGCGCTGCAGCGCAGAGGTGACTATCACGTCGCGGGTTTGAGCTCCGGTCGTACCCACCGGCAGGGGTCGGCAGCTTTTTCAGAGAAGCGCACAATTGCCCATCGCGCTACAGGGTTTCAAACTGGGAAGGGACTGCCGGATTTGAGATGCAAAAAACCAGCTTTGTTCGTTGCTCCAGCGCCTCCTGTTGGCCAGACAAGCGCTCGTCAGGAAGACTCTGGGTTTGTTCATGTCTGGGTATCCTCCGCGAAGATTCAACCAATGAGTGTATAACAATCAGTGGCTGACAGGCACGTGCTTCAGAGGAGAGCCGTGAGCTGTCCTCACTATCCTGTGTTGGCAGCAAGGGGTCGCATACGAGCAAGTATTGTACATAGTTCCCCAATTGGGCGGGATTGGAGATGCCAAATTTATTAAAAAAAAAAAAAAAAAAACATACTTCTTAGTTGCGCGGGTTTTTATATATATTTATGGTGCTGATTGTTTGATGCTTTAATTCAGATGAATTATTATATTGAACAATATTTCCCACATTGAAAAGGGTGCGTCTGAAGGAGGCAGACCAGTCTGACCTAGAGGCATTATCAGCCATCTATATATTATTACCGAGTTGGCGATTTGCATAATACCACTCATCTCCTCCAAAACCACCATGAATAATGAGTTTGTTTTCCTCCTACACCGGTTTGTGTGACAAAGACGTCGCGCCAGGTTTCAAGCTTAGTTATGAAGTGAAAACTGCATTTTGAAGCCATTTTTGCAAGTAAAACCGGCTAATTCAATCAGCTGTTATCGTGCCCCCGCATATAGCCCGAAAAGGTATCGGCTAGTGAAGATGAATAACTGTGGCTAGAAGCATACTTCATTTCATTAATTGTAAGTTGTAAATTAATTAGCTTAATTATCAGTAAATGTTCCCAGGCTTCAACCAGTTCTGCTCATGCAGGAAATGAGGGTCAGAAAGGGGCAGACCTACAATTATAATCTTTGAATAAATCCTTTTGTGTACAACTCTGACTGACTGTCATCCCCTGGACACCCCCCACCCTCACCCCCCCTGCACCAACACCAACCCACACCCCCGTTCACCCCACCCCCCCAGTCTGCCACCACAGATTACTCCCTGATCTGTGGGAAGCACTGTAGCTGTACAGTGTGTATAGTTTATATTCCCCACCTCTCCCAGCAGCCGCGCTCCTGAGCGCCGTCTCCGTCTCAGCGCACTCCTGCCGGGTCTCCTGGTCCAGATGGCGGCTGTATGTCCGCAGCCAGAGTCGCAGGGTGTCCAAAGGAGTCTGTCCCTGCCGAAAGAGACAGAGGAACGGAGCAGGTATGCGCTTATTAAAAGCATCCCATTCGCTGATGGCTATCAGCTGATGTTCCTGGGCCCGTCACCAACATGTAATACACAATTTATCACACAATAACATTAAATGAATTAATATGTATAACGGTTCATGGAAATGCATTCATCTGAAAATTACATTCATATGCAATTCAAAGCCAGTCAACAATTCAACAATGTACACATAATTAGGCCAAATACTAATAAATAAAAAAATAAATAAATAGATAATATTTCAAAAGAAAGAATTATAAAGCTAAAATAAAGAAAAATAAATATTGAAATGAAAACTAGCACAGTTTTACCTCCAGTAATTCAGTCGTTAATCAACAAACCAATTAATTCCTCTGCATCTTCCTGCCAAGGATGAATAAATCATTTATTTTTTGTTTAGAACTTTTTTTTTTTTTTATAGGTGCATGTCTCTTAAAGGTAACTAAAATAGATTGATGAAAGTTAAAGCTGTCAGTGCTGTACACACACCATTCCAGTCCACATCTCACACATCCTTCAGAAAGTGTTGAAGGAATCTCAGGAGTGGCGGTGTGTGCACAGCCGTGGCTCTGGCTATAGGAGTTTTGGCCAGTTCACTGAGAGCAGTTGTGGCCCACTGTGGTCCCAGAGGCTCGCCGCTGGACACCGACCCAAACTTAACCTCCTGTGCGTGACCCACAGACTAATTACTGCCCGGCATTCTGGCTTCAGGGAAATACGGAGGAGAGAGGCCTTCACAGGAGCTCAGTCCCCGGGTCAGACAGCAGAAGCCCGGACTCCCCTGACTGGAGACTGATCTGATCCGTTCACCGGGAGGGGGGCACACAGCATGTCACCCTCCGCCCCAGCCAGAGGGGAGAGGCGAGGGGGTCAGGGTTAGACACCTTGGCGTTCCGGACGGTGACGGAGGCCCCCTTCTCCACCAGCAGCCGTGCCACCTGGAAGTGTCCACAGGAGAGGGCATCGTGCAGGGGGGTCACGCCCTCGCACAGAGGCCCCCCCGGGTCATTTATGTGGGCCCCGTGAGCCACCAGCACCGACACAATGTCTGAGAGAGAGAGAGAGAGAGGGGGTCAGAGGGAGAGATTTATTCATTTCAAATCGGTTCTCTTTCTCTCATATGAAATTACTAAAGTGATGATGTCACGCTGGTGTCGGAAGTAAACTTTCCCATTCATTTCACACATATTTTCACTTTTGTATCACTTCCAATTGTTTTCAAGGCTCAATCATTTCCAGATTTTACATTATATTTCCGACCAAAAACAAATATAATTTTTCTTGACCGGAATCAGCTATAATTCAAAATGTTTTAATTTTTCGCCACCATGCTAATCCGCTTCGTACTCTAAAAACTAGACGTCCCAGGACCCTCCGGAATCCCGGGCTGAAGAAATTCTGAACACGGTAGAGATCTCCCGTGTCAAATTTTTCAATATTGCCGTTTGTTTGCTTATTTAGTTGGCCACTCTACGTTCTACCTGGTTACACTTTCCTTTCTAGATATAAAGTTTTGCAATTGGCTCCAATTAACTTTAATCGCCAGACATCTCTGGCCAAAGTTTGTTTGCTTACAAACAGACAGCGAACAAGCTTATCAGCCTTGTCAGTGCATAACTGACAGTGAACTAACTGTTAGCAGGCTAACTCAGCCAGCGAGCTAGTTTACAGACTTCGGTAGTTGACCAACTTCATATTTGGCGCATTCAGTTAATCATGCTAACTAGCTTACTAATTAACAGTAAGTGACAGTAAACTAAACATTTACACAATATTGCACAAGATGTAATAAGCTCACAAGCTGGTTAGCAAGGGGGTACGCCAGCGTATCTTAAGGATAGCTAGCTCAATGGTGAAATAACTTTGTGATTCATTCATTTTTAGGCATGTAGCTAGCTAAACGTAGCCCGCCATGTACTAACAGGTGCACGGACAAAGACAAAAGCAATTTAAGGCACTGGGCGGCCACCGTCACGGTACGTTGTGAATGTTTCCTGAAACTGAGGTACCTCATTGGCTGGGAACAAATCATAGGGTACTCGCCCACCAGTGTAGTGGAAACTGGACTACAAGTGCAAAAACATATAATTTTTGGCCATAAACTGCGAATTTAATGTGATCATGTATTATAAATTCCCATAGGGATTTAACTTCCAACACCACAACCTAAGTAGCGGTGACGTCATCACTTTAGTACTCTATGAAAGAGCTGTTGAAGTGCATGAGCACAATGTAATAAGCCCTTAAGTTAACAGAGTGCAATGACTGACGGAGCTGCTGTTTTGGTACTCACCGCAGTGACCATGGTTACAGGCCTCGTGGATAGGAGTCCAGCCACAGTAATCCCTGGGGTTCACAGGGTGACCCTAAAACAGACAGGGATTAAAAACACACCTTCACATCGCGTCAGAAAAAACCATCCACACTTGACACACTGTAGCGCAAGGCAGCCAGCCAGACATCTTGCAGCAAAGCGATGGTTGACTGCACTACTCAGTGCAAAACCGGCTACAGATACAGTCATCAAGATAACCCAGAGGGAGAAATCTGCTACAGATGCACTCATCCAAATAACCCAGGGGGAGAAACCTGCTACAGATACAGTCATCCAAATAACCCAGAGGGAGAAATCTGCTACAGATACAGTCATCCAAATAACCCAGAGGGAGAAACCTGCTACAGATGCACTCATCCAAATAACCCAGGGGGAGAAACCTGCTACAGATACAGTCATCCAAATAACCCAGGGGGAGAAACCTGCTACAGATGCACTCATCCAAATAACCCAGGGGGAGAAACCTGCTACAGATACAGTCATCCAAATAACCCAGGGGGAGAAACCTGCTACAGATACAGTCATCCAAATAACCCAGAGGGAGAAATCTGCTACAGATGCACTCATCCAAATAACCCAGAGGAAGAGAGGACTTGCTGATGAACAGAAGAGCTTTGCAGGCCCTGGTCGGCAGTCTGCCGTGTGTGTAGAAGCAGAGCCTTGTGGGTAAACGCGGAAGCGAGCGCAGACCATCTCTCACCTGCTCCACCAGGAACTGCACCTGGCGCAGGTTCCCCTCGATGCAGGCGCGATGCAGCGACGTCTCGCCCTTTTCGTTTCTCCGGTTCCACTGCACACACACAGACATTACCTCTCCCGTTACACCATCTGGCAGGCTTTCACTGCACTGACAGTAAAATTACTTGTGTGTCTGAAGTGTAAACGTAACATGCATTTTAAGTGCAGAGAGAATGAACACAATTTCCCAAACAGAACCGGCAAAACCCCAAATACGATCCCCCCCGACCCCCTCGACATCACTCACCCGTCCCGCTGCCCTCCTGCCCGGCACCAAGGGCTCGTACCCCTCCAGGTCTTCATCTGAGAAACAGGGAAACACTGACTGTAGGGCAGTAACACTACAAGCCTGACAGCACTGCGCTTTCATAAACCTACACAGGCTTTTCAGCTCGGCTCCGCCCCTGATCCAGCCCATGAAGCCACTGACAGGTCCGAACGAGTCAAATCGCACAGTATCAGGTGCAAAAACTCACATCATATTACCCACAACTACTAGGACTGTGACTCCGAACTTCGGTATTGGAATATAATTTGAATATAAATAAAAATAATGATATTCGAATGAATATTTTGCAGCCCTTAATATTGGAACCCGTTATCACTACTACTATTTGAGGTCTGTCGCTGTCTCCCTCTGTTAGCAGTGCGTAGTGCACGTCACTCATCTTACGTCATTACGTGACTGTAAGATGAATGCTGGCCTTATCATTTCTCTTCGCTTCACTCAGGCTCGATTCAGCCTCGCTTCGTTCAAGTTTGCAGTGCTGGCTTCAGTCAGTCTGGAGCGAACTCAAAAGCCAAGCTGATCTTTCACTACAAATCCCAGCACATTATGAGATTAACCATGAACACCCTGGCTAACTTCACCGCATTCGCTGGTGAAATGCTCGCATCGGCTACACTCATTGCCTGACAGCAGATGCGCAGTAAGTTGTATTTTGACTGGTCTGCCGTAAACCGTATCTCCGCCCACACAGGGGTCACGGGGTCGCGTTTCTCTCACCTGAGTCGGAGAGCTGGATGTCGCTGTCCACCAGCGGCTCGCTGTTGTCTTCCTCCTCCTCCTCTCCCTCTCCCTCGCTCCCGCCGTCCGCAGCACACAGCTCCCGCAGCTGGGCCTCCGTGTCATCGCAGTGGGAGGAGCCTTTTCGCTGCTGAGCGGCAAGCCACGCCCCCAAGACCTGCCGCTGTGGGCGAAGTAAAACAATGATTTGTAAAAACGAATGTCACTTGTACTGCAGATTTGAGTTTAGTTTCCTTGGTCTTGAACACCTGTAGTTTTGGGAGTTTAGTGTTACACACGTGTAGTTTTGGAAGCGCAGATCTTTAAATCTTACATAACTGTAATTTTGAAAGAGCAGTTCTTTAAATGTTACGATGTTGGATTATATTTCAATACTTCTCATCATATTCATCAGTAAATCAATAACCAAATTGAATGACCATAATCAATAATCATAATCAGTATCCATATTATTCAAGCAGCTGTAACACATACACACACATATACAAGCAGTGCGCCCAGACACAAACACACACAGACACACACATACAAGCAGTTCGCACACACGAGCAGTGCACACAGACACATGCGCACACACACACACACACACACACACACACACACATACAAGCAGTTCACACACAGTCACAAACACATGCAAGCAATTCAATTCACACATGCATAAGCAGCAGCTTCTGTAACTTTGATTACGAAGCAGTTTTCTGTTTAGTAGATTCAAAAACATAATCAGGTGATGTATTTGATTTCTGTAGCTTTGATCAATATTTGTTCAGTAAAATCATTAGTTTCAGCTTTCAGTAACATCAAGTGAATCATTTATGAATCTTCTTGTATCCTAATCACTTGGTTGTATTTTCCCTCTCCTTACTGTAATTTTCCACTCCGTTTTAGTGATGTGCACGTTTATCTTTTGGATGAGGTTCTCAAGGGAAGTTGGCAGCGTTTTGGTTTGCCCGTCTTGTTGGAGCATGAGAATGAGAAGGCAGAAAGACCATATTTGTGAGATATTTCCCGTGATGAAGGTATAAAAGAACTGGGTGTGAAAGGCAAGATGCCAGATCTTCTTGCGCAAAAAGAACTCAGCTTAATATTTCATTTGTTAATTTATCAATATACCTCAATAAAACCTAATTATCTTAAGAATCGCTCTCTACAATTGCTGGGGAAAAGAGGAACCTCATGATAAGAAAATATGTCTGAATGAAAACCACGACAACAACTGTAGTTTTGGAACCACAGTTCTTTAAATATTAAACACCTGTAGTTTTGGAAGAGCAGTTCTTTAAGGGTTACACACCTGTAGTTTTGGAAGCGCATTTCTTTAAATATTAAACACCTGTAGTTTTGGAAGAGCAGTTCTTTAAGGGTTACACACCTGTAGTTTTGGAAGCGCATTTCTTTAAATATTAAACACCTGTAGTTTTGGAAGAGCAGTTCTTTAAGGGTTACACACCTGTAGTTTCAGAAGCGCAGTTCTTTGAATGTTACACACCTGTAGTTTCGGAAGCGCAGTTCTTTAAATTTTACACATCTGTAGTTTTGGAAGCGCAGTTGCACCCCCCCACTTTTCAAAATCATGTTTTTGTCCCCCCCACTTTTTACATTTTAAAACAAACAGTAGGCTGTAACTGCAAAACAAAAGAAACTGTGCGCGCACTAGGACCACGCGGAAGTGTCCCCCCCACTCAGAGCGACGCAACACAGACAGACAGGACGCAGCGCAGCAGTAAAAAGATGAAAAGGAGGCGACAGCTCAACTTAAAGTGGTTCTTTGGAATGGGACTGGAAAGAAAGAAAGAAAATGTGGGTTGATCAGTCATTACTGGTATTTCTAACGTTACTCTAGCTATTGCATCTAACGAGCTCTAATGTTTGCAACATTTAGTTAGTAACTGAGTCTGCTCAGCACTGTTGCACAACGTTACCTTGTTCATGTCAACAGCAGAGGCGGATTTAGGGCCCTATATCTGCGGACTGACTTTGAAAGGGAGCCTTTTTCACACATTACACACAAGGATAAAAGCTTGAAAAACTGCCAGGCTGAAAAAAAGAAATTTGCGACCTAATGCATTTTGGGATAATCAGAGGTGTATAGTAATTATGAACTTGTACTTCGTTACAGCAGCCAACTTAAGTAGTTTTTTGTTTTTTTTGAGCATTTGCACTTTACTGAAGTTCAACTGTTACACACCTGAAGTTTTGGAAGTGCAGTTTTCTTTGCGCACTGAAGGGCGCAGGTGTAGCAGGTGTCCAGCTCCTCCAGGCTTCGCCCAGCCTCCTCCTCAGCTGCAGCAATGTTCAGCCAGGAAACAAACTCCTGTGCGTGCACGTACACACATACAACACACACACACACACACACACACACACACACATACGCAATCAGCAGGAATAAAACTGCAAATTTTCCGAAACACTATGGAGCTCTGTTCAACAAGTCAGCAAAACTGATACCAACTGTGCCGTAGCTGTACAATAGACACAGGGGTGCCGTGGGCGTACGGGAGACACAGGCGTGCCGTAGCTGTACAGGAGACACAGGCGTGCCATAGCTGTACAGGAGACACAGGGGTGCCGTGGGCGTACGGGAGACACAGGGGTGCCGTAGGCTTACGGGAGACACAGGTGTGCCGTAGGCTTACGGGAGACGCAGGCGTGCCGTAGGGGTACGGGAGACGCAGGCGTGCCGTAGGGGTACGGGAGACGCAGGCGTGCCGTAGGGGTACGGGAGACGCAGGCGTGCCGTAGGGGTACGGGAGACGCAGGCGTGCCGTAGGCGTACGGGAGACGCAGGCGTGCCGTAGGGGTACGGGAGACGCAGGCGTGCCGTAGGCGTACGGGAGACGCAGGCTTGCCGTAGGCGTACGGGAGACGCAGGCTTGCCGTAGGCGTACTGGAGACGCAGGCGTGCCGTAGGCGTACGGGAGACGCAGGCGTGCCGTAGGCGTACGGGAGACGCAGGGGTGCCGTAGGCGTACGGGAGACACAGGGGTGCCGTAGGCGTACGGGAGACACAGGTGTGCCGTAGCTGTACGGGAGACACAGGGGTGCCGTAGGCGTACGGGAGACACAGGTGTGCCGTAGGCGTACGGGAGACACAGGTGTGCCGTAGGCGTACGGGAGACACAGGTGTGCCGTAGGCGTACGGGAGACACAGGTGTGCCGTAGGCGTACGGGAGACACAGGTGTGCCGTAGGCGTACGGGAGACACAGGTGTGCCGTAGCTGTACGGGAGACACAGGGGTGCCGTAGGCGTACGGGAGACACAGGTGTGCCGTAGGCGTACGGGAGACACAGGTGTGCCGTAGCTGTACGGGAGACACAGGGGTGCCGTAGCTGTACGGGAGACACAGGGGTGCCGTAGGCGTACGGGAGACACAGGCGTGCCGTAGGCGTACGGGAGACACAGGCGTGCCGTAGGCGTACGGGAGACACAGGCGTGCCGTAGGCGTACGGGAGACACAGGGGTGCCGTAGGCGTACGGGAGACACAGGGGTGCCGTAGGCGTACGGGAGACACAGGGGTGCCGTAGGCGTACGGGAGACACAGGTGTGCCGTAGCTGTACGGGAGACACAGGGGTGCCGTAGGCGTACGGGAGACACAGGCGTGCCGTAGGCGTACGGGAGACAGAGGTGTGCCTAGGTGTACGGGAGACACAGGCGTGCCGTAGGCGTATGGGAGACACAGGTGAGCCGTAGGTGTACGGGAGACACAGACGTGCCGAAGGTGTACGGGAGACACAGGCGAGCCGTAGGCGTACGGGAGACACAGGCGTGCCGTAGGCGTACGGGAGACACAGGCGTGCCGTAGGCGTACGGGAGACACAGGCGTGCCGTAGGTGCACGGGAGACACAGGCGTGCCGTAGGTGCACGGGAGACACAGGCGTGCCGTAGGTGTACGGGAGACTCTGGCGTGCCGTAGGCGTACGGGAGACACAGGCGTGCCGTAGGTGTACGGGAGACACAGGCGTGCGGGAGACACAGGCGTGCCGTAGGCGTACGGGAGACACAGGCGAGCCGTAGGCGTATGGGAGGCACAGGCGTGCGGGAGACACAGGCGTGCCGTAGGTGTACGGGAGACACAGGCGTGCCGTAGGCGTACGGGAGACACAGGCGAGCCGCAGGCGTACGGGAGACACAGGTGTGCCGTAGGCGTACGGGAGACACAGGTGTGCCTGAGGTATATGAGAGACGCAGGTGAGCCATAGGTGTACGCTGTAGTTGTGATGCGCAGTACCTCTTTGGGGTTATCGTGTCGCAGCTGCAGCTCCTGTCTGTAGTGCTCCACAGCCTTCTGGGGCTGCCTCAGGTCAGCATACGTCGCAGCCAGAGACACGTGTATCACAGCCAGCTCTCTGTGGGGCTTCCCCAGGGCCACAGCACAGGACAGCTGCACAGAGACAGGGCACAGAGAGCAGCTCACTGGGGGACCAGATACAGCAGACAGCAGCTCACTGAGGGATCAGATACAGCAGAGAGCAGCTCACTGAGGGACCAGATACAGCAGAGAGCAGCTCACTGAGGGACCAGATACAGCAGAGAGCAGCTCACTGAGGGACCAGATACAGCAGAGAGCAGCTCACTGAGGGACCAGATACAGCAGAGAGCAGCTCACTGGGGGACCAGATACAGCAGAGAGCAGCTCACTGAGGGACCAGATACAGCAGAGAGCAGCTCACTGAGGGACCAGATACAGCAGAGAGCAGCTCACTGAGGGACCAGATACAGCAGAGAGCAGCTCACTGAGGGACCAGATACAGCAGAGAGCAGCTCACTGAGGGACCAGATACAGCAGAGAGCAGCTCACTGGGGGACCAGATACAGCAGAGAGCAGCTCACTGAGGGACCAGATACAGCAGAGAGCAGCTCACTGAGGGACCAGATACAGCAGAGAGCAGCTCACTGAGGGACCAGATACAGCAGAGAGCAGCTCACTGAGGGACCAGATACAGCAGAGAGCAGCTCACTGAGGGACCAGATACAGCAGAGAGCAGCTCACTGAGGGACCAGATACAGCAGAGAGCAGCTCACTGACGGACCAGATACAGCAGAGAGCAGCTCACTGGGGGACCAGATACAGCAGAGAGCAGCTCACTGAGGGACCAGATACAGCAGAGAGCAGCTCACTGGGGGACCAGATACAGCAGAGAGCAGCTCACTGAGGGACCAGATACAGCAGAGAGCAGCTCACTGGGGGACCAGATACAGCAGAGAGCAGCTCACTGGGGGACCAGATACAGCAGAGAGCAGCTCACTGAGGGATCAGATACAGCAGAGAGCAGCTCACTGGGGGACCAGATACAGCAGAGAGCAGCTCACTGAGGGACCAGATACAGCAGACAGCAGCTCACTGAGGGACCAGATGCAGCAGAGAGCAGCTCACTGGGGGACCAGATACAGCAGAGAGCAGCTCACTGAGGGACCAGATACAGCAGAGAGCAGCTCACTGGGGGACCAGATACAGCAGAGAGCAGCTCACTGGGGGACCAGATACAGCAGAGAGCAGCTCACTGAGGGATCAGATACAGCAGAGAGCAGCTCACTGGGGGACCAGATACAGCAGAGAGCAGCTCACTGAGGGATCAGATTCAGCAGAGAGCAGATCGCACTTTGAAGTACACCCCCCAGGACTGGAGTATAGCAGCTGACGTTGTTAGCAGGGATTAGGCGCTTTGAAGTACACTCCTCAGGACTGGTGCGTAGTGGCTAACAGTGTTAGCTGGGATAAGGTCCCATGGTAGAAGAGCAGCACCTGTCAGTATTTTTGTAGCAGGGGCGCTCAAGGACAGGACAGGTGTGTGGCAGCTTGCTCTCACCTGTGAGCGGTACGCTTCCAGGGCCTTACTGTAACAGCCAACCTTGCAGTACAGATCCCCCAGCTGCTCAGCTACGCCCAGCATCTCCTGGTGCTGCCCCTCTCCCAGCTCCGACAGAGCATGTTCCAAACGACAGCCCTGGATCGCTACGGAAACGCAGAACATCAACATCAGTGTCTCAGGTTGAGTGAACGGGTAAACAGTCAAGCTGCTTGCACACTGGACACGAAACAAATATTTTGCGCGACACTTTACATTAAAAGTCAATGCAAAGGCATCTTCCCATTGACTTTGAATGTAATCGGTCTTGCGAAAAATTGGTTTCGCATCCAGTGTGCAAGTGGCTTCAGTGCTGAATTGTGTGGTGTTGTTGTGTATATTTGGTTTCAGTTGGTTTTTTTGCTCTCCAAATCTCTCATTCCTCACCAGCACCCCCTTCCTGAGTCATCACATCCACCCCCTCAGCATTCGCCCCTTCATCTGTCAATCATCATTTACCTGCCACCCTTCCCACCACTCAGAAGACCCTAAAGTTTAAAATCCCATTGGGTACATCCTACCTCCAGCTGTTAGAGAATGACCTGCTGAGCAGGGGCTGAGGGCTCTGCAGTGCGTGTCCTTTCCTGCTGATTTTTAGGACCTACTGTCGCCACTTTGCATCCGGCGGTGTCATCGGCGTCCGTATAGAGCCGCATCTCAAAAACGGTCAAATGAATTTTGTTTTTATGTGGGGATGTGGTGTGTTATGGCCCCAATTTGTTATTACATTTACAACACAAACAGCAACAGCAACAGCAAGGGATGACAGAAACTGTTTTAAAAACTTAAACACATTTAATCAACAGACAAAGACAATAACAACTAACTAACAACTAATGACCAAGATTGAAAAAAAAAAACAGAAATATTTACAGTCCCTTTTTGGTGGGGCGGCTTGGTGATGTCCTGGATGATGAAAATGCTCAAACACAGGCAAAGAAATCCACAAAAGAAACGTCACAGGTCTTGAACAGAATGGCAGGTCTGGTCATCTTCTTGCAATTTCTCCTACTACTTTACTGTCTCAATTCTTTTCCTTATATACTCTTTTGCAGACCCCACCCACATTTAGACCTCCTTTTTTTAACTTTCTGAGACTTGCCCCAGACATGTTCAGGACATGTCTAAACATGACTCCAGTCTGAGCTTAACAAAAAAAAGGTAAATACTGCCATCTAGTGGCCTATATTCACATTACACCTCCATTCCAAAGGGAAAAATTTTGACTCATAAAGGCAAAATTTTTCTTTTCAATACAAAATGGTTAAGTGAACACTTGTCTATATATACATATCATACAGTATTCAAACACATGATATATATATACACATTCAAACATGGGATAAGCAATCAGCAATTACATTGTCTGTACCCTTCACATGCTTAATTTCCAAGTCAAACTCCTGTAAAATCAAACTCCAATTCAACAATCTCCGATTCTTGTTTTTCCATCATACTCAAAAACATTAACGGATTGTGGTCAGTGTACACAATCATTGGCTTTTGTCCTGTACAAACATAAACCTCAAAGTGTTGTAAAGAAAGGACCAGAGCCAACAGTTCCTTCTCTATTGTGGAATAGTTCCTTTGGTGGCGATTGAACTTCCTGGAGAAGTATGCCACGGGATGCTCAATGTCATCAGAGTCACTTCTCTGTAGGAGCACAGATCCACAAGCTTGGTCGCTAGCATCGACCGCGATGGAGAACGGTTTGTTGAAGTCAGGAGATTTGAGCACGGGGAAGTGACACAGCAGAGACTTCAGGCGATCGAAGGCTCTCTGGCATGCATCATCCCAAGTGAACTTTACGCCTTTTTTCAGTTGGTTAGTTAGACTGAGAGCAATCTCAGCAAAGTTCTTGCAGAACTTGCGGTAGTACCCGATCATTCCAAGGAAGCGGCGCAAAGCTTTTTTGTTGTCAGGAACTGGAAAGTCCATGATGGCTTGGACTTTAGCATTTATGGGTGCCACCTTACCCTGGCCTATGACGTAGCCAAGATAGGTGACAGTAGCACAACCAAAGTCACTCTTGCTCAGGTTAACAGTCAGGTTAGCCTGGGTCAGGCGCTGGAACAACGTCTCTACATCTTTTAGATGTTCTTCCCAGGAGTCACTCCATGTGATCAGGTCATCAATGTACGCACCCGTGTGTGGCAATCCGGCGATTGAAGACTGTATCATCCTTTGGAACGTGGCTGGGGCATTTTTCATGCCAAAGGGTAGGACTTCATACTGGTACAATCCAGATGGTGTGGCAAAAGCACAGATGCTCTTGGCCCTCTCAGTTAAAGGCACACACCAATAACCCTTCAATAAATCAATCTTGGTCAGAAACTTTGCTTGCCCTACACTATCAATACAATCATCAATCCTAGGTATTGGAAACACATCAGTTCTAGTTACAGCATTGACTTTGCGATAATCTGTACAGAATCTAGTACTTCCATCAGGTTTTGGAACTAGCACACAGGGTGAACTCCAATCTGAGTTGGAGGGTCTGATAATATCATGTTCTAACATGTACTCAACCTCTTTCTCAGCAATCTTTCTCTTTTCAGGATTCATCCGGTACGGATGCTGTTTTATTGGTTTGGCATCACCAACATCTACATCATGAGAGGCTATAGTAACTCTCTCTGGAACATCAGGAAACAAATCCTCATATTTCTTGATCAACCTTTCAAACTGATCTCTCTGTGAGGGTTCTAAGTGCTGGAGTTTTACATCAAGATTTTGCAACACTTCAGTGTTTGACAATTTACATGAAAGAACTTCAGCTTTAATTCTTGGTTCATCATCTTGAAACTCCCCCTCATCTTCACACGTTTCGACCATTGGAGAATCTGAAGTGACAGCTGCAACCCTAGCATTTCTGTCATGATAAGGCTTTAGCATGTTAATATGACACAATTGTTTTGGTTTTCTCCTATCTGGAGTCTTCACAATGTAATTGCGATCATTGAGTTTTGTCAGAATTTCATAAGGACCATGAAATCTAGCCTGCAATGAATTGGACTGCAAGGGAAACAACACAAGGACCTTGTCTCCTGGTTTAAACTCACGCCTTCTGATCATACCAAGTTTTCATTTTTCCCTGACTTGATTTCAAGTTCTCTTTGGCAAGGTCACAAGCTGCACGCAATCTTTCCTTGAACTTGCCAACATAGTCTAACAGACTGATATGCGGCTCTTTCTCTTGCCATTGTTCACTCAATAATAGCAAAGGTCCTCTCACTTCATGACCAAACACTAGCTCAAATGGACTGAATCCAGTAGACTCCTGCACTGCTTCTCTAGCTGCAAACAACAGCAAATGAACCCCTTCATCGCAGTCTTTCTCATGGTCATAACAATAAGTCCTCATCATTGTCTTGAGAGTGGAATGAAACCACTCTAAGGCACCCTGACTTTCTGGATGATAGGCACTAGAAAGAATCTGCTTTGCACCTAGTTCATACACAACCTGCTGAAACAATCCTGAAGTGAAATTGCTACCCTGGTCTGACTGAATTTCCCTGGGAAGGCCAAACAACGTGAAGAACTTTATCAAAGCCTTTGAGATTGCAGTTGCCTTGATGTTACGTAGAGGTATGGCTTCAGGGAATCTGGTAGATGCACACATGATTGTCAACAAGTACTGATTTCCAGATCTAGTCTTGGGTAATGGACCAACGCAATCAACAATGACCCTAGAGAATGGCTCCCCAAATGCTGGGATAGGCTGCAATGGAGCTACAGGTGGGTCTAACTGGTGTTTTCCAACTACCTGACAAGTGTGACAGGTTTTGCAAAAGTTGGAAACGTCTTTCCGAAGCCCAGGCCAAAAGAAGTGTTTCATGATCTTATCAACAGTCTTGTTAACACCAAGATGACCTCCTAAAGGTAAACTATGAGCCATTGTTAAGATCTCATTCCTATAGACCTTCGGAACAACAATTTGCCTGACCACTGCCCAATCTGCATTGGCAGGGATATCAGGAGGGCGCCACTTCCGCATCAACACACCATCCTTGAGATAATACCCAACTGGAACTGCGTCTATTTCTTTATCAAGAAGGGCTCTCCTCTTTAGTACACAAATTTCAGGATCATTAGTTTGCTCCTCAATCAACCGCTTTCTGGACAGAGACAAGTCTCCAGACTCATCAGAATCACCATACCCATCCGGCTGGCTGAATAGAGAACTGATAAAAGTATCTGATAAGTCCTCAAACGGAGAAACCATAGTAGGCCAATCAGAGTCATGAGGCGAACCACCTGAGTCCTGACTATTCAATGTACTGGACGGCACCACATCATCTTCTTCTTTAGCCTTCTTGGCCATAGCACGAGTCACTGCGCAAGAAGGATACAGAGATGGGTCCTCATCCCAATCTTCAGTGCTCGGCTGTGAAGTAAGATGTACAGGGGGAACTACTTTGCCCCCAGCCAGGTCATTGCCTAGCAACAGAGAAACACCCTTTATAGGTAGACTTGACATAAGTCCCACCTTTACCTGTCCTGTAACTAAATCTGACTTCAAGAATATAGAGCGCAGGGGTACAGATACAGTCCTCCCTTCAATACCTTGTACAAGTATGAAATCCCCTGAAGCGGTCTCATCACGTAACTCCAAGGAGTCCATCAACAAAAGTGACTGAGAAGCTCCGGTATCCCTTAGGATATATATGGGGACAGGAGTAGTATGCTCATTCAGAGCCACAAATCCCTCTGACACAAATGGAAGAAATTCCTCCCTCACAAAGTCAGCTGTATCAGGCTTTTTAGCCCCACAAGAAGCAGGTAATTTAGCAGATCGGTCATCTACTACAGGGGTTTCTAACCTTGTTTTCACAAAGGCATTTGGTTTGGTATCCTTTTCTTTTTTAGCTTTAAGGAACCAACAGTTAGTTGTAACATGACCAGATTTCTTGCAATATCTGCAAACTAGACCACTTCTGTCACTGTCAGCTTTCACACTTTGATCAGACCTGTTACTGGATTTCTGAGCACCATCACCAGATTTGTCTTTGTCTTTGGGTGAGGAATCTTGGGTATCACCATAACCCTTTTCCTGAAATTGGGACCATCTATTATTACTGCTAGACTGAAATTTGGACTTATGTGTGAGAACATATTCATCTGCAAATTTGGCAGCTGATTGCAAATTCAGTGCTTGCTTCTCATTAAGGTAGGTCTTAACATCATCTTTAACACAGTTCTTGAATTCTTCAACTAACACCATCTCTTTTAGTGAGTTGAAATCATCCTTGACCTCCATAGAAGTACACCAGCACTCAAAGCAAACCTGCTTTTCATTAGCAAATTCAACATAAGTCTGATTTTCAGATTTCTTCAGACCTCTGAATTTCTGTCGGTAAGCCTCTGGAACCAACTCATAAGCTCTCAAAATAACCTTTTTGACAACCTCATAATTAGAGGAATCATCTGCAGACAAAGCCGAATAGGCTTGTTGAGCTTTACCCTTGAGGACAGTTTGCAACATCAGAGGCCAGTGTTCCTTTGGCCACTGGCAACTCTTTGCTACCTTTTCAAAACACTGGAAATAGTTGTCAACATCCTTTTCCGAAAATGGAGGCACCAGTTTTACCTCCTGGCTAGCCCAAAATTTATTTTCAGTTTGAATTTTTATTTTTAGTTGCTCCATTTGGAGTCTTTCTTCTCTATCGAATTTCTCTAATTCAAAATCTCTCTGTCTCTGTCTCTCTCTTTCTGCTCTTTCCTCTTTCTCTCTCTCAAATTCTCTTTGTTTCTCTTTTTCTTCCCTCTCAAATTCTCTTCGTTTCTCTTTTTCCCCCCTTTCTTTTTCTCTTTCCTCCCTTTCTTTTTTCTCTTCTCTTGCTAATTTTTCCAACTCAAACTGCCTTTGTTTTTCTTTTTCTTCCCTTTCAATCTCTATCATTTTTAATTTAAGTTCCATTTCTATATTTGGATTTTCCACTGGAAACTGTTCCAGATCTCCTGGTGCAAACACATTTTCATCAATGTAATATTCAACTATCTCTCTAGCCAGTCTTGCTTTTCGCATGGCTGGTTTCACCTGTCAGTTCTAAATGTCTGCAAATTTCTAGCAGTTCTGTCTTTTCAAAAGACTTCAAAACCCCTACGGTTGGTGATGCCAAGAAATCATCCATTGCTGTTGTCAATATATTTATATAGGAAAATTCACAAAAACAATTTTACAATCTGAAATGTTAGATTTTTAATAAATGACTCACAAAATGGTCTATCCCGGACCTTGAGCCCCCAATTTGTTATGGCCCCAATTTGTTATTACATTTACAACACAAACAGCAACAGCAACAGCAAGGGATGACAGAAACTGTTTTAAAAACTTAAACACATTTAATCAACAGACAAAGACAATAACAACTAACTAACAACTAATGACCAAGATTGAAAAAAAAAAACAGAAATATTTACAGTCCCTTTTTGGTGGGGCGGCTTGGTGATGTCCTGGATGATGAAAATGCTCAAACACAGGCAAAGAAATCCACAAAAGAAACGTCACAGGTCTTGAACAGAATGGCAGGTCTGGTCATCTTCTTGCAATTTCTCCTACTACTTTACTGTCTCAATTCTTTTCCTTATATACTCTTTTGCAGACCCCACCCACATTTAGACCTCCTTTTTTTAACTTTCTGAGACTTGCCCCAGACATGTTCAGGACATGTCTAAACATGACTCCAGTCTGAGCTTAACAAAAAAAAGGTAAATACTGCCATCTAGTGGCCTACATTCACATTACAGGTGAAATAGTTCATCAACTTAATGCCCGAGCAAACATTTTTTTGATTGAATCATTCATTCAGACTTGAGCCATTTTTATGTTGAAAACAGCCATTTTTGGCACTTAGGTGCAATTTTCTCAAAGAAAGTCAGATTAATTTTTTTATTTTTTTTATTTTTTGTTTTTTTAAATCGCAGCAATGGAATCCGTATCATGGCCTGCTTCAACAGTGTAAATGATGTTTTGATTGAATCGCTCTTTCATAGCACCACCTGGGCAACGTGTCTGGACATTTTTTGGGATGTTTTGGCAGAAAATGTGCTATAACTTGCTTATTATTGCATTTATAGTTTCAGTATGCATTGAGCATGTAGAATGTATCATTCTTGCCAAGTGTTGTCGGTTGGTCGAATTTGACCTGGAGTCGAAAGGTCAAGGTCAAAAGGCAAAAATGTACTACAACTCTTAATGTAGCATTTACAGCTGAGGTATGTATGAGGCACCTATAGGGAATCAGGTATGCTGAACATTATGAGTCAGTCACATTTGACCTTGGGCCTCAAGGTCAAAGCCAAATGGCAAAAATGGGCTATAACTCTCTTAATATGACATTTAGAGCTTCGGTATGTATGAAGCACCTCAAGGGAATCGTGTGTGCCAGACATTCTCGGTTGTTCAAATTCGACCTTGAGCCTCAAGGTGAAGGCCAAATGGCAAAATTGTGTTTTAACAGCTTAATGTGGCACCTATAGGGAATGATGTCAGCCCAAAATTCTCAGCAAGTTGAATATGACATTGGGCGTCAAGATAAAATGGCAAATATGTGCTATAACTTGCTGAATATGGCAGTTAGAGCTTGAATACGCGCAGCTTGTTACCTAAACTCGATGAGATCAGGACTCTCTTAATTAACTCTAACTTGCATTTCCTTGGTCTCAGTGAAACCTGGCTTAACCATAAAATCAGCACGGATTTAACAGATATCCCGGGATATAATTGCTTTAGAAAAGACAGGGAAATGGGTAAAGGTGGGTGTGGCCTTGTAAGTGCGTGATTCCATCAAATGTGCTGAACAGGTATTTGATTGTAATGCTCAATTAGAATATGTATGCGTTAATATTTCTTTGTCGCCACATATGCATTTTATGATTTTAGTTCTCTATAACCCACCTTCCACAAGTGATGAAGTATTTTGCAATGAAATACAGAAATTAGTCAAACAAATCAATCAAAAATCAGAGCTATTACTATTTGGGGATTTTAATATTGATGGGTAGTATAATAGATACTTTCTAATAGAAGTAAAAGGAAGAAGCTCAAACTGATGATGACAAAATTTGAATTTACGCAAATTATTAAAGGGGCAACTAGAATCACAAAATCCAGTAAGACACAAATAGACCTTATTTTTACAAACAGAGAAGAAAGAATTCTTAAGTCATTCATTTTTTCAACCGGAGTGTACGATCATAATATGACTTTAGTAGTAAGAAAGTTATCAAAGAAACGATTTATGAATAAGAACAGCTTTAAAAATTATACATTAATAATCTCTAACAAGAGCCATCTGGCAATGGCGGATCCCCCCAGCTGTAGGTTGTGTAACCTACATGTTGTGTGGACAGACGGACGGACCGAAACCCCCAAAAGGCACAACTAGACCATATGGAGAAGCTCCATACCAAATTTGGTGTTTGTAAGTGATATAGTTTTCTATATCTGGTTAGAAAGTTCTGGTCCAGAAACGATTTTATTACAGACGGACGGACAGATGGACGGACGGACACACTGATCGCTATATCCCCCCGCATTATATGCCGGGGGGATAAAAATGATATGGGCCTGTTGGACAATGAAATAAAAGAAGCCGATTGGGAAAGTATAACAAGAATCAAATGTGTCAATCAAGCATTACAGGAAATAATGAGCAAAATTAATGAAATTGTATCCAAATATCTGATCTGCTCTGCCCTCAAGTATTAAGGTTTATATACGTTTTTTTAATATAACTCTAAATTATTGATAATGTTTTTATGACATTGTATTTCTTGTAAAAGCCCTTCTAGGGACGAACATTGCAAATTAGCCCTGGCTATAAATGTTGTAGTGTGTTACATGTTTAATGTACACACCTGTCCCTATCAAATAAACGATAAATAAATAAGCTCAGGTATGTTTGGGCCGTCTATAGGAAACCATGTCTGCTGAACATTCTTAGGCAGTCAGTCAAATCTGATGTTGGGCCTCAAGGTCAAGGTTATGACAAAAATGGACCAAATTTTTTTAATATTGGTTCTAGAGCTCAGGTTTGAATTGGGCACTAATAGCAAATCATGTCTGCTGGTTGTTTTCGACATATTGGATTTGACCTTGGGCAACAAGGTCCAGGTAATGACAAAACGGCCTAAAAGTTCTTATATGTTGGCTTTAGATCTTCGATATGTATTGGATACTAATGACAAATCATGTATGCTGATCAAACACCATACTGGATGTGACTTTGGTCTTCAAGGTCAAGGTCATGTGACAAAATCAATCCATTTCCTCGTTTAATAATGTCTTTAGAAATGAGTATGTATTAGGCACTGACCTATATATAATTAAAATTTGTACGGGCATTGTAACCGCATGGTCGACCTTTTTTTGCGAACAATTGCTGCAATAAAAACTGGACAAAATACATTTTTAGATGTTTGATCCTATTAGCATCATGGAATAGAAAGAATAATACTAATTAGACCCGCTGGGTGGCAGTGTTGGGTAAAAAAAAAATCATTGTCTGAAAACAGAGCAAGAACCAGAAGTGAATTGAGAAGATGGCGCACTTCACAAATTGACAGCAGACAGTGCAAGTCCAGGTAAGAAAAAAAATCTAATCCGATTTCATGATCTCGACTTCTTAAAGATTATATTTTCGCTAAATGGCAGAAATGTTGCTGTCTGTCACTCATGAAAAAGTGTGACCGCTCAGTCGATTTGCCCGATGATGGGAACTAAAACTCCTTTCTCACTGAGCTGCACTGGCCCGCAGGAGTGTGTGGATGAAACAGATCTCTTCTTTCGCAGAGAGGCGCATATATACTCCTTGAATTGATACGCAGTGGCACGTGACTGATCGCCATCACCGCCAAAATTAGCGTAAAAATTAGACCAGTTTAATTTTTTCATGGATGTCCGAGCTGGAGCTTTTTAACGCCAGTACCGTGTGGACAACGTGATGCTTTCGCAAGAATTCGTGTTGGCTTCCTCTTGAATCCGCGGACTGATGCTAGTTACTTTTCTCCTGTTGGGGCTGTAACTGCCGGCAGCCTTCAGGCCCCCCGAGTTTGAACACTCATTGTATTATCTGGTTTTTAGCCACAGCGGGGAAGGGAGAGGGTAGATGGGCACAGCTGTACACATCCGCTGGCCTGTGTCAGATGTGTGGACATGCTAGAGTAGGAGCGACTGCCAACCGCGGTACGTTCTGCTTGAGTCAATGCAGTCGGCAGTTTAGGGTTTTTTGTCGATTGATTTTGTTGCCAAGCTCGTCAGCTTTACTTGCTCTCTAGCAAGTTTCGTTTCGTTCCGTTCCGTTGTTTTCGTTTATTTGGCAAACTTTGTAGTCCTGAGCCTTGGTCATGTGACCATGCGTCTCTTTCGTGTTTTGTGACCGTAACACAGCACCTAATAGTATATACATTTTTGTGCATCTGCACGTTTATTTTCCACCATTTAAAAAACCCTTCACTCCACACAGCTGTGCACCATGATGCTAATACCCCTCCTTCCCTGCAGGTCTCAACAGTGAGTGTGTGTGCGTGTGTGCGTGTGTGTCTCACCGTGCTTGAGGATTCTCTTGACCGAGTCTCGGTCAGAAGGCTGTTGGGAGCCCAGGGTGTAGGCCTTCTTTAGAGAGCGCCTCGCGGCAACGAAGTCTCCCAGCGACAACTGCACCTACAACACACTCAATGAAACGCACAGTAAACACACTCGCTCTCTCTCACGCACACAGTAAACACACACACAATAAAGTGCACTATAAACGGACACACACAATAAAAACACACACACACCGTACCTGGCCGATGCTGTGGCTGCACTCGCTCTCCGCGTACTTGTCCCTCATCTTGCGGGCGCACTCTCTGGCCTGTTCCAGGCAGCGCACGGCACTGGACTGCGCCCCGTTACGGAAATGGATGCGCCCCAGATTGAACTTGGCGCGATACAGATCCTCAAGGAGCTGCTGCTTCCTGCCAGCGCGCGCGCACACACACACACACACACACTTTTATTAATGTGAACACTAGGGGTGTTCCATTCAAGCGTGTACGTTTACAAGAGCAAAATCAATATTCATTTCAACAAAATAAATAAATTGTATAATTGTCCATTTCTTAAAATATAGTTAATACTGCAATTGCCACAAGGAATTATCAAATAACTAAAAAAGATGTTTAACAAGAGCCATCTGGCAATGGCGGATCCCCCCGGCTGTAGGTTGTGTAACCTACAGGTTGTGTGGACAGACGGACGGACCGAAACCCCCAAAAGGCACAACTAGACCATAAAGAGAGGCTCCATACCAAATTTGGTGTTTGTAAGTGGTACAGGTTTCAAGTTCAGGTCCGGAAACGATTTTATTACAGACGGACGGACAGACTGATCACTATATCCCCGCATTATATGCTGGGGGGATAAAAAGTTAAAATGTGGATGCTGATGCAGGTCCGGTCAAACTCGTGTCAGGACAGAATTAGCGGGTTGTAAATAGTGAAACGCGAAAATTCGTGGCCTTATCTTTGGGAGTCGTGCGGAGTATGGAATATATATTCAAAACATGCGATTACATTCGCCAATGACACGCATTGGCAGAAGCAGTTAGTGCTCGTGTTTTAGATCAGTATGAGCTGAGCCTGAAGTTCTCCTGGCACTATGCTGGTGTCAGTATAAGCACACTGAATTCAGTGGCACCAAACGCCTTTGCAGATTATTAGGACGTTAGATCAGCAGTGTACAGACGTGGCAGTGTTAAGGCCTTCATCACAGGAGGTTTAGCAGAAACATGGCCAGGGCCAGTGTCGTGACAAAAATCCTTAAAGCTGATCTCGAGACACATTAACACTCATACCAACTCTCTCCTACTCCCCTACTACAGTTAAACGGGCTAATCAGAATGACTTGCACTCCTGCGGACCCTAACAGGCCAATCCCTGCAGATTTCCCACCACATTCAGCACCTCAATGAATCAGTGAAACCTGCACCACTAACAGAAAGAGGAGGATTCTAGCACAGAGGCAGGGCTGGAGAGGGAGGCGGGGAACTGGCAGAGAGGCAGGGCCGGAGAGGGAGGCAGGGACATGCCAGAGAGGTGGGGCCGGATAAGGAGGGGGGGCCATGCCAGAGAGGCGGGGCCTGGCAGAGAAGTCATCTGTGCTCTTACTCGGCGATGAAGACGCTCCGGCGAATGAGTTCCGTACAGGACTCCGTATCTTTCAGCCCATCCGCAACAAAGCCCAGATTCAGGTAAAGCCGCGCCCTCATCTCACTGAGCTCCCGTCGACCCACCACACCTGGGGCAGGACAGAGAGGGGGCGTAGGTGTCAGGGTTTGCACAATGAGGAACAGCCCCAACAGTCAACACCGTGTCATATTACACAACTCTGGGGTATATAATGTGTCACGTTACATGCCCCAGTGCTCAGTAACGTGATGCATCCTATACCTTAGTGTTCAATAACGTGATGCATCATATACCTTGGCATTCAGTAACGTGACACATCATATACCTTGGCGTTCAGTAACGTGAGGCATCATATACCTTAGCGATCAGTAACGTGATGCATCATGTACCTTAGCGCTCAGTGACGTGAGGCATCATATACCTTAGCGCTCAGTAACGTGATGCATCATATACCGTAGCGCTCAGTGACGTGAGGCATCATATACCTTAGCGCTCAGTAACGTGACACATCATGTACCTTAGCGTTCAGTAACAAGACGCATCATATACCTTAGCACTCAGTCAAGTGACGCATCATGGACCCCAGTGCTCAGTAACGAGTCATGTTACTGAATGTTAAGGGATATGATGTGTCATGTTACTGATTTCTAGGTTTTTTCCAGAAAAAAGCCCATTAAAAATCTAACCTTCCAAGCGGTCATCAACAATAGATAAACTCTTCCTGAAAGCTTCCTCTGCCTTAGAAAGGCTTTCCTGTGATTGGTCAGACTCGTAACGGAACAGGTAAGTTCGACCAATCGTGGCCAGCGCCCTCTGCTCTTCTGCACAGTCCTTGACCGAGCGAGCCAAGTGCAGATGTAAGGTCTGGTGCTGAGAAAGAGAGAGAGAGAGAGAGAGAGAGAGAGAGAGAGAGAGAGAGAGAGAGAGGAAAGGTCAGGGAGAGAGAAGTGGGGTCCTTTATTTTTGACCTCTGTTGAATTGATAATGCTGTGTAAGCAATGAATAGTTTGTGTTTAACATTACTCACTGAATTATTTTCTTTGAAAATGATTTACAAAATGGGTGTGCAGGTGGCAAACAGGTGATGCAATCATGTTGAGATGCAAAAGGTGCTTCAGTCCTGCTCCCTTAACACAGGAGGATCATATACCTCATATTCCCCCCTGCTCCCTTAACACAGGAGGATCAAATATCTCATATTCCCTCCTGCTCCCTTAACACAGGAGGATCATATATCTCATATTCCCCCCTGCTCCCTTAACACAGGAGGATCAAATATCTCATATTCCCACCTGCTACCTTAACACAGGAGGATCAAATATCTCATATTCCCTCCTGCTACCTTAAAACAGGAGGATCATACATCTCATATTCCCTCCTGCTACCTTAAAACAGGAGGATCACATATCTCATATTCCCCCCTGCTCCCATAACACAGGAGGATCAAATATCTCATATTCCCTTCTGCTCCCTTAACACAGGAGGAGCAAGTATCTCATATTCCCTTCTGCTCCCTTAACACAGGAGGATCAATATACCTCATATTCCCCCTGCTCCCTGAACACAGGAGGATCAAATATCTCATATTCCCTCCTGCTCCCTTAACACAGGAGGATCAAATATCTCATATTCCCTCCTACTCCCCTAACACAGGAGGATCATATATCTCATATTCCCCCCTGCTCCCTTAACACAGGAGGATCAAATATCTCATATTCCCTCCTGCTCCCTTAACACAGGAGGATCAAGTATCTCATATTCCCTCCAACTCCCCTAACACAGGAGGATCATATATCTCATATTCCCCCCTGCTCCCTTAACACAGGAGGATCAAATATCTCATATTCCCTCCTGCTCCCTTAACACAGGAGGATCAAGTATCTCATATTCCCTCCAACTCCCCTAACACAGAAGGATCAAATATCTCATATTCCCCCCTGCTCCCTTAACACAGGAGGATCAAATATCTCATATTCCCCCCTGCTCCCTTAACACAGGAGGATCAAATATCTCATATTCCCACCTGCTACCTTAACACAGGAGGATCAAATATCTCATATTCCCTCCTGCTACCTTAAAACAGGAGGATCATATATCTCATATTCCCTCCTGCTCCCTTAACACAGGAGGATCAAATATCTCATATTCCCTCCTGCTCCCTTAACACAGGAGGATCATATATCTCATATTCCCTCCTGCTCCCTTAAAACAGGAGGATCATATATCTCATATTCCCTCATGCTACCTTAAAACAGGAGGATCATATATCTCATATTCCCCCTGCTCCCTTAACACAGGAGGATCAAATATCTCATATTCCCTCCAGCTCCCTTAACACAGGAGGATACAATATCTCATATTCCCTCCTGCTCCCTTAACACAGGAGGATCAAGTATCTCATATTCTCTCCTGCTCCCTTAACACAGGAGGATCAAGTATCTCATATTCCCCCCTGCTCCCTTAACACAGGAGGATCAAGTATCTCATATTCCCTCCTGCTCCCTTAACACAGGAGGATCAAGTGTCTCATATTCCCTCCTGCTCCCTTAACACAGGAGGATCAAGTATCTCATATTCCCTCCTGCTCCCTTAACACAGGAGGATCAAGTATCTCATATTCCCTCCTGCTCCCTTAACACAGGAGGATCAAGTATCTCATATTCCCTCCTGCTACCTTAAAACAGGAGGATCAAGTATCTCATATTCCCTCCTGCTCCCTTAACACAGGAGGATCAAGTATCTCATATTCCCCCCTACTCCCTTAACACAGGAGGATCAAGTATCTCATATTCCCTCCTGCTACCTTAAAACAGGAGGATCATATATCTCATATTCCCTCCTGCTCCCTTAACACAGGAGGATCAAATAACTCATATTCCCTCCTGCTACCTTAAAACAGGAGGATCACATATCTCATATTCCCCCCTGCTCCCTTAACACAGGAGGATCAAATATCTCATATTCCCTTCTGCTCCCTTAACACAGGAGGATCAAGTATCTCATATTCCCTTCTGCTCCCTTCACACAGGAGGATCATATACCTCATATTCCCCCTGCTCCCTTAACACAGGAGGATCAAATATTTCATATTCCCTCCTACTCCCCTAACACAGGAGGATCATATATCTCATATTCCCCCCTGCTCCCTTAACACAGGAGGATCAAGTATCTCATATTCCCTCCTGCTCCCTTAACACAGGAGGATCAAGTATCTCATATTCCCTCCTGCTCCCTTAACACAGGAGGATCAAGTATCTCATATTCCCCCCTGCTCCCTTAACGCAGGAGGATCAAGTATCTCATATTCCCTCCTGCTCCCTTAACACAGGAGGATCAAGTATCTCATATTCCCCCCTGCTCCCTTAACACAGGAGGATCAAGTATCTCATATTCCCTCCTGCTCCCTTAACACAGGAGGATCAAGTATCTCATATTCCCTCCTGCTCCCTTAACACAGGAGGATCAAGTATCTCATATTCCCTCCTGCTCCCTTAACACAGGAGGATCAAGTATCTCATATTCCCCCCTGCTCTCTTAACACAGGAGGATCAAGTATCTCATATTCCCTCCTGCTCCCTTAACACAGGAGGATCAAGTATCTCATATTCCCCCCTGCTCCCTTAACACAGGAGGATCAAGTATCTCATATTCCCTCCTGCTACCTTAAAACAGGAGGATCATATATCTCATATTCCCTCCTGCTCCCTTAACACAGGAGGATCAAATAACTCATATTCCCTCCTGCTACCTTAAAACAGGAGGATCACATATCTCATATTCCCCCCCGGCTCCCTTAACACAGGAGGATCAAATATCTCATATTCCCTTCTGCTCCCTTAACACAGGAGGATCAAGTATCTCATATTCCCTTCTGCTCCCTTAACACAGGAGGATCATATACCTCATATTCCCCCTGCTCCCTTAACACAGGAGGATCAAGTATCTCATATTCCCTCCTGCTCCCTTAACACAGGAGTATCAAGTATCTCATATTCCCCCCTGCTCCCCTAACACAGGAGGATCATATATCTCATATTCCCCCCTGCTCCCTTAACACAGGAGGATCAAGTATCTCATATTCCCTCCTGCTCCATTGACACAGGAGGATCAAATATCTCATATTCTTTCCTGCTCCCTTAACACAGGAGGATCAAATATCTCATATTCCCTCCCGCTCCCTTAACACAGGAGGATCAAATATCTCATATTCCCTCCTGCTCCCTTAACACAGGAGGATCAAATATCTCATATTCCCTCCTGCTCCCTTAACACAGGAGGATCAAATATCTCATATTCCCTCCTGCTCCCTTAACACAGGAGGATCAAATATCTCATATTCCCTCCCGCTCCCTTAACACAGGAGGATCAAATATCTCATATTCCCTCCCGCTCCCTTAACATAGGAGGATTAAATATCTCATATTCCCTCCCGCTCCCTTAACACAGGAGGATCAAATATCTCATATTCCCTCCCGCTCCCTTAACACAGGAGGATCAAATATCTCATATTCCCTCCTGCTCCCTTAACACAGGAGGATCAAATATCTCATATTCCCTCCTGCTCCCTTAACACAGGAGGATCAAATATCTCATATTCCCTCCTGCTCCCTTAACACAGGAGGATCAAATATGTCATATTCCGTCCTGCTCCCTTAACACAGGAGGATCAAATATCTCATATTCCCTCCTGCTCCCTTGACACAGGAGGATCAAATATCTCATATTCCCTCCTGCTCCCTTAACACAGGAGGATCAAATATCTCATATTCCCTCCTGCTCCCTTAACACAGGAGGATCAAATATCTCATATTCCCTCCTGCTCCCTTAACACAGGAGGATCAAATATCTCATATTCCCTTCTGCTCCCTTAACTCTGGAGGATCAAATATCTCATATTCCCTCCTGCTCCCTTAACACAGGAGGAACAAATATCTCATATTCCCTCCTGCTCCCTTAACACAGGAGGATCAAATATCTCATATTCCCTCCTGCTCCCTTAACACAGGAGGATCAAATATCTCATATTCCCTCCTGCTCCCTTAACACAGGAGGATCAAATATCTCATATTCCCTCCTGCTCCCTTAACACAGGAGGATCAAATATCTCATATTCCCTCCTGATCCCTTAACACAGGAGGATCAAATATCTCATATTCCCTCCTGCTCCCTTAACACAGGAGGATCAAATATCTCATATTCCCTCCTGCTCCCTTAACACAGGAGGATCATACATCTCATATTCCCTCCTGCTCCCTTAACACAGGAGGATCAAATATCTCGGGATGTAGCATATTTACATACATGTTCCTCTCCTCAGAGCTGATCGACTCATTAACCTCACACACCAGTCCTGACACTGTGAATTTTGAAAACCTGAATACCCCACACTCTGTGGAGCCCTATTCACTTACCTTCAAAGCCTCCTCAAAGTTTCCCAGCTCAGCATAACATTCTCCTATCTTCCGATTGGCCACAGCACAGCCAATCACGTCATGCAGAACCTCAGAGAGGGCCAGCTCCTGCCGGTGCTCGTCGATCGCAGCCTGGAATTCGCCTGTAAGAGGAGAGAGAGGAGGAGCTACCGTCACATACAGCAAGGCCCACACGCCATCACAACTCTCTCCAGCACAACTCGCACCATCACAACTCTCTCCAGCACAACTCGCGCCATCAATCCTCTCTCCAGCACAACTCGCACCATCACAACTCTCTCCAGCACAACTCGCACCATCAATCCTCTCTCCAGCACAACTAGCACCATCACAACTCTCTCCAGCACCACTTGCGGGATCCCACCTCTCCCCAGCACAACTCGCACCATCACAACTCTCTCCAGCACAACTCGCGCCATCAATCCTCTCTCCAGCACAACTCGCACCATCACAACTCTCTCCAGCACAACTCGCACCATCACAGCTCTCTCCAGCACAACTCGCACCATCACAACTCTCTGCAGCACAACTCGTGCCATCACACCTCTCTCCAGCACACCTTGCACCATCACATCTCTCTGCAGCACATCTTGCTCCATCTCACCTCTCTCCAGCACAACTCGCGCCATCACACCTCTCTACAGCACAACTCGCGCCATCACAACTCTCTCCAGCACAACTTGCGGCATCACACCTCTCTCCAGCACAACTCACACCATCACAACTCTCTTCAGCACAACTCGCACCATCAATCCTCTCTCCAGCACAACTCGCACCATCACAACTCTCTCCAGCACAACTCGCACCATCACAGCTCTCTCCAGCACAACTCGCGGCATCACAACTCTCTGCAGCACAACTCGCGCCATCACACCTCTCTCCAGCACAACTCGCGCCATCACACCTCTCTCCAGCACAACTCGCGCCATCACACCTCTCTCCAGCACAACTCGCGCCATCACACCTCTCTCCAGCACAACTTATGCCACCACAACTCTCTCCAGCACAACTCGCGCCATCACACCTTTCTCCAGCACAACTTGCGCCACCATAACTCTCTCCAGCACAACTCGCGCCACCATAACTCTCTCCAGCACAACTCGCGCCACCATAACTCTCTCCAGCACAACTCTCTCCAGCACAATTCGTGCCATCATAACTCTTTCCAGCAAAACTCCCACCATCACACCTTTCTCCAGCACAACTTGCGCCATCATAACTCTCTCCAGCACAACTCGCGCCATCACAACTCTCTCCAGCACAACTCACGCCATCACAACTCTCTCTAGCACAACTCGCGCCATCATAACTCTCTCCAGCACAACTCGTGCCATCACACCTTTCTCCAGCACAACTCACATCAGCACAACTCACTCCATCACAACTCTCTCCAACACAACTTGCCCCATCATAACTCTTTCCAGCACAACTCGCGCCATCACAACTCTCTCCAGCACAACTCACGCCATCACAACTCTCTCTAGCACAACTCGCGCTATCATAACTCTCTCCAGCACAACTCACATCAACAAAACTAGCGCCATCGCAACTCACAACAGCACAACTCTCTCCATCACAACTCGCACCATCACCACTCATACCAGCAGAGCTCACTTCATTTCAACTAGAACTAGCTTATAAGCACCATGACAACTCGCCACAACAACACATCACAACTTGCACCGTAACTTCTCCCATCATCACAACTCATACTATCACGCAAAATTTGTCATCATAGCTCTCCATCACAGAACGCCACCACGCACAACACACCATTACATTCAGCATTGATGCCTTTTCTGGATTAGCAAAATGTTTAAATATGAGTGCTGGGCAAAAAAGGATGAGATATTCAATCACGCTGTTTTTTTTTAAACAAAATCCATGTTGAAAACGGTCTGCTGAACTGACAAGAGCGGTTTTGACAATGTTTTCCCCCCAAAAAATGCATTGTAGAGCTTCTTTTTTTCTCAGTTATCAGTGTTGACTAGCACTGGAATTCTCCGTAAAAACACTGCGACTCCGCGACAAAATTGTAACACACAGTTAAACAGGCTGAAGTGTGGCCTTCAGGACAGCGTTGCACTCGCACTGAAAAACCCACCATTCTTAGCCAGCTCCTCTCCCAGCTGGTTGCACAAACTCGCCTCCTCTTTCAGATGACTGCTGCTCTGCGCCCTGCTCTTCGCCTTCCGCAGCTCTGCGGGCGGGCGGGCGGGCGGGAGAGGGAGAGAGAGAGAGAGAGGTTAGTAAAGATACTAACTGGCCAATTCCTCATCAAATACATTTTGTTAGTCATAATTCCGCGACAGAGGTCTCAGGTCAACCTGAAGAGGATTCCGCAACCCAAGCCCTCTGAACATAGTGAAAGTACTATAAAATAATAGTGGTATTATTATGAAATCCAGGCCGTCACAGCTTCATGCGCATTTGCGTTACTCCAAAGAGTATAAGATCAATCCGAATTTATGGGTTAAACCCCTTAATTATTTGCTGTAAAAGAGCAGCGAAGGCCAAATTAACCAGGGACATTTCTTAAACACTTTAAAACTACGTTTACCGAATTAATGCAACATTAACGTCTTCATGCAAATAACGTAACCAAAGCAGCGCTGCCAGCCCAAACATCTGCTGACTGTTAGTGAACTGCGTATTCGCGTCTTTGCATTGACTTTCAGTCGTGCGAAAACTCTTCCTTTCGCGTCCGGTGTGAAAGCAGCTTTACGATAGCTCGCCGTGCAACACTGACCTACGGTAGCGAATACGTACGCAAACCTGCTAACCAGCAACAAAACTGCACAAATAATTCCGATCCAAGCAAAAAGCACACTGCGCGGAGTTTAGCGGTACTTACGTTTAACGAGCCGGGAACCGCTCATCTCGGAGTCTGCAGCCGAACACCGACACCACTGCGCTGGCACAAGCTCTGCCACTCAAAAACTATCCGGCTCTAGCGATCGACTTTAACACAGTCAGCAGAATCTTAATTTTTCATCCAAGATCATGGATCGGGTGATAAACGAGCCCGTTCCCCACTTCCGGTACGACTCGTACCCCGCGCCTTGTTTGCTCGCTGGCGAGTTGTTTTGGGCTGACTTCCTATTCGCAATCCCGCGCCTGGCGTCTCTCACAGCGCTGATTGGCTAGAAATATGTGTTATGCGTCAGAAGATTCCGGAGGAAATGAAAACTTGTACCGAGGAGGCCATATTTGTAAGGTAAATCAATCGACAGTGACGAGTGCCCTCATTTTCTTATCGCTGTAGTTATTGTTTATTAATGATATACGATACGCATTACCGGCACACATTGTGCCTGCGCAAATATATATTCTTCCCCTTTCACCTCAACGGGAAAATGGCCATGAGGGGCATCATCATCAAGCACTTTGCCTTAGGTTCAATTAAGTTAGGTGTGAGCAGCAGTGTAAAGGATTAGGAAGACTGATTTAGTGTTGATGATATATGATGGTGGTTATGCATATTATTAACAACAAAAGCAAGAGCAACAAAAATAAATACATAAAAATAAATAATAAGAACAATTATAAATGTATTTATAATTAAATAGTATTACTAATGGGCTTTGGTGGTTAGTAGTAATCATTGCATCTTTAATGACCTTCAGTGGCCAGAATGGTGTTGCCATGCAGTGATATCCCTGACATTTAACTGGCTTAGCGTTATACTATCATGAGAGAGTGTTTCCTTAATTTTTTTTGAGCAGTATGTATGGTGGAGGGGGATATAACTGGCCAATGTTAATTTATAAAGCAAGCCACATGGTCCCTTATAGGCCACTTCATAAGGTCCTCTTAAATTATTGAAAGTGTCACTGATTCATTTTTCATCTGTCGTTTTTTTTATCTGCTATCGGCGAAATATCCCGCTCCCATGTGCAGTCCTGAAGATAAGCTTCTCCATCGACACGTGCCTCTCATGAGCTCCGCACTTACTGTGTCTTTAATGTTTTCAGCATCCGTGCTTTCCTGAGTTTATTGTTCAAGTAACTTACCCTCCAAAAATAGACGCACAGACTCACTAGCACCCACACAGAACCCAAACTTATATGTCAGAATTATGCCCTGTTCAGGCCTTCTGGGTAACAGCTGACTGCAATAAAACTGCTGTCTTTGCTTCGAGTCAGCTTTTAGGCCAGTTTGCCAATGTCTATAATATCATCGTGCGTTTAGCACACGGTTTAGCACTCAATTCCATGCAATGAAATTCCCGTCTGTCTCAACATGTCAGTGCATGCTTTTGCGCGCCGACTGACGAACTAGCAATGGCATCCTACGGTACAGGCAACAAAGGCACCGCCATTTCATGAGGTAATTTTATGTTACAACGTGTAAGCTGACGGTACCATTAAAGCACAGGAAGGAAGCATTATTTTTGGATCCACCAGCTTTTCTTGCTCCCTGTAAATCAGCCTATCCTGCTGCTCTGGCTTTATGCTGTGACATCTCTAACCCTAACAGCGCTGTGGACAGCTATAGTTGCCCAAAGATGTAAGATATCAAAGTCCAAAGCTTTATCCCACAGGGGTGCTCTTTTCAACGAGTCGCCACATGATAGGTTTTCAACAGCTCAGGATAACTACATTTTTAATTTTTGAAAATGTATTCAGCGCTCAAAGGGTTAATAATTCCGGATGAGTTGCACGCTGAATTTTGCTCCTAAGCAACTGGAATTTGTTTAGTATTGTAAAACCCCACAAAACAATACCAAGGACAGACATTGCTGAGGGCTGAAGGTTTCACGTGTTCTTCATGGCTGGCCTTAATTCAAGCAATTCCTGTCTGGTGTGAATCACAATAAAATGGATATTCTTCTCCGGATAAGAATATCCATTTTATTGTGAAAAACACAACGGTTACAATTAATCTGACTCCATAATACATTTAGAATACCAAAGTTAGTTACATCCTCGTTAAATATCTGACTCCATAATATATTTAGAATACCAAATTTAGTTATATCCTTGTTAAATATCTGACTCCAAATTAGAATTAGAATTGATAATTTGGGGACAGCAATGCATGAATCCTGAGGCAGCTATAATCAGACTCGTCTGTGAAAACCATTGTCACTTCAGCAAACGCCCCCAGGGTAAATAAGCGTCGCTGCCCAATCTTAGTTTGGTGATAGTTCTAGAGGATGGAAGAAATTACCATGATCGCAGCATCTATGCGTAAACAAAGTAGCACTGAGCATAAACATATCACGAACCCAGGTTTATGTACCCCGAAGGGCCCCTGAAGGAGTCAGTCAAATACCGGCTTCTCAGCCCAGGGGTATTCTTTAAGATACAATCTCCAGGACCGGAAATACAAAAACCCTTTAGGGGTAGAACGTAATTTACAATCCAACTTAGAACATATCGCTACTTACAGCATTAGCTAGCTAGTCTGGAATGGTAAGAAATTGCCCCCAAAGTACCGGTCGTAACATGGCTAGAAAGAATGTACAAGTGTTAAGCGTCACGGAGACCACGCAAGCAGTAAGGAATAACAATAATTTAATCACCAGGTAGGCACAAACTTGGATCAAACAAATCAATGTTAAGCCAATTACAAGTTACACACGATTGAGAAAGAGAGAATAAATTTGTATCTGGGAAAATGGAAGCTGCACCACGTGCCTAAAGAGAACTCAGATGCCATCCCTCCCCGCCTACCTAGATCTGCTACTAACGCGCAGACCCAGGCACGCAGAGCGAGGCGGCATGTGATCCTCCATAATTAAAAGACTAGTCACCCTTCTGCACGAGAGATCTCGAAATACGGACCTTTTTTTCCAATGGCTAGAATCTCTTGCTTTTAAGCCTAAAGCCCCACCTCTGATCGGGGGGTCGAATTTGGGTTTTCCCCCATTTGGGGATGTAATGAACTTCCTAGCAGAGAGAGAAGACTCTAGGGTAATTACCTGCGTAAAATCTAACCAATTTTTAGGAGTTTCCCAAAGGGAATGAACCATAATTTCAAAGGGAATAAAACATACTCCATTCAACTCCTTGGATTCCCCTGAGAATAACAAGACCAAAAATGATAGGGATATGTACTAATATGATGCAGTTGTCATGAAAAAGCCTTTAGATGGAGTATTATATAGTTTAATTGGATTATAAGTATATAAGTGGCTTCTTCACAGGATCTTGAACATATAAACATATAATGAATTTCCCAGAGATGTTTTTGGTAAATTAATGAAGAAAATCATAAGACTCCTCTTTCGAGTCTAATTAATAGGAACAAGCTCCCAAGCCTTAAAGTCAGTCTCCAAGACTGGGACTGCGTGCTTGTTAATCCTCTGTTCCTTAAGGTTCCTTTGAGTCAGTTTATTAGGAACACCTCCCAAGCCAGGATTGGGACTACATTCCCACTAAAACCTTTGGTTCAACTGTCAAGCAGTCCTGCTTCTGTGAGGGGGATTCCCTACCTGGCTTGTGCCCGGGGAAGGCTAATGGTCTTGGCATGGACACGCCCCAACCGCCTCCACAGTGTTCTTCACTAAAATTTTCAATGGCCGAGCCGTAGGTGGCGTTCTTTTGCGAGCGGGTTTGTTTTGTTGATCGGGGTAGGGGAGGGGACACGTTCTACTTTGTTCAGCGGGGGTTGGTAATGTGTTTTATTTTGTTAATATTGCGAGCTCAATTGCGCGTCTTCCAGTGCTCTTTAAATTCTCCATTTTTTTTAGCCGGGCGGCCGAGGATTCCCAACGGCCGCATATACAGCTCAAAAAAATAAAGGGAACACTTAAACAACATGTAACTCCAAGTCAATCACACTTCTGTGAAATCACACTGTCCACGTAGGATGCCACACTGATTGACAATCACTTTCACATGCTGTTGTGCAAATGGAATAGACAACAGGTGGAACTAATTATAGGCAATTAGCAAGACACCCCCAATAGGAGTGGTTCTGCAGGTGGTGACCACAGACCACTTCTCAGTTCCTCTGCTTTCTGGCTGATGTTTTGGTCACTTTTGAATGCTGGCGGTGCTTTCACTCTAGTGGTAGCATGAGACGGACTCTACAACCCACATAAGTGGCTCAGGTAGTGCAGCTCATCCAGGATGGTGCATCAATGTGAGCTGTGGCAAGAAGGTTTGCTGTGTCTGTCAGCGTAGTGTCCAGAGCATGGAGGCGCTACCAGGAGACAGGCCAGTACATCAGGAGACGTGGAGGAGGCCGTAGGAGAGCAACAACCCAGCAGCAGGACCACTACCTCCGCCTTTGTGCAAGGAGGAACAGGAGGAGCACTGCAGAGCCCTGCAAAATGACCTCCAGCAGGCCACAAATGTGCATGTGTCTGCTCAACCGGTCAGAAACCGACTCCATGAGGATGGTATGAGGGCCCAATGTCCACAGGTGGGGGTTGTGCTTACAGCCCAACACTGTGCAGGACGTTTGGCATTTGCCAGAGAACATCAAGATTGGCAAATTCACCACTGGTGCCCTGTGCTCTTCACAGATGAAAGCAGGTTCACACTGAGCACATGTGACAGACGTGACAGAGTCTGGAGACGCCGTGGAGAACGTTCTGCTGCCTGCAACATCTTACAGCATGACTGGTTTGGCAGTGGGTCAGTAATGGTGTGGGGTGGCATTTCTTTAGGGGGCCACACAGCCCTCCATGTGCTCACCAGAGGTAGCCTGACTGCCATTAGGCACCGAGATGAGGTCCTCAGACCCCTTGTGAGACTATATTCTGGTGCGGTTGGCCCTGGGTTCCTCCTAATGCAAGACAATGCTAGACCTTATGTGGCTGGAGTGTGTCTGCAGTTCCTGCAAGATGACGGCATTGATGCCATGGACTGGCCCGCCCGTTCCCAAGACCTGAATCCAATTGAGCACATCTGGGACATCATGTCTCGCTCCATCCACCAATGCCACGTTGCACCACAGACTGTCCAGGAGTTGGCGGATGCTTTAGTCCAGGTCTGAGAGGAGATCCCTCAGGAGACCATCCGCCACCTCATCAGGAGCATGCCCAGGCGTTGTAGGGAGGTCATACAGGCACGTGGAGGCCACACACACGACTGAGCCTCATTTTGACTTGTTTTAAGGACATTACATCAAAGTTGGATCAGCCTGTAGTGTGTTTTGCCACTTTAATTTTGAGTGTGACTCCAAATCCAGACCTTCATGGGTTAATAAATTTGATTTCCACTGATAATTTTTGTGTGATTTCGTTGTAAGCACATTCAACTATGTAAAGAACAAAGTATTTAATAAGAATATTTAATTTATTCAGATCTAGGATGTGTTATTTTAGTGTTCTCTTTATTTTTTTGAGCAGTGTATTATGAACAGACGGCGATCGCTCCATCTCTCTGAATGAATGGGCCGTCATCAACGATAGCGGAGAACCCAGCTCCAGTCATTATCGACTTAGCTGGACTGCCCCTCCTCTGTCTGGGCTGCAGCCCATCCCTCTTTTATTACCATAGTGCTGTTAATAAATGCTCCCTTGTGGACTGTACCCTGAATTAGCGTTTGATTCCTTGTCTGGATTGTACGGAAAGGTGGGTACAGAAGCAACTAATTTTTGTCGCGCTGAGCACATATGCTCTGAGAAGTGTGTGTGGAGACGGTACCATATGGCCTTACTCAAAATATCTTACGTTGAAGTGCTTTGCCAGTCGAGCTGTTGTTGTGGTTCCCATTCAGACATGTTTTCGAATTTTAGAGGTTCCCTTATCTTCAAATAATTGGAGAGGATCCTCAGATAATTATGAGAGTTTATTCCAGCTCATGATGATACAATGACCTAAAGACCAGAGTGGTCTCTACATCCAAAGAACACAAAATATAAATATTAATAGTGAAACGGTAGAATATGATCCTAAACACAACTCCAAATAAGGTATTGTTTTATTGGGCATCTTTTGTACATTTGCAAATTGCTGTACACCACAATATTAATAAATCTTATTTCCCATTTCCCTAAACCAATCCAAAAATAATTCAGTGACCTTTTAAATGCCATTTATGCAGGCTAAATAAAATACTTGACCATCACAATATGTTTATTTAAGCTGACCATACCTCAATTAATATAAAATTAAATTGATTCTCTAAAGTGTGAAACCGATTTTACTGAGTAAATTCATGAGGTTACGCTTTTTGGAATCCATCGTGTCCGTGCTCAAAACCAGTGCATACACGCCCTCTAGTGTGAAAAGTACAATAATGCACTTTAGGCTTCAGTGTATCGAACTTAACCTCAGGCCCAGTTTGCGGTTTTATTTCTCGTATTTTATCAGACTGCTGCGATGATTATCTCATACCTCAATGATTACCTCATATGTCCCAGGCTGTGATCTGTTTCCTGCTTTTGGTTACGCCCTTTGCAGCCAAAATATCAGATTTCTGATACATGTTTTGTATGCCTTTATTTGGCTCAACATTTTTTTTTCTGTGAGAGAAACCTTGATTTTCGGTTTAACAAACACAGTCCATCTTTCCTGCCTTACAATATCACCCAACTGTGAAGATCCACACATCAGAGCCGTGCTGCCGGAAGAACGTTAGGGGAGGTCAGGCCAGATCCTCACCTTTTAGCGCAAGATTACTGTCAAATTGTCAACATTCACTTTACTGAAGAGACAATCAAAAATTTAATTGCACAATAACTAGGATCAATCAGAAAGATGATTGAGCGATTTATGTTTGCATTATTCTATTCATGACATGCTCATAAAACTGCATTTTTTTCCCGCAAGACAGACCACTCTAAAAGCGGAATTCAATGCTGATTTGGAAAAAAAAAAAAAGCTACTTCGGTAGATAGGATGCAGAATTAGTACAGATGGTGTTTCCAAGTAATCACCCAGATAATTGCAATGCTACCCATACATGTGACCAGCCTTCAATGTTGAAATGTGTTTGAAATAATGAGAGTTTTTGTTTGAGCGTTGAAAAAAAACGTTTAAAATGTTCACAAAGTACTTCAACTCATATTCCAAACAAAAAAAATGGAATGCTGAGTAAAATGTAAATAAAAACAGTATGCAATGATTTTCAAATCTCATAAATCTACATTTTATTCACAAGAGAACACCCAGATAGCACATGGATGGGGGCCACATCAAGCAACGATCCGGCACTTTTGGCATTCCTCTGGCCCGGACAAAATAGATGTGAGTGGCCCATGTGGTAAATGCTGAATTTGGCCCGCATAACACAAAAGAAATATGGCCCACAATTGGCAAATATTTGGCAGAGTGACAATAGTCAGTCTGTAAGTGAACCCAAACTGGCCCACATTTGCTGCATCACATGTTCTTGGCTGACATCTGGCATTGTGATTGGTTGTGGCCAAGTTCTGGCAAACGGGAGCGGAGCGCCCAAGTGCCCTCATTCCATGCAGTATGTGGGCTGGATATGTGGGCCGAACGTGTCAGGTGTGGGTCGGATATGGACCAGAAGAATTTTGCTATCTAGGCATAGACTCCATATCAGAAGTTGAGAGTAAGAAATTTTACCATTTAATGAAAAACACTAGCTCATTTTGAATTTGATGGCAGCAACACATCTCAAAAGAGTTGGGACAGTGCCGTGTTTAACATTGTGTAGCATCTCCCTCCTATTCTAACACCAGTCTATAGATGCCTGGGAGGAGACCAAATGCTGGAGTTTTGGGAAAGGAATATTGTCCCACTCTTGTCTGATGTAAGATTCTTGCTGCTCAACAGTCCTGAGTCTTCTTTGCCAGATTTTTCTTTTTATGATGCACCAAATGTTTTCTACTGGCGAAACGTCTGGACTGCAGGCAGACCATTTTAGCACCGGGACTCTTGTACCGTGGAGCCATGATGTTGTGATGGATGCAGTATGTGTTTTGGCATTGTTCTGCTGAAATATGCAAGGCCTTCCCTGAAAGATATGTTGTCTGGATGGGAGCATATGTTGTCGTAAAACCTCTGTATACTTTTCAGCATTGATAGTGCCTTTCCAGATGTGTCAGCTGCCCACACCATCGGCACTAATGCAACCCCATATCATCAGACATGCAGGATTTTGAACTGAACAAGCAGGATGGTCTTTCTCCTCCTTAGTCCACATAAAACGGCAGTGGTTTCCAAAAAGAATTTCACATTTTGATTCATCGACCACAGAACAGTTTCCATCCTACCTCAGTCTATTTTAAATGAGCTTTGGCCCAGAGAAGATGGCGGCGTTTCTGGATCATGTTCACATATGGCTTCTTCTTTGCATGATACAGATTTAACTTGCATTAGTGGATTGCAGTGTGAACTGTGTTCACTGAAAATGATTTCTGGAAGTGTTCCTGAGCCCATGTAGTGAATTTAGTGCAGAATTATACCTGTTTTAAATGAAGTGCCACCTGAGGGCCCTGTTGGTAAATTAATAAAAAACCAAGAACGTTGTCCCGATGAAGAAGCGACTCCGACGATTCGCGTCAAAAGCAGGAAAAAGTTTATTACACAGCCGGCCGTGAGAACAACAGCATGATGCAGAGTTCAAAATTCCTTAATTTTGTAAGAAACTTTATTCATGTTAAAGTACAGACATTTGCATATGATTTCTTTAATGTTATCAGAAGTTGTTACTGATTGGTTCCAGGGTTTACACATTGATAAAAAGCAATACTCTACAATTGGGCCTCTCCTGAACCACCCAACTTAATTGGTTCAAATAGATTCCCAACTCCTGGAAGTGAGCTCCATATGTGGGCATATGGAACCTCCAACTAAGAGGTGCTAGTGCCTATTGTCCTGTCGGAACTGAAGACAAACGGAGATCCCAGCTGGAAGTCACAAATAGGCGATATGTCCTGCCGGACCTGACGGCTTCTCTTTATCTCCTAATACACATTCATTACCCATTGATCAAACCGTCTGGCTCCCCATATTGCTAACACCTAAAAATCCTGTTTCCCAACAGCCCAAAGATCACGAGCATCCAACACTGACCTTCTGCCTTGTCCCGTGCGCACAGACATTTCTCCAGATTCTCTGAATATTTTGATGATATTTTGTACTGTAGATGGTGGGATATTCATGTTTCATGGGATGGTGGGATACTTACATTGAGGACCATTTTTACCTAAATTGTTCCACAATTTTTTGTTTTCTGCAGATTGGAGAACCTCTGCCTCTCTAAATTCTGTTCTTGTATCCAGTCACAGGGGTGGAGTGGCCATCTGGATGACTGGTTGGCCTGTAAGGTAAAGTCAACCGGCCCACAGACTGCGCATCAAAATTCAGGGTGGATCATAGGTTGAGAAGTAACAGGAGTGTAAAGAAGTTGTCGGAAAATCTTAACTATAGTTCGCCATAAAGCAATGTCATGTGCTGACAAATATTAATAACACTTGCTATCTCTCTATATCTCACTCATGGTTACTCGAGTGTCAGACTCACTCTCATCAATCCAGCCTACTGATTTTTGTTTAGCCTCCTATCTTGATCTAATTCTTTTTATTCAGACATTACATAACTTTAATGACCACAAATATAAAATTTACTGTTAAAAAATTTGTTTGTTTGTTCAACAATTAATGTAGAATGGTCAGCGCAAAGTGTCATGGGAAATGGAAACTGCATATCACTCTATGTTTATTCGAAGAACGCAGGGGGATGAATGAGCGGCCGTCAGACAGAGAAAGCGGCAGGTTGAGGCAGCGGATTTTTTACACTGGAAGATGAAAGGTAAGAAGAGAGAGGAGAAAGTAGGGGCCGGAAAGGCCAGAAAGTCGAAGAAGAGGCGGATGCTGGAGGAGGAGCATCAAAATGGTCAAAAATCATGGATTGATTCCGAAACAACCAGCCGTCGACTAGTGATGCGGGTGAGTTGACAGGAGTACAGTTCGCTCAAGCCCTGACGTTATCACTAGGTGTGAATTAGCATAACATTACAGCTGAGTTTTCCATCGGTCCTCCTCAGCGGGGGCGGTGTCATCACGGCCCTTCACTCTCTTTTCTCTCCTCTCGTCAGCTCCAAACCCGTCTGCACCTGCACCCCGATTACGGACCAGAGTGGTTTTCCACACACACAGCTGCCATTTAACTCGTGTCAGAATAACAACACTCTCAGTACAGATCAGAGGGCACAGCGATCAACCAGTTATTTTACTGATACCAAAAACACTTGATTTTGTCTTAAAAGTATTTTTCGGAATACATTCTTGATTGATTAGATTTTGGCAATTTGGCCTATGTTTAGTCACATCGAGAGGACATACAATTATAGAACTTGCATGGTTTTGGTGAGGTAATTAGTTTTTCCTTAAATTTAAATTGCCCACTTGATTTGCCTTTGTACAATAGAGGATTATATTGTGCATGATGTGGTGGGGGAAGATTGGATAGGTCTCAGTCATTGTTAAATCACATCTAGGCTAAATGTGACAAAATCAATTGACATACATGTGTCTATGGACATATCCTATCTGATGTTTCTCTGTCATGGAAGGAAAATATTATGTGTGGGGGTAGGTGGGGATGGGCCAGTGCGGTCGGAATTTTCCCGGTGGATTTTGGTGTCAAGACGCCGCCCCTGCCCAGACATGTTTCTGACCTGTTACCAATTAACCTAATTAGAAATGCAAAAATTAGTTGCAAAAATGTATTAGTAACACTTACTTTTCCAGCCTCTTGTTGCCCATCTCCCAACTTTTTTGTGATGTGTTGCTGACATCAAATTCAAAATTAGCTAATACTTTTCATGAAAAGGAAAAATGTCTCACTTTCAACATCTGATATGTTTTCTGTGTTCTATTTTGAATAAAATGTGGGTTTATGAGATTAGCAAATCATTGCATTCTGTTTTTATTTGCATGTTACACAGCATCCCAACTTTTTTGGAATTGGGCTTGTAGCCAATTCATGTTGAAGTTTTAACAAGATCTGCATGTTGAATCAATATAATGCCTGTGAGCAAAGGTTGAAATGCTGGCTAGGATATTGATGTGAGGTTTTATGAAATGAACCAAGTGCGACAGCCAGTAAAATACAAAAAGGAGGCTTTATTTCTGAAGGGGGAAACCCCCCAACAGAGCAGGCGACTGTACAAAGTCCACAATCCAAAATCAGAGTCCAAGGGGCGAAATCCAGAACCGTAAACAGGGCACCAATCACATAAATCGTAGTCAGACAAATTGGGTCAATAAACAAGAAAGCGGCGAAGTACAGGTAGAAGGCAAAGCTCGAGGTCTAGGACGGTCCAGTCAGAAAGATAATCACAACGATGCAAGGCGAGAGAAGTGTGGCACAGGGAGCAGGGAAGTAAAGATCTGACAAGGAAGTTTAACAAACAGACATCTAATATACATTTCCGGTAGGTCACATGACAATGGAACACAGGTGCAATCAATGGGGAAGATAACAATGGAGAGACCCATAGGGAACAACCTAATTACATGAAATTAGCCGTAGCCAAAACGCAGACAAGGATCACAAGACAAACCTATAGACAGACAAACAGCTTGAGTCACGGAGTTCTAAAGTGCATAGAAAATGAGAGAGAAAGAACAGCACAAAGCAGTTGTGGAGACTCACAGAGACGCAGCAAAGATAACAAGAGCAATCCGAGATTTCTGATCTCCGCCAAGGGATGACGTTGACACAAACGCAAGATCTTTCTCTTTGGAAGATTTCAGGCCCGCACATGCAACAAGTTTGAGTGAGATTTGCTAAAACACCCATTCTCGTCTTCCAATGACGTCTAAGTGAAAAGATTTTGTCAGATCCGGTAAGCATTCATCAAGGGCTTTCATATGAGGTATTACTCAATATAGTTTGTATGATTTCAATATTTGACCTCAGAGTCGAAATTGTTGATCCAGATCTGGATCCGGACACACACAGATCCAGGTCTTTAACGATATTTTGAGACTGTTCCAACAGAGATGATCTCATTTGGATCAACATTTGGTGAAAATGCTGCAGTGGTATACAAAGAAATCGTCTCATTGAAAAAGTTGATCCCTGATCTGGATCTGGATCCGGATCGAAGATTTTGATACGCATGATCACCATATTTGTAATGTATAATCCATGGGCCAAGATCTACCTTTTGTGTAGATTTCATCAAAATCCGTTCATCAGTTTCGGAGAAATGTCACTGAGTGTATAAATAAAGATCCGGATCCAGATCCGGATCCAGATCATCACAAAAATGTAATGGAGTCGTCCATGGACCAAGGTCTACCTCTGGTGAAAATTTCATGAAGATCTGTCCAGTAGTTTCCGAGAAATCCTGTCCACAGACAAACAAACAAACAAACAAACAGATGGACAAATAAAAAATAATTTTTTTTTTTTCGACTCGACTCGATCGATCTCGATCGCATAACCTCCTTGACAGAGGTAATTACGGAGAGACAAGAGGCGGAGACTAGAACAGGATGAATGCTGAGAGATCGTTAGTCAATTAGTAAGTGCAGCTATACAATCCCGAGTGCTCGTTAGTAAGTTAGTCAAAATATACAAGGTTAGTGAAACCAATAAATCACCCGAATGAGTGGCACGCCAAACCATGGGACTGCAAGCAAGGAAAACACTTGTGACAAAACGAGGGAAGGCGAAGTGCAAAGCATGGGACTGAAACATGGCATGGGACTGAAACATGGCCTGGAACTGATACATGGCATGGAACTGAAACATGGCATGGAACTGAAACATGGCCTGGAACTGAAACATGGCCTGGAACTGAAACATGGCATGGGACTGAAACATGGCATGGAACTGAAACATGGCCTGGAACTGAAACATGGCATGGGACTGAAACATGGCATGGAACTGAAACATGGCATGGGACTGAAACATGGCATGGAACTGAAACATGGCATGGGACTGAAACATGGCCTGGAACTGAAACATGGCATGGGACTGAAACATGGCATGGAACTGAAACATGGCATGGGACTGAAACATGGCATGGGACTGAAACATGGCATGGGACTGACTAAAACCTAGTTGATGGGTTCATAAGATATTGGAAGCCTGAGTTAAGTAAATCCATGTGGAACCGGTGGCACTGAGCATGCATTAACGGTGCCAGTGGGGCTTGTTACAGCCTTAGTCACCGGGGAGGTCCATATGGTACTGGTGTAGTGTTACGCAAATCCATGTGGAACCGGTGGCACTGAGATAGCACTTACACGGCACCGGTGGGGCTTGCTACGGCCTTAGTCACCGGGTAGGTCCACATGGTGTTGGTGGTATCTGATTGAAAAATTACACAGCCTTGGTCGGATGGAATTCAGGGCCTCTGCACTGCATTAAATGGATGAAGGTTACTAGCTTTTGGTCGTTAAAATTGCTTAAATCCATGTGGAACCGGTGGCACTGAGATTGCACTTACACGGCACCAGTGGGGCTTGCTATAGCCTTAGTCACCGGGGAGGTCCATATGGTACTATTGTTTAGAAAATGAAAAGTGATCTAACAGCCTCGAATAAGTGTTGGGCCTCTGTGCTGCAGGAAGTGGATGGAGGGGTGTTGACTGTTTCCTGACCAGTCTCCTTATAACTTCTCACTTGGCACATGCCAGAGGACGGTACTTTTATTATCATGCAGTAGTTATCCAGTGCCTCACACCCCTTTCTTCTGTGTCTCTTTCTGAGGATCTTCCCTCCACTTCCCTGATCCTGGACCGTATGAGCCCTGTCCCTCACCATGAGCGCTGGCTGCTGCTGTGCTGCTGTCCTGATCCGATCCGGTTTGGCCCTGGTCCAGTCCTGCATCATCCTCGACTTGCCACTTTCTGAAGCTACCGTTGCCACTTTAGATGGACTTAAATGGAACTCCTCTGTCGTTCACTCTATTTTACTTTTTGTTCTTAATTAGCTAGCCCGCGGAGGATGGGCTCCCCCACTATGGCCGGGTTCCTCCTGAGATTTCTTCCCACTGGGGAGTTTTTTCTCACCACTGTTGGAGGATTTTTCTCCCTACTGGGAGTTTTTTGCCTCATTTGCTGTAGTGGGGAATAGGCTGGGCACTGCCTTTTTATTTCTTTAAACTCTCACTGTAAAGCGTCTTTGTGACAGTCTCTGTGAAAAGCGCTATACAAAATAAATTGAATGAATGAATGACTGAAACATGGCCTGGAACTGAAACATGGCATGGGACTGAAACATGGCCTGGAACTGAAACATGGCATGGGACTGAAACATGGCATGGAACTGAAACATGGCATGGGACTGAAACATGGCCTGGAACTGAAACATGGCATGGGACTGAAACATGGCCTGGAACTGAAACATGGCATGGGACTGAAACATGGCCTGGAACTGAAACATGGCATGGGACTGAAACATGGCCTGGAACTGAAACATGGACTGGGACTGAAACATGGCCTGGAACTGAAACATGGACTGGAACTGAAACATGGCATGGGACTGAAACATGGCATGGGACTGAAACATGGCATGGGACTGGAACATGATGGAACTGAAACATGGCATGGGACTGAAACATGGCATGGAACTGAAACATGGCATGGGACTGAAACATGGCCTGGAACTGAAACATGGCATGGGACTGAAACATGGCCTGGAACTGAAACATGGCATGGGACTGAAACATGGCCTGGAACTGAAACATGGCATGGGACTGAAACATGGCCTGGAACTGAAACATGGCAAGGGACTGAAACATGGCATGGGACTGAAACATGGCATGGGACTGGAACATGATGGAACTGAAACATGACATGGGACTGAAACATGGCCTGGAACTGAAACATGGCATGGAACTGAAACATGGCCTGGAAATGAAACATGGCATGGGACTGAAACATGGCATGGAACTGAAACATGGCATGGGACTGAAACATGGCATGGGACTGAAACATGGCATGGGACTGAAACATGGCCTGGAACTGAAACATGACATGGGACTGAAACGTGGCATGAAACTGAAACATGGCATGGGACTGAAACATGGCCTGGAACTGAAACATGGCATGGGACTGAAACATGGCATGGGAATGAAACATGGCATGGAACTGAAACATGGCATGGGACTGAAACATGGCATGGGACTGAAACATGGCATGGAACTGAAACATGGCCTGGAAATGAAACATGGCATGGGACGGAAACATGGCCTGGAAATGAAAAATGGCATGGGACTGAAACATGGCAAGGGACTGAAACATGGCCTGGAACTGAAACATGGAATGGGACTGAAACATGGCATGGAACTGAAACATGGCATGGGACTGAAACATGGCCTGGAAATGAAACATGGCATGGGACTGAAACATGGCATGGAACTGAAACATGGCCTGGAAATGAAACATGGCATGGGACTGAAACATGGCATGGAACTGAAACATGGCCTGGAAATGAAACATGGCATTGACTGAAACATGGCCTGGAACTGAAACATGGCATGGGACTGAAACATGGCATGGAACTGAAACATGGCATGGGACTGAAACATGGCATGGGACTGAAACATGGCCTGGAACTGAAACATGGCATGGGACTGAAACATGGCCTGGAACTGAAACATGGCATGGGACTGAAACATGGCATGGAACTGAAACATGGCATGGAACTGAAACATGGCATGGAACTGAAACATGGCATGGGACTGAAACATGGCCTGGAAATGAAACATGGCATGGGACTGAAACATGGCATGGGACTGAAACATGGCCTGGAACTGAAACATGGCATGAGACTGAAACATGGCATGGGACTGAAACATGGCCTGGAACTGAAACATGGCATGGGACTGAAACATGGCCTGGAACTGAAACATGGCATGGGACTGAAACATGGCCTGGACCTGAAACATGGCATGGAACTGAAACATGGCATGGGACTGAAACATGGAATGGGGCTGAAACATGGCCTGGAAATGAAACATGGCATGGGACTGAAACATGGCATGGGACTGAAACATGGCCTGGAACTGAAACATGGCATGGGACTGAAACATGGCATGGGACTGAAACATGGCATGGGGCTGAAACATGGCCTGGAAATGAAACATGGCATGGGACTGGAACATGGCATGGGACTGAAACATGGCCTGGAACTGAAACATGGCATGGGACTGAAACATGGCATGGGACTGAAACATGGCATGGAACTGGAACATGGCATGGGACTGAAACATGGCATGGAACTGAAACATGGAATGGGGCTGAAACATGGCCTGGAAATGAAACATGGCATGGAACTGGAACATGGCATGGGACTGAAACATGGCCTGGAACTGAAACATGGCATGGAACTGAAACATGGAATGGGACTGAAACCTGGCATGGAACTGAAACATGACATGGGACTGAAACATGGCCTGGAACTGAAACATGGCCTGGAAATGAAACATGGCATGGGACTGAAACATGGCATGGGACTGAAACATGGAATGGGACTGAAACATGGCATGGGACTGAAACATGGCATGGAACTGAAACATGGCCTGGGACTGAAACATGGCCTGGAACTGAAACATGGCCTGGAACTGAAACATGGCCTGGAACTGAAACATGGCATGGGACTGAAGCATGGCCTGGAACTGAAACATGGCATGGGACTGAAACATGGCATGGAACTGAAACATGGCATGGGACTGAAACATGGCCTGGAAATGAAACATGGCATGGGACTGAAACATGGCCTGGAAATGAAACATGGCATGGGACTGAAACATGGCCTGGAACTGAAACATGGCATGGGACTGAAACATGGCATGGGACTGAAACATGGCATGGGACTGAAACATGGCCTGGAAATGAAACATGGCATGGAACTGAAACATGGCCTGGAAATGAAACATGGCATGGAACTGAAACATGGCATGGGACTGAAGCATGGCCTGGAACTGAAACATGGCATGGGACTGAAACATGGCATGGAACTGAAACATGGCATGGGACTGAAACATGGCATGGGACTGAAACATGGCCTGGAACTGAAACATATCATGGGACTGAAACATGGCATGGAACTGAAACATGGAATGGGACTGAAACATGGCATGGAACTGAAACATGACATGGGACTGAAACATGGCCTGGAACTGAAACATGGCCTGGAAATGAAACATGGCATGGGACTGAAACATGGCATGGGACTGAAACATGGCCTGGAAATGAAACATGGCCTGGAACTGAAACATGGCCTGAGACTGAAACATGGCCTGGAACTGAAACATGGCCTGGAAATGAAACATGGCATGGAACTGAAACATGGCCTGGAAATGAAACATGGCATGGGACTGAAACATGGCCTGGAACTGAAACATGGCATGGGACTGAAACATGGCATGGGACTGAAACATGGCCTGGAACTGAAACATGGCATGGGACTGAAACATGGCATGGGACTGAAACATGGCCTGGAACTGAAACATGGCATGGGACTGAAACATGGCATGGAACTGAAACATGGCATGGAACTGAAACATGGCATGGGACTGAAACATGGCCTGGAAATGAAACATGGCATGGGACTGAAACATGGCATGGGACTGAAACATGGCCTGGAACTGAAACATGGCATGGGACTGAAACATGGCCTGGAACTGAAACATGGCATGGGACTGAAACATGGCCTGGAACTGAAACATGGCATGGGACTGAAATATGGCATGGGACTGAAACATGGCCTGGACCTGAAACATGGCATGGAACTGAAACATGGCATGGAACTGAAACATGGCATGGGACTGAAACATGGAATGGGGCTGAAACATGGCCTGGAAATGAAACATGGCATGGGACTGAAACATGGCATGGGACTGAAACATGGCCTGGAACTGAAACATGGCATGGGACTGAAACATGGCATGGGGCTGAAACATGGCCTGGAAATGAAACATGGCATGGGACTGGAACATGGCATGGGACTGAAACATGGCCTGGAACTGAAACATGGCATGGGACTGAAACATGGCATGGGACTGAAACATGGCATGGAACTGGAACATGGCATGGGACTGAAACATGGCATGGAACTGAAACATGGAATGGGGCTGAAACATGGCCTGGAAATGAAACATGGCATGGAACTGGAACATGGCATGGGACTGAAACATGGCCTGGAACTGAAACATGGCATGGAACTGAAACATGGAATGGGACTGAAACCTGGCATGGAACTGAAACATGACATGGGACTGAAACATGGCCTGGAACTGAAACATGGCCTGGAAATGAAACGTGGCATGGGACTGAAACATGGCATGGGACTGAAACATGGAATGGGACTGAAACATGGCATGGGACTGAAACATGGCCTGGAACTGAAACATGGCGTGGGACTGAAACATGGCCTGGAACTGAAACATGGCCTGGAACTGAAACATGGCATGGAACTGAAACATGGCCTGGAACTGAAACATGGCATGGGACTGAAACATGGCATGGAACTGAAACATGGCATGGGACTGAAGCATGGCCTGGAACTGAAACATGGCATGGGACTGAAACATGGCATGGAACTGAAACATGGCCTGGAACTGAAACATGGCATGGGACTGAAACATGGCATGGGACTGAAACATGGCATGGAACTGAAACATGGCATGGGACTGAAACATGGCCTGGAACTGAAACATGGCATGGGACTGAAACATGGCATGGAACTGAAACATGGCCTGGAACTGAAACATGGCCTGGAACTGAAACATGGCATGGAATTGAAACATGGCCTGGAACTGAAACATGGCATGGAACTGAAACATGGCATGGGACTGAAACATGGCCTGGAAATGAAACATGGCATGGGACTGAAACATGGCATGGGACTGAAACATGGCATGGAACTGAAACATGGCCTGGAACTGAAACATGGCATGGAACTGAAACATGGCCTGGAACTGAAACATGGCATGGGACTGAAACATGGCATGGAACTGAAACATGGCATGGAACTGAAACATGGCATGGAACTGAAACATTGCATGGGACTGAAACATGGCCTGGAAATGAAACATGGCATGGAACTGAAACATGGAATGGGACTGAAACCTGGCATGGAACTGAAACATGACATGGGACTGAAACATGGCCTGGAACTGAAACATGGCCTGGAAATGAAACGTGGCATGGGACTGAAACATGGCATGGGACTGAAACATGGAATGGGACTGAAACATGGCATGGGACTGAAACATGGCCTGGAACTGAAACATGGCGTGGGACTGAAACATGGCCTGGAACTGAAACATGGCCTGGAACTGAAACATGGCATGGAACTGAAACATGGCCTGGAACTGAAACATGGCATGGGACTGAAACATGGCATGGAACTGAAACATGGCATGGGACTGAAGCATGGCCTGGAACTGAAACATGGCATGGGACTGAAACATGGCATGGAACTGAAACATGGCCTGGAACTGAAACATGGCATGGGACTGAAACATGGCATGGGACTGAAACATGGCATGGAACTGAAACATGGCATGGGACTGAAACATGGCCTGGAACTGAAACATGGCATGGGACTGAAACATGGCATGGAACTGAAACATGGCCTGGAACTGAAACATGGCCTGGAACTGAAACATGGCATGGAATTGAAACATGGCCTGGAACTGAAACATGGCATGGAACTGAAACATGGCATGGGACTGAAACATGGCCTGGAAATGAAACATGGCATGGGACTGAAACATGGCATGGGACTGAAACATGGCATGGAACTGAAACATGGCCTGGAACTGAAACATGGCATGGAACTGAAACATGGCCTGGAACTGAAACATGGCATGGGACTGAAACATGGCATGGAACTGAAACATGGCATGGAACTGAAACATGGCCTGGAACTGAAACATGGCATGGAACTGAAACATTGCATGGGACTGAAACATGGCCTGGAAATGAAACATGGCATGGGACTGAAATGGGAGTCCCATGGCATGGGACTGGCATGGGACTGAAACATGGCCTGGAACTGAAACATATCATGGGACTGAAACATGGCATGGAACTGAAACATGGAATGGGACTGAAACATGGCATGGAACTGAAACATGACATGGGACTGAAACATGGCCTGGAACTGAAACATGGCCTGGAAATGAAACATGGCATGGGACTGAAACATGGCATGGGACTGAAACATGGCCTGGAAATGAAACATGGCCTGGAACTGAAACATGGCCTGAGACTGAAACATGGCCTGGAACTGAAACATGGCCTGGAAATGAAACATGGCATGGGATTGAAACATGACATGGCACTGAAACATGGCATGGGACTGAAACATGGCCTGGAACTGAAACATGGCATGGGACTGAAACATGGCATGGAACTGAAACATGGCCTGGAACTGAAACATGGCATGGGACTGAAACATGGCATGGAACTGAAACATGGCATGGGACTGAAACATGGCCTGGAACTGAAACATGGCATGGAACTGAAACATGGCATGGGACTGAAACATGGGTTGGGACTGAAACATGGAATGGGACTGAAACATGGCCTGGAAATGAAACATGGCATGGGACTGAAACATGGCATGGGACTGAAACATGGCATGGAACTGAAACATGGCATGGGACTGAAACATGGCATGGGACTGAAACATGGCATGGAATTGAAACATGGCATGGAACTGGAACATGATGGAACTGAAACATGGCATGGGACTGAAACATGGCATGGAACTGAAACATGGCATGGGACTGAAACATGGCATGGGACTGAAACATGGCATGGAATTGAAAATGGCATGGAACTGGAACATGATGGAACTGAAACATGGAATGGGACTGAAACATGGCATGGGACTGAAACATGGCCTGGAAATGAAACATGGCATGGGACTGAAACATGGCATGGGACTGAAACATGGCATGGAACTGAAACATGGCATGGAACTGGAACATGATGGAACTGAAACATGGCATGGGACTGAAACATGGCATGGAACTGAAACATGGCATGGGACTGAAACATGGCATGGAATTGAAACATGGCATGGAACTGGAACATGATGGAACTGAAACATGGCATGGGACTGAAACATGGCATGGAACTGAAACATGGCCTGGAACTGAAACATGGCATGGGACTGAAACATGGCATGGAATTGAAACATGGCATGGAACTGGAACATGATGGAACTGAAACATGGCATGGGACTGAAACATGGCATGGAACTGAAACATGGCATGGGACTGAAACATGGCCTGGAACTGAAACATGGCCTGGGACTGAAACATGGCTTGGAACTGAAACATGGCTTGGAACTGAAACATGGCATGGAACTGAAACATGGCCTGGAACTGAAACATGGCATGGAACTGAAACATGGCATGGGACTGAAACATGGCCTGGAAATAAAACATGGCATGGGACTGAAACATGGCATGGAACTGAAACATGGCATGGAACTGAAACATGGCCTGGAACTGAAACATGGCATGGGACTGAAACATGGCATGGGACTTAAACATGGCATGGAACTGAAACATGGCATGGGACTGAAACATGGCATGGAATTGAAACATGGCATGGGACTGAAACATGGCCTGGAACTGAAACATGGCATGGGACTGAAGCATGGCCTGGAACTGAAACATGGCCTGGAAATGAAACATGGCATGGGACTGAAACATGGCATGGCACTGAAACATGGCATGGGACTGAAACATGGCCTGGAACTGAAACATGGCCTGGAACTGAAACATGGCATGGGACTGAAACATGGCCTGGAACTGAAACATGGCATGGGACTGAAACATGGCATGGAACTGAAACATGGCTTGGAACTGAAACATGGCTTGGAACTGAAACATGGCATGGAACTGAAAAATGGCCTGGAACTGAAACATGGCATGGGACTGAAACATGGCATGGGACTGAAACATGGCATGGAACTGAAACATGGCATGGAACTGAAACATGGCCTGGAAATGAAACATGGCATGGAACTGAAACATGGCATGGAACTGAAACATGGCATGGGACTGAAACATGGCATGGAACTGAAACATGGCATGGGACTGAAACATGGCCTGGAAATGAAACATGGCATGGGACTGAAACATGGCATGGAACTGAAACATGGCCTGGAACTGAAACATGGCATGGGACTGAAACATGGCATGGGACTTAAACATGGCATGGAACTGAAACATGGCATGGGACTGAAACATGGCCTGGAAATGAAACATGGCATGGGACTGAAACATGGCATGGAATTGAAACATGGCATGGGACTGAAACATGGCCTCGAACTGAAACATGGCATGGAACTGAAACATTGCATGGGACTGAAACATGGCCTGGAAATGAAACATGGCATGGGACTGAAACATGGCATGGAATTGAAACATGGCATGGGACTGAAACATGGCATGGGACTGAAACATGGCATGGGACTGAAACATGGCAAGGGACTGAAACATGGCCTGGAACTGAAACATGGAATGGGACTGAAACATGGCATGGAACTGAAACATGGCATGGGACTGAAACATGGCCTGGAAATGAAACATGGCATGGGACTGAAACATGGCATGGGACTGAAACATGGCATGGAACTGAAACATGGCCTGGAAATGAAACATGGCATGGGACTGAAACATGGCCTGGAACTGAAACATGGCATGGGACTGAAACATGGCATGGGACTGAAACATGGCCTGGAACTGAAACATGGCATGGGACTGAAACATGGCATGGGACTGAAACATGGCCTGGAACTGAAACATGGCCTGGAACTGAAACATGGCATGGGACTGAAACATGGCATGGAACTGAAACATGGCATGGAACTGAAACATGGCATGGGACTGAAACATGGCCTGGAAATGAAACATGGCATGGGACTGAAACATGGCATGGGACTGAAACATGGCCTGGAACTGAAACATGGCATGGGACTGAAACATGGCATGGGACTGAAACATGGCCTGGAACTGAAACATGGCATGGGACTGAAACATGGCCTGGAACTGAAACATGGCATGGGACTGAAACATGGCATGGGACTGAAACATGGCCTGGACCTGAAACATGGCATGGAACTGAAACATGGCATGGGACTGAAACATGGAATGGGGCTGAAACATGGCCTGGAAATGAAACATGGCATGGGACTGAAACATGGCATGGGACTGAAACATGGCCTGGAACTGAAACATGGCATGGGACTGAAACATGGCATGGGACTGAAACATGGCATGGGGCTGAAACATGGCCTGGAAATGAAACATGGCATGGGACTGGAACATGGCATGGGACTGAAACATGGCCTGGAACTGAAACATGGCATGGGACTGAAACATGGCATGGGACTGAAACATGGCATGGAACTGGAACATGGCATGGGACTGAAACATGGCATGGAACTGAAACATGGAATGGGGCTGAAACATGGCCTGGAAATGAAACATGGCATGGAACTGGAACATGGCATGGGACTGAAACATGGCCTGGAACTGAAACATGGCATGGAACTGAAACATGGAATGGGACTGAAACCTGGCATGGAACTGAAACATGACATGGGACTGAAACATGGCCTGGAACTGAAACATGGCCTGGAAATGAAACATGGCATGGGACTGAAACATGGCATGGGACTGAAACATGGAATGGGACTGAAACATGGCATGGGACTGAAACATGGCATGGAACTGAAACATGGCCTGGAACTGAAACATGGCCTGGAACTGAAACATGGCCTGGAACTGAAACATGGCATGGAACTGAAACATGGCCTGGAAATGAAACATGGCATGGGACTGAAACATGGCCTGGAACTGAAACATGGCATGGGACTGAAACATGGCATGGGACTGAAACATGGCCTGGAACTGAAACATGGCATGGGACTGAAACATGGCATGGGACTGAAACATGGCCTGGAACTGAAACATGGCATGGAACTGAAACATGGCCTGGAACTGAAACATGGCATGGGACTGAAACATGGCATAGAACTGAAACATGGCATGGAACTGAAACATGGCATGGGACTGAAACATGGCCTGGAAATGAAACATGGCATGGGACTGAAACATGGCATGGGACTGAAACATGGCCTGGAACTGAAACATGGCATGGGACTGAAACATGGCCTGGAACTGAAACATGGCATGGGACTGAAACATGGCCTGGAACTGAAACATGGCATGGGACTGAAATATGGCATGGGACTGAAACATGGCCTGGACCTGAAACATGGCATGGAACTGAAACATGGCATGGAACTGAAACATGGCATGGGACTGAAACATGGCATGGGACTGAAACATGGCATGGAACTGGAACATGGCATGGGACTGAAACATGGCATGGAACTGAAACATGGAATGGGGCTGAAACATGGCCTGGAAATGAAACATGGCATGGAACTGGAACATGGCATGGGACTGAAACATGGCCTGGAACTGAAACATGGCATGGAACTGAAACATGGAATGGGACTGAAACCTGGCATGGAACTGAAACATGACATGGGACTGAAACATGGCCTGGAACTGAAACATGGCCTGGAAATGAAACATGGCATGGGACTGAAACATGGCATGGGACTGAAACATGGAATGGGACTGAAACATGGCATGGGACTGAAACATGGCCTGGAACTGAAACATGGCCTGGGACTGAAACATGGCCTGGAACTGAAACATGGCCTGGAACTGAAACATGGCATGGAACTGAAACATGGCCTGGAACTGAAACATGGCATGGGACTGAAACATGGCATGGAACTGAAACATGGCATGGGACTGAAGCATGGCCTGGAACTGAAACATGGCATGGGACTGAAACATGGCATGGAACTGAAACATGGCATGGGACTGAAACATGGCCTGGAAATGAAACATGGCATGGGACTGAAACATGGCATGGGACTGAAACATGGCCTGGAACTGAAACATGGAATGGGACTGAAACATGGCATGGGACTGAAACATGGAATGGGGCTGAAACATGGCCTGGAAATGAAACATGGCATGGGACTGGAACATGGCATGGGACTGAAACATGGCATGGGACTGAAACATGGCATGGGACTGAAACATGGCATGGAACTGGAACATGGCATGGGACTGAAACATGACATGGAACTGAAACATGGAATGGGGCTGAAACATGGCCTGGAAATGAAACATGGCATGGAACTGGAACATGGCATGGGACTGAAACATGGCCTGGAACTGAAACATGGCATGGGACTGAAACATGGCATGGAACTGAAACATGGAATGGGACTGAAACATGGCATGGAACTGAAACATGACATGGGACTGAAACATGGCCTGGAACTGAAACATGGCCTGGAAATGAAACATGGCATGGGACTGAAACATGGCATGGGACTGAAACATGGCCTGGAAATGAAACATGGCCTGGAACTGAAACATGGCCTGGGACTGAAACATGGCCTGGAACTGAAACATGGCCTGGAAATGAAACATGGCATGGGATTGAAACATGCCATGGCACTGAAACATGGCATGGGACTGAAACATGGCCTGGAACTGAAACATGGCCTGGAACTGAAACATGGCATGGGACTGAAACATGGCATGGGACTGAAACATGGCATGGAACTGAAACATGGCATGGGACTGAAACATGGCATGGAACTGAAACATGGCATGGGACTGAAACATGGCATGGAACTGAAACATGGCCTGGAACTGAAACATGGCATGGGACTGAAACATGGCATGGGACTGAAACATGGCATGGAACTGAAACATGGCATGGGACTGAAACATGGCCTGGAACTGAAACATGGCATGGGACTGAAACATGGCATGGAACTGAAACATGGCCTGGAACTGAAACATGGCATGGAATTGAAACATGGCATGGGACTGAAACATGGCATGGAACTGAAACATGGCATGGGACTGAAACATGGCCTGGAACTGAAACATGGCATGGGACTGAAACATGGCATGGGACTGAAACATGGCATGGAACTGAAACATGGCATGGAACTGAAACATGGCATGGAACTGAAACATGGCATGGGACTGAAACATGGCATGGAACTGAAACATGGCATGGAACTGAAACATGGCCTGGAACTGAAACATGGCATGGAACTGAAACATGGCATGGGACTGAAACATGGCCTGGAAATGAAACATGGCATGGGACTGAAATGGGAGTCCCATGGCATGGGACTGGCATGGGACTGAAACATGGCCTGGAACTGAAACATATCATGGGACTGAAACATGGCATGGAACTGAAACATGGAATGGGACTGAAACATGGCATGGAACTGAAACATGACATGGGACTGAAACATGGCCTGGAACTGAAACATGGCCTGGAAATGAAACATGGCATGGGACTGAAACATGGCATGGGACTGAAACATGGCCTGGAAATGAAACATGGCCTGGAACTGAAACATGGCCTAAGACTGAAACATGGCCTGGAACTGAAACATGGCCTGGAAATGAAACATGGCATGGGCTTGAAACATGGCATGGCACTGAAACATGGCATGGGACTGAAACATGGCCTGGAACTGAAACATGGCATGGGACTGAAACATGGCATGATACTGAAACATGGCCTGGAACTGAAACATGGCATGGGACTGAAACATGGCATGGAACTGAAACATGGCATGGGACTGAAACATGGCCTGGAACTGAAACATGGCATGGAACTGAAACATGGCATGGGACTGAAACATGGGTTGGGACTGAAACATGGAATGGGACTGAAACATGGCATGGGACTGAAACATGGCCTGGAAATGAAACATGGCATGGGACTGAAACATGGCATGGGACTGAAACATGGCATGGAACTGAAACATGGCATGGGACTGAAACATGGCATGGAATTGAAACATGGCATGGAACTGGAACATGATGGAACTGAAACATGGCATGGGACTGAAACATGGCATGGAACTGAAACATGGCATGGGACTGAAACATGGCATGGGACTGAAACATGGCATGGAATTGAAAATGGCATGGAACTGGAACATGATGGAACTGAAACATGGAATGGGACTGAAACATGGCATGGGACTGAAACATGGCCTGGAAATGAAACATGGCATGGGACTGAAACATGGCATGGGACTGAAACATGGCATGGAACTGAAACATGGCATGGGACTGAAACATGGCATGGGACTGAAACATGGCATGGAACTGAAACATGATGGAACTGAAACATGGCATGGGACTGAAACATGGCATGGGACTGAAACATGGCATGGAACTGAAACATGGCATGGGACTGAAACATGGCCTGGAACTGAAACATGGACTGGAACTGAAACATGGCATGGAACTGAAACATGATGGAACTGAAACATGGCATGGGACTGAAACATGGCATGGGACTGAAACATGGCATGGAACTGAAACATGGCATGGAACTGAAACATGGCCTGGAACTGAAACATGGACTGGAACTGAAACATGGCATGGAATTGAAACATGGCATGGAACTGGAACAGGATGGAACTTAAACATGGCATGGGACTGAAACATGGCATGGAACTGAAACATGGCATGGGACTGAAACATGGCCTGGAACTGAAACATGGCATGGGACTGAAACATGGCATGGGACTGAAACATGGCTTGGAACTGAAACATGGCATGGAACTGAAACATGGCCTGGAACTGAAACATGGCATGGAACTGAAACATGGCCTGGGACTGAAACATGGCCTGGAAATGAAACATGGCATGGGACTGAAACATGGCATGGAACTGAAACATGGCATGGAACTGAAACATGGCCTGGAACTGAAACATGGCATGGGACTTAAACATGGCATGGAACTGAAACATGGCATGGGACTGAAACATGGCATGAAATTGAAACATGGCATGGGACTGAAACATGGCCTGGAACTGAAACATGGCATGGGACTGAAACATGGCCTGGAACTGAAACATGGCCTGGAAATGAAACATGGCATGGGATTGAAACATGGCATGGCACTGAAACATGGCATGGGACTGAAACATGGCCTGGAACTGAAACATGGCCTGGAACTGAAACATGGCATGGGACTGAAACATGGCCTGGAACTGAAACATGGCATGGGACTGAAACATGGCATGGAACTGAAACATGGCTTGGAACTGAAACATGGCTTGGAACTGAAACATGGCATGGAACTGAAAAATGGCCTGGAACTGAAACATGGCATGGGACTGAAACATGGCATGGAACTGAAACATGGCATGGGACTGAAACATGGCCTGGAAATGAAACATGGCATGGGACTGAAACATGGCATGGAACTGAAACATGGCATGGGACTGAAACATGGCATGGAACTGAAACATGGCATGGAACTGAAACATGGCATGGGACTGAAACATGGCCTGGAAATGAAACATGGCATGGGACTGAAACATGGCATGGAACTGAAACATGGCATGGAACTGAAACATGGCCTGGAACTGAAACATGGCATGGGACTGAAACATGGCATGGGACTTAAACATGGCATGGAACTGAAACATGGCCTCGAACTGAAACATGGCATGGAACTGAAACATTGCATGGGACTGAAACATGGCCTGGAAATGAAACATGGCATGGGACTGAAACATGGCATGGAATTGAAACATGGCATGGGACTGAAACATGGCCTGGAACTGAAACATGGCATGGGACTGAAACATGGCCTGGAACTGAAACATGGCCTGGAAATGAAACATGGCATGGGACTGAAACATGGCATGGGACTGAAACATGGCATGGAACTGAAACATGGCATGGGACTGAAACATGGCCTGGAACTGAAACATGGCATGGGACTGAAACATGGCATGGAACTGAAACATGGCCTGGGACTGAAACATGGCATGGAACTGAAACATGGCATGGAACTGAAACATGGCATGGGACTGAAACATGGCCTGGAAATGAAACATGGCATGGGACTGAAACATGGCATGGAACTGAAACATGGTATGGAACTGAAACATGGCATGGGAATGAAACATGGCATTGAACTGAAACATGGCCTGGAACTGAAACATGGCCTGGAACTGAAACATGGCATGGGACTGAAACATGGCATGGGACTGAAACATGGCATGGAACTGAAACATGGAATGGGGCTGAAACATGGCATGGGACTGAAACATGGCATGGAACTGAAACATGGCCTGGAACTGAAACATGGCATGGAACTAAAACATTGCATGGGACTGAAACATGGCCTGGAAATGAAACATGGCATGGGACTGAAACATGGCATGGAACTGAAACATGGCATGGAACTGAAACATGGCCTGGAACTGAAACATGGCATGGGACTGAAACATGGCCTGGAACTGAAACATGGCCTGGAACTGAAACATGGCATGGGACTGAAACATGGCCTGGAACTGAAACATGGCATGGGACTGAAACATGGCATGGAACTGAAACATGGCATGGGACTGAAACATGGCCTGGAACTGAAACATGGCATGGGACTGAAACATGGCATGGAACTGAAACATGGCATGGGACTGAAACATGGCATGGAACTGAAAAATGGCATGGGACTGAAACATGGCATGGGACTGAAACATGGAATGGGACTGAAACATGGCATGGGACCGAAACATAGCCTGGAAATGAAACATGGCATGGGACTGAAACATGGACTGGAACTGAAACATGGCATGGGACTGAAACATGGCATGGGACTGAAACATGGCATGGAACTGAAACATGGCATGGGACTGAAACATGGCATGGAACTGAAACATGGCATGGAACTGAAACATGGCCTGGAACTGAAACATGGCATGGAACTGAAACATGGCCTGGAAATGAAACATGGCATGGGACTGAAACATGGCCTGGAAATGAAACATGGCATGGGACTGAAACATGGCATGGAACTGAAACATGGCATGGGACTGAAACATGGCCTGGAACTGAAACATGGCCTGGAACTGAAACATGGCATGGGACTGAAACATGGCATGGAACTGAAACATGGCCTGGAACTGAAACATGGCATGGAACTGAAACATGGCATGGGACTGAAACATGGCATGGGACTGAAACATGGCATGGAACTGAAACATGGCATGGGACTGAAACATGGCATGGGACTGAAACATGGCCTGGAAATGAAACATGGCATGGGACTGAAACATGGCATGGAACTGAAACATGGCATGGAACTGAAACATGGCCTGGAACTGAAACATGGCATGGAACTGAACATGGCATGGAACTGAAACATGGCATGGAACTGAAACATGGCATGGAACTGAAACATGGCATGGGACTGAAACATGGCCTGGAAATGAAACATGGCATGGGACTGAAACATGGCATGGGACTGAAACATGGCATGGAACTGAAACATGGCATGGGACTGAAACATGGCCTGGAAATGAAACATGGCCTGGAACTGAAACATGGCATGGAACTGAAACATGGCATGGGACTGAAACATGGCCTGGAAATGAAACATGGCATGGGACTGAAACATGGCATGGAACTGAAACATGGCATGGAACTGAAACATGGCATGGGACTGAAACATGGCCTGGAAATGAAACATGGCCTGGAACTGAAACATGGCATGGAACTGAAACATAGCATGGGACTGAAACATGGCATGGAACTGAAACATGGCATGGGACTGAAACATGGCCTGGAAATGAAACATGGCATGGGACTGAAACATGGCATGGAACTGAAACATGGCATGGAACTGAAACATGGCCTGGAACTGAAACATGGCATGGAACTGAAACATGGCATGGAACTGAACATGGCATGGGACTAAAACATTGCATGGAACTGAAACATGGCATGGGACTGAAACATGGCATGGAACTGAAACATGGCATGGGACTGAAACATGGCATGGAACTGAAATATGGCATGGAACTGAAACATGGCCTGGAAATGAAACATGGCATGGGACTGAAACATGGCCTGGAAATGAAACATGGCATGGGACTGAAACATGGCATGGAACTGAAACATGGCATGGGACTGAAACATGGCCTGGAACTGAAACATGGCATGGGACTGAAACATGGCATGGAACTGAAACATGGCATGGGACTGAAACATGGCCTGGAACTGAAACATGGCATGGGACTGAAACATGGCATGGGACTGAAACATGGCCTGGAAATGAAACATGGCATGGGACTGAAACATGGCATGGAACTGAAACATGGCATGGGACTGAAACATGGCCTGGAAATGAAACATGGCCTGGAACTGAAACATGGCATGGGACTGAAACATGGCATGGGACTGAAACATGGCCTGGAACTGAAACATGGCATGGAACTGAAACATGGCCTGGAAATGAAACATGGCATGGGACTGAAACATGGCCTGGAACTGAAACATGGCCTGGAAATGAAACATGGCATGGGACTGAAACATGGCATGGAACTGAAACATGGCATGGGACTGAAACATGGCCTGGAACTGAAACATGGCCTGGAACTGAAACATGGCATGGGACTGAAACATGGCCTGGAAATGAAACATGGCCTGGAACTGAAACATGGCATGGGACTGAAACATGGCATGGGACTGAAACATGGCCTGGAACTGAAACATGGCATGGAACTGAAACATGGCCTGGAAATGAAACATGGCATGGGACTGAAACATGGCCTGGAAATGAAACATGGCATGGGACTGAAACATGGCCTGGAAATGAAACATGGCATGGGACTGAAATGGGAGTCCCATGGCATGGGACTGGCATCGGACTGAAACATGGCCTGGAACTGAAACATATCATGGGACTGAAACATGGCATGGAACTGAAACATGGAATGGGACTGAAACATGGCATGGAAATGAAACATGACATGGGACTGAAACATGGCCTGGAACTGAAACATGGCCTGGAAATGAAACATGGCATGGGACTGAAACATGGCATGGGACTGAAACATGGCCTGGAAATGAAACATGGCCTGGAACTGAAACATGGCATGGGACTGAAACATGGCATGGGACTGAAACATGGCATGGGACTGAAACATGGCCTGGAACTGAAACATGGCCTGGAACTGAAACATGGCATGGGACTGAAACATGGCCTGGAAATGAAACATGGCATGGGACTGAAACATGGCATGGAACTGAAACATGGCATGGGACTGAAACATGGCCTGGAAATGAAACATGGCATGGGACTGAAACATGGCCTGGAACTGAAACATGGCATGGGACTGAAACATGGCATGGTATAAACTGAAACTAAAACAAGGAAAATAATAAAAACATGGAATCTAATAACCAAAACACAATACAGGTCCTTCTCAAAAAATTAGCATATTGTGATAAAGTTCATTATTTTCTGTAATGTACTGATAAACATTAGACTTTCATATATTTTAGATTCATTACACACAACTGAAGTAGTTCAAGCCTTTTATTGTTTTAATATTGATGATTTTTGCAAAAAAGTAAAGAAAAATCAAAAATCCCTATCTCAAAAAATTAGCATATTTCATCCGACCAATAAAAAAAAAGTGTTTTAATACAAAAAAAAGTCAACCTTCAAATAATTATGTTCAGTTATACACTCAATACTTGGTCAAGAATCCTTTTGCAGAAATGCCTGCTTCAATGCGGCGTGGCATGGAGGCAATCAGTCTGTGGCACTGCTGAGGTGTTATGGAGGCCCAGGCCTTAAGCTCATCCACAGTGTTGGGTCTGGTGTCTCTCAACTTCCTCTTCACAGTATCCCACAGATTCTCTACGGGGTTCAGGTCAGGAGAGTTGGCAGGCCAATTGAGCACAGTAATACCATCGTCAGTAAACCATTTACCAGTGGTTTTGGCACTGTGAGCAGGTGCCAGGTCGTGCTGAAAAATGAAATCTTCATCTCCATAAAGCTTTTCAGCAGATGGAAGCATGAAGTGCTCCAAAATCTCCTGATATCTAGCTGCATTGACCATGCCCTTGATAAAATACAGTGGACCAACACCAGCAGCTGACATAGCACCTCAGACCATCACTGACTGTGGGTACTTGACACTGAACATCAGGCATTTTGGCATTTCCTTCTCCCCAGTCTTCCTCCAGACTCTGGCACCTTGATTTCCGAATGACATGCAAAATTTGCTTTCATCCGAAAAAAGTACTTTGGACCACTGAGCAACAGTCCAGTGCCGCTTCTCTGTAGCCCAGGTCAGGTGCTTCTGCCGTTGTTTCTGGTTCAAACGTGGCTTGACCTGGGGAATGCGGCACCTGTAGCCCATTTCCTGCACACACCTGTGTACGGTGGCTCTGGATGTTTCTACTACAGACTCAGTCCACTGCTTCCCCAGGTCCCCCAAGGTCTGGAATCGGCCCACCTCTACAATCTTCCTCAGGGTCCGGTCACCTCTTCTGGATGTGCAGCGTTTTCTGCCACACTTTTTCCTTCCCACAGACGTCCCAGTGAGGTGCCTTGATGCAGCACTCTGGGAACAGCCTATTCGCTCCGAGATTTCTTTCTGTGTCTTACCCTCTTGCTTGAGGGTGTCAATGATGGTCTTCTGGACAGCAGTCAGGTCGGCAGTCTTACCCATGATTGCGGTTTTGAGTAATGAACCAGGCTGGGAGTTTTTAAAAGCCTCAGGAATCTTTTGCAGGTGTTTAGAGTTAATTCGTTGATTCAGATGATCAGGTTAATAGCTCGTTTAGAGTACCTTTTCATGCTATGCTAATTTTTTGAGACAGGAGTTTTGGGTTTTCATGAGCTGTATGCCAAAATCATCAATATTAAAACAATAAAAGGCTTGAACTACTTCAGTTGTGTGTAATGAATCTAAAATATATGAAAGTCTAATGTTTATCAATACATTACAGAAAATAATGAACTTTATCACAATATGCTAATTTTTTGAGAAGGACCTGTACATGATTCAAAGGATGGTCAGACATAAGCAGAATTCCAGAAACACACAGGTCAGTCAAGACATGGCACAAGGCCAGGCGCAGAACTTGATACATGGGCATGGACATGGTACATGGCATGGCAGATGCAGAATCACAACAACTGAAGCCTTGTTATCATTTGGAAATAAACATGTCTTGATCGTTATTTACTGGGAAAAAAATGAAGAACTTTTTTGCTCAGAATGTTATGTCAAGAGCTTCCTCACAACAGTTATTAGAATCTTCTGATTGAATTCCATGATTTTGGGCCAGTTTCATTAATTGAATTAATTGGAATATACTTGCAGGTCCAGCCAAGTGGAACCAGTTCAAACTATTGTACATAGGCCAAAGTCTAAAATTTCATATTTTGAGTCTAGTCTTGGTAATATAGTGCTATTTACAATCACTCAGTAAACAAATTCTGCTATTCTTAATCGGGAACAGGTCAAGATTAATCTTGAATTCGAAGGTGAAGACTCTGTACCCGAACGGCATGTCTCGAGCCATGCAAATTTTCAGAGTCACTTACAAAAAGTAATGATGCAATAGCCCATACCTCAGGGTGAATGGGGGCACTGAAAGTCGTTTTTCCTTAATGTACAGAGACGATAACTTAACAGGAATTCTGAGAACGCCCATCCATACTTACCTACATCAGGGGCGGATCCAGGATTTTGGAATAGGGGGGGGGCAGTTACCAGCGGCCAAAGGCCGACGCAGCTGAAGGAGAGCGTCGAAGACGCGAAGCCATGTAGGGGTGTCTGGGGGGTCTCCCCCAGAAAATTTTGAGTTCTAGATGCGCTTAGAAGCGATTTCCAAGCATGTGGGTGGCATATTTTACTGATCTATTTGTTCATTTTTTTAGGAGTAATTGACTATGTCAAACCTAAACTATTAAGCAATTATACCCAGGTAGCAAGCACCTCCACTCCCGATCTGGCCCGGCTCAGTGCCGACTCCAGCAGATCCGGTCCAGAGCCGGGCCAGATCCGAAGCGGAGGTGCTTGCTATCTGGGTAGGACTTCAAGATACCTCAGAATTCAGAAAAAAATCTCCCAAAAATTGAACAAAAAACCCCTCAAAATGGTGTTATTGGGCTCAAAATCATCCCATCAAAAGAAAAATCAACAATTGGCAGAGAATAGTCTACTAAATCAATGGAACATTTCGGAAGTTACATGCCGATGCCTTGCTACTCTATTCGGATCGAGGTATTAACTTTATCGATGAACATATGTACAATGAAGTTCTGAACTGCTGAATGATATTCCTGCACACGCCTCCTGCATCAGCAGTTTATCAATCGAATAATAATAATGGTGAACAATGAAACGGGATATTTTATTTTAGCAGATTCAACAAAATTCTAACGGTAAATTCAGTCTGACAGTGAGAAATTTGAGAACACCACGAAATACTGAGTAATATCAGTTAAGTACATACTGGTACATAACATGTATAATGATCTAAATCAGAATACGTCATGTGTGAGATTCGTCCACGTGTCCAGAGTTCATGCACACCTCTGTATGATGATGTATTCCAAGTCTCTTCATTGTACCCGTTTTCTCTTGTATCGGTTGCGAGATTGAATAGGAAGATTAAGGAAATAATTCTGGGGCCGGCTGCAAAATTCAAAAGGGAGATTGAGGAATGTAACGTATCTATCGTGAAAGAATCTTAACAATGGTCGGAATTAGGGGGGTCAACATCAACACGTGTAAATGGCTACGCGGATAACAAATCATAACCGTTTAGAAAAATCAATAACCGTTTACACGTCATTTTTTCCTCCTCTTCCTCCTCCTCATTCATTTCTTACCAATACATATAGTCGCCTATTTTTAGGGGTGATAATGTTGCCTGAAAGCTTCAGATAATAACATTAACTAACTCTACACTTAAATGTTCCCACTAGTGCAGTTATACGCATACAGATGCATGGAGCGCAATGTTAGCTTGACATAAAAAAATATATAAAAAAACCCGCAGCCACATCCAGTGTCGCACCACTTCAAGAATAAGCTGCAGAGGACTTGAGAAGATGCAACATTTCTGGAGAGAAACTGGTAATAACGGCCGGCCTACACTGCCGTGTGTTCCGCGAGACACACAAGGACTTGCCTAATTGGTATTGCGCACCGCGGACGATGGGTGGCATCATCAACACTGAAATCAGACTCCGGGAGTGCTCCTGTCTACCTGAGTTAAGATCCGTGAGACCCGGAAGACTCAGTCAGACGCGCCGAATGTGGATGAAGCAGGAGAGGTGATTGATCCGCACGCACTGTTCTGACGCACCTGAGAGACCTTCTGCGGGCTCCCGCAGAGGCTGGAGATCCCGGCGGCTGTTGGTTTCCACACGCAGGCTCCCAGAATCCCTGGGTAAACCGCGCAGTGTTCAGCTCTCTACGAGAGGGGTGTGGATTTCAGAGAAAATCACTCAGCGCAGACACTTGGAAACTGCCAACGGTCTTCAAGATTTGAAAACCAGCAGCCCCAGCGCAGCCATGAACAAATCCGGGACGTCAAAATTCAAACATTTGTTTATCAAAACAAAGTCACAGGACAAAGAGAAAAAGGCAGGTGACAAAAATGGCTCTAAACACGCGATTATCCCGGGGGATGGCGAGCCGCCGGCGAGCCCGAGCACGGAGCGGGTGACTTTTCCCAACAGCCCATCTTCACCCATTAGTCCGCGACACCCGACTTCACCGAGCGATGACGTCTTCAGTCCCACGGCGAAAAAGAAGCGGCGATTCAAGTGGCTCAAAAAGAAGGGCCCACGGAAAGTGTCCCGCGACGATCCGCTCTATTTCAGCGACCCGGACGAGGACATCGACGATATGAGAAATCGCAAGTGAGTCGCCGATAGTGGGCTGTGTGAGAGTGACATCATTCCGGTGCCTATGTGACACGTGTTCAGTAATTTTGTCGTTCTTAATATTTTGCTTTCAAATATAATGTAAACGTCGCATTCCTATGCCAGACTAAAGTGCAATGCGGCTAATTGCCTCGACTAGTTTCCCGCGATGTTGTTCAGTAGTAACCAGCAGAGTGACTGGGTGGGCTACCTGTTGAATTAACAGGTAACGTTTATGAGTGTTTGATTTGTAAAAAAATATCAACAGGTATGGATTGTGCAATATCTTGCAGCCAAATCTTGTCGTTGCTAAATACCCGAAAATTCTGCCTACGGGTTATGCACAATATTGGCAGATAGATAGAAAGTGAGAGAGAGAGAGAGAGAGAGAGAGAGAGTGTGTGTGTGTGTGTGTTGCTACCGCACCGACACACTTCCCCTGTCAATTCTTTTGAGAAGTGTCTAATCCACTGTATTAGACTGTATTGTAATCTGAGCTGGATAGACCTGACACCTGATCTTCATCCTGCTGTTTTATTGTGCTGCTTCATGTTTGCTGCATGAAGTCGCTCGCATGAAAGTAAATAAGTGTATGTTAAGGGGGCCTGTAGAATATGTGTGCATGTGTGTGTGCGCGCGCGCGCACATCTGTGTGCTTATGCATTTGAAACAGAGAGAGAAAGAGATTGGTGGAGAGAGAGAGAGAGAGAGAGAGAGAGAGCGTAATTCTTGGTTAAGCTGCACTTCTGTAATAGCAGAGTACGGCTTAATGCAGTCAACCAAGACTGAAATTCACCCAAAATTCAGGAGAAAGGGTTCAGATTAACTTGTAGTGACATATGAGCCATTTTCAATTCCTCATTGGTCTCAAGAATAAGAAGTGTGAATGCACCCAGATTCCAGAGAGCTATTGGGTTCTTCCATGGAATCACAGCAACTTTTGAACCTCATCACTGGTATTGGCGTTGGTGTGTTCACCGAAGATTGCACTGAAAGGAGCCGCGTCGTGATTACTGTGCATACTCACAACTTCCAAAACTGTTCGCCTAAGAAAGTGACTCTACTCGACTGCGAGTCAAAATCTGATTCCACCCTCGTCAATTTGTCCTCTGTTTATGTTGTATTTATATACAGCGCCCTCCATAATTATTGGCACCCCTGGTTAAGATGTGTTCTTTAGCTTTTAATAAATTCAGTTGTTTCTAAATAATATAGGACCACAATGAAAAAAAGAGGAAAATCCAACCTTTAATTCAAGTGCATTTATTCAGTGAGAAAAAAAATCCCACATTAAGAAATAATTCTTTTACATCAAATAATGTGTGCCACAATTATTAGCATCCCTGATGTTAATACTTTGTACAACCCCCTTTTGCCAACAGAACAGCACCTAATCTTCTCCTATAATGTTTCACAAGATGGGAGAATACAGAAAGAGGGATCTTCAATCATTCCTCTTTGCACAATCTCTCTAAATCATCCAGCGACCTGGGTCCTCTCCTCTGCACTCTCCTCTCCAGCTCACTCCACAGGTTTTCAATGGAGTTGAGGTCTGGGGACTGAGATGGCCATGGGAGGAGCTTGATTCTGTGTCTGGTGAACCATTTCTGGGTAGATTTGGTCACATGTTTAGGGTCATTATCTTGCTGACAGACCCAGTGACAACCCATCTTGAGCTTTTGGGCAGAGGCCACCAGATTTTGATTTGAATGTCCTGGTATTTCAAAGCGTTCATGATGCCATGGCCCCTAACAAGGTTCCCAGGACCTCAGGAAGAGAAACAGGACCACAGCATCACCGATCCTCCCCCATACTATACAGTGGGCATGAGGTGCTTTTCTGCATACTCATCTTTTGTGTTCCGCCAGACCCACTTAGAGTGTTTGTTTGCCAAAAAGCTCTATCTTGGTCTCATCTGACCAAAGCACACAGTCCCAGCTGAAGTCCCAGTACCGCTTAGCGAACTCCAGACGTTTGCGTTTATGATTGTAAGCGAGAAAAGGTTTTTGCCGTGCATGCCTCCCAAACTGCTTGTTGGCATGTAGATAGCACCTGATGGTTGTTTTGGAGACTTTGTGACCACAAGATGCTACCATTTGTTGCGATTCTTTAACAGTGAGCTTTGGAGAACTTTTTATTTCTTTTACCATCCTCCTCACTATGCATGGTGGCAAAATAACCTTGCGTCCTCTTCCAGGCTTGTTTACCTCTGTTCCAGTTGTTTTAAACTTCTTAATGATTCCTCAGTAGACAGTAGATATGGGCAGCTGCAGGCGAGTGGCTATTTTCTTGTAGCCATTGCCTGACTTGTGAGGGTCGACACACATCTGCCTTACTTGAATGGTGTGTTCCTTTATCTTTCCCATTTTTAGTGGATAAGAGAAATGGCCTCTGTGTCACATCATATTTATACCCCAGGGAAACAGGAAGCGACTAATACATTACTAATTAAATGTTCTTACATATTCTGATCAACTTTGTAAACTACTGTAGAAATGACAGAAATACTTTTATTAAATTTAATTCCTTGGAATTGTCAGGGGTGCCAATAATTGTGGAACAGGTGATTTTATGAAAAATAATTATTTCTTAGTCAGGGATTTTTCTTCCTCTTAAAATTCACTTGAGTTGAAGGTTACATTTTTCTACAATTTTCAGTGTGAGAGTATGCTTCTGCAATAAAAAATTGAATTTATTTTAAGGCTTTTAACACATCTTAACCAGGGGTGCCAATAAGAATGGAGGGCGCTGTATTTTAGTTGCTCAGGTATTATGCTTTTTCATATTAGTGTCAAGGAAAATTTGAGGATTCAAACCGCTTGTTGGGTTTAACGAAATGAACCAATCACAAAATCGAAGTCAGACAAAAAGAGGTCGAAAAACAAGAATGCGGTACAGTACAGGGAATCGGCAAAACTTGGTGTCTAGGGCGGTCCAGTCAGAAAGATAAATCACAACGAATCAAGGCGAGAGAAGCGTAGCACAGGAATCAAGGAAGAACAATCTGACAAGGAAGTGAATCAAAGAGACATCTTATATACACATCCGGGAGAACACATGATCAGGGAACACAGGTGCAATCAATGGTACAATAATCACAGAGTGACACATGAGGAATAAACTAATCACATGAATTTGGCCGAAGCCAAAACGCAGACAGGGATAACAAGACAAACCTATGGACAGACAAACAGCTCCAGTCACGGAGTTCTAAAGTGCATAGATCAGAGAAAGGAAAGCATAAAGTATTTGTGGAGATCCACTGAAAATCGCGCAGAGATAATTAGGGATAGGCAAGGAGGCGGAGACTAGAATAGGGCGACTGCTGAGAGATCGTTAGTCAATTAGTATGTGCAGCTATACAATCCCAAGAGCTTGTTAGTAAGTTAGTCAAAATATACAGGGTTACTGTGGGTTAGTAATTAGAGAAAATAACAAACTGTTAGTATGTGTTAGTAAGACAGTAAAAGAGAGAGGAAGGAAGAACACGAGATAATGAAAGACGATTGAAACCCAGAAACCAATAAATCACCCGAATGAGTGGCACGCAAGACTAGGGACCGTGAGCAAAGATACACACATGACAAGACAGGGGAGACAAAGTGCAAAGCATGGCAAGGAAAACATGGCAAGGAAAATAAACATGGCTATGAAAACGAAACATGGCATGGAGACCGGATAAACTAAAACATGAAAATAATAAAACATGAATCCTAATAACCAAAAACACAATACATAGTCCAAGAATGGTCAGTCAAAGCAGAGGTCACTAAAGCACAAGAATCAATAATACATGGCACTCGGCCAGGCACAGAACTTGATCTAGACATGAACATGGGCATGGCAAAGACAGAAAATGCAGGATCACAACACTGCTATTTTAGCACTTTTGCCGTAGAATATTAAATATGTAGCCTAAGCTGCTTTGCAAAAGCCAGTAAACATAGAAGAAGAAGATTGCCTCCTTATTGTTTGGTTTTTGTGGTTGGAAGACCAGTTTGCAGTCATCATATTCTTTGGCTGAAGTGCTGATGTAGTGCGTTGAATCCTCAAATTTTTATAGAAACTCTTTAACATAAGAAGTATATTGAATAACTGAAATATATATAAATACAATGCAAAATGGTGATAGATTGACATGGATAGGAGTATATTTTCATTTGTAGCTGAGAATTCACTTCATTCAAAGTTGTGAGCATGAGTATTCATTGTGACTCAGATCCTGTAAATTACTGACGTTCCGTGGTGGTCAAAATTAGCTCCAGTTTGATTCGATTATTATTTGGCACAGTGTCCTTGGCTTTTTTGTGTTTCATTTGCATTGATTCAGGCAA